>OX451739.1:15275922-15955922 GCA_948472305.1 Vicia faba | reverse complement strand
ATCCATGGTTATCCATGGGCTCTTAGTTACTTGCTTAGATCACTTGCTTTTGCTTTTCAATTGTTTGAAATGGTGCTTTGTGTGTGGCTTTTAAAAATGCTTTGAAAAAGAGGCCTTGTCTAGGCAACCTTTGTAATGATTCTTGTTTGAATATATACAAAGGTGTTTGTCTTTTGAAAAGTTTCCAATGTTTGAAAGTAGGGTTTTGAAATTGTGTTGTGAAGTGTGTTTTGAAAATAGCAAGGATGTTTTGCAAGCTTTTGATCAAGTAACTAAGAGCTATCTACCATATCTTACTCAAAGATCTTTCTTATGTTTTTAACCCTTTTAACAGTGTTGTTTCACCATTGTATTTGGTGAACAACCTTGTGTTAGGATGTTAAACGGGACAGGCGCGGGTCATCGGATAGACCATGATAGCAATAGTGTCAAGTATTTTTGGCAATTTTCTTGAGGGACTTGATCATTTTGTCATCGAGGGACTATGATCTTTTGTTTTGTTTTTGTTTTTCCAAAGTACTTGACATGCAACCATGGCCCATTTTTGAAGGCAACAAGTGGATTGTAACCCTAGGGGTGCAAGTGTGCATTGTGTTTGTTTTTTTCATGCATATTTATCTTGGATTAGGTCAAACTAGTCGTTGATTTTATTTGCATACAAACCCTAGGTCTAAGCATGGCATAATTGAAAGCTTTTAAATGTGCGAGAATTTAAATGCTACACTATTACAACATGATATAGGGAGGGGGTACAAATTTGAATTGGGGATATTTGACAAGAAATTAAATTCTAAGTTATTACAACCAAATCGAATGTATAGGCAATATTTAAATGTACAATAAATGGAATAAAATACAAATAAATAAAAGTCAAATAAAATATATTATGCAAAGAAAAAGGTTTTTTTTATGTATGTAAAAAGTATATTTCTTGATGTCAAGTAAAAAATAATAAAGATAAAGTCAGTTTTAATTATTTGATATTTTAAGGCAAAACCCTAATTCTTAAAAAAAACAATATTATTTATTAATTATATACAATAATATATTAATTTATACACAAAATAAAAGTATATTACAAAAAGATGTTTTTTAGTGTAAAATATTAATAAAAGTAAAAATATGATGTTTTTATATTTTTGACCTAATTATTTAATAAGATAAAGTATATAAGTATATATATGTGTACTAATATATTAAATATACAAAAATAGAAATTAATTATTTACAAAAAATGTGTATGTTCTAGAAAATATTTTCAAGTGTAAATAAAAATAATAAATGAAGATAAGTATATTTTTTGTATTATTTTTGAGTTTTTAATAAAAGGGAATAGTTTATTTACATACTTATACTAGTAAAATGAAAATAAATATCTAATAAATATGAAAAATATAGAAAATAATTTTTTGGCATTTTTTATATTTAGACAAAAAATAATAAAGTCAGAATAAAAAATAAAAAATAAAAATGACAAAAATTCAAACAAATGGACCAGGGGGTGTAAACTGAACAAAGGGGTGTCAAAAGCAAAAGGAACCAGGCACAACCTAGAATCCACTTTTTCTTCCTTTGAACAAACCTGCGCGCGCTATGTACCAAACTGTAAGTCCTGATTCTTTGATCTTTTGACAAAACTCATAACATGAACATTATAGAGATTTAAACAACGAATTCAACCATATAAAAAACTTAGGTTAACTCTCAAAGACCAGAGAGAATTTCTCTGGCCCTAATTTCTAACCTAGTTTTTTCAGAAAGTTCATGAGTGAAATTCTCTTAACATGATTAATGTAAATGAAAACTAAGCATATGTATGGCTTCAGGGCTATGAGTACAACATATTTCATTCACAAACCTAAACCTAACCATTCCTAGATAGAGAGATAGAAGTCCATGAAATACCTGTTTCAGTTGACTTCGAGCTGGACAATGTAGCAACCTTCAATGGTGTTTGAGCTTCTTTTGAGCTTGACTGAGGTCCAAGGAAGCTTTTCCAATGCTTGGTTTGTTTTGAAACAGCTTGAATCGTGCTGTAGAACTCAACCTGCAGAGCTTTGAAACAAAAATGGCAAAGTGGGTTAGAGGTGTTACAGCTTGCAATGGGGGCCTGGGATAGTTCAAGTGAGTTGATTGGAAGGTGTTTGAACTATCTTTGGACAAAACGCATGATGGAATTTGGTTATGGCTTGCAAAATGCAGAACTTGCTCTGTTTTGCAGAAAAACAGTGATTCTGTGTACAAGGGAGTTTGAGAGGAAAAGGGGTCGTGTTTCATGCTTGTTGGGAGGTATGGAACTTGTCTACAAGGTTTGTGTAAGCCTGTTTCAACAGATGTGAGAGATGGATATGTTTTGCAACTTTTCTTCTTTTTCAAGCAAGAGTGTGTGTCCTCCCAATGCAGGCCTGTGCAAGCCCTATATCATGCTGCACATTATGCTCTTGGTTACTGGAATTAGTAGATTTGATCCTGCCTCAAAGATCTGGCCCCATGCCTCAAGGATTTGGTTTTGACATAAAGTGAAGTTTAGGCAAAAATGGCATTATTGCTTTTCCTTTTAAGGCTTAAACTAGTGTATAATGCCCTAATGACCAAGACAATACCTTAATTCAATGGATATGCATTAAATTAAGGAGTTTAAATTGGTTTTGAGGCCTGTAATGGTGAACCAAGATAGCTAGATCAGAATTGCAAGTTGGTATGAACATGTATTGGCCATGGACAAAAGTGAGTTTTTGCCAACTTCAAGCATTCGATTCTCTCTAACCACAAGGTGTTTGAGGATTTCTTGGACAATTTGGAAAGCTTGGAACATGTACTATAATCCATCTTTGCAATGCAACTTGAAATTCCAAGTGGAACTATGTGAAAAGTGTCCAAGAAGATGGGTCAAAATCCTGCCTAGATTAGGGCAAATTTTCTCTAAGTTAAAAGTTTTAGGTACCCTTGTTCCAAAAATCATAACTTGAGTTACAAGCTTCTTTTGAGAAAACTTTGTGAATCAAAGTTGTAGAATTTGTGATGGACTAAAACTTTCATGTTTCAAGTTTTGTTTGAATCCATTTGCATCTTGACGAAAAAATGGGACAAAGTTAGGAAAAAATAAGAAAATTTTATAACTTAGAAAAATTCTAAGTTATGAAAATTTTCCATTTTAAACCCTAGTTTGCATTTTTGGGTTTCTTGATGAACAAGTTTCATAATTTGACATGTCTTGATGAAAAATAACTCTTGGCACTTGATTTTGACCAAAAAGTCAAAGTTTGACTTTTCAGTGTACAGTCAAATTTTGATCAGTTGACTGAAAAAATTCATCTGTCAATCCTATGCATTTGAGATCTTTAGAACTTGTTGAATGGGTCAAGACAATGTCATTGAGTCCTTTAGTCCATATGTGAGCTTAATTTGGCCATTGGTTAGGTCAAACAGTCAAAAATTGCCTTGTACAGTCAAAACCCTAAAAATGACCATTTTGCCCTTTTGGTGATCTGATCAAATTTCTTGTGGAATTATGATCCAAACTTGATAAAATGACATATATGAGTTTATAATGTTGATGTGGGTCAAATTTCATGAGGTTTGACTGTCAATTGGCCACAATTGACTTTTTCCCCAATACAGCTGATTTCTAGGTCAACTGTCCAATTGACTGGGCAAAAATTTGAATCAAGGCTTGAAACTTGGTATGGGCAAACTTGTGAGTCCAACATGAAGTATGAAAGTTATCTTGGGCATTGTAGGTCAAAACATCCCTGTGTAAACTCAAACCCTAATTTGGGTCAACAGTGTAAGGAGGTGTCTTGAGCAAGGAAAACCCTAGTTTGATCTTGAGTTCCAAGGGTCTTGTGATTGAGAAAATGTTGATGAAATGAGAGGGCAAATTTTGGGGTACAACAATTTCCCCTGTTCAATCTTCTTGAACCTGAAGAGTTAGATTGGCAAGTTTGCCTTTTGTGACTCGAAGATAAAAGAGGATTGGACATTAGAGTGCCCGTAAATTTGCACTTGTCAAAATATATCTGAGGAAATGGGCTTAGAGATGCCATTTGGAGATAGTAGAATCTTGCTGGAGATGGGCTTAGAGATGCCATCCAAGAATGTTTGTTGAATTATAATGCTGTAAGTCAGAAGAATGAGCATCAAAATGGTATCCGTGTTCGGGATGTCATTGAACTGTATCTGGAGACTGAGTTTGTATGAGTAAAAGAATGGCATCCGTGTCTGGCGCGTATCTGAGCTGTAACTGTATTTGAACTTTGAATGAATATCAGAATGACTGTCGTGTCTGGAGTGTATCTGTATTGTATCTGGGGTAACAGAGAAACATCTGTGTATGGAGCAACTGTGTGCTGGGGATGAACTATGAATGAGTAACAGAATGGCAACCGTGTCTGGAGCGTATCTGGACTGTATCTGAAGTTGAGATCTGTATAAGTAGTAGAATGACCACCGTGTATAGAGTGTATCTGTACTGTAACTGGGATCTGAATAAGTGACAGAATGACTTCCGTGGCGACTGCACTGGGGGAATCAAATTGCTGGTGTAAAGGCCAGAATGGCATCCGTGTTTGGAGCGTATATGAACTTGTAGTTGATAGTTAAATCTGGATGAGAGATAGAATGGATGACGTGTCTGGAGCGTATCTAGTCTGTATCTTATTGCTGAAGTCTGAATGAGTAGTAGAATGACCGTTGTGTTTGGGGTGTATATGTACTGTATCTGAATAATTGTTAACAATAGCCTTTTAATCTTATCCTGAAAAGGGTAAAATGTTAGCTAAAAACATAAAGTTATGTTGCATGATATGTACGATGCAATGAACTGTATTTCATCGATGTTTATGATATATGAATGTAATGGTTATGCGTGCAAGCTGAGTAGCTGTCTTGTTGAGGAAAATAAATCCTTGATAGCTGGAGATAATGAAATCTTTGACTGCTGCCGGGGAAAGTAAATCCTTGACCGAAGCTGGGGATTCCAAAAATCTTTGATTGTTGAAGATGAGAAATCCTTGCTGACTGCTTGGGGATTAAAGATCTTTGATTGTTTAGAATGAGAAATCTTAGGACCACTGTCGGGGATTGAAAATCCTTGGTGACTTGCAGGGATTTTAACAAGAGCTTCACCAATTTCTGCGGGGACTGAGCATTCTTCATGACTTCCCTGGGGAATAGGGTTTACTCTGACGATCTCTACTGGGGAATTAAAACCTGGGAGACTTCTGCTGGAGAAATGAGTCTGAGAATCTTCAATCTGTTGGGAAATGACCCTGTGGGGAGAATGTTTACTCAGCCGGTGAAATCAGGAGTTTTGGATTGTATGCCAATCTACTGGGGAATCATCCTAGCTGTTGGGGAAATTGAGGGAATTTGATCGGTTAGAAATTGGACTTCGCTGGGGAAGAAGGTTTAGATTATTCTGGCTCCGCTGGGAATTGGGAGTTTGAACTCTGATGGGAACTTTGAAGTTTGACTCGGCTGGGGACATGTACTCCGAGGTTTTAGCTTTGTTGAGGATCTGAACTAAGTAATGCAGGGGATCTCTTCTCGGACGACATAAAGATATCTTCCTACACCTTCAACCTATCAGTAATTATCCTCTCCCAATTTCATTTTATTTGTAAGCAGTGATTATATTCAAATGCATATGCCTATTCGACAAAACATTGGACGTTTTTCAAACAAAACATAAATGTAAAACAGAAAAAGAAAGGCAAGCAAGTTTCTTCTCTTTAAAGTATATTCGTATTAATTTTTGTAAGTGTCTTTGTACAAAGGAGATAGACATCCTAGTGAGGGAATGTTGTCATAAAAATGAGAAAAAATTTATACAAAAGGAAAGATGGCTATGTGTAATAATTCCATGAGGTTCCCATTCTGCTATAGCCTTCACAACTCTGCGCATCTGTCCATTCGTTGCTTCGTCTGTAGATGATTGGATTGATCAGAAGCTTGGAGCTTGTTGGTGAAGAGATTGTTCTTAAAGTGATCCGACGAGACATAGGCATACGCTTTAATTCCCTAATTTTTGCCTGGACCGCCCTTTCGGGTTTTCGATCCACCGGGAAACCCCTTTTTTTTGCCCAAGTCGCCCTTTCGGGTTTTCAACTTGCCGGGTGTACATATTTTTTTGTTTTATCCCTAATTTTTGCCTGAACCGCCCTTTTGGGTTTTCGATTCACCGGGATACCCATTTTTGCCCAAGTCGCCCTTTCGGTTTTTCAACTTGTCGGGTCGTTTTATGCGTAGTATCTTTTAACTATGTCTGCATTCGCAGGGTGCGGTAAGTCATCATCGTCCATGGTGGTCAGAATCATTGCCCCACCAGAAAAGATGCTCTTGATTATAAATGGTCCTTCATAAGTAGGAGTCCACTTTCCCTTGGGATCACTTTGCGGTAAGATGATCCGCTTGATTACAAGATCTCTGACTTGATATACCTGACGTCTAACCTTTTTGTTGAAAGACTTGATCATCCGCTTTTGATACATCTGACCATGACAAACAGCAGTAAGTCGCTTCTCGTCGATCAAGTTAAGTTGATCAAGCTGGGTCTGAATCCAATCGTCTTCACTCAAACCGGCATCCTTCATAATCCTCAAGGAAGGAATCTGAACTTCCATAGGCAGAACAGCTTCCATGCCATATACCAAAGAAAATGGAGTTTCCCCTGTTGAAGTACGTGTCGTGGTACGATATCCATGCAGAGCAAACGGTAACATCTCATGCCAGTCCTTGTAGGTGACTGTCATCTTTTGAATGATCTTCTTAATATTTTTGTTCGCGGCTTCAACAGCATCGTTCATCTTCGGCCGGTAGGGAGATGAATTGTGATGATAAATCTTGAACTGCTCGCATAGAGCGGTGATCATAATATTGTTCAAATTTGTACCGTTGTCTGTGATGATCCCGTCGGGGACACCATACCGGCATATGAGATTCTGCTTGATGAAGCGGGCAACCACATTCTTTGTAACTGAGGCATAGGAAGCTGCCTCGACCCATTTAGTGAAGTAATCAATAACGACCAAGATGAAGCGATGTCCATTGGACGTCGTGGGCTTGATCTCTCCAATCATGTCAATGCCCCACATTGCGAATGGCCAAGGAGCTGTCAGAATGTTGAGTGGAACAGGAGGAACATGTACCTTGTCGGCGTAGACTTGGCATTTGTGGCAAGTACGGGAATGTTGATGATAATCAGCTTCCATGGTAGACCAGTAATAGCCTGCCCTCAGAATCTTCTTAGCCATCGTATGTCTGCTCAAGTGGGTGCCAAATCTGCCACTGTGTATATCGGTCATGATCAACTCTGCTTCAACCTTGTCCACACAACGAAGTAGAACACAATTATGATTGCGCTTATAAAGGATGCCATTGCTTAGGAAGAACTTGGCAGCAAATCTCCTTAAGAACTTTTTGTCATTGACGGAAGCTCCTTCAGGATATTCTCTGGTCTGGAGATACCTTTTGATTTCATGAAACCAGGGTTGTTCCACTACTTCTTCGGTATTAATCTCATGACAGTGTGCCGGTTCATCCATCCGCTCGATGGTGATTTGGGGAGCCTCGTTATCCCAGTTGAGTTTAAACATGGAAGACATTGTAGCCAGAGCATCGGCTAACTGATTTTCTTCTCGCGGGAAATGCTCGAAGGTAATCTGCTCGAAGTGAGGCAACAACGTCAAGACATGTTCTTTGTATGGGATAAGATTAGGATGTTTAGTGTCCCACTCTCCTTTGACTTGACTGATAACCAAAGCCGAGTCCCCAAATACGACCAAAGATTTGATCCCCAAGTCTATAGCAGCCTTGAGACCAAAGATTCAAGCTTCATATTCAGCCATGTTGTTGGTACAGCTGAAACAAAGTCGGGCAGTGAAGGGTATATGACAACCATCTGGAGAAATGAGTATTGCACCGATACCGTTGCCAAGTGCATTTGAAGCACCATCAAAGTATAGGGTCCATCGAGATCCTTGTTCAGGTCCGTCATACAGTCTGCTACCTTCAATGTTGTCCAATGTCATGATGTCCTCGTCAGGGAAGTCGAATCTCATAGATTGGTAATCTTCGACGGCTTGGTGAGCTAGATGGTCAGCTAGTACACTCCCCTTTATAGCTTTTTGGGTAGTATACTGGATGTCATATTCAGTCAGGATCATTTGCCATCTAGCGATTCTTCCAGATAAAGCCGACTTCTCGAAGATATACTTAATCGGATCCATTTTGGAAATCAGCAAAGTGGTGTGAGTCAACATATACTGTCTTAGCCGGCGAGCAGCCCATACCAAAGCGCAGCAAGTTTTCTCGAGCAGTGAGTAGCGATTCTCACAGTCGGTAAACTTTTTGCTAAGGTAATAAATGGCATGCTCTTTTCGGCTAGACTCGTCATGTTGGCCCAGTACACACCCCATTGAGTTATCCAAAACAGTCAGATATATGATTAATGGTCTTCCTTCGACGGGTGGCATCAGAATAGGAGGTTCTAGTAAGTACTCCTTGATCTTATCAAAAGCAACTTGACAATCATCGTTCCATTCAACTACCTGATCTTTCTTCAGGAGTTTGAAAATCGGCTCGTAGGTAGATGTCAGGTGAGAGATGAACCTCGCAATATAGTTCAAGCGTCCCAAGAATCCTCTAACCTCCTTTTCAGTACGGGGGGAAGGCATTTCTTGTATAGCCTTTACTTTAGCTGGATCAACCTCAATGCCTTTGTTGCTGACAATAAATCCCAAAAGTTTACCAGACCTAACTCCAAAAGTGCACTTGCTTGGATTCAGTCTGAGTTTATACTTCTTCAACCTGGCAAACAGCTTTTGCAAATGTTCAAGGTGTTCTTCTTCTGTCTGTGATCGAGCTATCATGTCGTCTACGTAAACTTCGATCTCATGATGTATCATATCATGAAACAAAGCTACCATGGCGCGTTGATAGGTTGCCCCTGCGTTCTTCAGTCCGAACGGCATCACCTTGTAGCAGAAAGTACCCCATTGCGTGACAAAGGTAGTTTTCTCCATGTCCTCGGGGGCCATTTTGATCTGGTTATATCCCGAGAATCCATCCATGAAGGAAAATACCTTGTGCTGAGCTGTGTTGTCAACCAAGATGTCGATATGTGGCAACGGAATATCGTCTTTTGGGCTAGCCCTGTTCAAATCCCGATAGTCCACACACATTCTGACTTTGCCGTCCTTCTTAGGTATGGGCACGATATTAGCAACCCATTGTGGATGGGAGGTAACAGCCAGAAAGCCAGCGTCGAATTGCTTCATTACTTCAGCCTTAATCTTTTCAGACATGTCAGGCCTCATTCGTTGGACCTTCTGCTTGATCGGTGGACAGTCTTCTCTTGTAGGGAGACGGTGAACTACGATATCCGTGTCTAACCCTAGCATGTCTTCATAAGACCAAGCGAAGATTTCAACATATTCGTTCAACAACTGCACTAAGCGCTCCTTGACACTCGGTTCCAGGTTGGCACCCACTTTTACTTCTTTCCTGTCCTCCTCTGTCCCCAAGTTGACGGTTTCTAACAACTCTTCATGAGGCAGAATAGCCCTCTCTTCTTGTTGCAAAAGTCTGGCTAACTCTCCCGGCACTTCATAATCTTCGTCAACTTCGTACTCGGCCTGATTGACCAAATCTTCAGAGTTATCGAAGGCTAAAGCAGAATAGTCACCCATGGAATCCAGAGTTGACGGGTACCTGCATTTGTGAGTGTGGGTGTGTGTAAGGGATAGCCATCCTTAAACAAACAAAAATGAAAAAGGAAAGAAAAGGAACACAGCAGTTTATAGATGAAAAACGTCCAATGATTCATTAAAACATGGCATATGATTATGAAGAAAATCAAGCCCTTACAAATGGACCTACATGCCCTGGGCAAGGCATGAGGTGAAAATAGTGTGCAAATTGTTTAGTTATTACAGACCATAAAAATGGGAAATTGTTCAAAGATAAAATTACTGGTTGATAAAGGTGATAGGAACAAAATCCTTTTCTTCCCAATTGCTCAAACCCCCTTCGACGGTCGGGAAGATCCAATCTTCAAAGTGGCTCTCTTCATCTTCATCTTCTACAGCATTAATTCCGTGATGAGTGATCCTTACGGGTGGCCCTCCAGTCTTGGAACGACGCATAGCCTTTTGTCCTGCAGCTGTAAACCCTAGTCCAAATTTATCTGCCTTATGGGGAAAATTAGGCAATTTCCCCCATGTTGTACTCTTCCCTTCTTTGATCACCGCCTCTGCGTCCTTGAGAGATGCCATCCTAGATACGTGCTTGGGAGCAATAGGCACCTCAACCATTATTTTCGCAACTGCTACCTCGGGAGAAACTTCCTCAAAATGCTGGAAAGGCGTTTCGATGAACTCGCCATCCAACTCCACATAACGGAAGGAGTTGAGGTGGCTTATCATGTACTCTTCCTCGCCGTGCACCGTTATAATTTTACCCTTAACGGGATATCAGCATCTGGTTCAAAGAGGAGGTAACTTCCCCGACATAATGGATCCACGGTCTTCCTAGCAAACATGAATATGACGGTCGGATATCCATCACGTAAAAGGTTGAGTTGAAGACCTCTGTGCCTACTTTGATAGGAATATCAACCTCTCCATGAACCATTCTCTTGGAACCATCAAAAGCCCTAACAATGATGTTACTAGGCTTGAGAGTCAGTCATTCGCAGTCCAAGCGGTCTAAGGCTTTCTTTGGCAGCACATTCAAGGAAGAACCAGTATCAACTAAGACATGGGCGAGAGTGGTTCCCCGGCATTCAACTGAAACATGCAACGCATCATTGTGTTTCCTTCCTTTGGGAGTTAAGTCAGCATCGGAAAAGCCAAGGCCATTATCAGCAGTAAGACTGGCCACACATTCCTGAAACTAGTCAGCCGAAGTCTCTTGGGGAACATGTGCCTCCTTCAAGAATTTGATCAGGGCCTTAGCGTGGGCCTCAAAACAGAGCAGAAGAGCCAACATTAAAATTTTAGAAGGGGTCTGCCCTAACTGCTCCACAACGTCGTAGTCACTTTTTCTGATTATTTTCAAGATTTCATCCATTTCTTTCTGAGTGGTTTCGGGGATAACCACAGCATGAGACTTCGTCTTGACAGGCACTTCCAATATCCCCTTACCCTTGTCGGTAGTTTCATCAGATGGTCTTACTTCAGGAGTATCCAGTTCTTCAATCACTGGGCCTTGCACAGATGGTCCAACAGGTGCAGAAGCTTTCAAGGGTCCGAAAACTGCTCGAGGGGGAGCAATCTCCGGAGAAAAGATCCGGCCACTGCGGGTTATCTTGCTTGTACCCACAATGTTCCCTATATCAGGGTTTTCTTCAAAAACCTCTTGGACTGTTTCGATTTGTTTGATGCCGTGGTAGAAGATTTCTCCCCCATAGTTCCACGGTGTCGTTTTGCTGGATTGGTACGGGACAGGTCCCGGCATGGTGATCTTTAAGGGTACACATTCAGAGTTGGGTGTAATCCTGACAGGCCTTTTGCAAGCCTTGGGAGGATTGTCGGAAATGGTTATGATTGCAATATCGTTGGTTGTAGAAGTACAAGTATCAGGAGTAATAGGATTGAAGGTATTTACAGGGGTTTTCTGGAAAAGTATCTCTTGGGTATCCATCAGGCGTTGGACACCTGACTTTAACATTGGGCAATCACCTCGTATGTTCAAACAAAAATAACAGTCTTTAACACAACCAGGAAAGATCCCGGCTCTCAACAAATTTTCCTTAATCACAAGTAAAGGTGTCAGCAGATCAACAACATCAGTAACATGAGTTTCCTCTATAACAGCATGAATATTGTGGTCGTGCTTGGGCATTGGAGCGGATATAACATTGGGCTTCTCAGGAGCGTCAAATTCAACCTCTTTGGCGTTAATTAAGTCCTGAATTTTGTTCTTAAGTGCTCAGCAATTATTGGTATCGTGTCCAACACTGTCGGAATGGTAAGCACACTTGGAATTGGAGTGGTAGTATGGAGAGGAAGTGTTAGGGTTTTTTGGCGCCTCCTTCAAACTGGTCAGATTCAGCTTCAATAAATGGGGAAGTACCTGAGCGAGCGTCATGTTGATGCGGGTGAACTGTCGTTGTGGCCTTTCCACCCGTTGTTGATTAGGTCTCGACTGATTGTTACGAGGTTGATCATTTGACAAGTTTTGAATCATCATGGCCCCTACAGTCGATCGACGCTCAGTTCTTCCCTGTCCCTTTTGAGAATACACAGCAGATGCTTCCTTTTTGGCTGGGAAGGGTTTCTTAATAGTTGTGGATGCGGAAGCATCCTTTTGAATCTTTCCACTTTTAATTCCGGCCTCAACCCTTTCGCCGGTCAAAATTAGCTCGGTAAATCCCGCGGAAGAACTTCTGATTAGATGGTTGAAGAAGGGGCCAGACAGGGTCCCCAGGAACATGTCAACTAACTCCCTATCTGACAGCGGTGGCTGCACCCTTCCAGCCAGATCGCGCCACTTTTGTGCGTACTCTTTAAACCCTTCATTGGAAACCATCCCCATACTTTGTAACTGAGTACGGGTGGGCGCCAAATCAGCATTATATTGATACTGACGATAAAACGCAGCCGCCAAGTCTTCCCAATTGTGAACCTCTGATCTCTCGAGCTGATAAAACCAATCTAACTGCGTGCCAGACAAGCTGTCTTGGAAAAAGTGTACCCAGAGGTCTTTATCGGATGAATGGGGTTGGATTTTTCTGACATACGACCTTAGGTGCATCTTAGGGAAAGACAGACCGTCGTACTTGGAAAATGTTGGCACCTTAAACTTGGGAGGGATGACAATCCCAGCCACCAGCCCTAGTTCCTCAAAATCCAATTCGGGCACCCTCTGCAACTCCATAGCTTCCAGTCTATCTTCAAGGTTCTTATATTTGTCGTTCGCTGGTGGATACTGTTGCTCGGAGTAGTCTTCGTCTTCTTCCTCCTCTTCCTCTTCAACCTCAGATTCAGAAGGTACAGCAGCACCTTTCCCTTTACCGGCCCCTTCGTCAGACGTTGAGGGGAACTCAAGAACCTTCCTAGCGTTGCTCTTAAACCTTCTTCCAAAAGTGGCTACCCCAGGTCTCTTTTTCTTTTTCTCTTTATTCTTCTCCAACAACACTTTGAGGTCCTCTTGACCCTTTGCCAAGGTCATGAGGAGTTGCTGGAACTGTGAATTTTGTGCTTGTAGATCCTTTATCGTTTGCTCCAAATCCATCTTGCTGAAATAAACAGCAGAAAGATAAGGAAACCTGGCGTGAAGACCTGTTTATGCATATGATAAATGGTATGCTATTCATGTAATGCATTCAAGGGTTTAAAAATTCAGATTTCTTGCAAACAAAAAGAACGCACGTCATATTAGGAAGAAATTTGTTAGTACATAAATGCCCCATGGGAGAAATATTACAAAATTCTTAATGTAAAAAGACATTGCGCATCCTCTTTGGTGCGATGTAAGTGTTGAGAGTTTCCTCCTCGTGAAGTCGGCGGGTGAGCTCCAAAACCTTCTTCTCACTGGCATAGAAGCTGGCTTAAAAAGTATCCCATTCTTCCTTGAGTTGGATCCAACTTTTTTGCATTTTTTCCCATGATGTTGGCATGTCAGGATGTAGGATGGTGTATGGAACCTCTCCTTCCATAATAGGCTCTTTGATCAAGGGGAGAATGTGAGGATATGGCATCATAAGATTCTGGGAGCGGGTTCGTACCCACTTGAGGTAAGGCTCAAGGGGGATAGAATTCTTGTGCCCCAGTGTCTTACTATCCACCTTGTTAGGCATCCTCCAAGCTCTGATGAACCTTTGTCGAAGTCCTTGCACATCGTTGTCGAAGTCAAAAACTAGGTCAGGAATCAGCATGTCATGAGGGCCATCCCTCCGAGCATATCCAAATTGTCTCAAAGCTAGACAGGGGTTGTAGGTGATTCCTCCCCTAGTGCCAAGTAATGGGACATTAGGAAATTCCCCACAACGATCAATGATGATGACATTTTCTCTGGACCGAGAACACCAATGTACATCAGAATGTGTGAGGGTCATCAATCGTTGTGACCACCTTAAACCCTTCTCATTCTTCAAAACGGATTGTGGAAGGTGAGAAATAAACCACCTTGCTAAGAGAGGAGTACAGCACATGAGAACACCTCTTTTCCTTATTGTTCGTGTGTAAAATGAGTGTAGGATGTCCCTAAGCAATGTAGGTATAGGATTCCTGGACATGAAAATATTGACAGCATTCACATCTATAAGCTGATCAGGGTTTGGGAACAAGACCAACCCATAGATGAGGAGTGCCACAATCTCTTCAAAGGCTTGTAGATCAAGAGAATTCCAGCAGTCTTGTGCCTTCTCAAACAGAAACTTTGCCAAGAAACCCTTGACACCACTTCTGGTTTCCCAGTGCCCCTTGATGTCAGATGGTTGCAAGTGTAATGCTTGAGCAACATCTTCAGGCTTTGGTTCTTTTTCTGTGCCGTTGTAGGGTAGTTGATGAAGAATAGGAATTCTCAGGAGTTGAGAAAATTCCTCCAAAGTAGGTACTAACTAGTAATCAGGGAATGTGAAACAGTGGTGTATGGGGTCAAAGAACTGGAAGAGGACTTTCACCATGTCTTCTTCAATGCTGGTGTTGACCAAGTTGAGGAGTCTACCATGTCTTTCACTGAAGAGAGAATTCTCTGGAATCCTGGAAGTAAGCTCCTTGAGCTGAAGAGGGATTCTCATAAGGTTGATTTGAATTGTTTTCCTGCGAAGAGATTCCATGACCTACAAAACAAGAACAAAGATGAAGATCCAAACCCTTGAAATGGTTAGTGGATGCATATAATGCTTTATGATGTTCATGATGTATGTACAAGCACATGTACAAGCAAATCACACAAAACCCTAGTTTCAGGCTTGGATGAGAATTCATAGGTAAGTACCCTCTTGAGTTTAGTTGGCTCAAAACCTGTCCTATAAATAGTAATCGGGTTCTAAGTAGCTCAATATCATTGGATTGTTTTCTATGTTCATTGTTTTGGTTTAGCCACTTAACTAGAGACCAAAATATTCCAAGAAAACAACCCTCAATGAGTGTAGTATCGAGTATATACCAACTTCGGACTGCACCAAAGTCGGTCATATCACTACCCCTAATAAAAGGCCAAGATGGTCAAGTAAGGTTCTAGTTCATTAGTGCTTCATGACATCACTCAGCGGCCCCGTATTCTCTTTGATTGACTCAAAGGCTACCGGTACTCACAAATATCTCGCACTAATATAGCTATTGCTTCAACCGTGTCGGTATACCCCGCACAGTTTCCACAACGTATTGCTATTTACCTATGAATGTTTCCCAAATCCGGGTGGAGGATTTCAAGCCCAAACAAGAGAACAAAAAATGTAAAGCAATCAAAGCAAACAATAATCATGCAAAGGGTGATCTAAGCCCTAAGGTTACTCCACTTTTTATAAGATCCCCAGCGGAGTCACCAGTTCTGTGATACGGTGGGAGAACTGACTTGGGATTTTGTGTTTGTTTTCGCACTTGTTCGGTTTAGCAAGAGTCGCCACCGACTTTTTATTTTATCCTAAGGAAAGGTCAAAAAACACAGGAAATACCTTTGAGATGTTTTCTTGGGTTCGGGGAGTAGATTATAGAAAGGGAAGGTATTAGCACCCTTTCTATCCATGGTTATCCATGGGCTCTTAGTTACTTGCTTAGATCACTTGGTTTTGCTTTTCAATTGTTTGAAATGGTGCTTTGTGTGTGGTTTTTGAAAATGCTTTGAAAAAGAGGCCTTGTCTAGGCAACCTTTGTAATGATTCTTGTTTGAATACATACAAAGGTGTTTGTCTTTTGAAAAGTTTCCAATGTTTGAAAGTAGGGTTTTGAAATTGTGTTGTGAAGTGTGTTTTGAAAATAGCAAGGATGTTTTGCAAGCTTTTGATCAAGTAACTAAGAGCTATCTACCCTATCTTACTCAAAGATCTTTCTTATGTTTTTAACCCTTTTAACAGTGTTGTTTCACCATTGTATTTGGTGAACAACCTTGTGTTAGGATGTTAAACGAGACAGACGCGGGTCATCGTATAGACCATGATAGCAATAGTGGCAAGTATTTTTAGCAATTTTCTTGAGGGACTTGATCATTTTGTTTAGGCAACTCAGATAGCGTCATCGAGGGACTATGATCTTTTGTTTTATTTTTGTTTTGCCAAAGTACTTGACATGCAACCATGGCCCATTTTTGAAGACAACAAATGGATTGTAACCCTAGGGGTGCAAGTGTGCATTGTGTTTGTTTTTTTCATGCATATTTATCTTGGATTAGGTCAAACTAGTCGTTGATTTTATTTGCATACAAACCCTAGGTCTAAGCATGACATAATTGAAAGCTTTTAAATGTGTGAGAATTTAAATGCTACACTATTACAACATGATATAGGGAGTGGGGTACAAATTTTAATTGGGGATATTTGACAAGAAATTAAATTCTAAGTTATTACAACCAAATCGAATGTATAGGCAATATTTAAATGTACAATAAATGGAATAAAATACAAATAAATAAAAGTCAAATAAAATATATTATGCAAAGAAAAAGGTTTTTTTTTATGTATGTAAAAAGTATATTTCTTGATGTCAAGTAAAAAATAATAAAGATAAAGTCAATTTTAATTATTTGATATTTTAAGGCAAAACCCTAATTCTTAAAAAAAACAATATTATTTATTAATTATATACAATAATATATTAATTTATACACAAAATA
This sequence comes from Vicia faba, assembly GCA_948472305.1. Taxonomy (NCBI): domain Eukaryota; kingdom Viridiplantae; phylum Streptophyta; class Magnoliopsida; order Fabales; family Fabaceae; genus Vicia; species Vicia faba. The sequence goes on along the minus strand of OX451739.1, from coordinate 15,939,146 downwards.
AAAGTATATTACAAAAAGATGTTTTTTAGTGTAAAATATTAATAAAAGTAAAAATATGATGTTTTTATATTTTTGACCTTATTATTTAATAAGATAAAGTATATAAGTATATATATGTGTATTAAATATATTAAATATACAAAAATAGAAATTAATTATTTACAAAAAATATGTATATTCTAGAAAATATTTTCAAGTGTAAATAAAAATAATAAATGAAGATAAGTATATTTTTTGTATTATTTTTGAGTTTTTAATAAAAGGGAATAGTTTATTTACATACTTATACTAGTAAAATGAAAATAAATATCTAATAAATATGAAAAATATAGAAAATAATTTTTTGGCATTTTTTATATTTAGACAAAAAATAATAAAGTCAGAATAAAAAATAAAAATATCAAAATGACAAAAATTCAAACAAATGGGCCAGGGGGGTGTAAACTGAACAAAGGGGTGTCAAAAGCAAAAGGAACCAGGCCCAACCCAGAATCCACTTCTTCTTCCTTTGAACAAACCTGCGCGCGCTATGTACCAAACTGTAACTCCTGATTCTTTGATCTTTTGACAAAACTTATAACATGAACATTGTAGAGATTTAAACAACGAATTCAACCATATAAAAAACTTGGATTAACTCTCAAAGACCAGAGAGAATTTCTCTGGCCCTAATTTCTAACCTAGTTTTTTCAGAAAGTTCATGAGTGAAATTCTCTTAACACGATTAATGTAAATGAAAACTAAGCATATGTATGGCTTCAGGGCCATGAGTACAACATATTTCATTCACAAACCTAAGCCTAACCATTCCTAGATAGAGAGATAGAAGTCCATGAAATACTTGTTTCAGTTGACTTCGAGCTGGACAATGTAGCAACCTTCAATGGTGTTTGAGCTTCTTTTGAGCTTGCCTGAGGTCCAAGGAAGCTTTTCCAATGCTTGGCTTGTTTTGAAACAGCTTGAATCGTGCTGCAGAACTCAACCTGCAGAGCTTTGAAACAAAAATGACAAAGTGGGTTAGAGGTGTTACAACTTGCAATGGGGGCCTGGGATAGTTCAAGTGAGTTGATTGGAAGGTGTTTGAACTATCTTTGGACAAAACGCACGATGGAATTTGGTTATGGCTTGCAAAATGCAGAACTTGCTCTGTTTTGCAGAAAAATAGTGATTCTGTGTACAAGGGAGTTTGAGAGGCAAAGGGGTCGTGTTTCAGGCTTGTTGGGAGGTATGGAACTTGTCTACAAGGTTTGTGTAAGCCTGTTTCAACAGATGTGAGAGATGGATATGTTTTGCAACTTTTCTTCTTTTTCAAGCAAGAGTGTGTGTCCTTCCAATGTAGGCATGTGCAAGCCCTATATCATGCTACACATTGTGCTTTTGGTTACTGGAATTAGTGGATTTGATCCTGCCTCAAAGATCTGGCCCCATGCCTCAAGGATTTGGTTTTGACATAAAGTGAAGTTTAGGCAAAAATGGCATTGTTGCTTTTTCCTTTTAAGGCTTAAACTAGTGTATAATGCCCTAATGACCAAGACAATACCTTAATTCAATGGATATGCATTAAATTAAGGAGTAAAAATTGGTTTTGAGTCCTGTAATGGTGAACCAAGCTAGCTAGATCAGAATTGTAAGTTGGTATGAACATGTATTGGCCATGGACAAAAGTGAGTTTTTGCCAACTTCAAGCATTCGATTCTCTCTAACCACAAGGTGTTTGAGGAGTTCTTGGACAATTTGGAAAGCTTGGAACATGTACTATAATCCATATTTTCAATGCAACTTGAAATTCCAAGTGGAACTATGTGAAAAGGGCCAAGAAGATGGGTCAAAATCCTGCCTAGATTAGGGCAAATTTTCTCTAAGTTAAAAGTTTTAGGTACCCTTGTTCCAAAAATCATAACTTGAGATAAAAGATTCTTTTGAGAAAACTTTATGAATCAAAGTTGTAGACTTTGTGATGGACTACAACTTTCATGTTTCAAGTTTTTTTTGAATCCATTTTCATCTTGATGAAAAAATGGGATAAAGTTAGGAAAAAATAAGAAAATTTTATAACTTAGAAAAATTCTAAGTTATGAAAATTTTCCATTTTAAACCCTAATTTGCATTTTTGGATTTCTTGATGAACAAGTTTCATAATTTGACATGTCTTGATGAAAAGTTGTCAACATCCTATGGGAGAGGGGCCATTACACTTTCTGCGTCTTTTAAGCTTCTGGGAATGTCTTCGATAAGGTTGTTGGCTAAGAACGCGAGCTTCTCGTGCTTATCTTTGTAGTATCGGTACTCCTGGTAGAGGTGGGGAATTATCTTGTGGTTATCCCTTCCTGCTTGGGCAATTTTTGTATATTGTTCTTCCCAATACATCTCTTCAGCTCTCAGCTCGGTGTAGAGTCTTCGTTGTATCAGGAAGTTCTCTTGGAGCCCCTCCAGTTCAAGGCATACTTGCTCATACTCATCAGTCTTCTGGGTCAGATGTCTCTCTACCCTCATTTTCATCAAGCGCTCTTTGACTTCTGACTCTTGGCTATCCTGAAGTCCAGTAGTGAGGTACTTCAACTGTTCTTCTTGGTCTAAGGATGTCTGGGCCAAGCTTTGGATCTGAGCCCTTAACTCTTCCTCTAGCACTTTTTTTTCCTGCACAGCCTTTTCATACCATCTATTCAACCTTCCAATTTCATTGGTAGCATCTTCCAGCCTCTGGTTATAGGAATCCAGATTAAAGGTAGCACTTAAAAGCCCTTCGGTTAACCGCTTCCTTTTCAAACTTTCCTTTTCAAATGCTTCACGCTCTTTTTGGATCTGTTGATCTTTCGATTCGAGTATGCATTGCATTTGTCTTTTCTCCTTGGTCAAATTAAAGAGATTGAGCTCTAGTTCTTCCTTCTCTCTCTGAGCCTGCTTTAGTGCCTTTTTTAGATCATTTACCTCTTCTAAAGACATAGGAGGAGTAATTGGGGTCTCTTGCTTATATTCAGGGTCTACATCAAAAGGAAGTTTGATAATCTGTACCCTGTTTAGAACCCAATGAGTGTAAGGTTCTTTTGCCACTGCATTCTTCTTCTCTGCTTTTCTTTTTTTAACCCTACTCCAAGCCCAGATGATTTTGTTGAGTAATTCTCTGTCATTTATGCCCATGTTGTGAACAATCAATTGCTGAAGTTGTTCATCCGAAGGTTTGTATTCCAAAGGAAACCCTAGTTGTCGTAAGGCCAAGGTGGGATTGTAATTGATGCAGCCTTGTGACCTGATTAGTGGGACATTAGGAAAATCCCCACAACTATATATAATATCATTGATGTTTAACTTCATGGCATACCATAATACAGAGCTAGCAGTAAGAGATCTTAACTTCTGAGGCCATTCATACCTTGTCAGACTTGGGATTAAGTAATCCTCCTTGTAAAGGTGAGTCATAAACCAGGAGTATAGTAATGGAATACAGCAATTCAAAGTACCTCTCTTCTTCCCATACCGTGTGTGAACGGCGTAATAGATATCAGCAAGTAGAGCTGGAGTAGGGTCTGTATTAAAATTTTTTGCTCCCCAAAACACGCTGACAGCGGCAGGGTCGATATAATCTACGGTGCATGGAAATAAGACAACACCAAATATGAGCAACCCAAGACAGTCGACACAAGATTCCCATTCCTTGTTATTTTCCAAATCAAGAGCTTTGCTCTCCAAATAACACCTTTTAATCCCTCGCACTTCTCCTTCTTTCTTATAATTCAGAGCAAACTCAGGGTAGGGGATTCCCAGACCTTCGGCCAGTATCTTAATATCAATGGTTTGCCCAATACCTGTATAAGCCTTCTCTTTGGAGAAGTTCAGAATTCTATCCAGTTCCTCTAAGGTCGGGGCTAACTGGAAATCTTGAAATGTGAAGCATCTCAGTGGAGGATCATAGAACTGTACTAGAGCAGAAATGGCATCCAACTGTACTTCAATTTTAATTAATTCCAAGATATCCCTATAACAACGAGTAAATGTTTTCATGGCCCTTTCAGACAATCTTTCTTTTACAGCTTTGATTCGAGTTACATCCGGCTTGGTAACATTGATACGAACGAGCTATTTTCCTTTGGCATTCATTTTCAGATACTCACACAAAAACCTTTACCCTTTATACCCTGTGAATAAGACAAGCAACCAATGTATGATGAACATGCGAAATGTAGAGATGCACGGACATATGAATAAAATTTTAAATGACGGGATTCAGTGAACAGTAACCCTTAGAAGGTAGGCTCTAGCTTGGTTTTATGGATATTCTACCCTCCCTATAAGGTGATTTCCTTAAGGGTATCATGAATAACACTAGAGGGAAAGGCGCAAGGGCCTTCCTTAAGTGAAGTCTCTTTGCAGACCGAAACTTTCGTCTCTAGGTCGTGAAAGGTCTCATCATGAGATTTTAGTTTAGGGTTATACAAAGAGTCATAGGCGTCATTCCAAAGTCCTACTTCCCAAGAGGATGTCTCTTGAGACGTATTTCTTTTGCGAAATTTCACCGACTCTAGGCGAAGTCGTCACATAAACTCATAGGGATGATGTATTCCCTTGGCTAATAGACGAACCTTCTTTCTAAGGTTTATAAAAAAATTTGCAAAATTTAAAAACCTGTCACTGACATATAAATGTAATGATTAATAAGAGAAAGCAAGAAAATAAACAAATAAATAAACAATAATTAAACAAATGTAAAAAACCCCTTAAAACCCTAAAACTAATGGACAAGACTCCTAAACCTAAGGTTGGTTCCCCAGCAGAGTCGCCAGCTGTTGCAACTGGTTTTTTAATCAGAGTCGCCACCCTTAATTTTTATCCTAGAGGAAGGGAGTATAAAGGAATAACCCTAAAAGAAATTCAGAGATTCTAAGTTTGACTCGATTCTAGATGAGGGGAAGGTGTTAGGCACCCCTTATCTACCTTATTCGCAAGGATACTAGGTTTAGAAGTGCGATGTTTAGGAAATAGGGTTTTAATTATTAATTAAGGAAAAGGGTTTGAATTTTAGTTAGCGGGACTCGCAACGATTTTTGATCGTATGCCTACGTATCCTCCTTAGGAGGAATCAGAGTATCATTTCCATAGTTCGCGGTGTTTGGTTTGTGTTTTTTTTATGGATTGCATAGAATTGCTTTCGAATTAACTTTGAACTTTGTCTGAGTTGTAAACTGAGTGATCGTAGACGCAGTTCGTGGTTTGATTCGAAGCCGATGCTATTTAATCCTTTTTGAAAATGTTTTTGAATTTGATTGTTATGTCAGTAAAAAAATGATTTAAGATTGGTTAATAGTTTTAAGACGCAGAGTGGGGGAGTCTGATATAGTCTCCTTATCATGTGGCCAGATATTGGCCACATGTCGCTGGCAGACGTAGTAATTTGATGAATTGCGGGGGTTTTAATATTTTGATGTAAAATATTAAATTAACTTATATTTCGAGAAATGATTTTAAGTACATGATCAAAGGATATAATTTAATATAAATAAATAATATATTTTTAACGAGTTTAAAATACTAAATCAATTATAATAATAAATAATGATATGCTATTATAATTATGAAAATACAAATATACAAATACATATATAAATAAAATAAATAAATAAATGAATATAGAAATGAAATTATTAAAAGTAAATAAATAAATAGATAATTTCAAAGTGGGGGTGCAAATTGTATTATGGGGTAGATTTAATAAAATGATAGAAACAAACTAAGGCCCATTTCTTTGACTTTAATTTTATCTTACTCACTAACATGATAATTAAAAACATAATAATATAAGAAATATATAAACTAACATTTTTTAAAAATATAAAATTTAGCAACGTGAGGTGTTGCTTTCTTTCCCCAAAATAACGTGATTAGAGAAATTGATGGCCTTGACTTCTTCCAATGTTTAGTAAAGACCACTAATATTACAACACGTGGTGGAATTTTTGTTATACAAAAAAAAAAATAAAACAATAAAAGGGACAATGATATAGAAACGAACACTATCAGTAAAAGAAAAATGGCTTCTTTCTTCTTTCCTGTATATTTCTTTTCCATTGTTTACAATTCAACAACTACAAAAATCCCAAAATGAATATACTCTCAAATTAACACCATAATCAAACATCATAAATAAAAAAACAAAATCAAGAAGATTGTTACCGGATCCGAATCCGGATCCGGATCCGGATCTGTGCGGTGGTACGACGGTTCTTGCATGCGGTGGCTGGGAACATATCAGAGAAGGACGGCGCTATCGGCCGGTTGTCGCATGTCAGAGTCGGTAGCTGGAGGTAGTTGCATCATCGCGGTGGTCGGGGTGTTGTTGATGGTGCGGCGCGGCGGTAGGTGATTCTCGGATGGGGCTTAGTTCTAATGTCAAAATTTTTTGTATTATACCTTCTTTTTCGCTATTTTTTTCTCTGTATTTGTTGTTTTTTTATACTGTCATCATTTTTTTATCCCCCTACTGTAACCTCGCCCCTCTCTCCTCTTGTGTACTGTCACTCCTTTTTTATAGTAGATTTTAAGAATTTTAAAAAAAAAAACAAAGTTATTAGATATTATTAGGGATTAATTTGTTTGTCTCTAATTTTTTAGGAAAATATTGAATTTGTCTGAAAATTAGTGTACTTAATTTAAAATATTTCTGTAAATATTAATATGCTTTGATTACGACTTGATGATGTCTAATTTGTCTAATTGTGTTGATTGATTGCTTACGAGGCGTGCGCTAATCTCTCTCCAATGCATAGAATATTTGTTTGTTTGGTATGGGTCATACAAAATTATTTGTTTTGGATTGATTGGATTTGGGTTGAGTTTGGGCTGGGCGAAATGGGTCTGAATGGTTCATTTTTAAATGTTTTTTTCTCTTAAATAAAACAAAATATTTAAAAATAATAATAATGTTAATAGTAATGAAATAATATTAATAATAAATAATTAATAAAGTTTAAGTAATAATAAAAAGTCAGATATTGACTTTTAATTATTTTGATAAAAAAGTTGGGTTATGTGTTCTTCATTGCACAATTGAGCTTGCGTGTTTCTTAACAATAATATTTATTCTTTTGTCTTAAATTAACAAAATAAGACTAATTTTAAAAATAAAAATGTTACTTATAATAATATTAATAATAAATAATTATAATAATAATAATAATTGCTGATGATAATAACATCAATAGTATTAATAATAATTATAGACTTAAAGTCAGATATTGACTTTAGTTTAATTAATACAATAAAAATAATTTTAACAACATAATTTAATTATATATCTACAAAAATATTAATATGAACTATAATACTGATTTATTGTATAACAAATAATGATAATAGCAACAAATATTTAAAAAAAAAGGGCTTCAAACCCTCTTATTGGGCCATAGAATTAATTCAGATTTTATAAAGCCCGCACACCCATTCTTCTTATAATACACCCCTCTCTTAAACTTGAAACAAATTTTAAGACTTAATGGACCATCAGATATTGATGGTCTATTTTACATCAACACACCCCTTTGACTTTAAATACCCCTATAAAGGTGAAAACTAAATGATAAAACTTATTTGAAGAAAACCCTAGATTAAGGTAGGGCAAATTTGGGGTATGAAAGTTGCCCCTATTTAATCATCTTTCGATTGTATAATGCAAGTGAAACAACCGGCTGAAAATCATCAAACAATGAAGTCGCCATCGAACGTCTTTTATCCCACATGTAGGGAAAGGTAAACATCGAGAAAACCTGAGAAGGGAGAAGCCACGGTCTTGCGACCGAGAGATCGGGTAAGGGAGTCTGTTACGCGAGGCGAAGGTATTAGCACCACACACGCCCGTAGTACTCTACGGTATCCACTCTTGTTATCTATCTTATGGGTGTGTTTAATCTATGCTTACTGTCTACTATACTACTGAAAGGAATGCATGCAAAAGAAAAGAGAAAAGAATGTAGGGAAAATAAAATTGTGCTCGCCTGGGCCCTACCCCGATGCCTACGTATCCTTTTTGAGGAATCAGAGCTACCGTAGTTCGGCTCACATGTTTCTATTTGTTTGTGTTTTTTTATGGACGATGTTAATTTCGTCTTCTGCCGCAGCTCGACCTTTGGAGACTTATGCGTTGGCACAGAAGTAAACTAATCATGTCCTTACCTGAAAAGGGTTTTAAAGAAAGGGTGCTCGAGCGCACAAAATGGTTTGAATTTGTTTTGTATTTTTGTTACCTTGAAAAAGGGTTTAAATATGATTAGCATGTTTTTGATTTGCTAAGAAGAGAAGTTTTTGTTTTGAATGCAAGGATGCAAAAAGGGAAAGAAAAGAGTCTAAGGGGGACTAGCCTATTTCTAACCTAAATATTATCATACAATGGTAGCCCTAAGGTTTGGATTAACAAAAGGGGAAGTTTTTACCTACTGTTAGCATGCATGGGTTACAATCTAAGGTCTAACTTGCGTCTGAACAGAGCAAGCGTATCCTAAGGGAACATGGTATGTACAGGGATGAAGCAAGCAAGCCAGCAAATAGAGCACACCTAAAGAGATCCTGCCTAGGTTAGCATGTCGAAGAAAAGTCTAAAACTATCCTATAGGGAGCATGCAATAAGAGCGAAGTCGTGATCTCAATTTCTAAATTGAGTGACTCATCGATCGGCAGAAAATAAATGAAAGCGATAAAGTCCTATAGGGAGCATGCACTGAGAGCGAAGTCGTGATCTCAATTGCTAAATTGAGTGACTCATCGATCGACAAGAAAGTAAACAAACACAAGCACAACACATATAGCAAATGAAGTGCGGAATGCCTGCTACAGGTCTTTAAACAGCGACTTCGAGCGCACACTCTTTATTTCCTACTTCACATGATATCTAGAAAGTGGTAAATGTAATATTACAACAAATAGCCTGAAACCATACTAAATGGATAATAAAAATCCGCAAAAACCAAGTCAAAGCATGGCGAAAGCTCGGAGGGCGCCACAAACTAGCATCAACAACAAATAGCGTCAGAAGCGTGAAAAACATATGCAAGCAAAGTGTATCCGTCACCAAAGAGAATGGTATCCCAATTGCTTCTCAAAGTATGCACATCTCACAGAATTTGTTAGTAGATAACAACAAAATCAAATGTGATAATGAAAATTAACAATATGCACAAAATGAAGTATGAATATGTACAACACAAAGCAAACAAGTCAAAGGGAGCATAAAATAGCATTCCGGACAGCAACCTCGTACTCATGAAAATAGGTGCAAAAACCGGTTTAAAAACATCCAAACTTGCTATCGATATCGAAGAAATGCTCAAATAAGTATAACAATGCATATTCACAAATAAAAACTCAATGCACATGCGAAATACAAGTTTCAGACAACATTACGCATATTTTGAAATTCATCACGAATCGATTTGGAAATCAAAGTTCTAGTACATTAATCTTGATAATTAGCATGAGAGGGTTATCCGGAACTTGCACATGAACATGTAACCTCAAGATTGATCTAAAAATCAAGAATTAAAGTCTTAAAACCACATGAATTTAATGTATCGGAATTTAATCAACAAATTGCAAATTAACTCCAATTCATGAGTTTATGTATTTATGCCAAAAGTGTGATGAATAGGAATCAACTCACAATTTGCCAAACACAAAAGTTGTGAATCAAAATGTATTCCGATACGCTAAATTCACAAAGTTCTCAAACAATTAGTTAAAACCAAATGATATTACTTGACATCAAAGTAAGAGTTAACACACAAAAAGTATCACAATTCAACAATGAAATACAAGATAATGTGCAAAAAACTTGAATCGAAAAGTTAGAAAATTAATCGAAAAGCATCAGAAATCAACCGCAAAAATTAAGGCGACATAGAAACATGCCAACGGTTCCAAAAATTAACTCGGTTCGGCCAAATTCCATTTCGAAATGTGATTTTCGTAACTGCTACAGTAGTAGAAAAACAGAAAGAAATTTGTCCGAATCAAAAAAATACTCGCGTGAGAGATTCCGGATGACTCAAGAAAATCGGTTTTCATTAAAGAAAGTCGGAAAAACTCAATACGAATCAAAAGTTAGAGCAAAAACACCAATTATGTCAAACTTTGCCATTTACCAAGTATTGAGATATTTTCTATCAAACTTACTTCAAAAATGTTTAGCAATGACATTTGAGTCTATTAGAAATCATCTCAATTTATTGAAATGGAAAGCAACAAGTAATCAACCAAAAATTGGTAAAAGATTAGATTATGTCAAGAATTAATAACTTGAGATCATATGCAAAAAATGCATTTCAAATGCAAAAAAATATCAATGATCATCAACCAAAAATAATTGGAAACATGTAGTGAATATTGAAAATCAAAGGTTAGGCCTAAACTAAACTAAACTAATTGTTAGTTTATGTTACAACACCTAAATCAAAGATAATGTTAGAATCTACCTAACCTAAACTATTAACAAATTCTACATCAAGAATTAGAAACTAGTGTTAATCTAATCAAAAGTTCAAAATCTCAAACTAATGTTAGTACTAACTAGTTTTCTATAGCTAATTCAACTTAAACACTAGTGTAACTATACCTAGGGCTAAAAATCAACACAACAACACTATGTCAACTTCAAGTTACAACCAAAATCAATTTATCAAGTTTAATTAATCACTTATTTCAATAAGCAATTTAATAAAATGGTATTAAATTCTCAATTCAAATCAATTCTCAATAATTAAGCCTCAATTACACAATTAAAACATCAATCAACACAAAATTAAGAAAAAGCACTTATTCCAAAAAATCACTTATTTCAAAAAGCGCTTAATTCAAGAAAACTCACCGATAGAAGTGAAGAGGAGGCTTAGGTATAGAGATCGCAATGAACGGATCGACAATCGGAGGATAATTGCTCTTGATCTTGACTTTTGGATCTTGATGAAGTTGTTGTTGTGTTCTTGATGAAAAAAGTGTAGAACCTTGATTTGATTATTGAGAGAATTGAGAGAAAAGTTTTGATTGTTTATGGAGATTTTTTTAATTATGAGAGAAATTGGATTAAAAAGAATATATAGTATGGGCTTATGTGAGTGAATTTGGTTAATGGGTCTCAAATATTCATAAATATTAATGCAGAATTTTAATTCACTTGAGTGCGATACGTTTCAGGCAAATTCGTAGGAATCTCGGTATGACTTTAGAAGTTGAAATGTGAAACTAAAATGTAGCCAACGTCGAGAACAACATTGTGTCCGAAGATGAGCTCGATCAGATAAACGGTGATTTAGTTATGATTTTTTGAAGTTTCGTCTCAGATGAAAATATTTCTCGGTTCAGGATTTTCAACCACGTTGCGCGCGCTTCAGACCAAAAATGAAGGCCTTCGGGATACCGCTTGAATTGGAAAACTGAAAGAAATATTTAACCAACTCAATTTGTGAACCAATGCCACTCGAACCGGCTCAATACGATAAGAATCGACCGAGTTATGATTTTCTGAAGATGAAGCCGGTGAATATTTGTCACTATTTTCTCGTGCGAATATATTTAATAAATTCATATATTCGAAGACTCTCTGGGTAGAACTGGCTTCCTGCCGTGAGATACGAAATGTAGATGACATCAAGACGGAATTTTAGCCACCGGAACGGGTTCAAAACGATAAACGGTCTTCGAGTTATGAATTTTTTAGTGTGCGAAAACTGCACTTTCGGCACTTTTTTCTTTGTATTTTTCACCATATAACTTCCAAAAGAACCGCGTATCTGGAGACTTTCCTTTGAGAATTAGCTTTTGGTCCAAACACAAAAATTGAATAGAACATCGAGACGGTTTCAAATCCTCATGAATCAACCCAAAACACCATTCCAAGCTGGAGATGCGAATTTTCAAACTCTGATTAGTAAAAACACTGTTTCTAATTCGCACTGTTTTAAATTAACCGAAAACAGCCAAATCTTCCACAACTCAAACATGCGTTGAAAAATTACGATAGCTTTGTTGTGTTGATCAAATACCTTGATCCCATGAATACGGAAACAATGAGATGCATGCATGTGTTAGATGACCTAATGAAGGATATGTACATGAGAAAAGTGCGAGATGCGCAATCCATATAAAAGCGAAAGGGGTAGGACAAATTTGGGGTATTACAGCTGCCCCTATTTAATTGTCTTAAACCTGAAAGTATGATTGGCACATGCCTTTCGGGAGTTCAAGGTTGAAGATGATTAAATACCAATGCCGAAAATTTATCCTGAGAGAGAGAGTAAGTGTTTTCTTTATTTATGTGTTATCTGCTGGGGGAAAGAAATTGTTTTTTTTTCAATGAAGGGACAGAGATTGGAATTGTAACGTGGCTTGATGCCAATACAAGACAAATGGTTGGTATGAAAAGATAGCGGACGAGGTCTACGGGTGACCTACGATCCTAAGGTGACACATGAGAGTGATTTGAAAGAGGACCTAGCCAAAGGGCGATCTCAGGTTCTAAGACAAAGTATATGGAAAGAACCTAGCCAAAAGGTGATCTCAGGTTCGACGATGATTTGAGGGAAGAACCTAGCCAAGAGGCGATCTCAGGTTTGATGATGATTTGAGGGAAGAACCTAGCCAAGAGGCGATCTCAGGTCCGACGAAGTTTTGAGGGAAGAACCTAGCCAAGAGGAGATCTCAGGTTCGACGATGATTTGAGGGAAGAACCTAGCCAAGAGGCGATCTCAGGTTCGACGATGATTTGAAAGAAGAACCTAGCCAAGAGGCAATCTCAGGTTCGACGATAATTTGAAGGAAGAACCTAGCCAAGATGCGATCTCAGGTTCGATGAAGGTTTGAGGGAAGAACCTAGCCAAGAGGCGATCTCAGGTACGACGATAATTTGAAGGAAGAACCTAGCCAAGAGGCGATCTCAGGTTCGACGATGATTTAAAGGAAGAACCTAGCCAAGAGGCGATCTCAGGTTCGACGATAATTTGAAGGAAGAACCTAGCCAAGAGGCAATCTCAGGTTCGACGAAGGTTTGAGGGAAGAACCTAGCCAAGAGGCGATCTCAGGTTTGACGGTGAAAACATGGGTTACGACATGATGATTGTTTAGATAAACGACACGGGCGAGCATCAAGAAAGGTTAAACACGAACGAGTGTTTGAATCAATACGGGCGAGTATTGAAAGAAGATACGGATGAGTATCAAAAGTTAAACACTGACGAATGTTTGAATCAATACGAACGAGTATTGAAAGAAGATACGGACGAGTATCAAAGGTTAAACACGGACGAGTGTTTGAATCAATACAGACGAGTATTGAAAGAAGATACTGACGAGTATCAAAGGTTAAACACGGACGAGTGTTTGAATCAATACGGACGAGTATTGAAAGAAGATACAGGCGAGTATCAAAAGTTTAAACACGGACGAGTGTTTAAATCAATACGGACGAGTATTGAAAGAAGATACGGACGAGTATCAAAGGTTAAACACGGACGAGTGTTTGAATCAATACGGTCGAGTATTGAAAGAAGATACAGGCGAGTATCAAAAGTTTAAACACGGACGAGTGTTTGAATCAATATGAACGAGTATTGAAAGAAGATACAGACGAGTATCAAAAGGTTAAACACGGACGGGTGTTTGAATCAATACAGACGAGTATTGAAAGAAGATACAGGCGAGTATCAAAGGTTAAACACGGACGAGTGTTTAAATCAATACGGACGAGTATTGAAAGAAGATACAGGCGAGTATCAAAAGTTTAAACACGGACGAGTGTTTGAATCAATACGGACGAGTATTGAAAAAAGATACAGGCGAGTATCAAAAGTTTAAACACGGACGAGTGTTTGAATCAATATGGACGAGTATTGAAAGGAGACACGGACGAGTATCAAAAAGGTTAAACACGGACGAGTGTTTGAATCAATACGGACGAGTATTGAAAGAAGATACGGACGAGTATCAAAGGTTAAACACGGACGAGTGTTTGAATCAATACGGACGAGTATTGAAAGAAGATACAGGCGAGTATCAAAAGTTTAAACACGGACGAGTGTTTGAATCAATACGGACGAGTATTGAAAGAAGATACAGACGAGTATCAAAGGTTAAACACGAACGAGTGTTTGAAAGACTGACACAAATGGGTGTTTAGGGATGGACACGGACTAGTGTTTGGGAATGGTCACGGACAAGTGTTTAGGGAACTGACTACCAGACAAGAACTGGGTTTAGAACGACAAAGTGTATTGATTTTGTTTGGCATTGAAAAGGTGAAGGTCACTGATTGGGGATTTTGGGCATGATACCCTTCTGTAGGGACATATTGTTGTCCTTGAATAATTCAGGTTTTTCATGTAAGGTACCTGATCTGGTTTATGCTTGGTATGCATGTTTTGAATTTCTTTTGACGCAAAGATCCACTCTGATGGATCAGCTACGCGCTTTTGAGGATGCAATGTTATGCAGTGATAACTATATGCAGTGTGAAGAAATAAACTTCATGGGGATAAAAAGAGGCCTATTGGAGGCCGCTGCTCCTCACTGGGGATGTCAGTATATATCGACGCTGGAAGTCTGCAGTACCAAAGATCGCTGGGGATACTGATAAGAATTTGCACTGGAGAGCTCTTGAAGACCAAAGATCATTGTTGACTCTGTTGAGGATTGAGTTGCTGACGCAGCGAATCTTCAGGTACGCTGCTGAATTCTGAATCGTACCATTGGGGAGAGATAATCTGGCCAGACTCCCATACATATTGAACCGTTGAGAGGATGATAGAACTGAATATGTCAAAGAATGGATACCGAACACCATGTGGATCCCTTTGAATGCATGTCCCAAGTTTACGCACACTGGGGAATTATCTTTTGAATCACTTGGGGATAAGAGATGGGCACAGACACTTACGAGTGCCCCGGTTGAACTCTGCGAATGCCCTGGTTGAGCTCTGCGAATGCCCCGGTTTAGCTTTGTGAATGCCCCGGTTTAGCTCTACGAATGCCCCGGTTGAGCTCGGCGAATGCCCCGGTTGAGCTCGGCGAATGCCCCGGTTTAGCTCCATTGGGGATGTTCTTGATTAACTCCACTGGGGATGCACTTGCACGTGCTGAGTTAAACGACGACTCCGAATTTCCTGAACTCACTTGGGGAATCAGACCTGAAGTTGTCTGTAGCAGATGAAGGCAGCTTCGTGTGCTGGCTAGGTCAGGGTGTCCGTTATGGTGCTTTTAGCTCGATCGTAGTGGTCTTGTGCAACATAATTGGCTTGAGCAACTAAGTATGGATGAGGAATTCCCCTATCTGGAGGATCTCTGGGAAGATCTAGGTCGAATAGAAGACCAGAAGATTCGTGCCACAATACGATATGAGGCGGCCTGCCCCAATGTCTTGAGCCACGAAACAAACTATTCTTGATTACAGCTTTCTTGGAGAGATTTGTCGAATCTCGACGTGACCGCCCCAGGTTGAATGAATTCTGAATAGATCTCTCGACGTGATAGCCTCTGATTGATCGAGCTTGAATAGATTTATCGACGTGATAGCTTCTGATTGATCGAGCTTTGAGGGAATGCCCCAGATTTGGCTGAGCTTGGAGAGATCGACTCTCGACTTGACGGCCCCAGATTGGCTGGCTCTGCTAACTTCATCCCTGAATTGTACTCAGACGGTGAAGTACCAAGATGATTTCTCTTGACAGGATCACCGGTTAACATGTTGCTGGATAAGTCATTTCTCTTGTGGCAACTGACTCTTGCTTCAACAGGGTATTCAAGCCTCTCTTCTCTGACAAGATTAAGCTCTTTACCGATTGTTCATCGTGTAAACTTACTTGATATTGATCATTGTTTTGTATGCAGAAGAATGTTTATTATGAGAATGATAATTCTAATGCAACACATATGTAAGTCTTGAAGTTTGAAAAAACTTTGAATGAAATGACGTCACAACTCTGTTGTGAACGAGTCACTAGCTAGAGAGAAACATTTGCAAATTCTTTTTTATGAAAGATAATGCAAGCATATGATACCAACGCAGATATTCAAACATACCTCTTAGGAGTCAGTTAAACGCTATCTCGTTGTAGCACGCTTTCGAATTGACCCATGCTTCAGTTAGGACTTTTATGGGTTGTAACGTGGTCTGGTTCACGGTTTTAGAAAAAAAGGATTTAAGGCTCAAAATTATTTGGTTCCCACCCATTCTCCATGATGTTCTCCATTCCTACGTTCAGTTGACCTGGTACAAGCATCCATCTCTCTTGAAGAGTTTGCGATGATTGAGGAATCACAGTGGTTTCTTGGACACGACAGTCACTTCACCTTTTGCTTTTGGTGTCTGATCAGACGACCTTATTCTTTGATGAGGATTTTCATTGGTAATCCTTTTCTCACCTTTTAGGCTTTTCAATTTCTTTCTTGCTTTCCCTAATTTTTTCCTGGACAAATTCTTTTGAATTTTGATTTGAAAGTTCAGCGGGATGCCCCAATTTTTGCCTAAGTGACTTGTTTTCAAGTTTCGACTTAGCGAGGCTTTTTGTTTCTTTCTTATTCGTATTTTTTCATTTTGAACAAGTCGTTTGATCTTTGTGTTGTTTTTGATTTGTCAGAAGTGATCGTGACTGCCTGAGTCTCTAGTAAATGATGGATAGCCCTTATTGTATCGTCATTTGTTGACCTTTTGACGTGCGAGGGATACTCATTGGGGTATCGTTAGTTGATGCACATTGTTGATATAAGAAGGTTAACCATTGTGGTTTTGACTTCCCTCAACCTTTTGATGGATAACCATTGTTGTACCCTTGGATGCACACTCTTGATGAGTTCTGGATGCTTGATCAGATTAGATGAAAGCTACCCGCCCCAGGGTTAAAATGAGGGTTTTTTCTGAACAGAAAAGAAACTCCTACTTCGAAGGCTCAAAGGGGTTGACAAGGGTCTATCTTCCTTATATCTCCGGTGTTTAGGGATTTGAAACAAGGCCTGTACATCGTCAGCAAGGTCTTACTCAAAAGCGTACCAACCAGAGATTTTTGCGTTTTCAGATTGTCATCATCCTCCTTTGAATCTTTACCTAAGCATAAGACTAGGAAATCTGGCATCAATATGCAAGCAAAACATTTAAAGAGTGATAACGAATGGATGAGTAAAAATGAAAGGAACACTTCAAGACAAGCATACTTATTGCATTAAGATTTTCGTTCAAAAATAGACAAGTTTCTATATACAAGCGATGTTTAAACAAACAAGCAAGAATGCAAATGAAAATGCGGTAAAGAAGCCAATGATTGCCACTGTTGAGGAGACTTGACTCCGTATGGACTTGTTGATTCTGATGACTTTCTGTAGTCTTGATGCTCAAGTGTGCGAGAGAATTCCCCTTCAGATCTGATGTGAACACAGTAGTCTCTGGATTGAGCCTGTCTTGGACATTGTCTTTGGATGACATACCTTCTTCAATCGATTGTCCAGGTGCCCCAGTATAATATGCATCACCAAGCATATCATGTCTTAAGGAAATGATAGACATCATCATCAGATTTTCCATGACCTGGCTTATCTGACTCTTTAATCCATTATCTTCCTGCTTGAAGAAGTTTCTGACTACGAGCCAAAGCTTGCATGTACCACTCGGAGTTATTACATAACTGATCTCTGAGCATGTGCGGTGAGAAATCAGGTTGAACCTTTGAAGAGAACCCCAGGTCTGAATAAGAATCCCCAGTCTTTGAGTACCTGTTATGAATGCATGAATATGCATGGGGTGCATGAATGAATGCCATGTCATGTTCCGTCATTTTTGAGGAATTTGTGTGCTTTGATTTTGATTTTACGCAAGTAAGGGATGGAAGATTTTAGCACAAGACTTGCAAATATGATCCCTTGGAAATAATAGAACATGTATGTTAAGCATGTGGTTAGCTATGTTATGTATGCAAAGGCATGAGATCAAAGAGGATCAAAGTTCCATCATTCCTGAATAAGATTGCTGCACTGCTCTGAATCATGTGAGTATCATCAGATTAAAGGTCCGACATAGCTTCTGCATATAAGAACCGAGTACCATGTGGATCTCCCATTGTACGGGGTCAAGGCTTCTGGGACTGGATACTGTTGAGCATTTCTGAACAATGCTGGGAATACCAAGATTGAAGGCTTGAATGAACCTCCAGGTAAACAAGTCAGGAACTCAGAAAATAAATCTGAGAGCCATACGGTCACCAACAAGATATATCATCTGCATAAAGTCATAACAGAAATCCAGATCATAGCCATCAGAACCAATAGTTACCGTCTGAGCGTAGTCACCATCCGAGCATGAGTAACCATCTGAACATAGTCACCATCTGTACCTGTAATAAGAATTCCCTCCCAGCTCACAGGTGAAAACTAGGTCAGGGTAAGGCAATGGTAACTCAGAATCGAGGGTACTCCTGAAAAACTATCGCCGTATCACCTACGTGAAAACGATAGCCCCTCATTTGTACCTCATCTGAGCATGGACGACATGGCGGAAATAGTGAGACCTAAGTCAACTAGCCGTTCATGTTCCACTATATTCCTAGGGTTCCTATGGTATACAACTTTGTCCTGGGTATTGGGCCTTTTACCTCATAGTAACACTCACCCAACAAGAAGCAGATCCAGTACAACAGTAGTATATGGAAGACAATAAAATGCAATGCATACATATGCTCAAGTATATACAAAATGAATGAATAAACTGAAAGCATAAAGATAAACACCCAAAGAAAAGAAAGCAAGAGCTAGGAGCGACTCCGGGATGGACCAGCATTTGGTCGACCTAGTCCCCAGTGAAGTCGCCAGCTGAAACAACCGGCTGAAAATCATCAAACAATGAAGTCGCCATCGAACGTCTTTTATCCCACATGTAGGGAAAGGTAAACATCGAGAAAACCTGAGAAGGGAGAAGCCACGGTCTTGCAACCGAGAGATCGGGTAAGGGAGTCTGTTACGCGAGGGGAAGGTATTAGCACCCCACACGCCCGTAGTACTCTACGGTATCCACTCTTGTTATCTATCTTATGGGTGTGTTTAATCTATGCTTACTGTTTACTATACTACTGAAAGGAATGCATGCAAAAGAAAAGAGAAAAGAATGTAGGGAAAATAAAATTGTGCTCGCCTGGGCCCTACCCCGATGCCTACGTATCCTTTTTGAGGAATCAGAGCTACCGTAGTTCGGCTCACATGTTTCTGTTTGTTTGTGTTTTTTTATGGACGATGTTAATTCCGTCTTTTGCCGCAGCTCGACCTTTGGAGACTTATGCGTTGGAACAGAAGTAAACTAATCATGTCCTTACCTGAAAAGGGTTTTAAAGAAAGGGTGCTCGAGCGCACAAAATGGTTTGAATTTGTTTTGTATTTTTGTTACCTTGAAAAAGGGTTTAAGTATGATTAGCATGTTTTTGATTTGCTAAGAAGAGAAGTTTTTGTTTTGAATGCAAGGATGCAAAAAGGGAAAGAAAAGAGTCTAAGGGGGACTAGCCTGTTTCTAACCTAAATGTTATCATACAATGGTAGCCCTAAGGTTTGGATTAACAAAAGGGGAAGTTTCTACCTACTGTTAGCATGCATGGGTTACAATCTAAGGTCTAACTTGCGTCCGAACAGAGCAAGCGTATCCTAAGGGAACATGGTATGTACAGGGATGAAGCAAGCAAGCCAACAAACAGAGCACACCTAAAGAGATCCTGCCTAGGTTAGCATGTCGAAGAAAAGTCTAAAACGATCCTATAGGGAGCATACAATGAGAGCGAAGTCGTGATCTCAATTTCTAAATTGAGTGACTCATCGATCGGCAGAAAATAAATGAAAGCGATAAAGTCCTATAGGGAGCATGCACTGAGAGCGAAGTCGTGATCTCAATTGCTAAATTGAGTGACTCATCGATCGACAAGAAAGTAAACAAACACAAGCACAACACATATAGCAAATGAAGTGCGGAATGCCCGCTACAGGTCTTTAAACAGCGACTTCGAGTGCACGCTCTTTATTTCCTACTTCACATGATATCTAGAAAGTGGTAAATGTAATATTACAACAAATAGCTTGAAACCATACTAAATGGATAATAAAAATCCGCAAAAACCAAGTCAAAGCATGGCGAAAGCTCGGAGGGCGCCACAAACTAGCATAAAAAACAAATAGCGTCAGAAGCGTGAACAACATATGCAAGCAAAGCGTATCCGTCACCAAAGAGAATGGTATCCCAATTGCTTCTCAAAGTATGCACATCTCACAGAATTTGTTAGTAGATAACAACAAAATCAAATGTGATAATGAAAATTAACAATATGCACAAAAATGAAGTATGAATATGTACAACACAAAGCAAACAAGTCAAAGGGAGCATAAAATAGCATTCCGGACAGCAACCTCGTACTCATGAAAATAGGTGCAAAAACCGGTTTAAAAACATCCAAACTTGCTATCGATATCGAAGAAATGCTCAAATAAGTATAACAATGCATATTCACAAATAAAAACTCAATGCACATGCGAAATACAAGTTTCGAACAACATTACGCATATTTTGAAATTCATCACGAATCGATTTGGAAATCAAAGTTCTAGTACATTAATCTTGATAATTAGCATGAGAGGGTTATCCGGAACTTGCACATGAACATGTAACCTCAAGATTGATCTAAAAATCAAGAATTAAAGTCTTAAAACCACATGAATTTAATGTATCAGAATTTAATCAACAAATTGCAAATTAACTCCAATTCATGAGTTTATGTATTTATGCCAAAAGTGTGATGAATAGGAATCAACTCACAATTTGCCAAACACAAAAGTTGTGAATCAAAATGTATTCCGATACGCTAAATTCACAAAGTTCTCAAACAATTAGTTAAAACCAAATGATATTACTTGACATCAAAGTAAGAGTTAACACACAAAAAGTATCACAATTCAACAATGAAATACAAGATAATGTGCAAAAAACTTGAATCAAAAAGTTAGAAAATTAATCGAAAAGCATCTGAAATCAACCGCAAAAATTAAGGCGGCATAGAAACATGCCAACGGTTCCAAAAATTAACTCGGTTCGGCCAAATTCCATTTCGAAATGTGATTTTCGTAACTGCTACAGTAGCAGAAAAACAGAACGAAATTTGTCCGAATTAAAAAAATACTCGCGTGAGAGATTCCGGATGACTCAAGAAAATCGGTTTTCATTAAAGAAAGTCGGAAAAACTCAATACGAATCAAAAGTTAAAGCAAAAACACTAATTATGTCAAACTTTGCCATTTACCAAGTATTGAGATATTTTCTATCAAACTTACTTCAAAAATGTTTAGCAATGACATTTGAGTCTATTAGAAATCATCTCAATTTATTGAAATGGAAAGCAACAAGTAATCAACCAAAAATTGGTAAAAGATTAGATTGTGTCAATAATTAATAACTTGAGATCATATGCAAAAAATACATTTCAAATGCAAAAAAATATCAATGATCATCAACCAAAAATAATTGGAAACATGTAGTGAATATTGAAAATCAAAGGTTAGGCCTAAACTAAACTAAACTAATTGTTAGTTTATGTTACAACACCTAAATCAAAGTTAGTGTTAGAATCTACCTAACCTAAACTATTAACAAATTCTACATCAAGAATTAGAAACTAGTGTTAATCTAATCAAAAGTTCAAAATCTCAAACTAATGTTAGTACTAACTAGTTTTCTATAGCTAATTCAACTTAAACACTAGTGTAAGTATACCTAGGGCTAAAAATCAACACAACAACACTATGTCAACTTCAAGTTACAACCAAAATCAATTTATCAAGTTTAATTAATCACTTATTTTAATAAACAATTTAATAAAATGGTATTAAATTCTCAATTCAAATCAATTCTCAATAATTAAGCCTCAATTACACAATTAAAACACCAATCAACACAAAATTAAGAAAAAACACTTATTCCAAAAAATCACTTATTTCAAAAAGCGCTTAATTCAAGAAAACTCACTGATAGAAGTGAAGAGGAGGCTTAGGTATAGAGATCGCAACGAACGGATCGACAATCGGAGGATAATTGCTCTTGATCTTGATGAAGTTGTTGTTGTGTTCTTGATGAAAAAAGTGTAGAACCTTGATTTGATCTTTGAGAGAATTGAGAGAAAAGTTTTGATTGTTTATGGAGATTTTTTTAATTATGAGAGAAATTGGAGTAAAAAGAATATATAGTATGGGCTTATGTGAGTGAATTTGGTTAATGGGTCTAAAATATTCATAAATATTAATGCAGAATTTTAATTCACTTGAGTGCGATACGTTTCAGGAAAATTCGTAGGAATCTCGGTACGACTTTAGAAGTTGAAATTTGAAACTAAAATGTAGCAAACGTCGAGAACAACATCGTGTCCGAAGATGAGCTCGATCAGATAAACGGTGATTTAGTTATGATTTTTTGAAGTTTCGTCTCAGATGAAAATATTTCTCGGTTCAGGATTTTCAACCACGTTGCGCGCGCTTCAGACTAAAAACGAAGGCCTTCGGGATACCGCTCGAATTGGAAAACTGAAAGAAATATTTAACCAACTCAATTTTTGAACCAATGCCACTCGAACCGGCTCGATATGATAAGAATCGACCGAGTTATGATTTTCTGAAGATGAAGCCGGTGAATATTTGTCACTATTTTCTCGTGCGAATATATTTAATAAATTCATATATTCAAAGACTCTCTGGGTAGAACTGGCTTCCGGCCGTGAAATACGAAATGTAGATGACATCAAGACGGAATTTTATCCACCGGAACGGGTTCAAAACGATAAACGGTCTTCGAGTTATGAATTTTTTAGTGTGCCAAACTGCACTTTCGGCACTTTTTTCTTTGTATTTTTCACCATATAACTTCCAAAAGAACCGCGTATCTGGAGACTTTCCTTTGAGAATTAACTTTTGGTCCAAACACAAAAATTGAATAGAACATCGAGACGGTTTCAAATCCTCATGAATCAACCCAAAACACCCTTCCAAGCTGGAGATGCGAATTTTCAAACTCTGATCAGTAAAAACACTGTTTCCAATTCGCACTGTTTTAAATTAACCGAAAACAGCCAAATCTTCCACAACTCAAACATGCGTTGAAAAATTACGATAGCTTTGTTGTGTTGATCAAATACCTTGATCCCATGAATATGGAAACAATGAGATGCATGCATGTGTTAGATGACCTAATGAAGGTTATGTACATGAGAAAAGTGCGAGATGCGCAATCCAGATAAAAGCGAAAGGGGTAGGACAAATTTGGGGTATTACAGCAAGAATACGCAGGTCTCGCGCGTTTAATCGGAAGTTTATTAAATATTGGAAAACCCCAAGATTTGTCTGAGCTAATATAAGAATACGTTGTACAACATTCTTATGAGTGTGAATAATAGGCATAGATGATGATGTATCACCTTACCAGCGTTTGGACCAAAGTGGGTTAGAATCAAGACTCGACAACGCAGATAACTCGTCGGTATCTGAGAGATTGTAAGATTTTGCTTATTTACTATAACCTAGGAGGTAAATGGTACGAGTTTAAAAAGCTGATTTACTAATGCTAGGAGACTGATATAGTAAGTTTGTGACGCAAATTTTGTATATTCATCGCAACCTAGGGGACGAATAAAACAAAGTTTGATGACACATTGCTGCATGGAGACTGATGCAATAGATTACACATATTTAATTATGTTTACTATAACCTAGGGAGTAAATAGTACGAGGATGAACCTGTACATTTATCACAACCTAGGGGATAAAAGACAATAGGGGTGGGCTTACGTTATCCATCGCAACCCAGAGGATGAATAACATAAAGCTTGATAACACATTGCTGCATGGAGGCTGACGCAATGGATTTACACAAATTTAGTTATGTTTACTATAACCTAGGGAGTAAACAGTACGAGGATGAACCTGTGCATTTATCACAACCTAGGGGATAAAAGACAACAGGGATGGGCTTACATTATCCACCGCAACCTAGGGGGTGAATAATATATCCTTGAAGATTCGCGTATCTATCACAAACTAGGGGATAGATAATTGAAAAAGTTTAAAACCAGATATTTGGAACTTGGAATGACGATGTTAATCGTGTCAGCCCTCAACCAAGATTCGATAACCAAATGCAATATGCTAGATTTGAAGCGATGGAATCCAAAGTTCACTGATGAGGTTAGTTGTGTCGTCTCAACCATGATCGTCAACGTAAAGAAAATAAACCCCAAATTCATGATGATATTGGTCGTGTCGTCTCAACCATTATCAACATGAAGGAAATGAACCCCAAATTCATGATGATATTGGTCGTGTCGTCTCAACCATTATCAACATGAAGAAAATGAACCCCAAATTCATGATGATATTGGCCGTGTCGTCTCGACCATTATCAAAATGAAGAAAATGAACCCCAAATGCATGATGATATTGGTCGTGTCGTCTCAACCATTATCAACATGAAGAAAATGAACCCCAAATTCATGATGATATTGGTCGTGTCGTTTCAACCATTATCAACATGAAGAAAATGAACCCCAAATTCATGATGATATTGGTCGTGTCGTCTCAACCATTATCAACATGAAGAAAATAAACCCCAAATTCATGATGATATTGGTCGTGTCGTCTCAACCATTATCAACATGAAGAAAATGAACCCCAAATTCATGATGATATTGGTCGTGTCGTCTCGACCATTATCAATATGAAGAAAATGAACCCCAAATTCATGATGATATTGGTCGTGTCGTCTCGACCATTATCAACATGAAGAAAATGAACCCCAAATTCATGATGATATTGGTCGTGTCGTCTCGACCATTATCAACATGAAGAAAATGAACCCCAAATTCATGATGATATTGGTCGCGTCGTCTCAACCATTATCAACATGAAGAAAATGAACCCCAAATTTATGATGATATTGGTCGTGTCGTCTCGACCATTATCAACATGAAGAAAATGAACCCCAAATTCATGATGATATTGGTCGTGTCGTCTCGACCATTATCAACATGAAGAAAATGAACCCCAAATTCATGATGATATTGGTCGTGTCGTCTCGACCATTATCAACATGAAGAAAATGAACCCCAAATTCATGATGATATTGGTCGTGTCGTCTCAACCATTATCAACATGAAGAAAATGAACCCCAAATTCATGATGATATTGGTCGTGTTGTCTCGACCATTATCAACATGAAGAAAATGAACCCCAAAAGAATTTGCCATCTTAACCAGAGTAGCTTTGCAAGATGCCACATATGCATAATGTCCTAAACTGATACGTTATTCGAGTGTGATGTATACCCAAAATGTTTGTATGTGTATGCTTTTAATCGATATATTTTTTTTGGTAAACCAATTAGGTTCTCGTAGTCACTAACTCCTCGACAGTGTTGTCTGCCCTTATTGTATCTCCAAGTGGATTTGGATTTGGTGAGAGATGTTTGCGAGATCTTAATGTCTGTATCATAGACGCATGCATAGGTATGGACGTGGACGTTGGTGTTGTCGTGGACGTAGGCATGTGCGTAGAAATTGGCGTGGACATAGGTGTAGGCATGGATTTTCCTTCATTATTCTTCTAACCAGAATAAACTCTGATGATTTATCAAATGCTCTTTGGTGTTTCTGTATGTTAGATGCACCAAATGTTGCAAATGATCTTGAGATTTTGCATACATCATGCTTGATGTGAGGCTCTTAGTGGGAAATCTGCTGCCAAGATTTCCAAGGAATCTACTGCCGAGATTATGTCGAAAGATTACCTCCTGTCGAGGTTTTCTTGAAAATCACCTTCTGTGATCAACAGGGGGAATCTACTTCTGAGATTCTGTTAAAAGATTACCTCCTTCCTAGGTTTTCCAAAAAATCACCTGTCGTGATCAACAGGAGGAATCTACTGCCGAGATTCTATGTAGAATTGGTAGCTTGATTGCCGATGATGATTGACTTCACATAAAACGAGGTTTCATGCTATGCGTGCAAATTTGATTGGTGCATGGAATGTAATGATTGATTGATGTATGTAATGATTGATTGATGTATGTAATGATTGATTGACGTATGAATTGATTGATGTATGTAATGATTGATTGACGCATGAAATATGATAAATGACTTGGATATATGTAAATGGATGTTGGACTTTGAAATGCGAATGCGTAGTTAGGCTTTTTGAGATACGCTCGACCCATGCTGTTGGAATGCGTAGATGAATGAGATGATAGTATGGCTTGGTTTTGGATCTAGGAGCCCTAATGCATGATTTATGCAGCCTTATGCTTTATGATTGGATATTTTTTGAATGGTGCCCCTGTGATGGGTTGTGGATGATTAAAGCATGGAGGTTTGTTTATGCAACAAGGTTGCTTGCCACATTATGGTTGAGTGTTGTGCTTGTAGGATTCCCTGATACTTGTTTCGAACTCGAAGATTGCTGACGTAGAAGAGAGGTTCACCAGAGGTTTGTGAAAGTATGAAGAGAGTTTGCTTTTGTATGGACTGTTTTTCCTAATTTGTTGGTAGGGTCCTAAAGGAGATTATCTTTAATATGAGCTTGGAAAAAGTTTGATCATAATGTGAATGACCCCAATATTTTGCATTATGCCCCTGATTAAAAGACTCCTGAAAAATGCTTGGTTTTGATGGACCCTTTTGTATCACCTTCTTTTTTGATCGAGCCTCGCAGTGCTTTGCCCCAACATTCGAATTTTGAAAGACATGCCCCTCAATCTCCAAGATCCGGAGGAAGTATCCTTAGAAAGAACTCAGACTTTACCATGAACTTGATATAGATTTTCCCAATTATTCAAAGCTTGAAAAGTTTATACTTGAAGTTGCTTGAAGAATTTGGACCCTACGTGCAGTAGGATGAACTTGGTACGCACTGCCCCAACATTTGAATCTCGGAAAGTTGCCCTTGCTTCCAAGCCTTGAGAGGTTTATTAAAACGAGGAAACCGAGTCATATCCTGTCGTGGCATGAATGCTTCTTTGAAAGATATGCACCTTGTTGAACAGTGCTTTAAAATTTGATCCAAGTTGATTGAACCTCTGAATGGTCGCCCCTTGTCAATATTATCTTCATGTGATATACCCCTATGATTATTAGTCTATGCCCTTGATCCCAGCTGTTGCAACTGGTTTTTAAATTAGAGTCGCCACCCTTAATTTTTATCCTAAAGAAAGGGAGTATAAAGGAATAACCCTAAAGTTCAGAGATTCTAGATTTGGACTCGGCTCTAGACGAGGGGAAGGTGTTAGGCACCCCTTATCTACCTTGTTCGCAAGGATACTAGGTTTAGAAGTGCGATGTTTAGGAAATAGGGTTTTAATTATTAATTAAGGAAAAGGGTTTGAATTTTAGTTAGCGGGACTCGCAACGATTTTTGATCGTATGCCTACGTATCCTCCTTAGGAGGAATCAGAGTCTCATTTTCGTAATTCGCAGTTGGTTAGTTTTTTTATGGGATTGCGTAGAATTGCTTTTGAATTTATCTTTGAACCTTGTCTGGGTTGAAAATTGTGTGAGCGTAGACGCAGTTTACAATTTGATTTGAAGACAATGCTATTTAATGCCTTTTTGAAAATGATCTTGAAGTTTTAATTAAGTTAGTAAAAAAAGTTTGTAGTTGGTTAGCTATATTAAGACGTAGAGCTGTCATACCCCAAATTTGCCCTACCCTTATTTGTGCTTAGGTTTCCTTTAATTGAATCGTATCATTTATTTTTTTACTTTTATAGAGGTATTTAAAACCAGATCGGGGTATAACAATCCAAAATGGACCATCAATATATGATGGCTCATTAAACTCTAATAAGAGCCCATTTCTAATGAGAGGGGGGTGTATTCTTTCAGAAGGTGAACAGGTTTTTTAAGCCCATTTAGACTTTTGATGAAAGAAACAATCTTTTTATTTTTATATTAGACCCATTTCCTTATGAAGAAAAAAAGAATTGTTTTTTTTATATATTACTGATTTATCAAAATGTTTGTCTTAAAATAACAGACCCAAAATAGGTGGTCCATTTCATATTTTTTGAAAAGAAATTTATTTTTATCATTATTGACATTACTATTGTTATGTTTAATTATTATAAATATTATATGATTATTATTAATATTATCATATTATTATTAATATTATTATTCTGAAATCATATTTTTCAAAGAAAAAACGCAGCGACCCAATGATTGAAAACACTTTTTACTGTCCGAATCATCTAAGTGCACTAACCAGGGCTGGACAACGGTCGGATTGGATTGGATTCGGGTCCAAAAATCCAATCCGATCTAAACTGCGGGTCTATAATGAACATCCAATTTCGACCATTTAAATTTTCGGTTTCGTCGGTTTACGGTTTGTCGGATTGAACGGTTGTCGGTTCGGTTTAATCGGTAATCCATTTAAAAAGCTGCGATTAAAAATTAAAAACTAAATGTTCTTTAAAACATAAGCTACCAATGTTTTATTAGACTTTTTAAAGATAGATCCGGAAAACATTTGGGAATTATTGCAAAATTATTTTCACTGCTACAAAATTGCAAGGAGATTTGGAAAAAAATCTGGAAATTTTTACATTATCTGCTTTGCAAAGATTTGAGAAATATTTTGTCAAATAAATTGGGTAAACAACAAATCAAACACAGTAAGTTTGAGGTGGGGTAAAGAAGAGAATATGTAAGCTAAATATACTGTTAAGATATAGTACATGAAGGGTATGTTTAATGGGCTTTACAAAAAGTTCAAACCAATCCATATATTATAGCGGTCGGATTCGGTTAATTTTGGGTTTGATTGTCTCAACCGGATCGAACCGATATAAACCATTAGAAACCGGTTTAAATCAACATGTTAATCCGACACCCATTTTAAAACCGACCGCATGTAAACGGTTATGGTGGGTCGGTTGGATATTCACGGTTTTATCAAAAGCTGTCCACCCCTAGCACTAACCGTTACTGTATGGATTAAAATGGGTTCCTTCTTTTTACAGTACAAAGATTAAAATGAAAACCCTCTTTTTTTCTTGTCAATCAATAACGTCATCATTGTTTTATTTCCTTTCCAGAATTCACGCAAATACAGAAATTATTAAAAAAAATATTATTACAACAAACAAAGATCAGTCAATGCAGATTCGTTTACATCCTCAAAATTATAGACCAAAATTCAAAATAATTTCCTATTTCGAAAAACTAATCAATTTTGAAAGTTAAGTTTACAAACACATTAAAATATTTCCTAATTTTACTAATTCCTAAAACAACTATAAAACCCAAACTAATATTACAGAATGGATAGGACAGTAGACAGAAAAGGGAGTAAAAACAAAATTACAGTAGAGATACCAAGCTTCCTTTTCGGTTGCGGTAGAAAAGAGTCCTCACGGTTCTTGATCTGTTTCCGCTTCACTCCGCAACAACAACCACTCAACCATCGACTTCCTTCTGCGCCGCACGAAACCACCAGTGTCGCTTTCGCCGTTCAACCAACATCCACCGCGAGCCTCTTCGATCTTCAGCCACATGAGCTTCTTCTTTCTCTTTTAATTCTTTCATCTCATGTTCATGGATAAGTTGCGTGTTTAGCTTTGTTGTATGCACTATTTATTTTGATTGTGGAAAAGATAAAGATGAAAGATTGAAATGTTAAAAGAGAAATGGGTTTTGCTGTTTTGTCCCTTCTGTTGTTTCTCTGTTATAAAGGAAGAGGAATGGTGGGTTCATTTTTCTAATTCATTGTCGTGGGTTCACTGGTTAAGTTTAGGGTGTGGAAAAGTCAAAGTAGATTTTGAATTGCACATAAAAATGTGAATGAAGGAATGCTATTACATGATTGATTTTGGTTTTATATTTTTAAGTTAGCATTATATTTTATTTCTTATTTTTGCAATTGAGATGTCCCCTAATTAGTGTGCTAACCAACCCTTCCATGTGCACCGATTTCTTTATTTTAATTTCCTATTATTTATTTATTATCATCATTATTACATCTATTATTAATAATAAGTTATCATAAATAATTAATTGTCTCTTAGATTTCTAAATTTGAAATGTATTATAGTCATTTAATCTAATATTTTTTTTCTCATGTAACGTGAGATTTGTAGTTATGGGTTTAAATATTTTTCTCTTCTTTTTATTTTTACTTTTTTTTATAATAATATTTAATTAAATTTTAAATTCATTTGGTTTTCTTAAGAATAATAATACAAAAAATCAAATTTCTTAATCATTTAATTCAAGCATTCTATAAATAATAGGATGTCCATCTTAAATAATTAAATCGGTTGACATATCGTCCACCGGTTTATTATTCAAAATCAAACAATTAAATTAACTTAATATCTTACAAAAATATTAAAAAACACACAATTCACTAATGGGCAACACGTGGACAATATCTGACCACGTGAGGAGAAGACTATATCGAACTCTCCTGCTCCACGTCTCAATTAAATCAAATACCAAAACAACTAACCAATTACAAACTGTTTTTTCTACTAACATAATAAAAAACAAGATGTCTTCGAAAAATGATTACATAGCATTACTTTCGAATCAAACTGTGGACCACGTCTATGATCGCTCAATTTATAACTCAGACAAAGTTCAAGGTTAATTCAAAAGCAATTTTATGCAATCTTATAAAAAACACCAACAAACACCGCGAACTACGAAAATGAGACTCTGATTCCTCCTAAGGAGGATACGTAGGCATACGATCAAAACGTTGCAAGTCTCGCTAACTAAAATTCAAACCCTTTTCCTTAATTAATAATTAAAACCCTATTTCCTAAACATCGCACTTCTAAACCTAGTATCCTTGCGAACAAGGTAAATAAGAGGTGTCTAACACCTTCCCCTCGTCTAGTACCGAGTCCAAATCTAGAATCTCTGAACTTTAGGGTTATTCCTTTATACTCCCTTCCATTAGGATAAAAATTAAGGGTGACGACTCTAATTTAAAAACCTGTTGCAATAGTATTACCCGTGCGTTCACACAAATTGTGACCTAGTTACCCGTGCGTTCACACGATACTGATATTACCCGTGCGTTCACACAATACTGGTGTTACCCGTACATTTACACTTATTTTGGTCTGATTACATATGCGCTTACACGGTACTTGTGTGTTATCCGTGCGTTTGTACATTACTGATGTGGTACAAACACTTTTCTGATTCAAAACATAATAAAATAATAAGAATAATGAAATGAAAAAAAGACAAATTTGTCTAATTAAAACAATTTATTATTTTTAAAATAGGATAATATATTGGTTTCAATATTTACTTTTTTAAGTTGTTGATTTAAGTCACAATATTCATCTTTAGTCAATTATACATGTGAGCTCTCGTATCTTAATCTTCCACTAGGATGAAAGTTATTTTAGACTTATATATCTTGATTGATAAATTGACGTGATCTCACTTAATAAATGTCCAATATATGGTACATTCTCTTAACCTCTTTAAAATTTGATTTAAAAAACAAAATATATCATCATCGTAAAATAATAAGTAGATAATTTTAAGAGTTGTAGCAGCCAAAAAATACTATATACTATTTTGTGCTTTGAGAATTAACTCTGAAAAAATCTTAGTTTAAGAATAAATATATATACTTATTAACGATACGATATAATTGTGGCTTACTTTCTATCATTATAAATTCGAAATTGCTTCCTTCTATTTGCCTTATAACAAATTAAATTTTGTTCTATATAACATCTCTATTTAATATTTGTTTATAACTAAAAAATATTCATGACATGAGTGATAAATAAATTTTATTAATATAATAAATGAATTGTGCTAATTTATAAATGTAACTCATATATTCTCAACTTTATTATAAGAATAAATCTATATTTTAAATATATTGAATATGAATTCTAAATACACTCACTATTTAATATATGTAGTAAAATAAAACATAAATGAGACAAACCTTTAAAACTTGTTCTCAGTGCACGTCTTCTAAATCCAATAATAAATAAAATATGTCCACATTGCACCACTTAATAAGATCGTCTATGTTAGAAAAAGCTAATTTCCATGTCTGGACCAATGAAAACAAAAAGCCAGAAGCAACTTTGCCACGTATACTTCATCACGGACGCATTCAACGAATTCCACGAGGCCGAACTTGCGCATATTAAAATCTCCCTTTCATCATTCATCACTCAGCGGAAGTATGAGTCACTGAGACACTCTCACAAACACGTAGCGAGCTCAACAAAACTTCACAACTCAAAAATCACCAATCTCATTCTCCAATGGATCCCTCATCTTCGACCTCACTCCCACAGTCTCTCCATCTCGCCATGGCCGCGTTACTCGGAGCCTCTTTCATGGCCATTTCCGCATTTTACATCCACCGCCGTACCGTCGACCATATCCTCCACCGCATCCTCGAAATCCGCCGCGCACCGCTTGGTTCCATCACCGATGAAGCTTCCTCTGGCGAGGAACAGGAAGAGAACTACGACGATGAACCGAGCGAGTTCGACGGGGAGGAAATGGAACCGGTTACCGATTCGAGAAACTATCACGGAGCGTTGTCGAGGTCCGTGGATGAGAGTAGTATGAACTTGCTTCGAAACTATAGAGTTTCGTCTTCCATGCCGGACGTTGTTTCTGCAACCGAATGGTTCCGTGATCATCCGATGAACCGTTCGTCCTCTCATGAGAATCTTAATTCTGTTCCGATTGGGCTTCCGTCTTTGAGAATGAGCTCGAAGCATGGTGAGAATTTGAAAAACCTAAGTGTTTTTATTTTTTATTTTTTGCGTCTTGGATTGAACTGTGATTTATGTGTTTTGGTTTTGGTTGCAGATGGTGCTCAGATTTCGAGTTCTTATAAGAGGATAGGTTCTGTTGGTAGAATTAAGACTCCGATATCACCGGGACGTAATGCCTTTGAAAGTGCTGAGGATTCTGATGATGATGATGATGATGGAACACAGCTTGGTGATGATAGTCAGATTCCCTTCTACCCTGTGACTATAGATTCTTCAAATTCTTATGTGAGGATTATGATTTATTGTTTGTTGGGATACTTATGATGTTTAAAGCTTTGTCAGCTAACTATAGTTTGTTGTTGATCATTTTTGGGAATGGATCCTCTCGTGTGATTTTCATATGAGAGAATAAAGTGTAATCTCCCACCATTCAAACTCTATCCGTTTGAACATGTCATGTTTCTCTCTCCTTTTGAATGAATGACACATGAGCGGGGATCCTACACATGTGTTTTCGTGTGTTTTCAGTAAGTTTAGTTAGGCCTGATTGTTTTGCTACAATGATATGTTTGGTGCAGAAGAAGCTTTTTTGATTTGGTAATTTAGAGACAGTATTTGTGTTGTTTGGTGCATGATAACCAATCTTTTTCCTGCTCAGTTCTTATCCTTGATATGTTCTTAGTCGCTTCACAATTCAAAGGCTATATTCTTGAGAGGAAGTTTTTTTGATTTGGTAATTTAGAGATAGTATTGGTGTTGTTTGGTGCATAACCAATCTTTTTGTTTCGCAGCTCTTATCCTTGCTTTGTGGTGGTGTTTCATAATTCATTATACAGTTGTTTCTATATTTGCCTTTAAAGTGGATCATGATGTTGTTGTATTGCAGGGACTTAATCCAACCGTTCCTTTCAGAGCTGATGATGTAAATTGTGCAAAAAATCAGAAGTTTGGAGAAGTTTCGAAAGAAGCAGGAGCTGGTGCAGATATGAATGGTGGAATAACAGATTCAACTACAGTACATGCAGCTGGGAATGACCTTGTGTTTGTCAATAATGTCTTGTCTGCAAGAAGCGCAGCACTTGGTACTTTCAAATCATATC
Organism: Vicia faba; assembly: GCA_948472305.1. Lineage (NCBI taxonomy): Eukaryota > Viridiplantae > Streptophyta > Magnoliopsida > Fabales > Fabaceae > Vicia > Vicia faba. The sequence goes on along the minus strand of OX451739.1, from coordinate 15,905,261 downwards.
ATTATCTGTATTCTTCTTCTTTTTTGTTTCTAAATACTTGTGTGTTAAATACTTTCAGATTTATTCCTGCATGTATCCTCCTTTTCCTATCCTCCATTTGCTATCGTATTTTGACTCTGTTTGATCCCAGTTTTAATGCTAACCTCCATTTGCTATCGTATTTTGACTCTGTTTGATCCCAGTTTTAATGCTAACCTCCATTTGCTATCGTATTTTGACTCTGTTTGATCCCAGTTTTAATGCTAATGATAGAAAACACTATGATTATGTTTTTCTACCGTTCTTTTGCTTTTATAATATATATTGAAAAAAAAAATGAAAGAACCAGTATTAAATGCATCATTGTCTTCTTCAGAGCCATTGAATATTGAAGAGGAGGAAGTTTGCAAGATGATGCGAGAATGCTTAGATTTGCGTAAGAAATATGTTTACAAGGAAAATGTTCCGTGGAAGGCTGAACCTGTCGAAACTAACTCTGATCCATTTCACTTTGAACCAGTTGAAGCATCAGGAGTAAGTTTGTTGCCTGTCCATCATTTGATCTGTCACTCAGATGTTTTATGATGCACGCGGGATCTTCGTCAGTTATTAACATACATTTTTGTTTCGAAGTGTTTGTCTGATAATGTTATGATTTACTGATTTCTTGGTATTGCAAACAGCACCACTTTAGGATGGAAGATGGAGTTGTACGTGTTTTTGCAAGTCGAACTGGTGAGCAGTGTTAACAATGTGACAATGTGAATGATTATTTCTCGGTTATCTAGTTTTCATCATGTAGTTTCTCGAGAATCAAAGAACTGAGCTTTATTTGAAAATGTGTGCAGACACGGAAGAGCTATTCCCTGTTGCAAGCGCAACACATTTTTTTACTGATATGGATTACATTCTTAAAGTTATGTCTATTGGGAATGTTCGCTCTGCATGCTACCACAGGCTACGATTTCTTGAGGAAGTGTGTTTTCACAATCTTGTTTACACATGGTTTCTTTATGCTTTACTGTGGCGTTTGTTTATAACATGCATCTGATCATTATACAGAAATTCCGCCTTCATCTGTTACTGAATGCAGATAGGGAGTTTGTTGCCCAGAAAAGTGCACCACACCGAGACTTCTACAATATCCGAAAAGTTGATACTCATATTCATCATTCTGCGTGCATGAATCAAAAGCATCTCCTGCGCTTCATCAAGTCAAAATTAAGAAAAGAACCTGATGAGGTGAAATCTATCTTCTCTTTGCTCTTGTATTTTTAGATTTGTAGCTTTTGTTTATTTTTCTATCAGTATTAAAACTTATGTGTTCAGGTTGTTATATTTAGAGATGGAAAGTACATGACACTTAAGGAGGTGTTCGAGAGTTTGGATTTGACTGGGTATGCATTATCCTCTGATATTTTCATTTAACTTCTTGAACAATGAGAATCTCATATATTTATGGGCTTACATGTTTCTAATTAGTGAAAGTTATGATGCAGATATGATCTGAATGTGGATTTGTTAGATGTTCATGCAGATAAGAGCACATTTCATAGATTTGACAAATTCAACCTAAAGTATAACCCTTGTGGACAGAGTAGACTTAGAGAGATATTTTTAAAGCAGGATAATCTTATTCAGGGTTAGTTTGGAAATGAGAAGGATACTTATTTAAGTGGATGAAATTTAGCAATTCCAAATGATTTTTAAAAGTGTTAGTTGGTGCTTTTTGATTTCATAATAGCTTAAAACTACCCATCTTGCAGGAAGGTTTCTGGCTGAAGTTACTAAGCAAGTTTTGTTAGATCTTGAAGCGAGTAAATATCAGGTAAAGTTTTCAGTGATCTAAGTTGCTCCCCCCCTTGATATTTTTATCTCAATGCATTTCTGTTAAAACAAAATTTTCAGATGGCCGAGTACAGGATCTCTGTTTATGGAAGAAAACAGAGCGAGTGGGATCAGCTGGCAAGTTGGTTTGTTAACAATGCTCTTTATAGTAAGAATGCCGTATGGCTAATCCAGGTAGTGTGTTATTCAGTCTGCTATTCTTGCAGCATATCTCTCTCTCTCTTTCTCATGCTTGGTTTGATGATCAGCCATTGGGCCCCGGTAGTAACCCATCATGGCCTCGATGAGAAATTCTGTTCACTGTTGTTTTGTTTGTCTTATATGTGTGTTAGATCTGTCTTCTGAAGCACGGGTACTTGTAAAACGGTGGAATACCCGTACTGGTACGCGTACTTACCCTGTACGTGTACGGTACTCCAGTTTTTTCCACATTATTCCATTGCAAGTACAGTTTGGCTATCTTATATATCCATGCAGTCCTTTAAGTTTCACCTTTTCCTGGACTGGTCCTTCCAGTCTTATTTTTTTCCAATTGGTAATTTATGTTACATTATGTTTACACTGTTGGTCTTTCTAACAAGCTCCATTAAAAAAAAGCACTTGTGACATTTTAATATTGAGATAACTTACATAGACATGCCAGACCGTCTCTTACATTTCTGTCTTTGCATCTTCTTGTTTAAGTTTAAATTCCCAACCCCAAAAACCTTAAAATCAGAGTGCCTAATTTTTGGCCAAAATGTCTTCGTTCAAGAGAAATTGTTTGAATTCAAAAACCCAAAACAGTGAGCCGTTACTCTCTAGTGTGAAGTGTGATGAATGGACACCTCAAATTGTAGAACACAAGTTGTGGTGTGGTTCAGAGTCACGAAATGTAACATAAAAGACGACTATGCAAGATGAGTGTAACTTAAAGGTTAAGGGTGCAAACAACACGTAACATGAATGACCAATCTGGAATAAGAGTCAAATTTGAAGGACACCAGGCATAATTTTGGCTATATAATAATATAGCATTATTTGTGTATTTTAGTTTCTGTGTTGTTGCAACCAAATATAGTTTGACATTTTAATCTTTTATTGTAATGTTATTTTGTGAATTGAACAATTTAGCTCGCATATTATATATAAAAGCTCATGTTTTCTAATGACATATGGTACACATACCTTGATTTTTGTAAAAATGCTATATCATGTATCACTTATGCATCCTCGAATCTGACTCTCTTCAGTGGTTTGATATTTTCACCAAAAATTGTTTACACAGGCTTCTTATGAGTTCATGATAAATTTTGTTTCAGCCATGACTCTAACCATTATGACACTAACCATTATTTTACTATTGAAGTTTTATCGGATTTTAGTGCTTGAGTTGGTCTTCAGCCTGAAATTGCAATGGACACTGCTACAGAAAGAAAATAGTCCCATAGACACCCTCAGGAAATTGATCCATAAAACTTCTAATTTGATATTAAGTCTCTAACATGCACAATAGAGTCCATCTTATGAAAAGTGAATCTTTTCCTATTTTTATTTTCCTCCAAATTATTGGATTAACTTGCGACTCATGACGAGTATTGTTACCATGTCCAGAAATATAGAGTAAGCCTATTGCAATTACCAAAATAAATGATTTTTAACTGCATTGGACACCCCCATATCATTATTGTTAATAATACTATCGTTGGTGTTAACCTTTTGCCTTCTTATATCTATTACTTTTTTGTTTTTCATATAAATTTTTCTATCCTTTTCGGATGGGTATTCCACTTGATGTGCTTTTCATGCAACTTTTTTTAGTAGACTGGTTGCCGGCACTAGGAAAATGTGACATCTTGTCAGCAGCATCATTGCCTGATTGCCCATATTTCTTCCTGGCTACCTGCTTCATGGCTTGAGCAGTAGTATGAGATGCTGAGTAGAATAGTCATTTAGGTTAAGGACTGACACAGCATTCCCGTTCCCACAAAGTTACATGCGGATGGTGGATGTTGGAATTAAAGAGGATGTTTATAGAAACAAATGAAAAGATTGAACCATGTGAGAATAGAAGAGAGGGTTCTCCTTCAAGACTATTCCCTTTATAAAGGATTACTCTGACATCCATACACCCATCAAATGTATAGAATGACATCCTTAACCGTACATGCCCTATTTATTTATATACTAACTTCCTCTTACTAATTGGGTTGATCTGATTTTCCTTTATCTTCTATCCTTCAATGGATGATATAGATTCTTACATAGATAACGGGACATAAACTACAAAAACTTGTTCCACGAGAAAATAAAGACGAGATTTTGGATAGTATCATGAAAATAACCATTCATAGAAGTTTCAATAACGCCTCATGGATTTCATATAATATTATGCTGAGATTTTTTGTGGCACTGATTTCTCTAGAGTCTTTTAGAATTATCATTTGGTTTATTGAATCTGTTTTTTTCTTTCTTTTCCTTGGCACAGTTACCACGGCTATATAATATCTACAGGAGTATGGGAATTGTTACCTCCTATCAGAATATTCTGGATAATGTGTTCATTCCTCTTTTTGAAGCCACTGTAGATCCAAACTCTCATCCTCAATTACACTTGTTTCTGATGCAGGTTTGCCAATCTGTATTTTTATGTTCATGTGCGTACCTCTACTTTGTATGCTTTTATATTCCGTTGCATAATTTTCCATATCTAGCATAACAGTCAGTGGCTGATCCAAAAAAATTGTTTATTGGCGACAAGAAATAGTTACAAGATTTTTACAGAACAAATATGATAGAGTAAAGGCCTAAACTAGCCTTTTAAAAAATGCGGATACTTATTTTCTTAGTTGGTATCTACTATCTAGGTAGTCAATAGTGGTAGTTCAAGGAGAGAACCGCCTAGGCGTGGAGGCTTAGTGACTGGCTGCGGTGGTGAGGTCTGGTGCGACGCGTATTAAGGCCCCGGCCGTTCTGTGTCTGTTCGCGGGTCACAGGATGCAGAGCAGGTTGCATTTTTGAAACGCTGATATGTTTTTGCTGGGGAAACTCCAGATTACCATTACAGTTTTTGGCATGTGCGGGTATTTTGGGGTTTTCCCATGTAACCCTAACTTCTCTTTTCTCCCTCTTTCTACAGAACTCCTCCAGTGCAAGAACACCATCTTCTATTGTTTTCTCCTTTCTTTTTCTTCTTCTCTGTTTCCTCCTTTCTTATTTCTTTACTTTGTTTTTTCTACTTTGTTTGATATTGTTTCATTCCTTCCATTGTTTCCCCCTTTTTCTATTTCTTCACTGTTTACCCTTGTTTTTTTTTCTTCTTCTTTTTCTATTCTTATGCTAGAACATTCATTTGATTGTTGGTATTTAATGTATGTTTTTCTGATTAAGACTTGTAGATTTCTATTTCTATTTATGAAAGTTTCATGACTTGAATTATTTGTTTAAGTTTACATTAAATATATGTTTATAGTATTATTCATGTAGTTTGTCCAAAAAATCATCAAATAGTGGTCATCTTGCTTTTGCAATTAAAAATACAAAGTGTCAGTCAAATTATTCTTTTTAAGACAATTTCTAGGAATAAATTATTCTTATAATACTCTACACTTTAGGCCCATTAACCTCATTTGGACATAGCTGACTCAATCCATTTTTTTTGTTTGAATTTCAATGTTTTATTTAAGCCTTAGATTCTTAAACTTGTTTGTTTTCTGGACTTTTTCTGGTATTTTACTTCAGTGTTTTTCTTAAGACCTATGACATATTATTGTTATTTATGAATATTGCATTAATTTCGAGTAATGGCTGGGTCTTGTAGAAGAGGTTAGACTGCCACAATCAAGGTTTAAATCCTGACTGGAGAGGTGCCCACTTTTAGTGTCCAATGTAATAAGATTACCTCCAATGTAGAGAACCTAAGAAAAACAAAATACGTGCAAAATTTTGGAATTGCAGTCATCTTGCTATGCTCTATCCTGTTATTACATTTATCAGACTGGCTGGTACACCACTGCCACAATAGAAAACTACACTATGAAGTATGAATATGTGAACTTTGTTGTTACTTGATCTGTTTCTGTTTTTCTATATTCTGTTGTTGGTTGTCAATTCATGAACATAGGTAGCAATTATGCTATCCGTAATAGTTTCTTTCATTTGTTGATGTACTAGGTGTAATACTTTTGAGTTTATTCTACATACAGGTGGTTGGATTTGATCTTGTAGACGATGAAAGTAAACCTGAAAGGCGTCCAACTAAGCACATGCCTACTCCATCTGAGTGGACTAATGAATTCAATCCAGCATACTCTTATTACCTATATTACTGCTATGCAAACTTGTACACACTCAACAAGGTTTATGTTATTCACCATTCATCTCTTTATAGAGCTTTGGGCCTTTAACATTTGACCATTGCATTCACTTTTTTTTCTTTCTCCCTTTCAATTTCAATGTCAATTATGCCTCTTTTTTTGTGTGTGGGGGGACTGGGTTGAGTCCCTCAAGCACAGCAGTGAAAATAAGAAAAGATGGGGGCAATGCTAAATTCACAAAAGGAACTTTAGGTTATCTACTCACAAAATTAATATCTTACTGTCGTTTGGTTTCAGCTTCGTGAATCTAAAGGAATGACAATAATAAAGTTGCGGCCTCATTGTGGAGAGGTTATTTTCTGCACCCTAACTGGTATGGTTTAATTATGTATATTTCTTAAGATGCTAATATTGATTACCGCATGCAGGCAGGTGATAGTGATCATTTGGCTGCTGCCTTCCTCCTATGCCATAACATTTCTCATGGCATAAATCTACGGAAGACTCCTGTTTTACAATATTTATATTACCTTGCGCAGGTTGGCCTTCAGGCAGAAATATTCAATTGGTCAACTTAGTTTTAAAATCTTTCTAATATTTCAGATCTTGCGGCATTCCGAGCTCTTTAAATCATATCATTTTGTTTCGATGCATGATTGATTATATCTTAATACCATTATGTCCTATTTAGGTTGGATTGGCTATGTCGCCGCTTAGCAATAATTCCCTTTTCTTGGACTATCACCGCAATCCTTTGCCCATGTTTTTCCAGCGAGGACTGAATGTCTCTCTATCTACCGATGATCCTTTGCAAATTCATTTGACAAAAGAGCCATTGTTAGAAGAATATAGTGTTGCAGCGAAGGTTGTTTTCTGCTTAATTCTTAGCCTGTTTGTTTAAAGGGTGGTCAAATATTCTGTTAACTTTCTTTGGGATCAGATATATCTTACTAACATGTGCATTGCAGGTATGGAAACTCTCTGCTTGTGACCTGTGTGAGATAGCTAGAAATTCTGTTTACCAATCTGGATTTTCACATGAAGCCAAGGTAAATTAAGAAGAATGTAGGAATTTCACGCTTTTGAATAACTGTATTTATACTAAATACAAATTATTGATTGTCAATTGTTATGCATATTTTTTACTTTTTATCAAATGATTTCATTTTTTCGGGCTTAAACAATTTGTTATTTGAGGGTTCTATCCTTATGGTATGTTAAGGGGGGTGTCTGTTTCATGTATTAAAATCAATTACCAGGAATAAGTTATTAATATCGATATCTGATCCAAACTCTTGTTTGCTAAATTCCTTCCATCCTCTTGAGTGTCTTCATTTTCGGTTTACATTATTATATCATAATTTTTTTCTTTCAGTTACACTGGCTAGGGGATAAATATTTCTTGAGAGGTTCTGAAGGAAATGACATTCACAAGACAAATGTTCCGAGTTTGAGGATCTCTTTCCGATATGAGGTTGAAAGTTTGACACAAACATCTTATTTTATCTGTGCTGTTTGGTTTAGTTATTCTTTAATGATTATCGTTCTTATATTCTTTCGTGATTAAGATTTATTGGTGCTGATGCAGACATGGAAGGATGAAATGCAATATATTTACTCTGGTCAAGCCACCTTTCCCGAAGATGTAGATCCATAAAGTCAGTCAAATGAAACTCACCATGCACCCTGCGATATTAGATGCTAACATCAGTGCTTTGTCAGTTATCTTTTGATGACAGCAGTTTTTGCAGTGACGGTCTATTATTCCTTTAAGTTTAGTCATAATTGTGTTTTAAAATAATTAGCAAGCCAATGATAATATTGATAAGCACCGGCATCGGCACTAATCCTATAAGCAACTTATTAGAAGTAATCAGTAGTTAACTAATAGTTGTTATTATCTTATAATTTTGTTCTTCGTCAGTATTCATAGGCAGAGTTGGGTTTTCTAATCCTATGTAACAAAAACACGAGAAGTTTAAATAAAAGATCCTCTTATCATGTTTATTTTAGATCATTGTAGAAAGATTTTAGAAAAATTCAGACTAAAAATTAACGTGTGAATGACATTTTAAAAATAAGTTTAGAATATTTTTGGATGGTAAAGGAAAATTACTTGAAAAATTTTAATTTAGTATGGAATGCAGTTTTAAACTCTGGAGTGTTGTTTTAAATTTAGAAATAAGTATCAAGCTAGAAGATGAATTACCCTTCTTTTTAGCAGAAGCACGTCCATTTTTGAGGAATACCTCCTTAAGTAGGTTAGTTATGACCATGACTTGCCCTTTTTGATTATCATAGCAATGCACGAGCCCCTTAAATTTTGTTTTCGAGATAGATTGAGTTTTGGGAGTAGAGAGAAAAATCATAAAAAGTTACATTTCTTGGATCTCCTTTAACTTCTGTTTTTAAGGACACAAATTAACTATGTATATTGAAAAACTTACCCGTGATAACAATATAACACAATCTTACGGAACTCACATGACCTTCCTTTAGAAAAATTGTCTTTTAAAAACTCAACTTTAGACAATCTTTAGTTATTGATCTGGATTAGGCTTGCAATTGTTTCACGGGTGGGAGGTCCAATCCAGCACCTTTGTATAAGGTTCAAAGGGTAGTAATCCAAGTTAGGGACTGTTAGGCAACTCCCCACGCATCTGTTGGGGAACATGACCCACGTTTCCGTGTCACTATCATCTTAACTGTCCTCCGGAAATCACGGGTCCAATCCCTATTCTCAGAGCAGTTGACCAGGGGAAAGTCCACTTGCTGGACTCCATACACACGTAAGCCCTGACAGTCTTCATTATTGGGCCTCATCGTGGCCCAACAATGGGGACCTTGACCCAGCGATGGGGACTATAAATATCTTCTCATTTGAGAGGGCTAGATATTCATTCTCATACTCATACTCACACTTGCTTGCACTCTCTCTAAAACTTTAGCATCAGAGTGTCTTGTAGGTACCCCCCACCTCGCTTTCAACCTCAGCTCGACGTAAGGCCTTGACGATCACTCTGGTCAGGTACGATCAGTGGTGCCGTCTGTGGGAAACTAGCTTCTCTGTCTTCATTTATCTAAGACAAAAGCAACTCTAAATTCTTGATTGTCATGGCCGACCCAACTGTCAACAACATCTTGGACGCCCATCTCGCCGACTCCAACAACAATGTCGTCGAACACATGGGCAACAACAACAATGGAAACGACGAAGACATGGCCAGTCTCATGCAGAATTACAGAGACAACATGACTTCCTCTTCCTCATCACGCACTCGACCATACGAGGGTACCCATCTGCCCCAGAACTACGAGCCAAACGCTTTCCAAGAGGTCCCTGTCCCTCTGGATGCTGATGCCACGACCCGAGCTCTGTTCGCAGCAATTAACCAGACTAATTACCTAATCTTCGCGCAAGGTGAGCGGATAAGGGTGCTCGAGGACTCTCGTCGAGCCCCCAGAAGACATAGGAGGCCCGACTCCCCTCCTCCTCGTCAGGATGAAGACCGTCTTTAATCTCCCATACGGAGACACAGACGGGACAGGTCGCGAAGCCCCCCACCTCCTCGTCAGAATGAATACCGTCTTCAATCTCCCCCGCAGAGACACAGACAGGACAGGTCACAAAGCCTCTCTCCCCGACAGATTAGCCGACGCCCCGCGTTGGAGAGAACCATGCTCGAGGCTACCGGGAGACGCGGCCTTACCCCCCTGTGCTGAGAACAATGTCCCCCTGAAAACAGAAACAAGGGTAACATAGAAACACATCCTCGACCAAGTGATCCTCCCCGAGGCCAAGGACACCGTTATGACCGCCACTGCAACCAGTCTCCTTCCCACTCCCCTTACAGGAGCGACGAAGACGACCCCCGTGGTCCTTTATCACAAGCAATCATGGAGGTACCCATTCCTAAAGGAATGGAGAAGCCTCCCCAACTGAAGGAGTATGATGGCATCGCCGACCCAGTCGACCATATTGAGAGGTTCGAAGCAATGCTCCACTATCATAACATCGGGGGACCGATCTAGTGCCGGTTGTTCCCCACGACATTGAGGAAAACCGCGATGGACTGGTATAAAAATCTTCCCCCAGGGTCAATCACTTCCTGGAGAAACCTGAAGAACCAGTTCATTAGCTCCTTTACAACGTCTCGTCGACACCCGAAGACTGAGGCCGCCCTCGAAGCTATCGTCCAAAGAAGCGACGAGACCCTCAGGGAGTTCATATATCAGTTCAATCACGAGGCCATCCAGGTCCCCTGTACCGATCACATGAAACAGTATCTTCTCGAAAGGGGACTCCTCCCGGGCACGAAGTTCAGGAAGGCCGTTGGCATCGAACCACCCCGGATATTCGATGCTCTCCTCGAACAGGCTAGGGCCTACATGGACTACGAGGAGAGGGAAGCGACCAACAAAGCCAGTGATCCAAGGAACCGCAGACCAACCAACTCCCCGTGACACCAAGACGCATCCCCTCCTCGATGAACGGGCAAGAAGAGGAGGGATGACAAACCGCGGGATTCCCGCGAGCACATGGGGCCCGCAGGATGATTCACCAAATACACTCCACTAACAGCTTCTCACGAGCGCATCTTGGCGGAGTATGCTAATATCGACTTCAAGGACGGCGACGTCAAACGTCCTCGCTCTGCGCCCACAAAGCCCGGGATTGACAGGAGCAAATACTGTTAGTACCACCGGAGCCACGAGCATCTGACTGAAGACTGCGTCCATCTCAAAGACGCCATTGAAACCTTTATAAAGGGTGACATGCTCGGGAAATATCGCCGTAATGATGCACCTCGCCGGGATGCCCGCGAAATAAGAGAGGTCGAGGAAGACACCCGACCATCGGATGAGACGTCCCCCATCCAAATAGCCTTCTCCGTTACAAGGCCGGAGGACTTCTACGCCCCTGATAGACACGAAGAAGAACCTCTGTCCATGTACAGTAGGTGGGAAAAATTCCCCACTGCCATGGTTATAACTGGCGGGGGGGTTAATGACATATCCATAAACTCCACAAAGAGGAAACTCGACGAGTTGGCCGGCGCAGCCCCGACTCAAGCGGTAACTTTTGAGAAGGTCAAGGGCAAATCAAAGCCGATCATGTTCTACCTCAAATAGTTTCCCGGAGGGGACCCTAACTCGATTATCCCTCTTCTGGTAAGGGCAAGAATGGCTAATTTCGACGTTCACCGCGTCTTGATCGACGAAGGGAGTTCTATCGACGTTATGTACAACCATCTCTTCCGAACCCTATAGCTCGACGAAACCCACCTTTAACCATACGTGGGGTCCGATCTGCAGGTCTTCAATGGCTCGACCTCCAAACCATGGGGGTATGTGGAGCTCTTCGTCACCTTCGGGGAGAAAACCGCCTCCTGGAAGGTCAAGGTGCGATTTCTGGTCATCGACTGCCCGTCTCTCTACAACTGCATCCTAGAGAGACCAATGTTGGCCGAATTGACCACTGTCCCCTCCACCGTCCATCTAAAGATGAAATTCTACATGAAGAGGGGACGTGTCACCACCATCCACGATGACATCTCAACTACCCGAAGATGTTTCAACGCAGCTTCAAAGGGACAAAGTACGGTCGACACCGGGGCACGACCTACTAAGAGAGCTACTACTGCTCGACCTGAGCCACAGCCCGTCAAGACAAAAGAACAAAGAGCTCATTCAAAGGTCGACTCTATTTCGATGGACACCCGTTTCAACAAGTATGAAGCACCCAACAACGAACATGGACTCTTCCGACCAATCCCGAACAGAGACTTTGAGTTCGTCCCCCTTGATGAAGACCCTCACAAAGGCGTGAAGATCGGCACCAGACTCCCCGACTTGGCGAGGAAGCAGATCAAAGTTTGCTTGAGGAAGAACACATACCTGTTTGCGTGGAGCGCCGCAGAGATGCTCGGACTCGACCCCGAGGTCGCCTGTCACCACTTGAACATTGATCCAGCCTCTTGGGCAATAGTATAACATAGACGTAGGCAGTCTCCCGAGAAAGAGGAGGCTGCTGAAAATGTTGTAAAAGACCTCCTATAGGCTAATTTTATTTCTGAGGCCCGGTATTCAACCTGGCTCTCAAATGTTGTACTTGTTAAGAAAAATAATGGAAAATGGAGAATGTGTGTTGACTATACTAATCTTAACCGGGCATGTCCTGAATATGCTTTTCCTTTACCTAATATTGATATACTGGTCGACAATTCAGCCGACTATAAAATTTTGTCATTTATTGACGCCTACTCGAGCTATAACCAAATCCTGATGGCGATGAGCGACAATCATTACACTGCTTTCATGATCAGCTCGGGCATTTACTACTACAACATAATGCCCTTCGCCCTGAAAAATGCAGGAGCGACATACCAGTAGATGATGAATAAAGTCTTCCACAATGAGATCGGGGATATGCTCGAGGTATATATGGACGACATGATCGTCAAATCTCGAGAAGACACCGACCATGCTGACCACCTCAAAAAGGTCTTTGCCCAAGCGAGACAATGCAAAATGAGGTTCAACCCTGAGAAATGCACTTTCAGGGTTAAGGCGGGCAAGTTCCTTGGCTTTTATCTAACATAACAGGGAATTGAAGCCAACCCCGACAAATTCCAGGCATTATCCGAGTTTTCTACACCTAATTCAAAGAAATCCATACAAGTCCTAAACGGCATGCTCACCTCACTCTCTTGTTTCGTGGCGAACACTCTCTTCCATTTCTCAAACTTCTGTGCAAAGAGGCAGCCTTCGAGTGGACCGAGGAATGCGAGCAAGCCCTCCTACATCTTAAGCAAAGCCTTTCGCGACTGTAATACGGTGGGAGAATTGACTTGGTATGTTTTGCGTTTGATCGCAAAATGTTACGGTTAGCAAGAGTCGCCATCGAATTTTCTTTTATCCAAAAGGAAAGGCTGAAAAGAACAGGAAAGACCTTTGAGATTATTTCTTGAGTTCGGGGGGTAGATTATGAAAAGGAAAGGTGTTAGCACCCTTTTCATCCATATTTATCTATGGGCTATTAGTTGCTTGCTAGATCACTTGCTTTGTTTGAAAATGTGCTTTGTGATGGTTTTGAAAGTATTTTTGAAAATGCGTCTTCGTTTAGGCAAACTTTGTAATGGTTCTCGTTTTGTAAAAACGTATACAAAGTGTTAGACTTTTGAAAATATTTCATATTTTGAAAGTTTGTTTTGAAATTGTTTGGTGTGTTTGAAAATATGTTTGTTTTTGAAAGTGAGCAAACAACTAAGAACGTTTCTACCTACTCAAAAGTCTTTTGTTCATTTCTTCCTTTTCTTTGATATTGCTATCTTATCATTGACTGGTAAGAAGCCTTATCTTTGGATGTAAAGGGACGAACGTGGGTCATCGTATAGTCATGATAAAAATGTTTTAAGATATCTTAGCATTTCTCTTTGAGGGACTAACATCACTTGTAAGACAATATTTGAAGCATCGTCGAGGGACTATGATCTTGTACTTTTGATTTGTTTTTGCTAAGACATCCCACATGCATAACATGACAATTTTTTAGGCAACAAGTGGAGTTAACCTTAGGGGTGCATGTGTGAACAATGTGTTTAATTTGCATGCATTTAATCTTTGATTAGGGTTATCTACTTGTTGATTTTATCTTTCCATAAAAATCCTAATTACTAGCATTTATATGTAAGCGATAAATTGCAAAAAGTAAATTTACTACGCTATTATATCACTTGGGGATGGGGGGTATAAATTTACAAATAGGGATGACAAGTAAAGTAAACCCTAATTACTATTACAAGGCTTTGACAATTACATAATTTATAATGCAAAAATAGTAAAAATATGCAAGAAGATGTAAAGTGAGAGAAATTGTTTTTTTATGGTTTTTTATAGAAGAGGTTTTGTAATTAATTTCATTGAAGAAAACCCTAAGTCTAAGTTAACTTTAAAAAAAACTAATTGGTTAGAAAAATGATTTTGAGGTTTCATTTGAAAATAAAGGTTTTATAGTATTAGGTCATTTCCAAGCAATGCAATATGTCCAAAATAAACTAAAAAGAAATCTCAAAAATCAAGAAATTTGGTGTCTGAGCTGACACGAGCCGTGTTAGTGGACACATGCACCCGTGTCAGGATCTGTCCATGACTTCTCTGCACTTTTTTTGTTCCAGTCAATCTGACACAGCTGTGTCATGTGACACGGGCACCCGTGTCAGCCCCTGTCCATCTTTTTTCTACTCGTGTCTGAACCAGTAACACTGACACGGGCACCTGTGTTATCCCCTGTCCCTGCATTTTGTTATATTTTTAACCTAACTAAGCTGACACGGGTCGTGTCGTGTGACACGGGCACCCGTGTCAGCCCCTGGTCTGGATTTTTTGCTAGTTTTTTTCTCTTTGATCTATCTGGTTATATCTTTTGAGCATAAAAGCAAATGATGTATGAACAATGATATCACAGTTTGAGAAAGCTTACCTCTCAAAGCGGAAGCTTTAGAACACATGCGGATGTTTTCGGGTGCAAAGTGGTGATTGATCGAGCTCCTTTGAACCTTCTTGAAGTAGCTCCAACCTTCCTTTTATGCTGAAAATGGTTGAACCGCTCCAACCGAGTCAAGTTGCAATGTATGTTTTTTTTCCTGAGTTTGGAAGATGGTGGTAGTGATGTTACAGAAGTTATTCTTATATTTGAACAACTTCTATATGGTGTATGTGAAGTGTTTGGATGGTTTGTTTGGAGAAAACTTGCAAGGTATGAGATTCAAAGATTTGGACTTCAAAGCTCAAAATGGAGGTTTTGTGGACAAATCTGGTTATTTGACAGCAAAAATGATTTTGAGCGTTAGTTTCTCCTTCTATTTTTCTGGCCCCTTTCTCTTGCAAATGCTTCTTCTATTTATAGGCAAGAAGTTTGTGCATATGAGCTGATTAGGTTTGCAAGATAGCATGTTATGGTTTGGTTGGATTACAAAGATCAAACTATGTCAAGTACTCCATAGTCCCAAGATGAAGTACCAAAGTTGCTGGTATAGAGGAGCTACTTCCCATGATTTATGGTGGAGTATAATCAGCAACAAGCAAGATATGGGCTTAAGACAAACTTTGTACCAAAAGGCTTGCTTTTCAAGAATAACAATGGTGTCTTTATGCCATAAATGGAAAGATCTTTTGGACAATGGCTCAAACACTTGGGTAATAGCTCAAGAGTGGGTGTAAGCATTAAATTATGATGATATTTGCAAGAAACGAGGCATGCAACATAAGATTATGCAGAAAATCATGCCAATTGGATTATGTGTTCTTCAACAAAAATGACTTGCAATTCAAGAATGAACGCCCAACTTCAGGCCCTTGAATTAATCTCCTAGCTCAAATATGATAAATTCATGCTCTTAGATGTTTTGGAAAGCTTGAAACACACTCTACAACTTTCATGTTGACCACTTTTGTTAAATTAAACTGGAACTTGATGAAAATTGGCCAAGAAGTTGGGATAAAAATCTGACAAAAACTGCTGAAAATTTCTCTAAGTGTTTATTCAAAAATGTCATTACTTCATGAATTTATAACTTAAAATCCAAGCATTTCTAGAAAAAGTCCCGATCTACATTGTTTTAGATCTCATTGAGATCTACAACTTTCAAGTTGTAAGTTTTCCTTGAATCATCTTGCATCTTGGTGAAAGGATGACATGAAGTAATGAAATTATCATGTATAAAAGACACTTAGAAAAATTTCTAAGTCTTGAAAAGTTTGACTTTTCAAAATGAATTTTGACTTTCTTGATGAACAATCTTCATATTTTGACATGTCTTGTTGAAAATGTGATTTTTGAACTTGACTTTGATCAAAAAGTCAAAGTTTGACCTTTCAGTGTACAATTGACTTTTCCATCAGTTGACCAAATTTCAATTATCAATCAATTGATCTTGAGAAATGTTTTGAGCCATGCCATTAGGTCAAAATGATGTATTCGAATCCTTGACACCATGTCTTAAACCAATAAGTCATTTGTTAGATCAAAAGTAAAAAATTGAACCTCCTCAGTCAAAACCCTAATTTTGACCATTTTGCCCTTTTGATGTTCTGATCAAATTTCTTGAGGAATTGTGATCCAAACTCTATCAATTGATATATATGAGTTCATGATGTTGATATGGACCAAACATTATGAAGTTTGACTATAAATTGATCACAATTGACTTTTCCCTAATACAATTGATTTTAGGTCAACTGATCAAATGACTGAGCAAAAATGTGATCCAAGGCTTGAAACTTGACATGAGCAATCTTGGGGATTCAAAATGATCCATGAAAGTCATATAAGGCGTTAGAAGTTCAATTATCTTTGTACAAACTCAAACCCTAAATTTGAGTTCTCAGTGCTTGAGGAGGTGTCTTGAGCTGATCAAACCTTGTGTAGTCTTGAATCAAATGGAGATCTTATAAGAGATTTCTTGAGAAATGATCGAGAAAATTTTAGGGTAAAACAACGACCACACGTACTGTTGTAACTTGCAGATAAGGAAACCTTGTTCCCTTGCCTGACCGTCTCCGCCGAGGCCGTGAGCGCGACCCTCGTCCGCAAGACTCCTGACGGGAAAAACCAGTGTATTTCACGAGCAAAGCACTTCAGGGACCCGAGGTCAGGTATCAAAAGATTGAGAAGGTGGCATTGGCCCTCATCAATGCGGAGAGGAGGCTTAAACATTACTTCTTGGAACACACGATCATCATACGGATAAACCAACCCGTAAGACAACTCCTATGTCAACCAGACATGGCAGGTCGAATGCTAAAATGGTCCTTGGAGCTCTCGAAGTTAGACATCCAGTACGAGATCATGAACTCCCTCAAGGCCCAAGCTTTGGCCGACTTCGTCACATAGATGACTGCCCATGATCCCTCTGTAGGGAAGAAGCACATGTGGACCATCTTTGTGGTTGGAGCGTCTAGTTCGACAGGAAGTGGAGCAGGAATCCTCCTCGAGAACAAGGAAGGCGTCGTAATCTAACACTCCCTCACTCTTTCATTTCCAACATCAAACAATCAGGCCAAATATGAGGCCCTGCTCGCAGGATTAAGACTAGCTGGGGATTTGGGTGCCTGAGAGATACAAATCTTTACTAACTCCCAGCTTTTTGCATCTCAAGTCCAAGGGAGATACCAGGCTAAGAACAACAACCTCATCGAATATTTAAACCTAGTCAGAGAACATATGAAAAAGTTTGACCGGACAGAAATCACGCACGTGCCACATGAACAGAACACGCGGGCCGACATACTTTCAAAACTCTCGAGCACAAAGAAGAAAGGTGGGAACAAATCCGTCATCCAAGAATCCCTTTCTCTCCAGAGCATTGAAAAGTCCACTATCCCACCCGAGGTAAATGCCATCAGGGACATCTCATGTTGAGATGACCCCGATGTTCAACTTTCTGACAAAAGGGGAACTTCCCGTGGATCAAAGAGAGGCAGCCACGACCAAACAACGAACATGTTCGTACGTGGTACTTGAACACAAGCTTTACCATCGGGGATTCTCCATATCACTTTTAAAATGTGTCGAGGAGTCCACAATCCCCGAGATATTGCGAGAAATCTATGAGGGAATCAACGCCCAGCACATGGGTGAAAGATCCCTAGCACGAAAGGCTCCACGAGCAGGTTACTACTGGCCGACCATGCAACAAGACGCGAAGGAGCACATAAAAAAATGTGACAAGTTCCAGAGGCACGCGAACATGCACCTCGCACCTTTGCACGAACTAAATACACTATCTTCCCCATGGTCGTTCGCCTGGTGGGGAACAGGCATCCTCGTACCTTTCGTGCAAGGGACGTACCAAAAAAAATTCCTCATCGTGGCCGTCGACTATTTCACGAAATGGATAGAGGCTGAGGATCTAGAAAAAATCACCTCACACAACATCCTCTGTTTCTACAAACGAAACGTGCGTGCTCGATTTGGGATACCACAAGCGCTTGTCAGTGACAACGGGACCCTGTTCACCGACCAAGTTTTCCAAAGCTTCGTCGCTAAACTCGAAACCAAGCAGCACTTCACCTCAGTCGAACACCCTCAAACCAACGGGAAATCCGAGGCCGAAAATAGGATCATCTTACGAGGTCTCAAATGTTAGCTGAGCGAGGCCATAAGAGGGTGGATCGAGGAACTCCACAACGTCCTATGGGCGTATCGAACAACACCCCATTCAACAACAGGCGAGACCCCATTCCGACTGACCTATGGCACCGAGGCTGTCATCCCCGTAGAAATCTTGGAACCTTCCAGAAGAACTGAGGCCCCTTTAGAAGAGGAACTAAACAACGAGGCCCTAGGAGAAGAGTTCTACCTAGTCGAGGAAGGAGAAGCTCTTCGCGAGGCCACACTGAAACAACAGATAGCCCTCTGCCATGACCACAAAGTCAAAAAACATGAATTCCAGCTCGACAGCTTAGTCTTGCAGAGAAATCAGAAATATTCCCGTGAAGGAAAGCAAGCCGCAAGCTGGGAAGGACCATACCACGTCCTTGGGGCTATGGGCCCATGGCATACTACCTCGAGCATTTAAATGGAGAACCACTACCTCGACCATGGAACGCCACAAAACTGAAACAATATTACAGCTAAGTCTTTATCCTACTACGGGCATTGACAGTCGACCGGTTCTCTCCAACCAACGATGGGATGGGCTCAACCATGTAGGCATTTTAAGGTATGGAAATGACCTCAAAATATCAACGCCAACGAGTTGCTGTTCATTTGTCAAGCATAACCTTAGCCCGACAGGGACACCTCAATCGAGCTCCGCTGTCGAAGTACCCCAACGGGCAGAACACCCAACTCACAATGGGAAGTTCACGCCACGAGCTAAAGATCCTGACCGCGATCATGAGCTCATCGGATCCCTAATCCATTTCCTCAACATATTCGATATGTTTCGACCATAACCAAGGTCGAGCACAAATCTCCAACCTTAGTAATACGAACTTTCATACAATAAACAAGTCAAAAACAACGACGAGTAATTATTTATAAATAAACAAGCATAAAATAAAAATGAAGGCATTCATAAATTCCAACCATGAAGGCCGACACCGTTTTAATAATTATAAAATTAGGCACGACAACCACAAATCTAAAATAAAGCGAGAACGGGCACACATATCCTAAAAACAATCAAATCTCGTCCTCCCCGTCACTATTCTCGGGAGGATAGAAGATTTTCCCATCAATCACTTGGTTGAACGGTCCCGTTCCTTTGACCACAAGCTCGACCTCCGGGTTCAGAATCCTCAATTGCTCAACGGCTGTGTTGAAACCATAACCGAGGGTGTCCATGAAGTCTTTCTCAAGCACCCGGTTGCATGCAATTAGCTCTGCTCTGGATGCCACGCCCTTCTCTGCATCAGTCTCTTCTTCAGCTGGGGACGTGATCCATTCCAACTCTTTTGTTTGGGAAACCAGGCGCTCGTTCTCTTTGGTCACGACCTCCAGTTGGGGTCGCAGCTTGTTCAGATCCTTGAGAAGTCGAACTTGGGCCTAAAACTTTGACTCGTGGTTAAGGATGTCGCACTTTAATTTCTCATTCTTGGCCTTCAGCTTCTGAATCTTAGCATATGCTGTGCCGAGGGAGGCCTGAGAGCTTGCAGCCTCGTTATTTAGCGTCAAGGCCATCTCGAGCATTCTCATAACATCGACCACATCCTCCGCCAAATTATTTCGACGGACCTCCTTATCCTCAGACATAATCGCCTCTATCTCCTCCTCATGAATGCCCAAGGAGCTCTCCCCGCTGAAAAGATCACGGTTTAGATAGTAAGGAGGCATCACAAAGACCTCCGAGTGCACTTTGTCACCTTCGGGCACGACATCTTCAACATCCTCCACGCATTTCCTCTTTGATGCGGGCTTGTCGACGGGAACTTGGGCGGGCTCGCCAAGGGGAACCTGGGTTTTTGATGAAGAGGGGGAACCGCTGGCACGAGCAGCAGATTTGGCCTGCTCTTGGAGCTGGGCGACCCTGTTCTTTGGCCCCAAGGTGGACACGTTCTTGGGTCTCAACTTCAATAAATGCTCGGAGAGGGACGCCATCCGACATGCAATAAAAAAGAAACAGTCAGTCACGGGTTAAATAAGGATAATAACGCGGGCACGTCCCCGCATGAAAGACAAATAAAAATAATCATCGCGGTCACGTCCCCTACCTAAAAGCCTTATGGCTTCCTCATCTGAGGAACATTCGAATAGGGCCTTCGTGTTGATGAACCTATTAACTAAGAGCTAATCCCCGTTGTTGTCAAAGAGGAGGTTGTTGTTCACGTCCACACACCTCGCGAGGGAGAAGCTCCTAACATAGGCCGCCATCTTCTCATAGGAGATCTAGTCCTGAGTGTCCAAGTCCTTAGGCTTTACAGCATAATACTCAGGCCTTTGCTCGAAGTGTTTCCATTGTCACTTGAGCGGAAATCTTGCCACGAGCTGGGTAACTGGTCTCCCATCCTCCACTTCCTCCACGCGGGTGTATAGGGAATCTATGGCCGTGCCCGTCAAAGATTTCACAACAAAGTACCTCTCTTTAAAGTGTCAGACAGATTCCAGATAAGGCCTAAAAATCTTCCCAAACTGTTTAAAGGACACCCACGCTTTCCCTCCTTCAATGGATTTCCTTTGAAGGTGAAAGATACAAAAGAAGAGGGGCAGCGTAGCGCCTATCTGTAGATACTGACAGACAAGCTCAAATGCCCGCATGAAAGCCAACGCATTTGGGTGAAGTTGAGAGGGCGCCAATTGAAGCCACTAAAAAACACCCACTTGAAAATCGTTGAAGGGAAAACGCATCCCCGCCTCTTTAAACGCAAACTCGTACATAGGAAAATGTTTTCCCGGATATGTCGAGTAGATCCTCTGGCTGCGATTGGGAATTTGAAGAATCCAGTTGGCAGGGGCCCTTTCGGCCCAAACCTCCGGACAGTTGAACGCGTCCGTTGCATCGTGCAAAAAGCACGGCCTTTTATTTCGAGGCTCAGATGTGACCCAGACCAAGGGGTCCTCCTCGATATTGATTTCGTCTTCGTAGTTGGCGGGCAGGACATCATCCCCGACCCATTATATTTGAAAAGCAGGGGAAAACAGTGAATTCGACATTATCAAATTCAGCCTTCCACCGCACATCAAGTGAAAGGGCGATGAAGCGGTCAAGGAGCGAACCTCGACCCAAGCCCCCGACTACACACTAAAACGGACTACACTTTCGTTGAGGATATCCAGTCAAACAGGCAAAAATCCCGAGTCAACCCTAACTATTCAGGGAAATCGACCCCGACATCATGACCGCCGCTCGGGGAAATTCTCCCCGACATCATAAACTCATGAACTTCAATGAATATTCATGAGTGTTCATCGCAGAGCTCATGAATTTTTATCCAAGATTCATCCAGTCAAGGCAAAAACTAGGTGTTTAATCTAGAAACACTGAGGAAATACATTGTTAAGGAGATATGACTTACTTGGATGAAGGATTCTTGAAAGAAATCTGGGAAAGTGGAGAGGAGAGGATTCACGCGCGAGCAAGGGAAGTTGAAAGAGAGAACTTGAGAAATGACAAATGAAACCCAGTGGTCTCCTTTTTATAGGTGGCTTACATCCCACGAGGTTCATCATGAAAAGTCATAATTGGATTGGGCCTTTTGGACTCCCCGTGAAGAGATGACACCCCAAAACAACATCCACGTGACCCAACAATCAGCCACATGTCCATTCTCAAGAGACGAACACGTTCCCGACTTCAACACAAAACTCCCTACGCGAGCACGAGGCAGACGCCTCACACGGGGGAATGCTCGATACCATGGCTAAGACATGTATACAGGCACATTCGTCGTGATCCACCTCGAGGGAGAAATAACACTCGACATCGTGGCAACCCCTTGAAGACGGACACGTAGAAAGAGAATTCATGGAAGCTCCCCGTAACTTATTCGCTCCTGTGGGACAAACAACTGGCCCAGTCGGTCTCACTGCTCGTTTGTCCACAAGATCCCCGACACGTTCAAACAGGTTGTCCCCGACATGGGCAATAACTCGCTTCCTTTCAGAGGACTTCGACCTTCCTTCCCGAGAGAATCCTCCCCGGCTATAAAAGCTGAACTTAAGTCATCACCCTTTTACCTAAGGGCAATAACTTGGGGGGCTCCTGATCTGGATTGGGCCTGCACTTTCCCCACGGTTGGGAGAGCCAATCCAACACTCTTGTATAAGGCCCAAAGGCAAGCAACCCAAGTTAGAGACTGTTGGGCAACTCCCCACGCATCCGTTGGGGAACATGGCCCACGTGTCCACGTCACTGTCATCTTAACCTTCCTCCGGAAATCACGGGTCCAACCCCTATTCTCACGGAGTAGTTGACCAGGAGAGAGTCCACTCACTACAAGAAAAAGCTTCCCCAGCCACGTGAAGTTGCCACGTGATTTTCATGTGTCTAAATAAAACCAGTTGCGACGTGAAAATCACGTGGCAACGTGTTTTAATAATATAAAACAGCTACATTAAGTGTGTCAGTTACGTTTCTTTGTTAAAAAAAGTAGCGACGTGGGATTCACGTCGCTAATTAAAATATCACAAAATTTAATTCAATCACAACTTCCAACACTGGCGTGTGCAGGCTTTGAAGTAAGAGAAAGCATTTGTAAATTTGTTGCGACGTGAAAATCACGTGGCAACGTTGCGGCGTGATTTTCACGTCGCTACGTGGTCTATGTAACTTATGAAAACGTTCCACAACGTTTCTGTTTCTATCACTTCTTCATCTTCAACCTTCACAAATTTTTTTCTTCCCCACTCTTCAACCATACCCATTTTCTTCCCCAAAAAATTTTCTTCTCCATTCTTTAATTCCTACCATCTTCATCCATTTTGTAAGGTAATTTCAATTTCATGTTTTATATACTTTGTTAATAGCTTTTGATGTGTTATTTTGAGAATAAATTTTTTTCAATTTTTCTTTGAAGGACAAGAAGAAGATTGAAGTATAGATTTCAAAAAGGGACAATAAGATTGAAGGAGTTACAAGATAAAAGGTATGTCTTGAATTTTTTTTTTGAAATTAATATATTTTCTGATTTTGATTAATTTGCATTGGGTTAAAATTGTTGAATTTAGGTTATATATATATTTTCTGTATTTGAGTTAAATGTTAGGTTTAATTATTTAGTTTATAATAATTATTAATTATTAATTTGTGATGATGAATGAGTTTAATTATTTTAGGAGTTTAAGTTTTTTTATTTTTAGGAGTTTATAAATTTTTAGTGTTTAAATTAAATTTTTAGGAGTTTAATAAGTTTTTAAATTTTTAGGAGTTTATAAAATTTAGGTGTTTAAATTAAATTTTAAGTGTTTAAAAATAAATAAATATTTTTAGGAATTTATAAATTTTAAGTGTTTAAATTAAATTTTTAGGAGTTTAATTAGTTTTTAAATTTTTAGGAGTTTATAAAATTTAGGTGTTTAAATTAAATTTTAAGTGTTTAAAATTTTTTTTAGGAGTTTATAAATATTGTTGAAAGCATATATTTATCTTTAATTGTATATGTTTAGGATTATTATTAAGTTGATTAATTAATATTTTTAATTAAATAGGTTTTGATTATATAAATTGCAGTAAATGGAATATTATATGTATTATCGTAGTTTGATGTACGATATACTATATCCAGGAAGACGCGCACTTAAACCCAATTTTATAGACGGGGTTAATGGTTTTATCGCGTGGACGTTTGCCCAGGAACGTTGTCGAAGTGAAGGAGGAGTTAGGTGTCCTTGTCTTAAATGTGGATGTAGATATATAATTAGTGACCCAGAGGAAATAACACGTCATTTGCATAGGAAAGGTTTCATTGAAAATTATTGGGTTTGGACACATCATGGTGAAACACTGCCGAGTAATGTACTAGAGACTAGCAACACAGATGCTTCAAGTAGTCAACCGGTTATGCAACCACCTATGGAATTTGAAGAAAACTTTAATCTGATAGGTGACATGGTTGGTGATGCTTTTGGTGTTAACGTGACCTATGATCAACCTGAAGACTTTGACGGGGAAGAGTTGCCGAATGAGGAAGCGCAAATATTTTATCAGTTGTTGAATGAGATGAATACACCGTTGTTTGAGGGGTCATCAGACTCAAAGCTATCAATGTATGTTAGATTATTGGCCGCCAAGTCAAATTGGAATGTTCCTGATCAGTGTTTGGAGCACTTCGCAAAAATGATGTTGGACTCAACTGCAACGAAAGACAACTTGCCTGCGAGTTTCTATGATGCAAAGAAGTTGGTGTCGAAGTTGGGTTTAAGAGTAAGAAAGATTGATTGTTGCACTAATGGTTGTATGTTGTTTTATGAAAACGAGTTTGGTACTCAAGATGGATCGTCAGAGGAATGTAAGTTTTGTCATAGTCCAAGATATAAAGTTCGCAATAGAGCCATTAACAGTAACCAAAAACGGGTAGCAGTAAAGTCCATGTTTTATCTTCCGATAATACCAAGGTTAAAAAGAATGTTTTCTTCAATGCATAGTGCAAGTCAAATGACATGGCATCATACAAACAAAACAAGCCCAGGCAATATGCGACACCCATTGACGGCCATGCATGGAAGTACTTTGATGAGGTACATTCTGATTTTGCCGCTGAACCTAGAAATGTCAGGCTTGGATTATGCTCTGATGGTTTTGCTCCATATGTCCAAGCGTTCGGAAGTGCGTATTCTTGTTGGCCAGTTATTGTAACCCCTTACAATCTCCCTCCTGAGATGTGCATGACAAAACCATACATGTTTTTAACGTGCGTCATTCCAGGACTGTCAAGTCCAAAAACCGGAATTGATGTGTACTTACAACCTTTAATTGATGATTTGAAGAGGTTGTGGAATAATGGAGAATGGACTTATGATATATCCCGTAAACAAAACTTTTCTATGCGAGCTGCCTTGATGTGGACCATTAACGACTTTCCATCATATGACATGTTGTCTGGTTGGGGTACGCATGGTAGAATGGGTTGTCCGCATTGCATGGAATGCACTAAGGCGTTTACATTGGAAAAAAGGGGGAAAAGCTCGTGGTTTGACTGTCACCGCAGATTCCTACCATCAAATCATCCCTTTAGAAAAAACAAGACAAATTTCAAAAAGGAAGAACGGGTAACAAATCTGCCTCCGCCTCGACTGGCACCAGTTGCTATATGGAACCAAGTTTGTGAACTTCCAAAGTTTACAGATACTGGCAAAGCATGTAGAATTGAAGGATATGGGGTCACACATAATTGGACAAAAAGAAGTATATTTTGGGACCTCCCGTATTGGAAAGATAATTTGTTGCGCCATAATCTTGATGTTATGCATATTGAGAAGAATTTTTTTGATAACGTATTTAACACAGTGATGGATGTTAAAGACAGAACAAAAGATAATGTGAAGGCTAGACAAGACATGGAAATTTGGTGTAATCGTAAAGAGTTGGAATTGAAGCCTCAACCAAATGGAAAATTATTTAAACCCAAAGCTTGTTTCAGTCTGACCCCCCAAGAAGCTAAAGCGGTTTGTGGATGGCTAAAAGGTTTGAGAATGCCCGACGGGTATTCTTCAAATTTAGCAAGGTGTGCTGATGCTAACACTGGGAAGTTGCATGGTATGAAAAGTCATGATTGCCATGTTTTTATGGAACAATTGCTACCAATTGCATTCGGTTCTCTACCCAAACATGTGCTTAATCCACTCACTGAAATTAGTCAATTTTTTAGAGATATTTGTGCTTCCGCTTTAAGAGTGGATGACATCATTAAGTTGGACCAAAATATTCCAGTCATTCTCTGTAAGTTGGAACAAGTATTTCCTCCTGGTTTTTTTGACTCCATGGAACATCTACCTGTGCATCTTGCATATGAGGCTTATCTAGGAGGACCTGTTCAATATAGGTGGATGTACCCGTTTGAAAGGTTCATGGGTGATTCAAAGCGATCAGTGAAAAATAAAGCTAGAGTAGAAGGATCAATATGTGCACATTACTTGCATCGAGAAACTTCACATTTTTGCAGTCACTATTTCAAGCACTTGATGTTAACTCCAAGAATCATAAGGAATCCTGTAAATGTTATCGAAAGAAGTCAGTACACCTTATCAGTCTTCGGGCTTCCAGGTCGTCCCTCTGGAAAGAAGGGTGAGCATTGGTTGACCCAACAAGAAATGCAATCTGCACATGTTCATGTCTTGATCAACTGCATTGAAGTTAAACCATATCTTGAGTAAGTATAATCCAACTTCTTAATTTTATTTACAGTGTGAATATATAAAATTGATTACCTTGAAACTTATAGTGTGTTTCTTTTTAGGGAATTTAACAACGCCTACTTTGAAAGTACCGGTGTACAATCAACATCTGGTGTCATTCATGCCCAATTTCCAACATGGTTCAAGGAGAAATTGTATAGGGTTGTTGCACCGACTCCAGAAATACTCCATTTGAGAAACTTGTCTAATGGCCCTCGTCAAAGTGCAAACAAATGGCACACATACTTCGTGAACGGATATAAATTTCACACTCATGAATGGACTGAAGGGAAAAAAAACCATAAATAGTGGCGTATTTGTGAAATGAGTTACAGATGGTGGTGAAGATGACTTCTATGGTTTTGTTAAACATATCTACGAGTTAGTATACAATTACTTGGACTCGGAAAATAAAGTTGTCTTGTTTTATTGTGAATGGTATGATCCAACTAGAGGCACAAAAATAGATAAGACATATGGTACTGTTGAGATTCAAATGGACCGGAGGTACAAAGAGTACGACCCTTTCATAATGTCAAATATTGTTAGGCAAGTTTATTATGTTCCTTATCCTTCATTTGTGCCACGTAAACGTCGGTGTTGTGTTGTAATAAAAACAAAACCATTGGGTCATATTGAAACTGACGATCTAGTGGAGGATGTTGCTTACCAAGTGGATGAAGTTGAAGTTAATGATGTGATTCCAGATGAACACACTACAAGTTTGTCTGATATAATGATTGAGGGGAATCAAGTTGATGAGGATGAAGATCATAAAGATCATGAAGATTCTGGATCTGAGGATAGTATCACATCAGATGACGATGATGAAATGGATGACGAGCATGACGATTCAGAATAGTGAACCTATATTCATGAGAATTGTGTCTTGTAATTTTACTTAACGAACCATTTATTGAATGATTTAATGAATATGTATTCATGAGAATTGTGTCTTGTAATTTTACTCAAAGAACCATTTATTGAATGATTTAATGAATATGTATTCATGAGAATATGTATATGTTAACTTGTATTTTCTTTAATTAGGTAAAAATGCCACCCAAAGATAATAAGGGTAAAGGTCCTAGTGATAGTGGTAGGAAGCCCAGGCGTCCAAGGGTAGTAGTATGCCAGTCACCTCACTCAGCCACGTGTCCTCCCCCGCAGAGTCAGGTTCATCATATGTCCATGGACAGTACTATGCCATTTACTCCATTACTATCATCTCAGAGTCCTCTTCAGTTCCCATCTGGGAGTACATGTTTTATTAGTCCATCTGGGGCCCCACCTGGTTTACCATTCCAGCAGACACAGGTGCCCTCATCCTTCCAGCAGACACAGGTGCCCTCATCCTTCCAGCAGACACATGTGCCATCCTTCCAGCAGACACAGGTGCCCTCATCCTTCCAGCATAGTTTTCCATTTTCCACACAGATGCCCTCATTCGTGCAGCAGCCTGGAGGATCCAGCACCCCACTTCCTACCCAGATGCCCCCATCCGTCCAGCAGCCTGGAGGATCCACCTCTTCACGACCCACACAGACTGGTCGCACCCCCACATCCCACACAGAGTCGGACGATGACAATCTTGGTGGGGATGATGATCAGATAGATGGGAGAGATCTTCGAGGGGATGATGATCCGAGTGAGATTCATACCATTGATGGGAGATTTTGGATATGGCCTGAAGGGAACTCGTAAGTTTCTTATTTATTGATTTTTATTTATAAGTATACATTTCCATTTTTAATATAACTTTATATAATTAATTATGCTAATTCAATTATTGTTGTTTTAGTTTCGGGCCGAGTCGGACTGCTGCTAAGGTTATCAATTATATAATTCAACAGAATTATACAACATTTTTGAAGAGTTTTAGAGAAGTTTCCGATAAAGAAGAATGGTTCAAGCAATTTCAGGTATAATTAATTTATTTCTTAAGTTATTTTTATTTAAATGACCTTTTCATTATTGTTATAATTTATCTAACTATTTATTTTAATGTCATACAATATTGCAGGCGAAATGTGTTTGGGATCCCCTGAACCATAACAAAGTAAAAAAAAAATATTTTGGGAGGAGTTCAAGACGACTTTCTGACATGCTACGACGTGTTAGAGAGAATTGACATCTTTTGGGCATTCGTCCCAAATGGATAGGCAAAGAAGTTTTTGAACAACTTCTTAAGTATTGGGAATCAGATGAATTTAAGGCTAAATCTGAAACTGCAAAGAAGATGAGGGCATCTGAAAAAGGGGGTTGCATTAATGCTGTTGGAAGTATTAGTACTGCTGAGCATGCTCGACGCATGGTAATTATTACCACTTTTTAAGGTCATATTTGGATTTATAACATATTATTAATTTAAGTTAATTTTTATATTTAGGCTAAGCGTTTGGGGAGACAACCATTGATGACGGAGCTGGTTAAGGAGACTCGGACAAAGAAATTGGGAGGATTTACTAACGAGCGCACAAAAAAAGCCCTGGTAAGTAAATTTATGTTTATATTTTTTTAAGCAATTTTGTGACGTGATTTTCATGTAGAATGACATGTTGTGGCGTGAAAATTGAGTGGCAACTGATAAGTTGTGGCGTTACAATCACGTGGCTATTTTTTTTTATTATTATTTTTATTTCATTTAATTTCATTAATATTACTTATACAATAAACTTGATTTTTTTATTGTATGTGTAGGAGGATTATCAGGCGTTGCTTGTAGAATTTCTGACCCATAATCCTCAGTATACGCCTCGTCCAGAAAAACCGGTTCACCCAGATGTGGATTTCTATATTTGGAGTCAAGTTGTTGGGGGAAAGGGGCCTAACGGGTGTTTTTTTGGTGGTGGAAATTTGGCGGGCACCTTGAGGAGTGGGGATAGAAATCTGTATCAGAGAGCTGCAGACGGTGAAGGAGGGTCACGTCAAACAAATTTGACACCGGATCAGTTAGAACTGGTAAGACAATTGGCTAGACGCGAGTCCGAAGATCGTGAGGCGGCATTGAAGGCCCAAATGGATGCCCAAATGGATGCCCGAATGGAGGCAATGAGGGGTGAACATAATAGACAAATTGAGGCAATGGCGAAGAGGCAAGCTGATATGGAGGAGCAAATGCGACAATTTATGCAAGCATTTGGTAGAAATCCCAACAGTGGTGGCCAAAATAATAACCACCAAAATAATGATGACTTTCTTCCCGACATTTCCGACGACGATTCTGCTTAGTTTTATTTTTATTTTGTATTTAGTTTTTTATTTGTGTAATATAAATTTATAATGATATGGTATATTTAAAAATATTATAAATTTAAATTTGAGTTTATTAAATTTATAATATTAAGTATATTTATTTATACATTTAGATATATTTAGTTTTGTTTTTGATAATTTGATTAATAATATTGTATTTAATAATTAAATTATAATATTTAATTTATAAATTTAATAAAACAAAAAATAATATTAATTATTAAAACATAATTAATATATTTAAAACATAAAATATTTTTTTTTAAAATAAAACAAGTTGCGGCGTGTTTTTCATGTCACTAATTAGTGACGTGAAAAAAATTGTAAACCTGCTCTGACCCACTGCTCTGCTCTGAATTGCTTTTATCCTATACAGTATGTTGCGGCGTGAATTTCACGTGGCAACTTAGTGACATGTTTTTCACGCCGCAACAAGATTGTCACGCGCTATATAGCGACGTGTTCTTTAAGGTGGCAAAATTTGAGTAGTGACGTGATTTGGGTGTTAGCGGCGTGACTTTCACGTGTCAAAACTCAACTTATTTTGTAGTGACTTGCTGAACTCCATACACACGTAAGTCCTGACAGTCTTCATTATTGGGCCTCATCGTGACCCAACAATGGGGACCTTGACCCATCGCTGGAGGCTATAAATTTGAGAGAGTCAGATATTCATTCGCATACTCATACTCACACTTGCTTGCACTCTCCCTGAAACTTACTTTGACATCAGAGTGTTTTGCAGGTATTTCCATCTCGCTTTCAACTTCTGCTCGACATAAGACCTTGACGATCACTTTAATCAGATACGATCAGTTATATAATGAGATGAGAATATTTCTTATAGACATGCTTTCAACATTCATTCATATTGCTTATTCGCAATAGAACACACACATATATAATAGAAACAACTACTTGAATGTTTAATAGTAAATCTCAATCAGTAAATTTTTCTTACTGTCTTTTATTACGAAATAGACTTTTTATACGAAAAACTTCTACTACACAAATTATTTTTATTGAAAATAAGTATTGTATACAAAAAATTAACTCAAAATTTAAATTTATTAGAAAAATAAAATAAAATATAGAACTTGTGTTCACCCTTTTTATATATGATATGTGATTATGAGAGTGTTCATCCTTTATATGATATATGATATATGATATGTGATACGTACGATTTAGCTGGAATTATTCTCAATTCTGTTCTCATCACTTAAAATATTGCCAACTTGTGTGTACACATTGTTTTGTACATATTTTCAACAACCACTAGCTAGTTTTATGGAGTAGACTTTTTATGATCTAGCTGTAATCATCTTTCACATTTTTTTCGTTAATCCAACTCATTGTGTAGGTATCAAATATACGAGTTTGAATCTGCAACGTCCCATTTATTTATTTAAAAAAAAAAGGTGAATTTCAGTCCTGCAAACCCTAGACACATAATTTAATTATATTGATGAAATTTGATTTTTAATTTTTAATTTTTAATTTTAAATTTGGATTAGTTTTTATGCTTATAATATATATTAGATTTTCAATAACTTCTAGGAAGCTGCTTCAATCTATTAAACTAAAGAAAGTATAGTATTTATAGAATAACTAGAGAGAAAGAATTTCAATCTTCAAGATATCAACAAGTCTGATAATCTAGCTGAACATTATGTCAAAATCATCCTCTTCTTCTTCCTCTACCACACCAAAAGAAACACATGAAGTGTTCCTTAGTTTCAGAGGCGACGATACTCGCAAGAAATTCACAAGCCATCTCAATAGTGCACTAAGAAGGTTAGATATAAAGACCTATATCGACGACAATCTAGAAAGAGGAGATGAAATATCACACGCGCTTCTCAAAGCGATTGAGGAAGCGAAACTATCTGTGATAGTTTTCTCGAAAAACTACGCGAATTCAAAATGGTGTTTAGATGAAGTTGTGAAGATACTTGAGTGTAGGAAAAGTAATAGGCAAGTTATTTTGCCAGTTTTCTATGAAGTTGATCCTTTCCATGTTCGACATCAAAGAGGAAGTTACGCTGAGGCGTTTGCGAAACATGAAGAACGTTACGCGAATAAAATGAACATGGTGCAAAAATGGAGAGATGCTTTGGGTGAAGCAGCCAATACTTCTGGATGGGATTCCTTGTCCAACATCAACAGGTACTTTTCTACATTTAAATTTTACTTATTTCAGTTGTAAGATAAAATAGATAACTCAACTCACATACGAGATTAAACTTTTGGTCCAGAGATAAATTTTCTGGGCCGGAGGATATTTATAAATCAACAATTTTTAATTTTTTTTGTTTTCGCTATTTGAGAATTTGATACATGAATATCATATATAGATCTAGAAATTTTTTCGACATGCATTTATTTTCGATGTTTTTATAAACAGAACAGAATCTGAACTTGTTGAAGAAATCGCGAAGGATGTTATGCAAAAGCTAAACTATGTTGATGTTAGTGATCTAAGCAAGCAAATTACGAAATTAGAGCAACTTGCAGAACTTCAGCTTCAATATTATAAAACCATATCGAATTACAGGAATAAAGAAAGTTACGAGGCAACAGTTGAACGCATAACTGAACTTAAAATGATAAGAAGTATTCGAATGCTTCGTTTGGAACCAGAGATGATTTCATACATGGAAGGTTCAGAAGCTTATGAAAGGTTTTTTTAGTTGTATGGTGCTGAGATCGTTTTATATTTTACTTGTATTGTGAAACTATGAACTGGTTTTTATGTTTTTTTTTTTTTTACATCATATTGAATTATGAAAATAATTTTTTTTTCATTGCATTGATCATGGATTCAATAATAACGGGTGGTAAATGGTTAGTAATAATTGGACTCTTTGTTAAGTTTGTGCATGTTTATGTCTACGTTGTAATTGCATGCTAATAATTGAATGATTGTTAGTGTTTGGAACTTAAGCGTATTAGGGAGGATTAACGGTTTGGTTTGAATCGATGTTAAAAAATATATTTTGATAGAGTTTTAGATGATTAGTTAAGTACCGTTTTTTTGTCATATTTCAACATTTTCTATTAAAGCTAAATCTATTATAAATTCATTATCATACATACTTTCAACTAAAAAAATATAATCTATCCCTTATATCACACTCTATTGCATAATCTATTTATTTTTTAAAATGTACAGTTTGTCTACATAATTTTCCATATTCTTTACATATTTTTTTTATGTCAAGTTAAATTTCCAAATACTTCTTAATTTTTTATAAAAATCATTTTCTTTATTTTCAATATTATCAAAATAAGTTATATCCATATCTTTTATTTTAATAATTATTTCCTTTTCTTTTTCTTTTATACTAAATTCAACAATATTCATTTTGTTTTAAAATTATAGTTTATTCTTTAAATATGTTGTTAAGTTTTGATAATTTATCAATATCACTTTCTTCAATTTTAGATTCATGAAATTTAAGTAGTTATGGTATTTGATTTTTTCTTAATTCTAAAATTTTTGATATGCTCATAAAAGTTTCCAGTTCAGTTATTTCATTTTCCTTTAGATAATAAATTTTCTTATATCTTCAACAAGACTTGAAATATAATTTCTTTTGTTATTTTTAAAGGTAATACTGTGGTAAAAATTAGTTAGAGCATAATTAACACAATGAGTAATTGAAAATATTTTATTTCCTAGTCTCATTAAATTCCTCTATGAAATTTGTGTTAAAGTGTTAAAATTTGATCTAGTCTTTGAGTATTTAAAGGTATTCCAATATTAGGATGTATTTCAAATTTTAATTTAACATAAGCTAAAATTTTTTCTACAACTCAAAGTATTTTATCTACTAAGTCTGTAATTCTACCATCTTTTAATGTTAGTTTCATTGAAGAATTTATTCCTCGTTGAAAGATTGCTTTAATTAATACTTATATTGCTCCTATATGAATATATTCTATTCTATTTCTATGTTCTTTCTTCTTTATATTTTATTGAGTTCCATGAATTTTTTTTTATTTAATAATTATATATAAGTATGTCTTCGGGCATCTGCTATGTCTCTTGTTGTTTCATTGATTAGTTTTCTATAATATATAATATTATCTTTTTAATTAAATCTCTTTATTATTTCTCCAATTTTTTCTTTACCCTTCATATTTGTATTTTTACTTAAATGTAAATTTTCCTTTTGTATTTTCTGAAATAAAGTTGGATCTATTAAAATACTTTTTTCATAATTTTCATCTTCTTTACTAATATGTAAGTGTTCTATATCACTTATCATTTCTTTTTCTATTTTTATTATGTTAAAAATATAAACTAATTTTGAAAATCAAAGGCAATGTAATACTGGATAAAAAAATAAGTAAATAAAGTAATTATACCTGATCATAATTTCTATTAAGTCGGAATTTTAGATCCATAGCTACTTCTGTAACTTTATGCAAGTAATGGAATGATTCTTGAATAAGTTGAAATATAATTTTATTGATAGTAGTTTTTTGATACAAGAAAGATAAGAACAAAGCACAAAGAGTGTCAAACTAAATCCTAGTGGATTAGCATATGTTTCTTAAAAGAAATTTATACAAAATGGTTTTTTCGCTTCATACTATTATAGAAGCACTTATTTATGGACCTAAAAACACATTGTAATATTATTTTTACAATAATTTATAATGCTATTCATCTATGGTACTACATTATTTTATAACACTAAAAGACTATATGACAAATCACTTAATCATCCATTAATTGCTTCATCCTTATCTTCTCCATTAAAGACACATAGAATTCTCTAAACACTTAGTTTCCACAACATCCTTTTTTTGGA
The DNA here is from genome assembly GCA_948472305.1 of Vicia faba. Classification (NCBI taxonomy): domain Eukaryota; kingdom Viridiplantae; phylum Streptophyta; class Magnoliopsida; order Fabales; family Fabaceae; genus Vicia; species Vicia faba. The sequence goes on along the minus strand of OX451739.1, from coordinate 15,870,726 downwards.
AACATGCTCACATGCATGGTTCTCATTCTTCTTTATGATAGAACATAAATCATTGAGTACACATGGACTATAATTAATTGTTTCCATATTAAATGTATAGAATAGACACTCAAAAGTGGTCAATAAGTGAACATCTCTATCATTTAATGATTGTTCACTTGTCTTGCTTAATAGTATGAGATTGGATGTTTTGTATAATACTTTTACGTATGAGTTCTTTCTTCCAATAGCTTGACATTAGAAGAATATACTTGAAAGTTGATTGAACAAAATCTTATTTAATTGATCTACATTATACATTTTCTCTTGGGATTTATCTCTTTGAGGAAATTTATTATTACGTACTACAATAAAGATAAAGTGCTTTGCCGGTTGATTTTGGTAAAATTCAAAAAACTGAATAAAACTTCATATAAACATTTCTCTCCCGCAATATTCATTTTGAAATTTTGAACCGTTTCTTTAAAATTATATGGGAATAGATTAACTTCTTCCAGATTTTTACTCAAATAAAGGCATTAGATAAGTTCAAATTAGAACATATTAAATGCTAGTAATTGAAGTGCTCCAGGGATAATTATAGTTTTTACTCCAAAATCTTTCTATCCACCATATAAAAGCAATTAGTATTTTTCTTTTAGTTCATTGAGTAAGTCTTTTGAGATTCTCCTTAAATTTTTCTTCAGAGAATTTTACTTGAATATCATGCTCTTTTCGAGATATAATTGGTAAATTATCTAAAGAAGAATGAATTTTCCCTAAGATTTTCATCGATGTTCTTTCGGGTGCATTATTTCTTGTTGTTTCAGAAAAAGTTCTTGGACCAAGATAAATCTCTTTTCTTGATTTTTCTAATTCTTTGTGATCATCATTACTTTTTCAGCCTCTTCCTTGATGGCATATCCTTTATAAGTAATTTCTGATATTTTTGTATAATAGGGGACTGCTTTATACCATTTATCATAAATTTCTAGAAATTGACCATTAAACACTACGTACCATTTATTCAGTTTTTTTAATTTATTTTCTTCAAATGGATTTTTTCCTTTGAGCTTGGATTTTAGAAATTATATTTCTTTCTCAATTAATTTAATTTCCTTTCTGATTAATTCTTTCTCGTTTATTTTGTGAATTTTGAGTGTTCTTTTAACTCTAATTGTTGCTTCAATATTTCTTCTGAGAGTCGTTCCATTCTTTTATATACTTTCTGTTGTACCCCAAAATTTGCCCTCCCATTTTATTCAACAAATATCAATTGAGGTCCCCAAGTTGCTCAAGGAAGTCCAAGAGTTGACTAGACAAACTCTCTCCTAAGGCAGTGCACCTCGAAATTAGGGTTTCTATTTTCATCAAGATGGGTAAGCCACAAAAGCCCCAAATGCTTTCCAAGGTCCTAATATTCTCCCAAGATCATCCATGTCAAGTTTCATGTCTTGTATAAGAAGTTTGCTCAGTTAACTGCTCAGATGCTTGAGAATCGACTGTACTAGGTCAAAAGTCAACTGTGGCCCACATACAGTCAAACCTCAAGATTTTTGGTCAACATCAACATTTTGAAGCTATATCCATAATTTGATCAAGGGTTGATCATGATTCCTCAAGAAATGCTCCAAATTCATCAAAACCCAAAAGTTGCTAAATTAGGGTTTCTCAATAAAAGCCAACCCAACTTTGACCAATCATAACTTCTTCATACTTTATCAGAAATTTCCCATCCAAATCCCATTTTGAAGAGGACGCAATTCCCTACAATTCATCTTCATCTCACAAGTTCAAAATGTGCACTCACAAAGAGATATGAATTTTGACATTATAGGTCCTTTTGAAAAGTTAACAAAAACACCTTTTGGGTCAAAGCTTCATACATGAACATGGAAGACTCAATTGAGATGAGACCAAAAGGGTTGATTAGGGGACATCCTAAGATTTCTAAAAAGTCCAAGAACATCCTCCTAGGATCAAAATTGAGATAGTTGGGAATTGTCAAAGTTAGCAATTTTTGGAAAATTGTCAAAAGTCAACATTAATCAAATTTGCATTTTTTCCAAAGGGGGCCATGTTTTCTTGCTTGGAGCATGTTTCTAATAGGACCCACGACCCCTGAGCTTTTCCACCTATTATTTTATTACTTTTATCATTTATTTTGATTTTTTATTCATTTAAATCAAAATAAATAAAATAAAATGGTAAAATAATGAAAACAAATCAAATCTTGGAATTTTTGTGCACATTTTGAGTCCATATACAGCTAGCATGCCAGCCAATTCGTGCAAGGCTCATTAGGGTTGAAAAAGATTGGATTGAAGCAAGTTTTGGAAAGAAATCATACATGAAGCAAATCAAATCCAATTTTCATAATTCTCGAAGATTCATGCCAATTTTGTTGACCTAATTCAGTCTACTATAAGTGCATAATAATTCCAGATAAAAAACACAAGGGTTGAAGGCGTGAAACAGCAAGAACAAGATTCAATTTTTGGACAAAAAAGTGGGGATCGGATTTCCTTCTACAGGGTGATTCAAAGCAGTTCAAGGCCAGCAATACACTCCTTGGCGTCTCAGGAAGCTATTCCACCCATCCCCAAGTTTCAAAATGCCCGGAATCGTGCTCACCATCCACCACGGTTTGCACTAAGAACTCAAAATCGTTTACCATGTTTTACGTATCATAAGCATGTTTTAATTATATATTCTTGTTCATCATCTTGTTTGCAAGCTATTGGTACCATTTAATTGCATTTACAGCGCAAGAATCACAAAATTTTTACCGAATGTGAAACAAGATACTCACTGCTCGAGAAAACTTATTGCGCTTTGGCATGGGCTGCTCGCCGACTAAGATAATATATGTTGACTCATACTACCCTGTTGATCTCTAAGATGAATATAATCAAATACATATTCCAGAAGTTCACTCTCTCCGGGAGAATAGCCAGATGGCAAATGGTCTTAACAAAATACGACATTCAGTACACCACTCAGAAAGTGATTAAAGGAAGTTACTGGCAGACCACTTGGCACATCAAGCTGTAGATGACTACCAATCTATGAATTTCGAGTTCCCAGATGAGAATATTATGCTAGTTACAAATTGTGAAGAGCCTAGATCGTATGAAGGACCTGAGCCAGGATCCCGATGGATTATGGTTTTTGATGGGGCTTCCAATGCACTTGGTAATGGAATTGGTATTGTGATGATCTCTCCTAAGGGTTTCCATATGCCCTTCACCGCCAGACTTTGCTTTGACTGCACCAACAACATGGCTGAATACGAAGCGTGCATCATGAGTATCAAAGTCGCTATTGATATGAGAATCAAGTTTTTGACTGTATATGAGGACTCATACCTAGTAATCAGTCAAGTTAAGGGGGAATGAGACACAAAGCATCTGAATCTCATTCCTTACCGAGAGTCATTACAAAGTATTGCCTTACTATTTGCATTTTCAAAATAAATCACACACAACACATACACAAAGCAAGTTTTCAAAAAGTGAGCTAGAAACTAAGAGCACGTAGATAAATACGGATGAAAAGGATGCTAACACCTTCCCTTTTCATAATCTAACCCCTGAACTCAAAAATCTCGAAGGTCTTTCCTGTTCTTTTTACCCTTTATTTATTGGATAAAAGAAAATTTGGTGGCAACTCTTGCTATTCGCAACATTTGCGATAAAACGCAAAACCAAGTCAGTTCTCCCACCGTATTACACCAAGCCATAACACCTTTTCTCAAAGTGGTCGGGAACAACCTGCATTTGATCGCTCCTTTCATGCCTCGGTAATCCAGCTGGGCTATGATGTCTTCTATATGGTCGTATGGATCGGCTGTACCATCATAGGATCCTAACAGGGGCAGTTTCTTGATCTCGACCGAGAATCGTGCCTTAATAATTTATTTTGATAATGGACCACAGGGTTCATCGTCATCGGTCTCTCATGGCGATGATGACAAGGAGTGATGGTTTCTTCTTTGCTGGGTGTCGTTATCTTGCCGAGGCGAGGGGCTCCTCCCTCGTCGCCTCAGTTTGGGTGATAGCGACCTGTTGCGGTCGTCTTTGCCAGTGCTCTTATTTTCTTGGAAAGCAGAAAGTCTTTATCCTTCTTGGGAGATGCTCGATCATGTTTCTTACGGAAAGAAACGTCGAGCCTTTCTTTTCTTGGGGGAAGCCCACCTCGGGGAGGTGATATGCTAGAGGAGTTATGTCGTCAGTGTCTCCGATGGGAGATCTTGACTGTTTCTGCTCCAGAGCCCCAATCCCTTTGCTCTGCTGGAGGATGAGGGAGTTGGTTTGGTTAAGGGCAGCGATCAGTGTTGCTATGGCTGGGTCGATGTTCTGCGGAATTGGGACCGACTGTAGACTCTCGTGTTGGCCTTCAACAAGATTCTTGGGGAATTATTCGTCCAAGAATGGGTTGTTTCCGCGATCATCACTGATGGAATCTGGAGACGCAGTATGTCTATCTCGGGCGCCGAAGTTGTCCTTGAGGTGAAGATGTTCTTGGATTTTTTTGGTCTTACGTATTGGGGAGAGCGTAGTCTTTCTAGATAGTTGGTGATCATCATGGTCGGCCACGATTGATGAATGAGGAGGATCTCTGGTCTTCAGATTCCGGGGAACAGAAAATGGGGAAGATAGTTTCCCACAGTCAGTGCCACTGATCTTACGGGTTAAATCAGAACCTGTAAGCTTTCCAGAGGATGATCTTTGATGGGTTGGAAAGGTCAAAGAGAAGACGAGGGGTTGTACCTACAAGACACTCCGACGATCAAGTAAGTGTGAGAGCCAAGAAATATAAGAAACATATTAGGGTTTCAAAGAAGAATAATGAATACCTGGCCCTCACAAGTGTGAGGGTTTATATAATACCCCTGACGTGTAGCCGTTGGTTCCTATTTTTGGGCCTAGGTATCCAGGTCCGTGAATATAGGAATTTCCAAGACTTGGTCGAATCGGGAAGGTACGCTTGCAACTAACCGTTAGTTCCGAGGAAGAGGTAGATTATGGGCATCATCTGGTCGGCTCCTGGTTGTTTGGTCGACTTGATGTCGGGCAGACAGAGAAGTATCCGTTGGACATAACTGGTCTCACTGGTCTGGGAGAGCCATCGACCGGTGGTACCCGACGGAGGGCGGGGGATTTTGGGCCATAGTCGAATGGGTCATGTTAAAGGTGGAGCATAGACTAGGCCCACTCTAGCTGTTGGGCTTGTCTAGAACAATATATATGAATTTTAAAAATAAAGTTCCCTTATGAACATAGTCCATGATGTGATACGGTGGCAGAACAAACTGTTATACTGGTTTTGCATTTGTATTCGCAAATGTTGCGGTAAGCAAGAGTCGCCACCGACTTTTCTTTTATCCAACAAAAGAAAGGGTGAAAAGAACAGAAAAAGACCTTTCAAGATTATTTCTGAGTAAGGGGGTAGATTATGGAAAGGGAAGGTGTTAGCACCCTTTCCATCCGTAGTTATCTACGGGCTCTTAGATGCTAGCTCATTTGAAAAAAAATACTTTGTGCTTTGTGTGTTTGAAAAGAGTATTTTGAAAAGACGCCTTAGTGCGGCAAACTTTGTACTGTTTCTCGGAATGGTAGAGAACATATACAAAGTGTTTGAAAATGTTTTTGAAAGAAGTTTTGTGCAAGTGTAAAAATTGTTTGAGCAAGCATCTAACAACTATCTACTTTACTCGAAAGGTTGTTCTTTTCCTCTTTTCCTTTAGACAGTGCTATCCTACTCTTAGTGAGTAGGCAGTCCTATTCGTTGGATGTTTAAGGGACATTCGAAGGGACGTTTATACAGTCACAAAGGCAGTTGGGCAAGAAACTTTAGTAACTACCCTAGGGTTTTTAAGATCATACCGAGGAAACATTGAGAGGGTCATCGAGGGATTTATGATCTTTAAACCGGAGGGTAGCCACTAAAATCTCTCACGTTTCGAGAGATGTGACTGTTTTTCCAAAGGAAACCCAAGTGAGATATCCTAGAGGTGTATATGTGCAATTGTGTTTGTATTCAGTTATTTGTCTTGTGTTAGGTTTGCTAGCGTTTTTTTTATTCTTGCCATGTTATCCTAGTTAGCATGCATCTAAACAGTTAATAATTTGCAGAAATTAAAAGTGCGGGAATTGTAAATCCTAGCTATTACAAGGCTTCGGGGAAGGGATTATTTACATGTCCAAAACTTGAGGGAATGAAGCAGTAACGTAAAGCCCTAAATTAAACTATTACATCTCATAAACTATTACAATAATATGAAAATAGTGCGAAAGGAATAAACGCACGCGAATTAGAAAGGACGTCTAAAACCTAAGAGTAAAAGAGAAATCTTTTTTATTGTTTTTGTTTGATTTTAAGAAAATGATTAAATTAAGGGAATGCTAAAAAAAATAATTATTTAAGAAAATTGAAATTTAATTAAAAAGAAACTAATTCTAAATTCTCTATGTTTTTAATTATGAAAAGAAAAATGAATTAATCTAAATTAAATAAAATGTTAAAGTAATTTATTTGGAAAATTAATTTTAATAAAAAAACTAAAACCTAATTTTTTATGATTTTTTATCTGATTTTATAATTAAACAAAAAATATTTTTGAAATTAATAAACTAAAAAAAAGAATAAATAAAAAAGGGTAAATGGGCCTGGTGCTGATTAGTAAGCAGAGGGTGGAATTGGGAATTCGTTGGGCCCAAGTTGCTGCTAGCCCAAAGGTGTCATTGGATTCAGTAAGGGAGGTTGTTGAGGGTGCATGATGGACTGCACGTTGAGAGCACTGGATCTAGATTGGATGGTGGTGATCTGATAGTATATGGTGCACATGCTTGGCTTGTGAACATTGGATCTACAAGTAAAATTAGAGAAAAACAAAATGCAAGAGGCAGGGGTCGAACCCCTGCCCCCTCACATACGCAATGCCTTAACACTCACACACCCAACCTTTGGGACAGCCTTACATCCGTTAATATACATAGAGCAATAAATATATAATGTAAACACACGAAAATGATGAGCTGTCAAACGCGCGTGCTGTACTGGGCCCCCCTGTGTTTGAATGGATGAATCATAACATATAGATGTGCCACGCTAGCTCTGAGGGGATCAATCCACCACCTACGGTGGTTGACCACCTTCTTCTCCGGCGCGACAAAAAAACAACCTGCAAAATAAAAAGATTCAAGGCCATAGATTTGGCCTACCCCCCCTAAAACCTAGGTTGTGAATCCAACCATGGTCTTAGCTTGGTCTGAAAATGCCTCCATCATTGAAATCGAAGCTTACACATTTTCAAACCCTAACAATGGTGTCCTGTTATTTTAGCACTGATTGTCACATAAAACACGTTAAAACATTCACAATGATTGTTAATAACACAAATATGGATGCAATAGGTATTTACATGGTGTGAATATGCAATTTCAATTTCAAGAAAACTTACCAACCGGTGATGCGTGGATATGGTGATCTAGGATGTTTCAAGCCTTGGGAATGGGTGGAATAAGTTCCTAGGAATCTCAGGAATACGACTGAGCAGTAGGTATGGATGGATGATGGCTGAACTTAGTTTCAAATTTCACAACTCTTATGATTTTTTGCAATTTTGTGGAGCTTTAGTAAGGAAATGTATTTTCGTCCCTTTTTCTCATGCCTTGGTCTTATACTTATAGAGGAAGAAGAGGGCTAGCAAATATGGTAAGAATCCATCCATAACGGCCCTCTTTCAAACCAAAATCAAACATATTAAAAAAGTTCTAAAAATGAAAATTCTTGCCCATTTTGAGGTGAAATGTACCTGGCCTCCTTTGCACGAAATTTTGGACCCAAAACAATTCAAACCATCAGCCCATATTTCCATAACCAATATTTACTATTTTATGCAATTTTATTTAGTTTTTATTTGAATAAAACAAAATAAATATGGATAAAATAGGTAGAAATGGCAAGGCAATGTAGAAATTATTTTATAGGTCTCTCATAAGGTTAGGAAGATGTTTGAAGTCCAAGAAGTTAGGCCATTGACCTAAAAGTTCAAGTTTGTCCAATGCATAATTCTTGAAATTCCCCAAATTTTCCTAACTTGGGAAAACCATAACTTGATCAATCTTTATCTAATGATGATGATCTTGGACTTTTTGAAAATCCCAAGATGTCTACTTCAATACCTCTTTTATCAATTTTTCATTTGAAGATTTTATCTTGATGTAAAAGGTTTTGGCAAAAAGTATCTTTTGTTGACTTTCTGAAAATGACCTGTAATGTATGAGCTTGTATCTTTCAAATGGTGCATTTCTTGAACTTGAGGATAGAATGGAAGTTGTAGGGAATTGGATTCTCTTAAAAATAAGCTTTGGTTTGGGAAAAATGGATGAAGTATGTGAAAGTTATGCCTAGTCAAAGTTCAGTTGACTTCTCCTAAGGAAACCCTAATTTGGCAATTCTTGACTTTTGATAAATTAAGAGCATTCCTTGAGGAATCATGATCAAACCTTGATCAAATGATGGATATAACTTCAAAATGTTGATGTTGACCAAAAATCTTGAAGTTTGACTTTATATTAGTCACATTTGACTTTTGACCTAGTACAGTTGACTTTCAAATATTTGAGCAATTGACTGAGCAAACTTGTAGCGTAAGGCATGAAATTTGGTATGGATAATATTTAATACATATTAGGACCATTTAAAACATATGATACTGTTGTACCCCAAAATTTGCCCTCTCATATTTCCCAAGATATTGCAAGAATAATCTCCAATGGCTCAAGATTACTCAAGAGTTGGACAGTCAAATCATCTCCTAAGGCAGTCAATCTCAAATTAGGATTTTGTGTTGCATCAAGGTCCTTGCATCCAAATGACCTAAAGTGCTCCCCAATGTCCTAATATGTTCTCAAGTTCATCCATGTCAAATTTCAAGCCTTGCAGAGGAAGTTTGATCAGTCAATTGCTCAAGAAGTCCAAAAATCGACTGTGCTAGGGCAAAAGTCAACTGTGACCTACAAATAGTCAAACTTTAAGATTTTCTGTCAACATTCTAATTTTGAAGGATATTTCATCATTTGATTAAGGGTTGATCATGATTCATCAAGGATTGCTCAAAATTCATCAAGACTCAAAAGTTGCTAAATTAGGGTTTTGCAGGAAAAGTCAACTCAACTTTGACCAAGCATACCTTTCTCATACTTTATGAGAAATGACCCATCCAAATCTCATTTTTAAAAGGATGCAATTTCCTACAATCCATCTTCATACCCCAAGATCAAGAAATGCACTCACAAAAAGTTACAAATTTGGACATTATAGGTCATTTTTGGAAGTCAACAAAAACAACTTTTTTTCCAAAGCTTATAACTTGAGCATGGAATATAAAAATGAGATGAGACCAAAAGTGTTGGTTAGAGGACATATCAAGCTTTCTAAAAAGTCCAAGAATACTTCTAAAAGTTCAAAATTGAAGAAGTTATGCATTGTTGAAGTTGGGCATTTTTCCAAAATTGCCAAAAGTCAACTATCCCAAAACCTCAAATTTTGTCAAATGGGCCCACTTTTTTCCACTTGATTTGATCTTGTCCCACTACACACGTGTCCTATCTTCAGTCTTGTGTCCATTTATTGATTTTTCTATTTTATTTTATTTTTATTGAATTAATTTATTTTAAATCAATTTAAATCCAAATAAAATTCAAATATTGATCACTTGGTATCTTTTTGATTGATATAGGTCTTAAATATCATCATGGACATAATCAAATCCGAATCAAGCCATATCATGAACAAAAAGATGGAATTTGGACAATTTTGGAAGCTTTTAAATGGTGAATCAAATCACATCTTCAAACATCAATGCATAAAGATTCGAAGTCCAAAACTTGACCTAATTCATTCCATGTTACATATACAACACAAAGGCACGAGAATTAGAACCTAGAGGCTGCATAAACATCAAAACGAAAACTTGGAAAAAACTTGAAAAAGCTTGAAACTGAAATCACCCTTAGAGTTCAATTCAAGGCCAAAACTCAACGTGATTCTCTTGCTGGATATCCACTGAGTGAGAAGCAATCAAATGCAAGGCCATTCACCTCTTCAATAGCGCTGTAAGTCTCTCTGAAACTCGCCTTTCAGTTGAATTCGTATCTCATAGTTCTTGCACTTTTCTTGTCAAATCTTTGCATATTCATGCTTTTCGTTTCATTTAGAAGCTTTTTGCATTATTGAATTGCATTTTCATGGCCTGTAACCCCCTAGCCGATTCTAGGGGTTTTTGGTGTTCGTTTTTGGGCATTTTCTCTACAGGTGAAATCAAGGCCATTAATGGACATAGATGTGTTCAGGAGGAAGAGACGATAATGACTATGGTCTTGGTTGGTATTTTTATAGCCTAGAACTAATTCTATGATGCAGCTATGGATTTAGCTGCGGATGTAAATCCGCAGGAAAAAGAACCAGGTCCAGCGAAGAAGACAAAGATGTGGCCTTTTCCAATTGGGTCATTCATATTTCGCGCTCATTTTTTTTTTATTTTCCAGCATATTGTTTGTTTTTCCAATATAATAATTGATGTCCATTCCACTAACAATTAAGCATGCTGGTTGAGTTGGTAAGGGCGCTAGTACAAAATCCAATAGGACCTGGGTTCGAATCACAGGTCCCCCAAATGCATTTGTTTTATTTTTCAACAGGTAATTCCATGCATTATCCAAGGCGCAGCACATCATACATCATCACCCAGATGCTTGCCAGATGGCCCTAGGCCAAATCTGGTGGTCAGGAATGAAGGTCCACCATATGCTCTAGTCAACAGGCACACGTGGGATCCAGAAAAGTGATGCAGGCCTGCTTGCATTGGGCCACAAACTTGTCAATCTTACCCCCTGATCTAGGCCCAACACCCCTTGGTTATTTCTTTCTTCTTTTTATTTATTTATTTGTTTTGTTTAATTATTATTTTTATTTAAACTAACCAATTAATCTTTTTTCCTCATAAAATCAAAACCAAAAAAATATATTTTATTTATTATAATTAAATTCGGCATTTTATTTTTGTAAATAAATATTAATTCAATTAATCTAGTTTTAAATAGGTATAACTTTTAATATTTTTGCAATAATTAAAATTAATGTAGAAAATTAGGTTTTTATTAACTTTAATCAAATTTATTTTATTTCTTTAAATATCCAAAAATCCAAAAATATCTTTTTTTAATTAATTAATTAATTTATTTTATTAACTTAGTTTAATTCCATTTAATTCAAAAATAACCAAAAAAATGCTTTCTTTCAAAAAGGGTCAAAACCCTAAAAAATGCATTCGACTTAATTTTTCGCGCGCGATCCATTTTACCATATTGATGTAATTGTCTCCCGGAATGTAAAAGCTTTAATTAAGACTATTTAATTTATTTATCGCTTTATTTATTTTCCACACTTTTAATTTCAAGGGTTGCTTTTGGCGATGTAAATACCCGATGCCTTGTAATAGTTAGATTTAATTTCTGCAATCTAATTTCCGCAATCTATAAACTGTTAGATGTTTGATAATAGGGAATGCATGATAAGATCGAATGTATGAACTTAAAATCAACATAGCTCACCCATGACATGTACAAAGATAATATTAACCGAAATAACACACTCACACATGCGCACTCTTAGGGTACACCTCACTTGGTTGCCTTCGAACGTGGTCATTGAGTATAGGAAGTTTTAGAGGTCGCCCTCTTGTCCAAAGATCATAGTTGCCTCGAAACGGTTGCCTTGGAAAAATGATCTAAGATATTAGGGTTACCGCTAAGGCATCCTAACATTGCTTTAGTGACCGCACGTCCCTTAATCGAATTGGCCCTTAAAACTCCAACGACGGTGATACCTACTCATAAATAGTGAGATAGCATTGTCTAAAGGACATTAGCACAGGTTCATTCCTTTTTCGAGTAGGTAGATGGTTCTTAAGTACTTGTTCTTTCAAAATAAAACAAAAACTTTTCGCACTTACACCTTTCAAACAAAAACTTCTTTCAAACCCACAAACACAAAGAAAAGCAAATTTGAAAACACTTTGAGCAAGTACCTAAGAGCCCGTGGATAACCACGGATAGAAAGGGTGCTAACACCTTCCCTTTCTATAATCTACCCCCCGGACCCGAGAAACATCTCGAAAAAGGAATTTTTCTGTGCTTTTTTCCTTTCCTTGTTGGATAAAATAAAAGACGGTGGCGACTCTTGCTTACCGCGACATTTTGAAAAAACAAACGCAAAACGCGAACCAGCATTCCGAAAAACAGTCAGTTCTCTCCCACCGTATCACAGAACTGGCGACTCTGCTGGGGATATCTATTTAAGTGGGGTGTACCTTAGGATTAGATCATTGTGTTTTCAATTGTTTGCTTTGTATGATTTATATTTATGGGTTTGTATCGGAGTTACTATAGATCCTAACCCGGATCTGGGGATACCCTTTAGGTAAGTAGCAATAAACTATGAGGGAACTGTACGGCGTAGACCGATACGGTTGAAGCAGTAGCTACGTTGGTGTGGCACTTTATATTGTACCGATATCCCTTGTGTTGGAACAAGGAGAATATGGGTCATCTAAGGGGTCATTAAGCACCAACTGACCTTAGAACCTTTAAATTGACCAACTTGGCCATAGAACAGTAGCAGTATGCTACACTCATTGAGACTAAACTCTCGCGATGATTCCGGCCGCAAGAAAAGGTTGCTAAATTGGAATTATGACCGATTGAGGGTAGTCAGTGATATTGAGATCCTCTAGAACCCGGTTACTATTTTTAGGACAAGTTTAAACCAATTGAACTGAAAGAGGGTAGTACCTAAGCTCCTTGCCAGCCTGAAATCTAAGGGCTCTCTGTGTGACTTGTGTGCCTTTACCATGTTTTCTATTTGCGGATACTTGTGATGTGCTTTCTATCATGACATCATGACATCATAACATTGCATACATCTTGCATTGGACTAACCTATTTCAAAGACAGGAGGGATTTATCTTTGTTCTGTTTTGTAGGTCATCATGATGCTTATGCGTAGGAATACCATTCAGATCAACTTTGTCCAGGTTCCTACTGTGCTTAAGGATCTGATTGCAAAGATGCCTGATACTACTTCCTTCCTCAGAAGATATGGTTATCTTCTCAGTTTGGTCACCTCCAAATTGGATGAGCAGATGATGAGTGTCCTAGTCCAATTCTATGATCTGCTGTACCATTGCTTTACTTTCCAGGACTACCAGCTGGTTCCAACCTTAGAAGAATTCTCTGATCTGCTCGGTATCTCCATTCTGGAGCAGACCCCATTTACTGGTTGGGAGAAGATTCTTAGGTCCGAAGAGATTGCTACAGCCCTTCATTTGACAAAGGATGAGGTAATGGCTAATTGGGAGACTAGAAGTGGAGCAAAGGGCTTTCTGACTAAGTTTTTGGTTGGTAAGGCTAACTATTTCTGGGATAGCCTAGACTTCAAGGCATTCGAGGATATTCTGGCTCTTCTGATATATGGCTTGGTATTGTTTCCGAACTCTAACTCCTTTGTTGATGTTAATGCGGTAAAGATCTTCATCTCTCGCAATCCTGTACCCACTCTCTTGGGTGACATCCTTTATCAGCTTTATGCTCGTACGACCCAAAAGCGGGGAACCTTGATGTGTTGTGCTCCGTTATTGGCGAGGTGGTTTATTTCGCACCTCCCCAAGTCAGTGCTGAAGAATAAAGAAGGCATGGGCTGGGCTTATAAGGTTATGTCTCTTTCTCATAATGACATTATCTGGACTCTCAAGGGTATGGATGAGGAGGCTATCATTGATCGCTGTGGGGAGTATCCCAATGTTCCACTGATAGGAACCCATGGAGGAATTTCTTACAATTCGTGCTTAGCCTTACTTCAGTTTGGGCGTGCCAGAAGAGAATGACCTCATGAGATACTAATGCCTAGTATTGTCTTTGATTTTCAAGGGGATAGCGATGAGCAATGTCGCAGATTCATAAGGGCTTGGGATAGAGTTCATAGATCTGATCCACACGAGTTGGGCCCAAAGACTTCATTTCCAATGGAGCCATATCTCAGGTGGGTTCGTATCCGTGCCCAAAAGCTGGGTATGCCATATGAAGCTGTCCGACCTATCATTGTTGAGATTGCTAATGAAGAGGGGGGTTCTTCCTACCATCCTCCATCCTTACATGCCCACTGACATTGGGGCACTGAAGAGATCTTGGATGCAGCTGAGAGAGGAACGAGATGCTTACCGAGAGAAGTTCAACGAGCAAGAGCAGAAGATCCAGAGGTTGACTAGGCAGCTGGAGAACGAACAGATTCTCAATGACTATGTCCGCACCGACAAGAAGAGACCATGGGAGCACTGATTGTCCTTGGATTATTTCCTTTCTAGTTTTTATTTACTTTTCAGTATTTCCATTCTTGTAACGCCTTAAGGGCATCAGTTGAACAATGTGAATTCCAAAGTTTATCTAATAAAGTGTGTTTCCTTTCTTGTTTACAAATTTGAATCTCCCGATTGTCTTTGAAATCATGTCATACGCATTTCATCCCATGCACTCCATAACAGGTACCCATTACAGGGCTCTTATCTTCTTCGCTGTTTATTTCAGCACTCATCATGTCTGTTGAACCTTCAACTGAGTAAGCCATCAAGGCCCTACAGGCCCAGGATGCCCAATTTCAAGAGTTGTTCATGAATCTAGCTAAGGGTCAGCAAGATCTGAAGACCCTGATTCTGAAAGAAAAGAAGAAGAAGAAGAAAAGGACAATCCTGTTTAACACAGGGAACAGGTTTGGAAACAGGCTACAGAATGAAGTTGATTTGACCACCTCATCTGGAGGGAAAGATATTCAAGAGGAAAGGAGGGCTCCTAGCCCTGTGGTCTCCAACAACGAGACGGACTTCGATGAAGATCAGTATCCTCCGGCCGAGGATAGATACAAACAACTGGAAGACCGGTTGAGTGCTATGGAAGTTCAGAAAGTGCCTGGTCTGGACTTTGGTGATCTGGGCCTATCATCTGGGGTAGTGATTCCCCACAAATTCAAGGCGCCAGCCTTT
Source organism: Vicia faba (assembly GCA_948472305.1). NCBI lineage: Eukaryota > Viridiplantae > Streptophyta > Magnoliopsida > Fabales > Fabaceae > Vicia > Vicia faba. The sequence continues at coordinate 15,855,647 of OX451739.1, read as the reverse complement.
GCTAAGTATGACAGAGTTTCTTGTCCGAAGCTGCACCTCCGGTCATATGTGAGGAAGATTCAGCCGTACACCGCTGATAAGAACCTATGGATCCATTTATTTCAAGACAGTCTCTCAGGGACTTAGCTTGAATGGTTCTATCAGTTAGACGGAGCCAGTATCCGCAGTTGGGAAGATTTGGCTACTGCTTTCTACAGGCAATATCAATACAACTCCGACCTCGCTCCCACGCGTACCCAACTCCAAGGTATGTCAATGGGAACGGGTGAAGGATTCAAAGATTATGCTCAGAAGTGGAGGGACCTCGCCGGTAGAGTGCAACCACCCTTGGCTGATCGGGAGCTTGTGGATATGTTTCTGGGGACCCTGTCTGGTCCATTTTTCAACCATCTGATTGAAAGCTCCTCGTCTGGGTTTACAGAGCTAATTATGACCGGTGAGAGGATTGAGGCTGGTAAGATACAGAAGGGTGCCTCATCCAGCACCTAGAAGAAGCCTTTTAAGAAAGAGTCCACTGCTGTCTACAGTGCGAGAAGACAGAATAGACCTGAACACCGCCAAGCTGTTAATGCGGTTGTTATTTCAAAACTTGTTGGTGCTCCGCAACACAACAATCAACAGAAGGATGAGAGACCTCGAAGTCAATTCACCCGTCTCAACATGACCTTATCTCAGATTCTGCCACAGTTGCTGAAGACCAATCTGGTGATTCTAAGGGAAGCCCCGAAGAATCCAAATACAACATCACCGAAGTATAACCCTAATGCCCGTTGTGCTTATCACTCTGATAGCCCGGGGCATAATACAGATGATTGTTGGACTTTTAAGAATAAGATACAGGACTTAGTTGATGCTAAGGAGATTGAGTTCGAGGCATCCGAAAGACCTAATGTTGTGACTGCTCCTATGCCCAAGCTTGGAGTAAATGCTATAGATGAAGACTCATTTGTGGTTTCTGTGAACAACGTTGTTACCCCTTTGATGATTGTGAAGAAGAACCTTTTTCTAGCCGGTTTATTTCCGGGTTGTGACGAAGGTTGTCGTATGTGTTCTGTTCTACCTATCGGTTGCCATCTCTTGAAATCAGGTGTCCAACGCCTGATGGATAGTAAAGAAATTCTGTTTGAGAAGACTGTTGTTCCCTCAGTTCCTACTGAAGAAGTTGCCATCATTACCATTTTTGACAATCCTTCCAAGGCACCCTCGAGGAATCCTGTTAGGATTACATCTGTTCCAAGAATCGCACCATTGATCATCACTGTTCCTGGGCCTATCCCCTACACATATGATAAAGCTGTCCCTTGGCATTACGGGGCCGATGTTTATTTTCATGGAGTTAAACAAGAGTTGGATGCTGATACTGACGTCAGCAATATTGTTGGACCTGCTAAAGTCACCCGCAACGAAAGACTTTTCTCACCTGATATCTCTCCACCAACTGCCCGAAAACCTGTTGTTATCACACCCGCCAGTGTACCTGCTACTATTCCTGTTCAAGTTCCTATTCTTACCCCTGTCACTGAGTCATATGACACTCGAGGCAAAGGGATCACCACTGATGTGCCTGCCCAGACGAAGGCACCAAAGACGATTACTGTTGAAGCTTCTAAACAAGAGATGGAAGAGATTCTGAAAATTATTAAAACGAGTGACTACAATGTAGTTGAACAGCTGGGGCAAACCCCATCCAAGATTTCTATGTTGTCACTATTGTTATGCTCAGAGGCCCATTCCAAGGCTCTGATTACCTTTTTGAAGACTGCCCACGTACCACAAGAGACATCAGCTGATCAGTTTACAGATTGCGTGGCTAATCTAACTGCTGATAATGGGTTGGGTTTCTCTGACGCCGACTTGACTGTTAAAGGGAAGAATCTAAATGATGCCCTGCATGTCTCTATTGAATGCAGGGGCACTACTCTTGCTCATGTATTAGTGGATACTAGTTCCTCATTGAACGTCTTGCCTAAGAAAGCTCTAGACCGGTTAGACTGTGAAGGGTTAGAGTTGAAACCAAGCAACATCGTTGTCAGGGCCTTTGATAGGTCTAAGAGGATGGTGCACGGAGAAGTTGATATCCCGATTAAGGTTGGTTCTCAGATTTTCAACTCTACGTTCTATGTGATGGATATTCGGCCATCTTATTCTTGTTTGCTGGGTCATCCATGGATCCACAAAGCTGGGGCCGTAACCTCAACGCTCCACCAGAAGCTGAAGTACCCGGTCAAAGGGAAGATTGTGACAGTGCAAGGAGAGGAAGAGTACATGGTTAGCCACCTCAACTCTTTCCGATACGTAGAGATGGATGGGGAGTTCATTGAGACCCCATTTCAGCATTTTGAAGAGGTTCCCCAGACACTGGCGTCAACTGAGACTATTGTTGAAGATTCTCCTATGAAGATGGCTTCCTTTAAGGATGTCCGGGCTGTTGTCGAGAAAGGTATGTGTGCAAATTGGGGCCAACTCCCTGATTTTACACAGAAGACTAACAAGTTTGGTTTGGGTTTCACTGCAGAAGCTCAAAGGGCTGTTTGGAATGCACGAATCGGAAGACCTCCCGTGTTCATCAGCAACTCGGGAGTGAATGCCATTGAAGACGATGTATAAAAGTCTGAATTCGACAGCTGGATCTATCCTACGACCGACGATGGACCAAGCAACTAGAAAGCAAAGGACTTCATCCCTATTACTTTTGTTACCCAGTAATGAAACTTTTTGTTTTGAATTTGTAACAGACAATGTTTTAAACTTTATGGCCCGGTGTCTTACCCGGGGCACCGTGGCTTCATTTGTGAGGGCTTTATGTGTGTCATTTTCATATATCATTAATAAAAGCATTGGACGTTCTTGTATTTCAAATCTTGCGCTCCTTGTTTTTCTATATTATATATTGCAAAATAGCTATTTTACACACACTCACATATACAGGTCCACATCCACTCTGGATCTCACTGGTAACGACTCCGCTACTGCCAGTTATGACTTCGAAAATCCGATCAACTTAGCCGAAGACGAAGGTGAAGATGATTGTGAAGTGCCTGGTGAACTTGCAAGACTGTTACTCCAAGAAGAGAGGGCTATACAGCCACACGAAAAGCCGGTGGAATCAGTGAATCTTGGTACTGAGACAGACAAGAAGGAAGTCAAGATCGGTGCAAATCTGGAGCTTAGTGTGAAGCAACGGTTGATTCAGATGTTGCAGGACTATGTTGAGATCTTTGCCTGGTCTTACGAAGATATGTCTGGTTTGGATACTGATATTGTAGTTCATCGCCTGCCTACCAAGGAAGATTGTCCTCCAGTTAAACAGAAGGTCCTCCAAATGCGCCCAGAGATGTCTGAGAAAATCAAGGCTGAAGTTATGAAACAGTTTGACGCCGGTTTTCTAGCAGTTACTTCTTACCCTCAGTGGGTGGCCAATGTGGTTCCTGTGCTGAAGAAGGATGGTAAGGTTCGAATGTGTGTTGACTATAGGGATTTGAACAGGGCGAGCCCCAAGGACGACTTCCCTCTACCTCATATCGACGTTCTGGTTGACAACACCGCTCAGCACAAGGTATTCTCCTTTATGGATGGTTTCTCCGGTTATAATCAGATTAAGATGGCTCCCGAAGACATGGAGAAGACGACCTTTGTTACTCAGTGGGGTACCTTTTGCTACAAGGTCATGCCTTTTGGATTGAAAAATGCTGGGGCAACGTATCAGCGTGCCATGGTCGCTTTGTTTCATGACATGATCCATCACGAGATTGAGGTATACGTTGACAATATGATTGCAAGGTCCCAGACTGAGGAGGAACACCTTGACCATCTACAGAAGCTGTTTGACAGGCTGAAGTTGTACAAGCTGAGGTTAAACCCGAACAAGTGCACCTTCGGGGTGAGATATGGTAAGCTACTGGGTTTCATCGTGAGTGACAAAGGTATTCAAGTGGATCCTGCAAAAGTGAAAGCTATACAGGAGATGCCATCTCCCAGAACAGAGAAAGAAGTCAGAGGCTTTCTGGGACGTCTGAACTACATTGCCCGATTCATCTCGCACCTAACTGCTACTTGTGAGCCAATCTTCAAGATACTGAAGAAAGATCAAGTGGTACGTTGGAACGATGAATGCCAGGAGGCTTTCAAAAGGATCAAGGAGTATCTCCAAGAGCCACCTATTCTGATGCCTCCAGTTGAAGGGAGACCTTTGATCTTATACTTGACAGTACTCGACAACTCAATGGGGTGTGTGCTGGGTCAACATGACGAGTCTGACCGAAAAGAGCATGCTATTTATTACCTTAGCAAAAAGTTTACCGACTGTGAGACCCGATACTCACAGCTCGAGAAAACTCGCTGCGCTTTGGCATGGGCTGCTCGCCGGCTGAGACAATATATGTTGACTCACACTACTCTTATGATATCAAAAATGGATCCAATCAAGTATATCTTCGAGAAGCCTGCCTTGTCCGGAAGAATAGAGAGATGGCAGATGATATTGACTAAGTATGACATCCAGTATACGACCCAAAAGGCAATTAAGGGAAGTGTGTTGGCAGACCATTTGGCACATCAGGCAGTGGATGATTACCAGTCTATGAACTTTGAATTCCCGGACAAGAATATCATGCTAGTAACTGATTGTGAGACACCTGGACCGGATGAAGGACCCGAGGAAGGATCCCGATGGTCTATGTTCTTTGATGGAGCTTCAAACGCTTTGGGTAATGGCATTGGCGCCGTGATCATATCTCCTAAAGGCTCTCATACTCCGTTTACCGCCCGATTATGTTTCAACTGCACCAACAACATGGCGAAGTATGAAGCATGCATCATGGGTCTTCGAGTAGCAATTGACCTAAGGATTAAGTTCTTGAGTGTTTTCAGAGATTCCGCTCTCGTGATCAGTCAGATCAAAGGCGAGTGGGATACGAAACACCCTAATCTTATTCCTTACAAGGAGTATGTGTTGACGTTGTTTCCCCATTTCGAGGAGATAACCTTTGAACATTTCCCTAGAGAGGAGAATCAGTTGGCAGACTCGTTAGCTACGATGTCTTCTATGTTCAAAGTCAATTGGGACAACGAAGCTCCCCGGATCATCATTGAAAAACTGGACGAACCTGCACATTGCTGTGATATTGAGACTGAAGAGGTAGCAGATAAACCCTGGTTTCATGAGGTGAAGAGATACCTTGAAGCTCAGGAATACCCGGAGGGTGCATCTGTTAATGACAAGAAGTTTCTGAGGAGGTTCGCGGCAAAGTTCTTCATCAGCAATGGCATTCTTTACAAGCGTAACCATGATTCAACCTTACTGCGTTGTGTGGATAAGACTGAAGCAGAAAAGATCATGGCAGAATTACATGAAGGTACGTTCGGAACTCATTCCAGTGGACATACCATGGCAAAGAAAATCCTTCGGGCAGGATACTATTGGTCCACAATGGAAGTCGACTGTTATCAGCATTCTCGGACATGTCACAAATGCCAAGTCTATGCTGATAAGGTGCACATACCTCTAGTTCCTCTGAACATCTTGACGACACCTTGGCCTTTTGCAATGTGGGGCATTGGTATGATCGGCGAGATTAGACCTACAGCATCCAATGGACATCGTTTCATCCTGGTAGCTATTTATTACTTTACAAAGTGGGTTGAAGCAGCTTCCTTTGCTACTGTAACCAAGAACGTCGTGGCAAGGTTCATTCGGCACAATCTGATCTGTCGATATGGTGTACCAGAGAGGATCATTACAGACAATGGTACCAATCTCAACAACAAGGTGATCACTGAGCTCTATGAGCAATTCAAGATACATCATCACAACTCTTCTCCCTATCGGCCGAAGATGAATGGGGTTGTAGAAGCGGCTAATAAGAACATTAAGAAGATTGTACAGAAAATGACAGTGACATACAAAGATTGTCACGAGATGTTACCATTTTCTCTTCATGGGTACCGTAACTCAGCACGGACGTCAACAGGGGCAACATCCTATTCCTTGGTATATGGCATGGAGGCAGTCTTGCCCATCGAAGTTCAGATACCCTCGGATCATGAAGGATGTGGGTTTGAGCGAAGATGACTGGATTCAAACCCGGCTTGATCAGCTGAACCTAATCGACAAAAAGAGACTTACTGCTATTTGTCATGGTCAGACGTACCAAAAGCGGATGATCAAGGCATTTAACAAGAAAGTTAGACGACAAGAGTATCAAGTTGGGGACCTGGTAATCAAGCGCATTATCTTACCTCAAGGTGATCCCAGGGGCAAACGGACCCCTACTTACGAAGGGCCATTTGTGGTTAAGAACATCTTCTCAGGAGGAGCTATGATTCTAACCACCATGGATGGTGACGACCTTCCTCACCCCGTCAATGCAGACATAGTGAAAAGATACTACGCATAATCAAAGACCCGCTAGGTTGACTGGCCTAGGCAAAAATAAGGGCTTCCCGACGAACCAAAAGGGTTCGGGCAAAAATAAGGAATGAAAATGAAAAAATCTGTACACCCGGCAAGTCGAAAACCTGAAAAGGCGGCTTGGGAAAAAAAGGGTATCCCGGTGGACTGAAAACCCGAAAGGGCGGTACAGGCAAAAATTAGGGATCAAAGCGTAACACTATGTCTCGTTGGATCACCTTGCATCCAGACTTCGGTATCAACTATCAAGCTCGAACAACATTAATCAATCTGATTTACCTTCAACCAGTAGCAAAGTGATGAGATGCTCGAGGATATAAAGGAAATAGCAGAGTTGGAACCCAATGGGATTATTCACATAGCTGTTTTGTTTTCTTTTCACAAATTGTATAAATTCTATTTGTTCGGTGGCGTTCTCTTACTAGAACGTCTGCCTCTTGTACAAAAACGCCTATTTACAGGCCAAACTTCAAAATCAATACAAAGTCATTTTCAGACAAATTTCAAACTGTTTTTTTCTTTATCTGTTTTGTTTTGCAGAGAACGTCCAATGTTTTTTTTTGATATATGCATTTGACATTAATTGTTGATCATAAATATTTACATGCGAAACAAAAGATGAATTACTGGTAATATCAGAAACAGGGGCAATAAGAAGTGTCCAAGTTGTACAGTTGTTCTGTCCATCAGGTACAAAGGTAGATTCAGCTGAAGAATATGGCCAGGATACCTTCACTCCCCGCAGAGTAAGGAAGTAATGGTAGCTCTCTCCCAGCTGATACTTGCAACTACCAATGAATCAGCGATGCTCTCCCCAAGTAGAGTTTATCTACCATCAGCACTGAAGAGGCTTGATATCCCCGACAATCTTAATATTCCCCAACGGAGTATAAGAATGTTCCCCGGCAGAATACAAGATACCCCCGGTGGAGTCAACATTTTCCCAACACGGTCTGAAAAAAGCTTCCCCAACGGAGTTGAAACATCATCCCCAGTAGACTCTGGAAGTTTATCCCCAGCGGAGTACAAAAATAAATCTCCCCAGCCAAGTTCAAAGGATCATTCCTAGCAGAATTCAAAGGATTATCCCCACCAAAGTCTAACAGGTTTATCCCCAGCAAGTTGCAACTGAAAGATCATCCCCAGCGAAGTTCTTTCCTTTCACAAACAGGAATTTAATCCTCAATAGATTCAATATCACCAGCAATGGTGATCCATCCCCAGCGGAGTTTATCAGTGGAATCCTCAGCAGAGCATCTCTCTCCCACAGAGTAATCTCTTCATCAGTTTATTCCCCAACGGAGTTCTCTTCTCCTGCAGGTTTATTCTCACAATCACCTTCGTTCATCATCCCCAGCGGAAACGAAGAATTCAACTCTGTCTCCAGCAGCTATCCGGGATTTATTTTCCCCAGCTAAAACATTACATTTCCATACATCATGATACATGCATATACGCATCATACCATACAATCTCATTTATGTTGAGAACATCATTGCTTGATCCATATCATGCATTGCATATGACTGACCTTTACCTTTCAGGAAAGATGCAATTAAATTCTCAGCTATTCCAAGACCTTCTCTGGTCCAGTCAAATCGATTCCTAAAGATTTTTCTGATGCCAATCCAGTTGAAGTTATCCCAAGACCTTGTCTGGTCCAGTTAAATCGATTCCTAAAGATTTTTCTGATGCCGATCCAGTCAAAGGCCTTCTCTTGTCCAATCAAATCGATTCCTAAATATTTTTCTGATGCCGATCCAGTTGAAGTTATTCCAAGACCTTCTCTGGTCCAGTTAAATCGATTCCTAAAGATTTTTCTGATGCCAATCGAGTTGAAGTTATCCCAAGATCTTGTCTGGTCCAGTTAAATCGATTCCTAAAGATTTTTCTGATGCCGATCCAGTCAAAGGCCTTCTCTGGTCCAGTCAAATCGATTCCTAAAGATTTTTCTGATGCCGATCCAGTTGAAGTTATTCCAAGACCTTCTCTGGTCCAGTTAAATCGATTCCTAAAGATTTTTCTGATGCCAATCCAGTTGAAGTTATCCCAAGACCTTGTCTGGTCCAGTTAAATCGATTCCTAAAGATTTTTCTGATGCCAATCCAGTCAAAGGCCTTCTCTTGTCCAGTCAAATCGATTCCTAAAGATTTTTCTGATGCCGATCCAGTTGAAGTTATTCCAAGACCTTCTCTGGTCCAGTTAAATCGATTCCTAAAGATTTTCCTGAGGCCGGTCCAGTTGAAGTTATTCCAAGACCTTGTCTAGTTCAGTTAAATCGATTCCTAAATATTTTTCTGATGCCGATCTGTTCAAAGGCCTTCTCTGGTCCAATTAAATCTATTCCTAAAGATTTTCCTGATGCCGATCCAGTTGAAGTTATTCCAAGACCTTGTCTGGTCCAGTTAAATCGATTCCTAAATATTTTTCTGATGCCGATCCAGTCAAAGGCCTTCTCTGGTCCAATTAAATCGATTCCTAAAGGTTTTTCTGATGTCGATCCAGTTGAAGTTATTCCAAGACCTTGTCTGGTCCAGTTAAATCGATTCTTAAAGATTTTTCTGATGCCGATCCAGTCAAAGGCCTTCTCTGGTCCAGTCAAATCAATTCCTAAAGATTTTTCTGATGCCGACCCAGTTGAAGTTCAAACCACCCATCAAAAATCTCTAAATGTCATTTGTAAGCCCATTCTCGACATCACAATGCTGATACCACTTCATGCGAGTGCAAATTTCTGGGCACTCTAGTGTTCAATCATCTTCCACCTTCGGATCACGAAAGGCCCGAAAGCCAATCTATATCCTCAGGTTTAAGAAAATTTAACAGGGGCAACTGTTGTACCCCAAAATTTTCCCTCTCATATTTCCCAAGACATTGCAAGAATAATCTCCAATGGCTCAAGATTACTCAAGAGTTGGACAGTCAAATCATCTCCTAAGACAGTCAATCTCAAATTAGGGTTTTGTGTTGCATCAAGGTCCTTGCATCCAAATGACCTCAAGTGCTCCCCAATGTCCTAATATGTTCTCAAGTTCATCCATGTCAAATTTCAAGCCTTGCAGAGGAAGTTTGATCAGTCAATTGCTCAAGAAGTCCAAAAATCGACTGTGCTATGGCAAAAGTCAATTGTGACCTACAAATAGTCAAACTTCAAGATTTTTTGTCAACATTCTCATTTTGAAGGATATTTCATCATTTTATCAAGGGTTTATCATGATTCATCAAGGATTGCTCAAAATTCATCAAGACTCAAAAGTTGCTAAATTAGGGTTTTGTAGGAAAAGTCAACTCAACTTTGACCAAGCATAAATTTCTCATACTTTATGATAAATGCCCCATCCAAAGCTCATTTTTAATAGGATGAAATTTCCTACAATCCATCTTCATACCCCAAGATCAAGAAATGCACTCACAAAAAGTTACAAATTTGGACATTATAGGTCATTTTTCGAAGTCAACAATTTTTGCCAAAGCTTATAACTTGAGCATGGAATATCAAAATGAGACGAGACCAAAAGGGTTGGTTAGAGGATATCTCAAGATTTCTAAAAAGTCTAATAACACTTCCAAAAGTTCAAAATTGAAGAAGTTATGCATTGTTGAAGTTGGACATTTTTCCAAAATTGCCAAAAGTCAACTATCCCCAAAACTTCAACTTTTGTCAAATGGGCCCACTTTTTTCCACTTGATTTGATCTTGTCACACTACACACGTGTCCTATATTCAGTCTTGTGTCCATTTATTGATTTTTCTATTTTATTTGATTTTTATTGAATTAATTCATTTTAAATCAATTTAAATCCAAATAAAATCCAAATTGTGATCGGTGGATCTGGAACTGACTGTTTAACGCTGGTTCGCGAAATGTCGCGGTAAGCAAGAGTCGCCACCGTCTTTTATTTTCTCCAAATGGAAAGGACAAAAGCACAGAAAAATTCCTTTAAAGAGATTGCTCTCGGTTCGGGAGGTAGGTTATAGAAAGGGAAGGTGTTAGCACCCTTGCTATCCATGGTTATCCATGGGCTCTTAGATACTTGCTCATTGTGTTTTCAAATTGTTTTGCGTGCTTTTCAATGTGGGTTTAAAAAGTTTCTTTTGAAAAATTTCAGATCGACTCGTACGTCAGAGTGTTTGAAAAGTTTGCTTTGAAAGCTTTTGAAAAGTGTCAGTGTGAAAAGTCTTTTTGAGTTTGTTTGAAATTAGAGCAAGTATCCTTGAGAACCTACCTACCCTAAGGAATTCGTCTGTGTAAATGTCCTTTAAAGTAGTGCCATCCCACCATTGAGAGGTAGGTAGCACCACCGTTGGAGGTGTTCGGGTCAATTCGAGGTTCGGGACATGGTGATCACCAGAGCAATGGGAAGACACCTTAGAAGCTACCCTCATGCCAGGTTCCTGGATCATGAGGACTTACTAAGACATCCTCTACTCGACGATCACCTTTCGAGGCAAGGCAACAGTGAGGCGTACCCTAGGGGTGGTGTGTGCGATTTGTGTGTCATGTTTCATTTATTTGTCTTGTCATGTTTGTCGTGTTCTACGCTTGATTTTAATTTAAGTCCATTCATTCTTGCATGCATATTAAGAGATATAAAATTTGCGAGGAAATAAATCTAAGACTATTACAAAGGCGCGGGTCCACATCGCCAAAATTAAACCGGACCCGATTTAGCAGAAAAATAAATAATGCGAAGAAAATAAAGTGCGAAAAATAAATTACAACGCTTTGGGGCAATTACATGATTATATAAACGATAAAAGATAAATGCGCGAATTAAATGATTAATGACGGGCGTTGGACCCTTTTGCAAATAATTAAAAGTTAACGGGAATTAAAAATTAAATAATAAAAAAAAGAATTAAATGATTAAATTGTTTTTTGGTATTTTGTATTTTTAATTTAATGTGAACAAAGGGAATTAATTGAAATTAGATTAGACGGCAAACCCTAAATCTAGTATTTTGATTTGTTATGAAAGATTTAAATTAAGATCTAAATTAAACCTAAGATTTATTATGTACAATTTAAATTATGAAAATAAATAAATAAGTAATTATTATTGTTAGAAATAAAAATTAAAAAAAAGAAAATCAACAAAGATATTAAACCTAATTCTACATGTTTTTGGATTTTTATTAAAAAAGGAATTAGAATTAAAACCTAATTACACTAATTTATTTATAAGTATTTATTATGAAAATAATTAAAATTAAAAATTCTATTTTTATTTGGACATTTTATTTTTTATGATGTTTTTCTGTATTTTTTTTGTAAAAAAGATATTTAATTTAAATCAGAAAATAAATAAACAAATAAACAATTAAAAACAATAAAAGATAAAAAAAATAGAAAAAGATAGAACCAGGGGGGGTTTGCTGTCCCCTTATGGAGGTATGAATTTGAGAGGCCTGGCCCAATAACGTTGGAACTTGGTTGACCTTTTGAATCTCATGCTACGCGTCTGACTCATGCCTGGGGTGTTCTCCAATCCTGGCCCTTGACTAGATCTCCTGGGACGCGTGGATGATGTTTGTTGAATGTGCATGGTGAACCTTAACGTTAAGCCTGCATGTGAATTTGTTTTGCAAAATAATAACGAAAGTTGCAAGACCTGGGACTTGAACCCAGGTCTTTGAGGCCATATACACAACACGTTACCACTGAGCCATCGCCTTTACAATTAACATATAATATCAATTAAATATCAAAAAGTAAAATCAATGCATAATGGACTAAGCGCGCGTGAATTCAAAAAGGGCCAATCACATAGTGACAACGAGGTTGTCTTCTTCCCCACCCTGTAAAACAACATGAATAGGCGACGGTTTTTGTAGTGTGGTTTAAAGAGGCCTTTCAGAAAATAGCGAATAGGATTCCTTGCTATATAAATCCATCGCGAGGTGTGCGTTTTATTCAGAGGAACATGCTGAGTGCAACCATGGCCATCTTGAACCCTAATTTTTCCTGATTGTAAAACCCCCAATTTGGGAAACCTGAAACCCTAGTATGTAACAATGGCAACTTCTCATATATGGCACAAAAACAAAATCAAACACGTTGGTTAGCTTTAGAACATCATGACAAACAATAATCCATAAAGAAAAATGCATGAGGATACTTAAATCGTGCTATGCAATTTCGAAATTTTCTTGGTTCAGTGGGACTCGTGTATACCAATTCTTGAGGTTTTTGCTATTGTTTGTGATTGGAAAAGGTTCTGAATGGTCCAAGGAAGCTATTGCAACAAAGATCCAAGCTTGAATCGTCCTCTATCTTTGAATTCAGTATTGAGTTTTTATGAGAATTTTTCAATATGCAAGGGTTGTTTTTGGGCGCAGCTTTTTGTCTAGGATGATTAGGGTTGTGATGCTGATCATATATGGAGTGATTTAGGTCAATAAAACTAGACAAAATCTTAGGCATTGATGAATTTCAATATTTGATTTCATGGATCTTTTTTCATATCTTTTTCATGTTGTTTTTATTCAATCATGATCCAATCTCATCAAAACTTGCCCTAATCATTTAAGCACGAAATATTGAGGTTATAATGTGCATAAAAAGATTTTTTAGGTTAAGGTTTATATTTTCCATGAATTAAAATCATTTAAATGAATATAAATTAATATTAATTCAAATAAATAATTAAAAAATATGAGAATACTTCCCTTTGGGCCTAGTGGTCGTGCATAGGCTTGGCATGAAGAAATTTGGAAGAAAATTGGGCCCATTTGCATTTTTAGGCCTTTTGCATCAATGTTGACTTTCAAAAATTTCCAAAAATTTCCCAACTTCCACAAGGCATAACTTGGTCAATTTTTAAGCTTTTCACATGTTCTTGGACATTTTGGAAAGGTCTTTGAGTCCTTTAACCAATGCCTTTGGTCCCATGTCATTTTGATTTACCAATCTCAAGTTATGGCCTTTGACTTAAAGTCACTTTTTGTTGACTTTTGAAAATGACCTATAATGTTGAAATTGATAACTTTTTGTGAGAGCATTTCTTGGACTTGGAACATGAAGATGAATTGTAGGAAATGTCTTTCTCTTCAAAATGAGCTTTGGATGGATTTTTTCTGATAATCCATGTGAAAGTTATGCCCTGGTCAATTTCTGTTGACTTTTCCAGCTGTCCAAATATAGCAACTTTTGCATCTTTGATGATTTCTGAGCCAAATTTTGAGAATCATGATCAAGCATTGATCAAATGATGTTTGTGGCTTCAAAATGATATGTTGACCAAAAATTTGAACTTTTGACTGCCAAATGACCATTTTGCCCCTGCAGTTGACTGTAGTGCAATCTAGGGTTTTGACTGTGCAATTTTGAGCTGGATGCCTTGGAACTTGACATGAGGATGCTTGACCACATTTGTAGGCATATGAGACTTGATTGGGCCTTTGAAAAGTTCATTTGCTTGACTAGAACTCAAACCCTAGTTTTGACTGTCTAGGAGACAGTTGAGCTGCACAACCCTGGGGGAATTTTGTGACCTTGACTTTGACAATTCTTGATGAATATGGGAGGGCAAATTTTGGGGTACAACAGTTGCCCCTGTTCAATCTTCTTAGACCTGAGGATGCAGACTGGCTGACGTGCCTTTCGTAATCCGAGGGTAGAAGATGATTGAACACTAAAGTGCCCAGAAATTTGCGCTCATATAGTGACAGTGATGATGAGGGAATGGGCTTATAGATGCCATTTAGAGATTGCTGGATAGGATGATGGGCTTATAGATGCCATCTGGATGTTGATCGCATAGGAGATCCCTTAGCGAGAACCTGCATACCTGCAAAACAGAAAAAATGAGTACCTGACACGTCGCAGGGGCTGATTTTAGATGCTTGACATAGATATGTCCTGATTGGTTACAGGAGCTGGATCTGGAGCTTCAAACGTTGATGAATGAACCAGGGATGGTTACTGCCTTAGCCTGAATGATAAGTGAACCTTGGGTGATTTTAACTTCAACAACGCTCGTTGAGAAAAATCTTGGTGAGAATTACCATCTTTGTAGTGTCGGGAAGAGAACCAAAGGACATTATAATCTCAAGGGGAGTTACCTCACTCACGTTGGAGAGGGAACTATAGGAAATTATAATCTGGAAGGAAATGTCACCTCACGCTCATGCCGGAGAGGGAAACATTTGAAGAAGGAATTACCACCTCACACGCCGTTGGAGAGGGGACCATAAGAGAATATCACCTCACGCTCATGCCGGAGAGGGGAACATCTGAAAAAGGGATTACTACCTCACACGCCGTTGGAGAGGGAACCATAAAAGAATATCACCTCACGCTCATGCCGGAGAGGGAAACATCTGAAGAAGGAATTACCACCTCACACGCCGTTGGAGAGGGGACCATCAGAGAACTTCTACTGAGTCTTTATCAGAAAAATCTGTTTGGAGTCGATTTAACTGGACTAGAGAAATCCTTGAGATATGTTTGAGAATTTCAACTGCATCTTTCCTGAAAGGTAAAGGTCAGTTATATGCGATGTATGATGTGGATCAAGCCATGATGTTCTTAACATAAATGAGATTCGTATGATATGATGCAGTGCGTTATGCATGCTATGATGATGTATGTAAAGTTTTATGTATGCTTTCGTCTAGGAAAATAAATCCTTGACGGGTGCCGGGAAGTCATATCCTGGGCTGATGTGAGGAAGAGATTTTGCTTCCGCTGTGGATGATCGTTGCAAGAATGCCGGTAGGAGGAGATAACTCCGTTGAGGAACGAAATAATTCTGCGGGAGAAAAGATACTCTAGCGATCATGCTGGGGAGTGCTACTCTGTGGGGATAGCGATGCTTTGCTGAGTTGATGAAGATAACTCCGCTGGGGATACCGTTGATGAGTTATACTGGGGGTAGGAAGATACTTTGCCGAGGACGCTCTTTCCGTGGCTTTTGGCTGAGGATAACCCAGTTATATCCTGTTACGGAAATAACTCTTTAAATCAAGCCGGGACGACGCGTTCGTGCTTTGCGAGGATAAGCTTCAGAATCTACTGGGGATAAGCTTTGCTGCTTGGGGAGATATGAATTCTAACTTTCCTGGGGAAACTGGATTGGACTGGACTCTTTGGGGGAATTTGGACTGCTATGCTGTAGGTTGAAAGAGGGGACTTATGTAGGGTTGCCTGCTGATGAGCTCGTGTAAAAACTGCATCCAAAATGGAGAAGGAATCTGGGTAGGGTTACTTTGATGATGAGTTCGTGTAAAACTGCGTTCTTGGAAGTGGAGAACCGGTGTAGGGTTGCTTGGTGAAGTAAGTTCATGTACAACTTCTTGATGAACCGGGGTGAGGTTATCTCGAACTAAATCCATATAAGACTTCTAAGGGAACCGGGGTTAGGTTACCTTGGAGTAAACCCATGTGAGATTTCTTGATGAACCGGGGTAAGGTTACTGGAGACGAGTCCCTGTGAGACTTCTGGGGGAACCGGGGTTAGGTCACCTTGAGATGGATCCGTGTGAGATTTCAGGAGGAACCGGGGTTAGGTTACTTGACGAGTTTGTGTAAAAACTTTTTGATGAACCGGGGTTAGGTCATCTTGAGATAGGTCCATGTAAGACTTCTAGAGGAACCGGGGTAAGGTTACTTGACGAGTTTGTGTAAAAACCTTTTGATGAACCGGGGTTAGGTTATCTGGAGATAGGTCCATGTAAGACTTCAGGAGGAACCGGGGTTAGGTTACTTGGATAAGTTTGTGTAAAAACTTCTTGATGAACCGGGGTTAGGTCATCTTGAGATGGGTCCATGTAAGACTTCTGGAGGAACCGGGGTTAGGTTACCTTGGGATAAATCCATGTAAGATTTCTGGGAGGAACCGGGGTAAGGTTGCTTTGGGATAAATCCATGTAAGATTTCTGGGAGGAACCGGGGTAAGGTTGCTTTGGGATAAGTTCGTGTAAAAACTTCTGGATGAAAACTGAGAAGGAACCGGTGTAGGGTTGCATGATTTTGATTAAGTGGATGATTGTCCTGTTTGGTTTCGGACGTTAGCCCACGATCTGGAATTCGTAAAGGTAGATGGTAATCATTCTTATGCTGATCTGTCCTTTGTACTTTGGTTGGCAGAGCAATTGGATCGCCTGGATAACTCGTTATTGCCCCTGCTTCGGAGATGAGGGAAGAGGGTACCTGTGTGGGTGATTGACAAATCTTCGGGTAGACAAGTGATGAGATATCGGAACATAGTCGTACGTTTTGATCCCTAACTTTTGCCTGGACCGCCCTTTCGGGTTTTCAGTCCACCGGGATACCCATTTTTGCCCAAGCCGCCTTTTCAGGTTTTCGACTTGCCGGGTGTACAGATTTTTTTCATTTTCATCCCTACATTTTGCCCGAACCCTTTTGGTTCGCCGGGAAGCCCCTTATTTTTGCCTAGGTATGTCAACCTAGCGGGTCTTTGATTGGGCGTAGTATTTTTCCGACTATGTCCACGCTCTCCGAATGTAGGGAGTTGCCCCTGTTGGAAGTATTTTGCCATGCCCCAGGTAATGGGCAATGCTCCCACTGTGCCCCTTGATTGGAGGTACTTCTGTTCACAAGGTGTTCATCGTGCGAATTTCCCTGCTGTTCAAACAAATAGTCATATGCAAACAAAGTTATTTTAAGAATGCACAAGTCTATGTCTGTCTTGAATTTTGAAAATGCATTTTTTTGTAATATAGTGCGATGTCAACTCAATATTTTACAGCAAACCTTCAGGAGTCAGGATACCTTCGTAACAGTATGCTTTCGACCTAACCCATGCTTCAGCTAGGACTTTTAAGGGTTATATCGTGGCCGGGTTCACGGTTTAAGAAGCAAAGGATAAAGGCTCGAATTATTTGTACCCACCCGCTCTTCGTGATGTTCTCCAAACCTAAACTCAGTTGATCGTGCGTTAGACCTTGTTTGAGTCTTTGCTTTGATGCTCCAATAATGGTTCAGATGTTGATGACTTATTTTGAATAGGCAGTCATTTCTTTCTTGTTGAGGGTTTGTGAGACCTCTTTTCTTGATTTTGTTATCCCTTTCTTTTTTTGCCTGAACTGTTTCCTTTTTGGAATTACAGTCAGCGGGATGCCCCAGTTTCATAAGTCCCTTTTATAGGTTTTGACTTTTTGGGCTTTTTGTTTATGATTTTTTTTTTGTGATAATAACTGCCTGTCTTTATGATTGTTCTGAACTATCACTGTTTTTTTCGTAAGGATCTCTATTCGTTATGCACTTGGATCAACTGAGAAGACTACCCTGCCCCGGGTTATGATAAAGGGTTTCAATTTTCGAAAATAAAAACTCCTACTTCTTTGGCTCAGATGGGTTGACGAGGGTTTATCATCCTTATAACTCCAGTGTTTAGGGATTGAAACAATGCCTGTACCTCATCAGCGGGGTCTGTTCAAAAGCATGCTGTAATGATTGTGGTATCGTTTTCGTCATCCTCCCTCAAGAGGTTTAGAATTTTCAATTAAGAGCTGACCATTGCAAAATATGAAAACAGTTTTAAGCGTAATAAACATAATTAAATCAAGACAGACATGTGTAATGCATTCATGAAATAAAAGAGTTTAACATAATAATTGTTTATCTGAATAAGAAAGGAAAAATACAATTTGAATTCAAATGAACAAAAAATTCTCAATCCTAGCCATGTTTTGGCAATGGAGCATTGATCACATTGGGGGTTTCAGCAGGCTCGAACTCGATCTCTTTAGCATCGATCATGTTCTGAATTTTGTACTTTAGTGCCCAACAGTCCTCAGTATCGTGCCCCGGGCTATCGGAATGATAAGCGCATCTAGCTTCTGGATTGTAGCTGGGAGAGGAGGTCTTAGGATTGGCAGGAGGGTTGATCACCGCAATCAGGTTCATCTTCAACATATGTTGCAGTGCTTGCGACCATGGCATGTTAATGTTGGTGAACTGCCTTTTAGGCCTGTCCGGCCTTTGCTGGTTTCTCCTCTGTGGTTGGTGGCGTGGTGCAGAACCAGAGATCATGACTGCCCCTGCATGTTGATCACGGCGACTCTTTTGACCGTATGCAGCATTAGATTCCTTCTTTCCTGTGTAAGGCTTTTTATGAATATCAGAAGATGTGGCCTCTTGAATTTTCCCGCTCTTGATACCAGCTTCAATTCTTTCGCCGGTCAGGATGAGGTCGGTAAATCCAGCAGATGAGTTACCAATGAGATGGTTGAAGAATGGCCCAGACAGGGTCCCCAAGAACATGTCCACGAGTTCACGGTCAGTCAGAGGTGGTTGTACCCTTCCAGCGAGATCTCTCCATTTCTGCGCATATTCTTTGAAACCTTCACTTGATCCTAACGACATACCCTGGAGTTGGGTACGCGTAGGAGCAAGGTCGGCATTATACTGATACTGCTTATAGAAAGCAGTGGCCAACTCCTCCCAGTTACGAACCTTGGTCCCATCCAGCTGATAGAACCATTCGAGATGAGTCCCTGAAAGACTCTCCTGGAAGAAGTGGATCCATAGATTCTTATCCGCAGAGTACGGCTGAATCTTCCGAACATAGGACCTTAAGTGCAGCTTGGGACAAGACGCCCCGTCATACTTCGAGAAAGTTGGTGCTTTGAATTTATGTGGGATAATCACACCAGTCGACAAACCCAGATCTCCGAAATCCAGCCCCGGTACCTGTTGAACCTCCATAGCTTTCATTCTGTCTTCCAGTTGTTTATATCTGTCATCAGCAGGAGGGTACTGCTCTTCATCAAAATCTGTCTCGTTGTCGGAGACCACTGGACTGGGAACCTCTCCCTCATGATGACTGCCTTTTCCCACAGATGGGGTTGTCCTCTCAGCTTCAACTTGTGGTGTATCCCCAAATCTGCGTCTAGGGCTGAACAGAACAGTCCTCTTCTTTTTCTTATCCTTCTTCAAAAGCAGAGCCTTCAGGTCTTGTTGTCCCTGGGTCAAATTCAGGATCAGTTCTTGGAACTGGGCGTTCTGAGCCTGGAGATCCTTGATGGACTGTTCAGCTGATGATCCAGGATTCATGACGATCGGCTGAAATAAACAGCGAAGAAGGTAAGCAACCTGTAGAGAAAGGGGTACCTGTAATGGATGATATGTATGACATGCATGCAATGATTTCAAGGATCTCGCGGGGTAAACAGAGAAACTTGTTAGAGTTGAAAGCTGGTAACTTGATTGAAGGTACTTCATGTTGTTGAGAGTCCTTCTTCAAGGGTCAAAGGCTCACCATATCCAGTGGGTCATAGCCCCTGACAACCTTGGCTAGAGGAAAATAAATCCTCTTTGCCCCTTGCTGGGATAGTTGTTCATCATGACCTGCATCACAAGCCCTTGAGATCCTTGAAATGGGTTAGGATGTATGTAGGGTGCATACAGTGGTATGATGTTATGGTATGCATGGGATGATGTCAGTAACCCTGTTATGAGTCCTAACTAAGGACTGAAACAAAACCTGCAAGAAACAAATGTTAGGTCACAAGCATGCAGATAGTCAAGTACTAAGGCACGCAAGTCACACAAGAGAAGCCCTTAGGGTTTAGGCCAGCATGAGGTCTAGGTACTACCCTCTTTCAGTTTGTTGGTTCATACCTGTCCTAATCAAAAGTAACCGGGTTCTTAGAGGATCCCAATATCATTGACTACCCTCAATCGGTCATAACTCCAGCATCGCAATCTTTTCTTGCGGCCAGAACCATCACGAGAGTTTAGCCTCAATGGGCGTAGCATACTGCTACTGTTCTAAAGGCCAAGTTGTGTCAATTAAGGTTCTAAGGTTGTTGGTGCTTAATGACTCCTTAGAAGACCCATATTCTCCTCGTTGCAACACAAGGGATATCGGTACAGACTAAGGTGCCACACCAACGTAGCCACTGCTTCACCTGTGTCGGTCTACGCCGGACAGGTCCCTCACAGCTTATGCTACCTAAACAGGGTATCCCCAGATCCGGGTTAGGATCTATGTAACTCCGATGCAACCCACAATAGTAAAGCAAGCAAATCAATACAATTGAAAACACAGTTATGAACTAACCCTAAGGTACACCTCACTTTAAGTGTAGTCCCCAGCAGAGTCGCCAGTTCTGTGATCGGTGGATCTGGAACTGACTGTTTAACGCTGGTTCGCGAAATGTCGCGGTAAGCAAGAGTCGCCACCGTCTTTTATTTTCTCCAAATGGAAAGGACAAAAGCACAGAAAAATTCCTTTAAAGAGATTGCTCTCGGTTCGGGAGGTAGGTTATAGAAAGGGAAGGTGTTAGCACCCTTGCTATCCATGGTTATCCATGGGCTCTTAGATACTTGCTCATTGTGTTTTCAAATTGTTTTGCGTGCTTTTCAATGTGGGTTTAAAAAGTTTCTTTTGAAAAATTTCAGATCGACTCGTACGTCAGAGTGTTTGAAAAGTTTGCTTTGAAAGCTTTTGAAAAGTGTCAGTGTGAAAAGTCTTTTTGAGTTTGTTTGAAATTAGAGCAAGTATCCTTGAGAACCTACCTACCCTAAGGAATTCGTCTGTGTAAATGTCCTTTAAAGTAGTGCCATCCCACCATTGAGAGGTAGGTAGCACCACCGTTGGAGGTGTTCGGGTCAATTCGAGGTTCGGGACATGGTGATCACCAGAGCAATGGGAAGACACCTTAGAAGCTACCCTCATGCCAGGTTCCTGGATCATGAGGACTTACTAAGACATCCTCTACTCGACGATCACCTTTCGAGGCAAGGCAACAGTGAGGCGTACCCTAGGGGTGGTGTGTGCGATTTGTGTGTCATGTTTCATTTATTTGTCTTGTCATGTTTGTCGTGTTCTACGCTTGATTTTAATTTAAGTCCATTCATTCTTGCATGCATATTAAGAGATATAAAATTTGCGAGGAAATAAATCTAAGACTATTACAAAGGCGCGGGTCCACATCGCCAAAATTAAACCGGACCCGATTTAGCAGAAAAATAAATAATGCGAAGAAAATAAAGTGCGAAAAATAAATTACAACGCTTTGGGGCAATTACATGATTATATAAACGATAAAAGATAAATGCGCGAATTAAATGATTAATGACGGGCGTTGGACCCTTTTGCAAATAATTAAAAGTTAACGGGAATTAAAAATTAAATAATAAAAAAAAGAATTAAATGATTAAATTGTTTTTTGGTATTTTGTATTTTTAATTTAATGTGAACAAAGGGAATTAATTGAAATTAGATTAGACGGCAAACCCTAAATCTAGTATTTTGATTTGTTATGAAAGATTTAAATTAAGATCTAAATTAAACCTAAGATTTATTATGTACAATTTAAATTATGAAAATAAATAAATAAGTAATTATTATTGTTAGAAATAAAAATTAAAAAAAAGAAAATCAACAAAGATATTAAACCTAATTCTACATGTTTTTGGATTTTTATTAAAAAAGGAATTAGAATTAAAACCTAATTACACTAATTTATTTATAAGTATTTATTATGAAAATAATTAAAATTAAAAATTCTATTTTTATTTGGACATTTTATTTTTTATGATGTTTTTCTGTATTTTTTTTGTAAAAAAGATATTTAATTTAAATCAGAAAATAAATAAACAAATAAACAATTAAAAACAATAAAAGATAAAAAAAATAGAAAAAGATAGAACCAGGGGGGGTTTGCTGTCCCCTTATGGAGGTATGAATTTGAGAGGCCTGGCCCAATAACGTTGGAACTTGGTTGACCTTTTGAATCTCATGCTACGCGTCTGACTCATGCCTGGGGTGTTCTCCAATCCTGGCCCTTGACTAGATCTCCTGGGACGCGTGGATGATGTTTGTTGAATGTGCATGGTGAACCTTAACGTTAAGCCTGCATGTGAATTTGTTTTGCAAAATAATAACGAAAGTTGCAAGACCTGGGACTTGAACCCAGGTCTTTGAGGCCATATACACAACACGTTACCACTGAGCCATCGCCTTTACAATTAACATATAATATCAATTAAATATCAAAAAGTAAAATCAATGCATAATGGACTAAGCGCGCGTGAATTCAAAAAGGGCCAATCACATAGTGACAACGAGGTTGTCTTCTTCCCCACCCTGTAAAACAACATGAATAGGCGACGGTTTTTGTAGTGTGGTTTAAAGAGGCCTTTCAGAAAATAGCGAATAGGATTCCTTGCTATATAAATCCATCGCGAGGTGTGCGTTTTATTCAGAGGAACATGCTGAGTGCAACCATGGCCATCTTGAACCCTAATTTTTCCTGATTGTAAAACCCCCAATTTGGGAAACCTGAAACCCTAGTATGTAACAATGGCAACTTCTCATATATGGCACAAAAACAAAATCAAACACGTTGGTTAGCTTTAGAACATCATGACAAACAATAATCCATAAAGAAAAATGCATGAGGATACTTAAATCGTGCTATGCAATTTCGAAATTTTCTTGGTTCAGTGGGACTCGTGTATACCAATTCTTGAGGTTTTTGCTATTGTTTGTGATTGGAAAAGGTTCTGAATGGTCCAAGGAAGCTATTGCAACAAAGATCCAAGCTTGAATCGTCCTCTATCTTTGAATTCAGTATTGAGTTTTTATGAGAATTTTTCAATATGCAAGGGTTGTTTTTGGGCGCAGCTTTTTGTCTAGGATGATTAGGGTTGTGATGCTGATCATATATGGAGTGATTTAGGTCAATAAAACTAGACAAAATCTTAGGCATTGATGAATTTCAATATTTGATTTCATGGATCTTTTTTCATATCTTTTTCATGTTGTTTTTATTCAATCATGATCCAATCTCATCAAAACTTGCCCTAATCATTTAAGCACGAAATATTGAGGTTATAATGTGCATAAAAAGATTTTTTAGGTTAAGGTTTATATTTTCCATGAATTAAAATCATTTAAATGAATATAAATTAATATTAATTCAAATAAATAATTAAAAAATATGAGAATACTTCCCTTTGGGCCTAGTGGTCGTGCATAGGCTTGGCATGAAGAAATTTGGAAGAAAATTGGGCCCATTTGCATTTTTAGGCCTTTTGCATCAATGTTGACTTTCAAAAATTTCCAAAAATTTCCCAACTTCCACAAGGCATAACTTGGTCAATTTTTAAGCTTTTCACATGTTCTTGGACATTTTGGAAAGGTCTTTGAGTCCTTTAACCAATGCCTTTGGTCCCATGTCATTTTGATTTACCAATCTCAAGTTATGGCCTTTGACTTAAAGTCACTTTTTGTTGACTTTTGAAAATGACCTATAATGTTGAAATTGATAACTTTTTGTGAGAGCATTTCTTGGACTTGGAACATGAAGATGAATTGTAGGAAATGTCTTTCTCTTCAAAATGAGCTTTGGATGGATTTTTTCTGATAATCCATGTGAAAGTTATGCCCTGGTCAATTTCTGTTGACTTTTTCAGCTGTCCAAATATAGCAACTTTTGCATCTTTGATGATTTCTGAGCCAAATTTTGAGAATCATGATCAAGCATTGATCAAATGATGTTTGTGGCTTCAAAATGATATGTTGACCAAAAATTTGAACTTTTGACTGCCAAATGACCATTTTGCCCCTGCAGTTGACTGTAGTGCAATCTAGGGTTTTGACTGTGCAATTTTGAGCTGGATGCCTTGGAACTTGACATGAGGATGCTTGACCACATTTGTAGGCATATGAGACTTGATTGGGCCTTTGAAAAGTTCATTTGCTTGACTAGAACTCAAACCCTAGTTTTGACTGTCTAGGAGACAGTTGAGCTGCACAACCCTGGGGGAATTTTGTGACCTTGACTTTGACAATTCTTGATGAATATGGGAGGGCAAATTTTGGGGTACAACACAAATATTGATCACTTGGTATCTTTTTGATTGATATAGGTCTTAAATATCATCATGGACATGATCAAATCCGAATCAAGCCATATCATGAACAAAAAGATGGATTTTGGACAATTTTGGAAGCTTTTTAATGGTGAATTAAATCACATCTTCAAACATCAATGCATAAAGATTCAAAGTCCAAAACTTGACCTAATTCATTCCATGTTACATATACAACACAAAGGCACAAGAATTAGAATCTAGAGGCTGCATAAACATCAAAACGAAAACTTGGAAAAAACTTGAAAAAGCTTGAAACTGAAATCACCCTTAGAGTCCAATTCAAGGCCAAAACTCAACGTGATTCTCTTGCTGGATATCCAGTGAGTGAGAAGCAATCAAAGGCAAGGCCATTCACCTCTTCAATAGCGCTGTAAGTCTCTCTGAAACTCGCCTTTCAGTTGAATTTGTATCTCATAGTTCTTGCACTTTTCTTGCCAAATCTTTGCATATTCATGCTTCTCGTTTCATTTAGAAGCTTTTTGCATTATTGAATTGCATTTTCATGGCCTATAACCCCCTAGCCGATTCTAGGGTTCTTGGTATTCGTTTTTGGGCATTTTCTCTACAGGTGAAATCAAGGCCATTAATGGACATAAATGTGTTCAGGAGGAAGAGACGATCATGACTATGGTCTTGGTTGGTATTTTTATAGCCTAGAACTAATTCTATGATGCAGATGGATTTAGCTGCGGATGTAAATCCGCAGGAAAAAGAACCAGGTCCAGCGAAGAAGACAAAGACGTGGCCTGTTCCAATTGGGTCATTCATATTTCGCTCTCATTTTTTTTTTATTTTCCAGCATATTGTTTGTTTTTCCAATATAATAATTGATGTCCATTCCACTAACAATTAAGCACGCTGGTTGAGTTGGTAAGGGCGCTAGTACAAAATCCAATAGGACCTGGGTTCGAATCCCAGGTCCCCCAAATGCATTTGTTTTATTTTTCAACAGGTAATTCCATGCATTATCCAAGGCGCAACACATCATACATCATCACCCAGATGCTTGCCAGATGGCCCTAGGCCAGATCTGGTGGTCAGGAATGAAGGTCCACCATATGCTCTAGTCAACAGGCACACGCGGGATCCAGAAAAGTCATGCAGGCCTGCTTGCATTGGGCCACAAACTTGCCAATCTTACCCCCTGATCTAGGCCCAACACCTTTTGGTTATTTCTTTCTTCTTTTTATTTATTTATTTATTTTGTTTAATTATTATTTTTATTTAAACTAACCAATTAATCTTTTTTCCTCATAAAATCAAAACCAAAAAAAATATTTTATTTATTATAATTAAATTCGGCATTTTATTTTTGTAAATAAATATTAATTCAATTAATCTAGTTTTAAATAGGTATAACTTTTAATATTTTTGCAATAATTAAAATTAATGTAGAAAATTAGGTTTTTATTAACTTTAATCAAATTTATTTTATTTCTTTAAATATCCAAAAATCCAAAAATATTTTTTTTTAATTAATTAATTAATTTATTTTATTAACTTAGTTTAATTCCATTTAATTCAAAATAACCAAAAAAATGCTTTCTTTCAAAAAGGGTCAAAACCCTAAAAAAATGCATTCGACTTAATTTTTCGCGCGCGATCCATTTTACCATATTGATGTAATTGTCTCCCGGAATGTAATAGCTTTAATTAGGACTATTTAATTTATTTATCGATTTATTTGTTTTCCGCACTTTTAATTTCAAGGGTTGCTTTTGGCGATGTAAATACCCGACGCCTTGTAATAGTTAGATTTAATTTCTGCAATCTAATTTCCGCAATCTATAAACTGTTAGATGTTTGATAATAGGGAATGCATGATAAGATCGAATGTATGAACTTAAAATCAACATAGCTCACCCATGACATGTACAAAGATAATATTAACCGAAATAACACACTCGCACATGCGCACTCTTAGGGTACACCTCACTTGGTTGCCTTCGAACGTGGTCATTGGGTATAGGAAGTTTTAGAGGTTGCCCTCTTGTCCAAAGATCATAGTTGCCTCGAAACGGTTGCCTTGGAAAAATGATCTAAGACATTAGGGTTACCGCTATGGCATCCTAACATTGCTTTAGTGACTGCACGTCCCTTAATCGAATTGACCCTTAAAACTCCAATGAAGGTGCTACCTACTCATCAATAGTGGGATAGAATTTGTCTAAAGGACATTAGCACATGTTCATTCCTTTTTCGAGTAGGTAGATGGTTCTTAAGTACTTGCTCTTTCAAAACAAAACAAAAACTTTTCTCACTTACACCTTTCAAACAAAAACTTCTTTCAAACCCACAAACACAAAGAAAAGCAAATTTTGAAAACACTTTGAGCAAGTACCTAAGAGCCCGTGGATAACCACGGATAGAAAGGGTGCTAACACCTTCCCTTTCTATAATCTACCCCCCGGACCCGAGAAACATCTCGAAAAAGGAATTTTTCTGTGCTTTTTTCCTTTCCTTGTTGGATAAAATAAAAGACGGTGGCGACTCTTGCTTATCGCGACATTTTGTGAAAACAAACGCAAAACGTGAACCAGCATTCCGGAAAATAATCAGTTCTCTCCCACCGTATCACAGATACCTTTGGAGCTCACACATCTTGGTGAAAAGTGAAACCCTAGTTGAAAGGCCATTGCTTAGGATGGGAATTTGTCTGATCAATTCTTGGTCAACCTAGAGAAATTGAAGACCTTAATGAACATGTATTGAGTAAAATGGGAGGGAAAATTTTGGGGTACAACACATGATAAAATCATGTTTTATTTCAATATGTTTTTCCCTAGAATGTAAAATTGGATTTTTAGATAAACAGATAGCAGAAGTATTATCACAAAATATAGGAATGTTATTTTCAAAAATTTGATAATCCTCAAGCTGACTCTTCATCCAGAGAATTTGTGTATAACAACCAGAAGCAGATATGTATTCGACTTCTGCAGTGGATAACGCTATTGTGGATTGCCTTTTGCTAGACCATGAGATTAAATTTTCTCTGAGAAACTAATAGTTTCCAGAAGTACTTTTCCTCTCGAGTCTATCCCCAACATAGTCAACATCAAAATAACCTACTAATTTATATTCAATTAATTTGTTATAAGATAAACCAAGATTAGTAGTACCTTTCAGATACTTGGAAATCTTTTTAACAACAGTTAAGTGAGATTCTCTAGGATCTGATTAAAAGCAAGCACACAAACACACACTGAATATAATATCAGGTCTAGAAGAAGTTAAATATAATAGAGAGCCTATCATACCCCTGTATAGCTTTCAATCTACCTTACCGCTTACTTCGTCTTTTTTCAGAATACAGGTGGAATGCATTGGAGTTTTGTCAATCTTGCATTCAAACAAGTTGAACTTTTTCAGAAGTTCTTTGGTATAATCTCTTTGATGAATAAATGTCTCTTCTGATTCTTGATTTATCTGGATCCCAGGAAATAACTTGAGTTCTCCCATTAAGCTCATTTTAAACTCAGCCTTCATAGTTTTAGCAAATTATTTGCACACAATGGCATAAGCAGAACCAAATATGATATCATCAACATAGATTTGAACTACTAGAATATCATTTTTGATTGACTTGTAAAATAAGGTGGTATCAACCTTTCCTCTAGTGAAACTCTTTTCTAAAAGAAAACTTCTTAATCTTTCATACCAAGCTCTAGGTGCTTGCTTCAGACCGTACAATGATCTTTCAAGTTTGAACGCCAAGTTTGGGTTTTTAATATATTCAAAACCAGGAGGTTGGTGAACATACACTTCCTCAGTTATGTAGCCATTCAGAAATGCACATTTAACATCCATCTGATACATGATGATGTTGTGATTAACATCAAAAGAAATTAAGAGACGAATATACTCTAACCCGGAAACTGGTGCAAAGGTTTCTGTATAGTTAATTTGTTCCTGCTGACTATATCCTTGCGCAACCAATCGAGCTTTATTTCTTACCACATCTCCATTCTCATTGAGCTTGTTTCTGAAGACTCACTTAGTTCCAATAACGTGAGTTTCTTTGGGTCTAGGTGCTAGATCTCATACATCGTTAACTGAGAATTTACTGGGTTCTTCTTGCATGGCTAAAATCCAATCATTGTCTAGAAGTGCTTCATCAATAGATGTAGGCTCTATTAGGGACACCAAACCAAGAAGTGAATCCTCAACAGGTTTGAAAAATGATTTGGTTCTGACAGGTTCAATTTTATCTCCTAGAATTAATTCTTCAGAGTGTGATAATCTATGTCTTAGCTTCCTCAAGGGTGTCTGTGCTTCGACTTCTTCTGATTGAGTGTCTTCTGACTCTTTGGCTTGTTGTTCTTCTGAACCCGCTTCATTACCTTCAGCGTTTGAGTAGGTAATCTCTAAATCTACAATTTCTTCAACTAGCTTTGACTTTTCAAGGTCAAGATTATCATCGAATCTAACATGAATTGATTCTTCAAAAACAAGTGTTTCATTGTTATATACTCTATAACCTTTTAACCGTTCATAATATCCTAACATGATACAACTTTGAGCTTTCGAATCAAACTTGTTCAAATTCTCTTTAGTATTTAATATAAAACAAGAACATCCCAAAGAATAAAAATAAGAAATATTGGGCTTCTTGTTCTTACATAATTCATATGGAGTCTTACCCAGAATGGGTCTTATAGAGACTTTGTTTTGAATGTAACACGCTGTCTTTATAGCTTCTACCTAGAAGTGTTTTGCCATGTTGGTTTCATTTATCATAGTTCTAGCCATTTCTTGCAAAGTACTATTCTTTATTTTTATGACTCCATTTTGTTGTGGAGTTCTAGGGTAGGAGAAATCATGTGAAATCCCATTTTCATCAAATAGTTTTTCAAAGTGTTTCTTCTCTAATTCTCCTCCATGACCACTTCTAACCTTAACAATTCCGAGATTCATCTCATTTTATACTTGATTACAGAATGATGTGAATACATAATGTGACTCATCCCCGTGTCTAAGAAATTTTACCCAAGTCCATCTGCTATAGTCGTTGACAATGACTAATCCATAATTATTTCCATTGATTGATGCAATCTTTACCAGACCAAATAGATCAATGTGTAGAAGTTCCAATGGTCTGGAGGTAGAAACAACATTTTTTGTTTTAAAAGAGGTTTTTGAAAACTTTCCCTTCTGACATGCTTCATAAAGAGCTTCTGAAGAGAATTTCAGATTGGGAAGGCCTTTGACTAAATTGAGTTTGTTTAGCTAGGATATTCTTCTCATGCTGACATGGCCCAATCGTCTATGCCAACTCCATTTATCTTCATTAAAAGACATAATACATTTTACGTTGTTTTCTTAAATATCAGAAAGTCTAATCTTATAGATGTTATTTTTCCTCTTACCGTTGAATAGAATAGAACCATCCTTCTGACTAATAGCTTTACAAGAATTTTGATTAAAAATAATATCATAACCATTATCACTTAATTGACTTATAGATAATAAATTATGAATTAATCCATCAACAAGTAAAACATTAGTTATAGAGGGAAGAAAACCATTACCAACTGTTCTGGACCTATGATATTTCCTTTTTGATTGCCTCTAAAGCCCACAACACCTCCAGGTTTGAGATCTAGGCTTTTACACATGTGCCTTCTTCCTGTCATGTGGCGCAAACAACCAGAGTCTAGATACCATGATTGATGTTTCACTTGTGCTGCTAAGGACTTTTCTTCTGCGTTTGATTATGAGCTTGCTTCAACTTCTGGAGAACTCTCTAATTTAGAGGTTTTGATATGAGCCATTAATGTTATGTTAACATGTTCTTCTTCTTTAGAGATATCCAGGATGATAGTAGGCCCTTCATTTTGCTTTTGAGATCTCTTTTCTTAGGCTTGTCCTTTTGAAGTTCAGGACAATCATTCTTGTAGTGTCCTGGCTTATTATGAGTGCAATAAGCCAGGACACTGCAAGAATGAATTCTAGTCTAGAATGAATTCTAGCATTCAACAAGATAATTCTTGCTTTATGATGATTCTTACAATTCTTCTTTTGTTTACCAGCCATAGCTTTCCTTTTAAGCTGCTTTCCATTTGAATCTGCGGGATGTTCATATCCATCGACTAACATATCCCAAAGATCAACATCATGACCTTGGAAGAAGCTTTCTAGTCTATCTTTCAAGTACTAAAATTTTTCACCATAAAAAATGGGAGGCTTAGCGTTGTAGTTATCTTTTTCAGAAACTAGAGCAGGTGATGGTGGAACACGATCAACCATAGTGGTTCTAAAACTCATATGGATCTTTATCTGACACGATTAAGTGTTTCATAGATATCAATACCAGAACCTGAGCTCTGATTCCAATTGAAGGTGCGAGAAACACAAGAAATGAGGGGTTCGAATTGGGTTTCACCAAATATAATATTTTTCTAACTAAAAACACAAAGCTAACAAGTGAATAAAAATAGATGAACACAATTATTTTTATCCTAGTTCAATGTTAATAAAGTTACTCCAGTCCATCCTGCAAGGTGATTTGCCTTATACACAAGGACTTAATCCAATATGATTAACCAAATTACAGACAACCATAATAAGTCCGATCAACCCTATTAGAACCCCCAATAAGTCTACTGATCCTTATTGCAAACCACTATGACTACAACCAAAGTCTTCTTGAGAATCAATACTACATAGAGTCTCTAAAGGAACCTATCAACAATATTTGATTACAAAGATGTGTATACAGAGATGCTTCTACACAAGCAACACAAAAGTGTTGATAACAAGATACGAGCAATAAATCCTTACTTATTTACAAAACTATACAAAATATTTCTCTACAGAGTTTTTGTGCAGTGGTTTAGTGCAGTTTTGTTGAACTGATTCGTTGATTTCAATTTCTTCCAAGTAATTCTTTCATAGCTAAAGAGAAGAGATTTATTGGAGGGTATAATAGAAAATATAAATACAGCTGTATTGTTCCTAACAATCATACTGAGACTAGTAGACAATAATACAAAAATGTTTGTCCTTGTGCCACTATAGAGAGTAGAGGTCACAATGTACTTTTGTACTTTTATACTCACCATCACATGCAATCCCTTAGTCTTGATCTTCGTCTTCTCTGTCTTCATAGGCTTATGATATAATTATTGATGAAGCATGTTGTAGAAGGATCAAAACTAGTATCTTCCAGAACCTAAGTCATAAGAACCTTTCATGGCTTATTCATAGAACTCTTTCCTTCTTTAGTTTTTCATCACTTGGTCTTCAGAAGAATGTCTTCAGATATTCAAAACTTTGTTCAGCAAAACCTTTCTCTTTAGCATCTTCAGAACTTGGAACATCAGAAGTAAAGCTTTATAAGGCCTCCAAAGCTTCATTGAATAAGTCACAATCATAAGCTCTTTTACTAACGTTCCTTAGAACTGTTGCATAAGACATATTCCTTAATCTTGACTTAACTTGTAACAAACAAAATGTATTATTCTAAAGTGTTGAGTTCAGAACATGATGATGTCACACACCCTCTTACCAGAGTAAGAACCTATATGTCAAAAGCCATACACTAGACAGAAACCTATTGGAGTATACAATTGTTCTTAAAGATAACATGTAAAGTTATCATCAAAACATAAGGCCAGATGTAGGACCAACTTTGATCTCACAGTGATGTACTTGCATAAATGGAAGTCACGTAGTGTTTCCCATCCTTAACAATAATAGAAAAGGGGATATGCTACTGAGACAAGGACAATACTTCTTGTTGCATATCTTAGTTATAGAATGCCCAAAGAATTGACTCGTTATGTTCCCTAAAATTCAATTCAAACATTTTTATATTAATAATCCTTAGACTATCTGCATGAAACCGAGCATAATATATCACAAGCTCGTATATTAGAAGTACATTAGGCTTATTTTACAGGCATACATTATTAATTTTCTTCCTAACATCTATGTTTCCTGAAGCACAACCATTCTAGAACACGACCTTCTGCTGAAATGTTGTCGATTACCCACCATGGCATGAGTATTTATATATAACCTGATAGAGTTTTGCTTAGGCCTACCCTTCACTTTCCTCTTGACCAGTGTAATCATTTTTTTGTGTTTTAATAGAGATTAATACTTCTTTTTCATCCACCTTTTTCTGATACAATTGAGAGGCTAAGACTCCTGAAATGAGATTTTTGTCTGCAACCATTGGAGGAATAATTCTTGTATCATTAATCATTTCAAAATTCTTTATTAGATAATTCATATAACTGACATTTATTTTACCAACATTTCGCACTTCTTGATTTCCTTCCCCAATACCTTACATAATACCATCCATTATACCTTCCACAGTACCTTCCAAAATTGCAGGCACTATTTCTTCATTTGATTCATCTTGTATAATTGGTTCCACTTGTTGTACATGTATAAGTGGTTTATCTGGTGTAGTTGGTTCTTCAATCTTATTACCATTGATAAGTTGATTAAAGAGGCCATCAAGACTATCTTGTGTTCTCAATAGTAGAGGTTGAAAGCTCAGACCCATATGAGTATTGGACTTGTTAAATTCCTTAGGAGTATAGTGTGTAATCCTAACTTCTGACTTCTCCTTCTTTCTCTTCAAGTTCTAACAATTATATCTACTATTCCTAACACATGTGGAGTGCTTATAGAATGCTGGTAAGTTTTTAATATTCCACATCAATAAAGAAAGCATAACCCATACGTTTCACAAAGACTCTATCATACAGCATGTCTAACATGTTAAGATCAATGAGAACTCTTGCAAAGTGCCTCATTGTTCTTTTTCATGTTGAATCATCTAATGATAGATATGTTAAAATTCATGATGCAATTAATCAAATTTGTCGGTTCCCAATATTCAAATGTGATAGGATATGTATTTATACTTATATATAAGTCCCACATCGACTATAACATGTAATGAACTGTAAATCTCTCTATATAAAATAGTCTCCGTAGTGCTATTCTCACACGATTGATCTCAATATCTCTCAATATATTACATGATATCAGTTGAGGTAAATATCCAAACCTAATGAAATCTACCGCCGCAATAGCTCCTCCTTCAACTCTTCCACTGCCACCATAGCTCTTCCTCCAGCATCGCCGCTGCCACAACCCCTTCTACTTCAGCCATGTCGTCGTAGGTCCTCCTCTAACACCGTCATTGTTGTTGTAGCTCATCCTCTAGCACCGCCCCAACCATAGCTCCTTCTCCAATACGACAACTGTAACTCCTCCTCCAGCACCAGCGCCATCTCCGTAGCTCCTTCTTTAGCACTACCGTTGCCCTAGCTCCTCTTCCAGCACTACCATCACCGCCGTAGCTCTTCCTCCAACACCGTTACCGCCACCGTAGCTCCTCCTCTAGCATCGTTGCTGTCATTATAGCTCATTCCCCAGTACCGCAACTGCCACCAGAGCTCCTTCTCCAGCACCTCTGCCACCACCATAGCTCTTCCTCCAGCACCATCGTCGTAGCTCCTCTTCCAACACTATCGCCGTCTCCATAGCTCCTTCTCCATCACCTTCACATCCCGTTCTTCTTCCTCCACACCACTCTCTTCTGCGTTCAGCATCACGCCATGTCTCTCCCTCTATCAATCACCATGTCTTCCTCTTTCGCATTCTTCATATTCCTTCACAATACCAGATTGCTGATATCACCAAAGACCTCCCTAGAGTTCTCTTTGATGATTTTCGGATTGGTCTAAGCGTTCGTCAACCTCCTGCTTCTACTGCGGGGTGTGATAGAATATACATTTATATTTGTATATAAGTCCCACATCGACTATAATATGTAATGAACTATAAATTTATCTATATATAAAACAGTCTCCGTAGTGCTATTCTCACACAATTGATCTCAATATCTTACAAAATGTAAGCCCATGAATTCACAACCAAACTCGGGCATTAGTGACCGTCGAATTCTCCAACTTATAATGAGGAGTTCAAAAAGAAAGTTGCATTATTGTAGTTTTAATGTTCCAAGTACCCACACTCCAAATTTGATTAAAATCTTCTCTCGATTGAAATGCAAATTCAAAATATACACGACCCAATGGAATCATCTCCCATGACATAATAAGAGACCAACACTTTTTTAGTCTTTCACATAACTCCGAAACCTTAAGTTCCACATAACTTTTGTGCGGATTAATCTACCATCGAAGATTGTTTCGACATCTTTCAAAACCTGCCTTATAAGCCACTTCCAAAATCTTTATTGATGTTATTAAATTTTTTGTGCTAAATATTGGTTTTCATCACCGATATAGTTCGGTTCAGGGTCAGTTCTTGTATCAAATAGTTTCAGTCTCCTCTCGATCGCAGTTGCGGAGATCGAACTGTAGTCCTCTCTACTAAATATAATGTCAATCATCACTGGACCAACTAATAATTGGTTGATATTATTAATTTTGAAACAATGTTTTTTGAAATTTGAAATTGGAAACTTTGCACATGTTTTGGAGCGCCATGACGAACATTTTCTTATGGATAGTCGATTGCGTAGGAGACAAGCTATTGGAGTGCGTTGATGATTTTAACACTAAACATGAAAGGTCACTCCGATGGTGACCGGTATCCGCAACCATCATGAAGGTTATGTCATCACAAATTTTACAAAATTGGAGGAGAATTCAATGAAACACTAGAAATTTATAAAAAGGTTCCAAATTGAATCATTTTCTCTTCGACATCTTTTAGAGAAAATCTTACCAAAATCTAAGACATACTTACGTTCCTAAATTTATGGCATATACTTTGCAAACCACCACAACAAAAGTCACAAAGAGGCATATGCAGCGTAACCCTCTTAATTGATTGTGAAATCAACTTATACTTGGAAAAATGACCTAATAATTGATTGTAAAATCAACGTATACTTGAAAAAAGTCCGTACTATATCTTTGACCTGCAAAAGATGGAGCGAGGGTTTACACGTAAACACATGAATTCCCTTTCTCACGGTTACTTCCGGGGTTCATTATTCTTATGTAGACCATTAAACGGACTCTTAATATGTATTTTAACAACCACTTGAATGTGTGAGGTTTGAAATCTCTGCCAACTAGTTCACACCTTAATTATGGAGGTAGTTAACATTGAAATTAGCATCAATTTTTAATAACTTCTATTCAAAATCTCAGTCAACTTATCCTCCCCATGGCAATGGCAAGTTAATTAATTATATTAAAAGTATATTTATTTTATCATTCATACAAGTAGAAGATTTGTGTGTCCGTATGGATAATTTTATTTTTTTTAGTTTAAACATTTTGTTAGAAAGTAATAATAATATTGATAATAAATCAAAATGTTAAATAAGTTGTTTACAATATAGTTTAAAAAACAATTGTATACTTATACTCATTGTTACATAGAAAAGACATGTAAATAGCTACTTAAGGGGGGTTGTTTCCAAAGTCAAATATGTGGGATCAAAATGACTCTAATAGTATAGGAAAGAGTTCTCTGAAAATTGCAAAATAAATTGGTAATTTAGTGCTATGATAGAATTAAATACCCTCAGTGAATCTAAATATATTATATAAGAGATTCAATTGTTAGACTAAGTGAACAAAAAATCATTTAATAGTAGTGTTCATTATAACAATATCTTTAAAGCTTCTAAATATAACACATAAAATAAGTAATAAAGGATTTTATTAAGAATTCTTGCAGGAAGAAAGGATTAAACAATGATATGTCAACAAAGCATAAGTTAAAATAATCATAGGACAAATGTTGTTGATTAATGGAGATTAAAATTCATAAGTTGTGTGCTCAAAATCAAGTTCAAGCAAGTTGTATGGCTCTTTCTTGTCAGCACTATTACTCAGAACTATTAGTGTATTGGCTTATTGTTCACCGTGTTTTTCGGTAAACAACCGCTGATCTTTCAAAAAGGGTAAATTTTTGGTTACTCGCAGGATCGATCAGTTTGATCCTAAGACATATGTTAATTTTTGACGTTGTTTGGGCATAAATGCTAATGTAAATGAAGAACGCACGTTCGACTGAGAAAGGTTAAGGTTTGGGACGAGTTTGAGTGCATAAAATAAATAGAAAAAAGGGTTGGGAAAAGTTTAAGCGCGCGAATCTGAGAAAATGTGCAAGTAAAGTACAAACACGATAAAAATACAAGAAATGTAAAGAGAAAAGTAAAAGACTTTGATTATAAAATGTGGTGTTTCAAACGTACATTTTCAGTATTCTTTCTCACGCAGCGAGTACTTGAATAGTATTGAATAACTTGTACGATCAGTTGAACACACGGAAATCTACATAAACTTCCTATATTTATACTAAAACTAGGTAACCGTCGAGGAGTTGCCTTGCTCTAGGATGAGGACAAGTGTCTTCTGCATGTGCTTCGACCTCTATCTTCATGCCACGTTGCTTTCCTCAACTGCTAAGCGAACTATTTTTCCCTCCTTTCTTCAAATTCAAAATCATCTGTTGCTGATACGAGGTTTCCTTCCAGTCGAAGGCCCTGGAACCCTTTCAGTCGAAGGATGTAAGATTCTTCTGGTCGAAGATTCATTTTAACTTAGAAATTTCTCTAAGTATTTTTCCAATCTGTCGAAGTATTTTCAGCTTAGATTTATTCAATCTATTTTTGGCCCATAAGGCCAATTTGTTGTAGGTGTTGAATTTAGGAGCTAACAAATTTCCCCTCCCCCTCCCCAAGAATGTCAGTTTCAACGCAAGAAGAAATGATCATTCTTTGAGATTCCCCTTCGATACCTGTCTTCTTTTGTAATCTTAAGAGATCCAAAGCTCTCAGTCTTTCTTCGTCCAAATCAACCAATTCGTCTAACATCATATTCCAGTAAGCTTCAGAAGGGATGTCCTGATGTTTCTGAATTCTTGTTGATTATAGACAAATTTCTACTTGTAATACCGCGTCATGGCCATAAGTTAGTCGAAAAGGTGTCGTTCTGGTAGCTTCCTTAGGAGAAGTTCGACAAGCCCATAAAACTTGATCTAAAGTCTTGTGCCAGTTCTTTGGCTTCTTTCCTACATGCTTCTTTTATTAAGCTGATTGTTACCTTGTTTGCAGCTTCGACTTGACCATTAGCTTGTGCATAGTAAGGCGTAGATGTTAATAATTTGAACCCCATTTTGTAGCAAACTCTTGCATTTTTCGACCAATAAAGACTGACCCTTGATCAGTTGTTATTGTCTCAGGGATTCCAAACCTGTATATAATGTGCTTTTGAATGAATTCAATGACATTTTCCTGGTCTACATTGACTAAAGGAATTGTTTCAATCCATTTAGTAAAATAATCAATGCCTACCAATATGTATTTCTGGCTTTTAGATGATGCTGGTCGAATCTCTCTGATAAGATCCAAAGCCCATCCCCTAAAAGGCCACAGTTTCACAAATGAGTGAAGTTCGCTTGCAGGTGCGTGCTGGATACTTGTATGTACTTGACATTCCTAACATCCATTTACAAACTCAACACAATCTTTCAACATAGTGGGCCAATATAGTCCTTGTCTAAACAATAACCATTTCATTTTATGGCCTACTTAATGTGCTCCACATGTTCCAGCATGTGTAGTTGAAAGGGCTATGTATGCTTCTGTTTCACTTGGGAATTTTAATAACACCCCTCATGCGTATTTTTAAATAACTCGTTTCCCATTAGAGTATAACTTAGCACCCTATACTTTATTTTTCGTTCCGTCGAAGCTACTGGATTTTGCAAATAATCCACTATAGGCTTTCTCCAATCTTGTTCTGTTAAATTGTCTAAGAACAAAATTTCGAAGTTTTCGTAGTCAGCATACCCCAGTTTTGTTGTTTTCAAATCCGTTGGGGACAACTTGGTTAATGTTACTCTTCCTCTAACTTCGATTACTTGTTGTAATTTCTCTTTCGAAATTTTATACCCAGATGCAATTTGTGCTAAGTCATTAGCCACTTGATTTTCCAATCTTGGTATATGTCGAATGTTGATCTTTTTCAATTTTTTCAACAAACGATTGACTATTACAAAGTACATGATAATATTTTCTCTTATGCATTTGTATTCTTTTGTAACTTGCTTTATAACTAACTCTGAGTCTCCCATTATTTCAACTTGAGTTGCCCCCAATTCCAACAAGATTTCGAGGCCTACAATTAGAGCTTCATACTCATCCTCATTGTTCGAACAAGAACCTTCAATCTTGTACTTGAATGTTGTTAGAATTTGATTTGGAGAGATAATCAGAACTCCTACCCCAATTCCATCTTTATGACTAGAACCGTCGAAGTATAACTTTCAGGGTTCGATCTCCAGGTAGTTGATCGATTCTTCAATTATTGAGTGGTCAACTATAAAGTCTGCTACCACTTGACCTTTTACAGTCTTAAGAGGCATAAAGGTTAGTGAATACTCAGTTAATGCAAGTTCCCATTTGCCAATTCGACTGTGCAAGATGGGTTTCGACAACATATATTTGAAAACATCAAAATGAGACGAAACATAAACATCAACTGGTTTAATATATTACTTGAGTTTTGTACATGAGAAGTAAAGACATAAACATAGTTTTTCAACTTTGCTATATCTAGTTTCCGCATCGTTTAAAACTCTACTAAGGTAATAAATAGGTCTTTCGACACCATTCTCATCCTCTTGAGCTAACATGCTTCCTAAAGTTTTATCAGATGCAACTATGTACAATCTCATACTCCTATTTCTACAAGGAGGTACCATAATAGGTGGCTTGGAGAGGTATTCTTTGATCTTTTCGAAAGCCTCTTGTTGTTCTTGCCCCCACTCGAATCCTCCTTTGTTGAGTCAAAGTAGTGGTGAGAAGGATTGCGTTCTTCCACTAAAGTTGGATATAAATCTCCTCAGGAAATTTATCTTGCCAAGTAGAGATTGCAACTCCTTCTTGTTAGTTGGCGCTTTCGCTTCCAAAATGGCTTTGGTCTTGTTCTGGTTTACTTTAATTCCCTTCTAGTGGACCACGAAGCCTAAGAAGCCCCCTGCTCTTATGCCGAAAGCGCATTTTAGGGGATTTATTTTCAGACCATAGTGTCTCATCCTTTCGAAGGATTGTCGAAGATGGTCTATATGATTCTTCCCTGAAATAGATTTGATAACAATATCATCAATATAAATCTGCATAAATGTTTCAATAAAATCATGGAAAATAGAATTCATTTCTCTTTGATATGTTACCCCCTGCGTTTTTTAGGCCAAAAGGCATTACTACCCATTCGTAGGTGCCTAAAGCCCCAGGGCATCAAAATTTTGTTTTCGACACATCCTCTTCAGCAATGAAAATTTTATTATACCCTGAGTATCCATCATGCATACTCATGTATTCGAAACCAGTGGCAGAATCGACCAGCATTTCCACCACAGGCATTGGATATTCATCTTTGGGTGTTGCAACATTTAAATCTCTAAAATCAATACACACCCTTAAGGTATCATTTTTCTTTATAACAGGTACTATATTTGCAATCCATTCGACATACCTGGTTGTTCGGATGAACTTGCATCTCAGCAATCTTTCGACTTCCTTCTTGATGTTCAACAAGATCTCTAGTGTAAAACGCCTTGGAGTTTGCTTGACAGGCTTTTTTCCAGGATTTATTGGTAGTTGAAGCTCTACCACTTCCCTGTCGAGGCCAGACATTTCATCATAATCCCATGCAAAGCAGTCTTTGAACTCCTTTAACAATTGGATTATTTTGATCCTGAGCTCTGGATCTATCTTCGTGCTAATGTATGTTGGTCTTTTCACCAAACCTTCGCCCAGGTCTATTTCCTCCAGAGGATCTTGCGCTAGCATTTTAACATTGTTTGCCAACGGATCTTTTTCAAAACCCAAAGGCTCATCATCATAAATGGCATCT
Organism: Vicia faba; assembly: GCA_948472305.1. Lineage (NCBI taxonomy): Eukaryota > Viridiplantae > Streptophyta > Magnoliopsida > Fabales > Fabaceae > Vicia > Vicia faba. Next base: position 15,815,509 of record OX451739.1, on the reverse strand, counting down.
AGCCTCTAGTTTTGTATTTCTTCCTCTTTCGCTTCAGGTGGTTCTGGTTCTAAGTCTTTCCCAGGACCTTCTGTAAGAGATACTTGCTCATTGGCTTCAAGATCCATGTACTTGACTTCAGCCTCTAAGCCCGCTATCATTCTACTTTCTGCTACATATACCGAAATCTTTTGTAAAGCTTGTGATTCAGTCATCATCACCGAACTCACTTCCCCAGCCCGTTGGCCGTATGACATCAACTCCTCCATAGTCAATGTTTGATAAATCTTCTCTATCCCACTGGAAACCATGGTCGGAATGTAGGTAAAGGGAGAAAAATGCATTTGGTGCTGGTGCCAAATCGAACTCAAGAGGATTGCATGGCCCTATGTGAGCCAAGTTTCTGTCGAAGCTATTTTTTCCAACGTTGTTAACTTCACCCAAGTAATAACTTTTTTAGGCTTCGATATTCTCCACAATGCCATCAGGGCGCTAAATTGTAACCCGTTGGTGAATCAAAGATGGAACATTATATATGCCATGTATTTACTCTCTACATAAGAGTAGATTATAGTTGGACTTCGCTGGAATGACCATGAACATAGTTGGTCGAAGTATTGTTCCCACCTCGAGGTATAATTGTATCACCCCCATAGTAGTTCCAATACCTCCCTCATAGTTCGATAGAACCATGTTGTGGGGTTTGATATCTCCATCCCCCTTGCCCATTTTCCTCAGCATAGATTGGGGAATTATATTTATTTTAGCCCCACAATCAACCAGAATCTTGTTGATGGTTATTTCCCCTATCTTCGCCTTATGGACAAGGGTTTTGAGGTGATTTTTCATCGCCTCAGTAGGTGGCTCAAAGAAGGAATTTTGCTCTTCGACGCAACCATTGTTTATTACATAATAACACATTGGCCTATGTTTGGCCATTTCCTGTTCGACCTCCCAGTCAGTCTCTTCGACTTTGACTTGGTGTGTCGTATTCTCTGGGTAGGAATGATACTACATTCACCATAATATCTAAAGTAACATCAGATTCAGAATTACCTTCGTCATCTGATTCACCTTGATCTGGCCACTCCAATATTCTAGCAATTGGTTTCCTTTCCAAAGGATTTCTTTGTTTGCCTTTGTCCATTCTTTGTGGTACATTGGTGCTTGAATCTGGTTGAGGCTCCTTTGTAGCCTCTCTCTCTCTCTCTATCTCTCTCTCTCTCTCTCTCTCTCCTCTCTCTCTCTCTCCTCTCTCTCTCTCTCTCTCTCTCTCTCTCTCTCCTCTCTCTCTCTCTCTCTCTCTCTCTCTCTCTCTCTCTCTCTCTCTCTCTCTCTCTCTCCTCTCTTCTCTCCTCTCTCCTCTCTCTCTCTCTCTCTCTCTCGGCATTTCGCCGTCTTTGATATCTTCTCCACTGGGAGCGAGACATGGGGTTTTTCCCCTTATAGTTGTTCGACACATGAGCCACTTTGTTTGTTGTTGTAGTTTGGAACTCCTTCCTATATGCCAAGGATAACCCTCTTGGCACATCGAATGTCTGCCATTTCTCCTCACTTAGCCTTTTTCTTTTTGCTGCTTTTAGCCAAGTGTCCACAGGGATATTTGTTGGAGGTCTGAAAGTTGATGGCCTCTTCACCTGGTTCATTGGTCCTTTCTGATGTGCTCTTCTGGGATCATATAGAACCTCAGAAACCATGTGGGGTTGGGCATTGGTGGCCCATTTCTCCTTCATTACCCTTATGCCCTGTATGTGTTCTGCAGCCTTGTTGTCGAAGATGGAGATGCATCTTGGACACAACATAACTTCAGACTTCTTCTTCTGGCATCGTTGCAGAAAATCAGCCAGATTCTCATTCTCTTTAGGAAATGAAGTTTTATTCACTTCCTCTTGTCTTAATGGCTTACTCTAAAGCCTTTACCTCAGATACTTCGACCATGTTGACTTCTACGTTGCTCTTGGTAGCGAGATTCATCTTTTGCATTTTGGCTTCAAGGTCCTCTGTCGAACCCTTGACGGCAACCAAATAAGAACCTGCAGTAGTCCTTTTGTTTAAGTCGTCAGTAACTCCTTTGCTTAGGCCTTCAGTAGCCTCTTTGTTTAGGCCTTTAGTAGCCTTTTTATTTAGGCCTTTAGTATCCTTTTTGTTTAGGCCTTCAGTAGCCTTCCTCACCCCTTCAACGGTCTTTCTGGAGATGTTCCCAGTGAAACTGCCGAAATATGGCTTATTGATGAAGTCTTCAGAAGCTTCGACCATGTTGATGCCTGCTGGTTCAGCATAGTGGGCATCAGCTCGCAATGGGTTTGCATCGATTTTCATTGGAGGTTTGTCAACAAATTTGAGTTTGCCTTCTATAATCGCTCCTTGAACGAGATCCCTGAAGAGAAAACATTATGAAGTTTTATGGTCCAAAAAATTATGATACTTACAAAAACCTCTTTTCTTTCTTTGTTCTAAAGGAGGCATTTTTCCCCCTGGGGGGTACTATCATTTGGCCATCTTTAACTAACAAGTCAAATATCTCGTCACATTTTGTGACGTTGAAACTATATAGTTTTCTTAGGGAATCTATCACTGTTCTTTTCAGACTCAATAGGATTCTTCCCATCTGAGGGCACTATAGTCTACAAGAGTATGGGGGCCCTTGTTTTAATTCTGCTAAATCTATTTCACTTTCTTCGACAGCTATAGGATCACTAGATATCTCTGGATCACCATCATCCATTTAGACATAGGCTACCCTTTCTCTTCGATGGGTCTTATTGCTTTAGCTTTTTCAATTTTAAGACGTTTTACATGTCGAACTCTATTGGCCAATTGGGCCATATCCCTCAGGTATTGGGTATCTAATTTTTTCCTAATAGAATAATCTAGGCCCCCTGCTGCCATTTCGACCAATTCATGTTCAGGCACTTGTGTAAAGAATCTGGCTTTGAGCAATCGAAATCTATTTAGATATTCATCTATTGGCTCGGTGAATCTCCATTTCATGCTAGCCAGTTCTTTCAGACTTATTTTGGTTTGTCCCATGTAAAATTGTTCATGGAACAATCTCTCCAATTGATTCCAATTATGGATCGAATTGGCTGAGAGGGTGGTAAACCAAGTAAAAGTGTTTTTAGTTAGAGAACTTTGGGAAGTATTTAATCCTAAGGCTCTCGTTATTTTATATTTCTCCAACTTCTATCAAATATCTCGCTATGTGTTCGACAATAGACTCTATCGTATCCCCTGAAAACTTAGTGAACTTTGGAACTTTCCATCTAGGGGGTAAATCTGTTTGCAAGATATACTCTGACAATAGGGATGTAAAGTTTGGCCTATGAAAGCCATTATTCATTCCGTTTTGTATCATAATTCTTTCTATCATGGCTGTCAGATTATTATCTGTTCCATAATTATGGTGTCGAACTTGTTATATCAGTTCGTCAGCATTTTGGTTTCTATTTACCACCATTACACCTTGATCACCATCTCTAGGAATTTGTGGGGGAAACCTGGGTATTTCGACCCTAGGTTGTTCGATTTCCACTTTGTGGTTCCTCCTATCTAGCTGTGGGTTTTGGTTAATGGTTACATCTTCTTCTAAGACTATACCTTGATTCTCTCTCATAGGTGCTCTTTGGGGTTGTCGAATAGGTTGGGGAACCCCAAAAAATTCCGTCATGCGCTCCATCTACGCTGACATTTATTGGTTCGACTGGATGGTATTTTGTATTAGAGGGTTCAAAACTGTACTCAGAGTTTGGGCCAACATTTGTACCATATCATGGTTGCTTTCAACCATCTGTTTCCTTAAAATTGTTGTGGAAGCGTTTGTGAGGCTTGGTATTGCATGGGATGCCCCTTCTAAGAGTTAATTTCTACCCAAGTTTGCCATACCAGTTCCAGATCGCTGTAATGGCGAAGACGCACTCACTAAAGGTTTTGAAAATGTAGACGCAACATTCATAAGACTAGCCATTTCAGTAGTTGGCATGCCATAAGACTGGTCTCGACCCATCTAGGCTGTCAAAAATCTTGGGGAACGTATGGTCGAGATCCTGGATTCGCCCTTGGTGGGGGTGTTCCTGTTGGACCTCTGGGACCTGCATACAAAAATATTGGTCCTGTTTGGGTTGCTGTTAATGTTGGTGCCGAACCAACGGTTGACGAGACAATTTTACTAACAGTTGGGATAACCGATGTTCCCGTAGTAATTGGTGGAGGTATTTCTCCATTATTTGGCTGATTAGCCATATTGCTTTCACTATTTCTCCTTCTAGTTGTACACTCGTTGATGGTTAATTTACCACTTCTTAATAGCATACAAGACTTCGTAAAAGAAAGGAAATTATGAAAAGCATTTATGTTGATATAAACAAGCAAAACAAAGAACAAAATATAAAAATTAGCAAGGTCCCACCAGGTGTGCCAATTTGTTCACCGTGTTTTTTGGGTAAACAACCGCTGATCTTCCAAAAAGGGTAAATTTTTGGTTACTCGCAGGATCGATCAGTTTGATCCTAAGATATATGCTAATTTTTTACGTTGTTTGGGCATAAATGCTAATGTAAATGAAGAACACACGTTCTACTGAGAAAGGTTGAGGTTTGGGACGAGTTTGAGTGCAGAAAATAAATAGAAAAAGGAGTTGGGAAAAGTTTAAGCGCAGGAATCTGAGAAAATGTGCAAGTAAAGTGCAAACAAGATAAAAAGGCAATAAATGTAAAGAGAAAAGTAAAAGACTTTGATTATAAAATGTGGTGTTTCAAACGTACATTTTCAGTATTCTTTCTAACGCAGAGGGTACTTGAATAGTATTGAATAACTTGTACGATCAGTTGAACACACAGAAATCTACATAAACTTCCTATATTTATACTAAAACTAGGTAACCGTTGAGGAGTTGCCTTGCTCTAGGATGAGGACAAATGTCTTCTGCATGTGCTTCAACCTCTATCTTCATGCCACATTGCTTTCCTCAACTGTTAAGCGAACTGCTTTTCCATCCTTTCTTCAGATACAAAATCATTTGTTGCTGATACGAGGTTTCCTTCCGGTCGAAGGCCCTGGAATCCTTTCAGTCGAAGGATGTAAGATCCTTCTGGTTGAAGATTCATTTTAACTTAGAAATTTCTTTAAGTATTTTTCCAATCTGTCGAAGTATTTCCAGCTTAGATTTGTTTAATCTATTTTGGCCCATAAGACCAATTTGTTGTAGGTGTCGAATTTAGGAGCTAACACTTATATGTTAAATATAATAATATTAACAATTTGTTAATAAAATATATAAGTTAGGAATAAATAATATATGAGATAACTAAGTTTATTAAACTTCAAACCCAATTAAGTGGCTAACACAACAAAGAGAACAAAAAAGGTCCCAAGCTATAGTTTTGTTTCAATGTACTTTAGAAAAGGAAAAATTTGTAAAGTTGGCGTGTTTAAGGACAGGTTCATAAAATTATGCTAACATTGTATCTAAAAAGAGTAGAGAGATTCCATGAGGTGCATATGCAAGCTGGTTTTGAGTGCATGTTCATATATCATATTAATATGGTACAAGTGGTCATGATGTTGCACGCGAAATAAGGTATATTAAGCATAAATAAAGTCACAGAAGCACAAAGAAATTGTCTTTGCAGGATATTATATATTGAAAACCATTATGAACCTTTGAGTATTCAATTTTTTTACGAGCCATGTAATTTATTCTTACATTTATGTACATTTTATTTACATGGTAATGTTAGACTCCTACAAAATCCAAATCAAAAGATAAGGGTATTGTGCGGCACACTGAATCAGTTGCATAAAAAAAAAGAGGTACATTGATATATATGCATAGAAAATGTTAATTCTATCCTCCAAAATCAAAAGCTTCATGATCTTATACATTACCTAACATATATGATATTTAGATTCATGCTCAAGAGTTGCAACAAGTCAACCGAAATAAGAAGCTCGAATTTAGCACCTTGTCCAAAAAAATAGGATCTTGCAAAGACCGAGCCTAAAAAACATTTATTTCTCGATTTAGGTCGTGTCTTGAAACATATGTAGGAACACCAGATGATGTGGAAGGTGGTATTCGTAATATACCTATTGAGGAAGATATTTTTGATTTTTCTTATACAGAAACAATTGCTAAAGAGGATATGAATCATATTTTTCATCATTATAAATTCAGCATCGGTGTTATCAATTCATACATCAGATACTCTGATCAACTTTATTTAATTAATTGAACAATTTATTTACTCACTTCAATGAATAGTCTAATGTTAATTATGTTTTTATTTAAGGTTCTTGTATGACAAATTGATGCGCCCGCGTCAATTGACAGAAAGATTCTCTTTTTTATCTCCCAACTGTATCAACATACAGTTAATCGATCAAACTCCAAATCCAATCAAAGAGTACTTAGTCGGTGCATTTATGGCCAACAAAGATACAAAAAATTTATTTCTTTTATCATATTTTCGTAACCGATAAAAAAATAAGGAGAGTCGTCACCACTACTTTTTGTCCTAAAGACGGAAAATGAACGGAAAAATCCTAGTTGTTTAGAGATTATTGGATTGGTGAGTTAATTAGATAAAGAGAATGTGTTAGGCACCCTTTACCTCTCTTGTACTCAAGGGGATCCTTTTCAGGTTTAGTACTTAATGGGAATTTTTTACTTATGTTATTACCATGTATCTGAAAAGATTAGTTTTAACTGCGTGCCTACGTATCCTCTTGTGAAGAAATCAGAGTCTATTTCATAGTTTGTATTAGTTTGGTTAATTTTTTTATAAGATTGTATATAATTGATTTTGAAATGCTCCTTTGAACTTTGTCTGGGTTTGCAAGTTGAGTGATCGTAGACGCAATTAAAACTTAATTTGAAAACAACACTATTTAATCTTTTTTTTTGAAAATGATCTTGAATTTTTATTAGGTTAGTAAAAATGGTTTTTGAATTGGTTAGCTATTTTTATTTGTGTTGATTGATTGAAGTTTGAAGAAGAGTTGATCTTCATTAGAATTTAATCGCGCTAGACGAAAAAATTGACTTTTATAAAAAGTTGATCTTTATTGGCATTATATTGTGCGAGGCGAAGAAATTCATTTGATTTGTTGGTGATTTTTAATATTTTTGATTTGGATAATTAATTAGTAAGGCATTAAACCGACCTACTAATTACTCGAGAATGTGAAATTCTTTTATCTACTAAAAAAATTAGGAGTTAAATTGATTCGCAAAAAGTTTGATTTATCTATATGTTTATGATTTATGTACAAGTGTATTGAATAGGGAAATTACAAATTAATATATATTTCACAAAAAGGTAACAAGGATATATTTTAGATTTTATACTTTTATTATATCTTTAAAAAACTATAAAGATAAGAAAATTGACTAATTAAAGAAAATGAGATAGTTAAATAAGATATGGGAAATATTAGTGTTTTGTATTTTGTATTGTTTCTGGTATATATATTTTATTTTAATTAAAGTTGACCTAAATTATAATAAAGAAAACAAATAAAACAAACAAACCTTGTTAGATAAATGAGTCCCTAAGTGAAAGAACAAAGTCAGAAAATTCTCAAAACTAATAAACATGTAAAAATGAGGAAAAAGAAACGTGAATATTAGGGGTGGACATCGGTTGGGCTGGTTTGATTTTCGGGCCCAAAACCCCAAATCGGCCTAACCAATGGTTGAAAAATACAAGTCCATTTTCGTCTAATTCATGGTTCGGTTTGATCAATTCACAGTTTTTACGGTTTGGCAGTTTAACGGTTCGATTTGAATGGTTTTTCAAAAATAGTCATTTTTAATTATTGTTCAACGAGTGTTTTTTTTCTTCTAATAATAAAATCTTCAAAGCCTTCAAAATCTTGACTATTATTTGTCTTCTCTAAATCAGTTTTATTTTTTCCAATTCATGTCTCAAATCTCAGTAAACTAATCTCAGTAAACTTTTATGAGTTATTTTTTAATTTCGTTAATTTCTCATTGTTTCAAATCGTCTGTTTTAAACCAAACTAAAATTCTTTTTTATTCCGTATGATTAGTTAAGAAGATAAATATAAATATTTTTTATTATAAAATATTAATTAAAAATAATTAAAAAATCATCCAAAATATTCTTGAATACAAATAAAAAATATTCAGAATACATACATCCAAAAATTTAAAAAAACTGAAAAAATATAAATCAAAAACAGAAGATTATTGGTTCCTCCCAGCTCATTATTCAACTATCATTCTTTTCAAACAAGACAAATACAAAGTTTCAACCTAATACAACATTAAAAATGTTAGAAATAACCTAAAAAAAGTTAAAAGAAGTTAGAACATTAACCTAAAAAAAGTACCACTCAAAAATATAGATCTAACAAAAAATTGTTAAGATAAATGAGAGGAAGATAACAGACAAAAGGAAAGTTAAAATGATAATAAAAACGTTTACCTTTTAATTAGTTTTATATCCAATTGTGAGAGAGGAAAAGAGGCCTGAGAAGAAGAAGAAAACAAAGATGAAAAATAAAGTGAGAGAGAAAAACAAAATCACAATATAGAAGCAGAAGAGAGAAAAACGTTATACAAAACTGAAGACGGAAAGACAATTGATAGCTAAGGTTAATTAAATAATAAGCAACCAAAATAACAAGTGATTGGCCTGATCGGTTATAGATTTTGATGAATTTAAAAGAAGCATCATAAATCGACCAGTGTAACCCATATTAACCCATTTTTTTGCAAATTGATTATCTAATGATCTAATTGATCCGACCCCTATGCTATCGGACCTTTTGGATAGATCGGCTTGAACTGAATTGAAATAATTTGTCCATCCCTAATGAATATCGTACAAGTTAGGGCTTTCATGTGGTCATTGTTAAAATAATAGAGGAATATATACAAACCAAGTCCACACATGCCATTTCTTTTTTCTTATCCAACAATATCTTGACACGTGGCAAAAGGAAAATAGAAAAAACAAAAACGCTTACACATATACTCCATCATCATAGAAACAGAGAGAACAACGTTCTTCTTCCTTCTCTTACGGTTTCTCCTCTTTCTCCCTGCTGCTTATTCTTCTCTCTGAATCTCATGAAGAAAAAGAGAAATAACTTACCGATGATAGAAATATCTCTTGCGTTGTCTCCGGTCGTGGGTTGCGATTGAGATGCGGTGTCGGTGTCGGTGTCAAAAGTTATCTCCAGCGCGGTTGTGATGGTGGAGCGGTGTTGTCCGCTGTGGTTCACGCACAGGTGAATTACGGATGGCTGTTGTGGAGGCTGCAGGTCGATTGCGGCGGTGTTTCGCGTTGTTGTGGTGATCTGCGTCGGGAAGCAGTAGGGCGGTCGGTTCGGCGTCGTCGGCTGGAGATGAATCTGGAGCAGCAGGAGGCGCACGGGGCTGCGGTTCACGGTGACAGAGGTTGACTTGGTGGTGGCTTCCGATCGGTTCCACTCGCTCTTCTTCTTCTCTTGCTTTCGTTTGTACCTGCATATTGTTAGAACAATAATAAATCTGTGTCACTTTTGTTGTTGCTGTTTGATTGTTCGTGATTAAATTTGCAGGTGATGAATTATGTGGTTCGTGAGCTTGTCTTTGTGATCTATTGTTTGTTAGTAAGAACTGACTTGTTTATTATAATGGAACAGTGCTATATAAATAGCTTTTAAAAAGAAAACTCAAATGAATGTTTCTTAAGAATCAGGGTCACTATGCCATATTTAACTCTCTATAATTTAGGTATAATTAAAACTAATAACTATGATCCTCTCACGATCAATAGAGATTAAGTCACTTATATATAGCAAATAACAATTAATAATAATATTAATAATAACATAACAATTCTCCTCCCTAAACTAGACTGACTAGTTTATCTTTGAGATGTCACATACACCAAGCTTCTTCTTGGACTCTTGAAAGACTTCAAGCTTGAGCGGTTTAGTGAAAATATCAGCTATTTGTTGTTTAGTGCCGCAATAATTCAATTGAACCTTTCCTTCATTTATTAAATCACAGAGGAAATGAAAGTGCAAATCAATATGTTTGCTCTTCCCATGTATAATCGGGTTCTTTGAGAGCTTGATGGTAGAACTGTTATCGCAAAAAATCACTGGATTTTTGCTTCCATTGTAGTCAAACTTGGACAACACCCTCTTCATCCAAATCAGTTGGCAGGCATATGCTGACGCAACTACAAATTCTGCTTCGGTTGTGTTGAGTGTGACTATAGGTTGTTTCCTTGATGACCATGTAACCGCTGCATCGTTAAGTATAAAGGCATAGCCCGAGGTGTTTTTCCTGTCATTGATACATTTGGCATAGTCGCTATCTGTGTATCCCACAAGCTCCTGATTTCTTGATCTTTGATAGAAAATCCCAAAACACACACTACAAGAAAGATGGTCCCCAACGACATATATTAGCGACGTGGTTATCACGTGAGTAATAAATGCAGTTGCGACGTGATAACCACGTCGCAAACATATTTTAATGATATATAGCGCAAGTCAGAGGTGGTTGTTTGAAAAAAGAATCAGCGACGTGTCTTACACGTCGCTACAGAAGGGGGAAATTTGAAATTTGGTAGTGACGTGATAGCCACGTCGCTACATTAAAGGGGGAAAATTAAAGTTGATTGATGACAGGGTGGCAGAGTGGGAAAGTGAATTATATTTCTGTTGAGTGTGTAGCGACGTGAGTATCACGTGGCAATGTTGCGACGTGACAGTCACGTCGCTACTTGATGTTTACATCTCCACAAAATTCCCATCCGTTACAGCATCTGGTGTTTCCTCTTCCTTTCTTCTTCCTTTCCTCTTCCTTTCTTCTTCCTTTCTTCTTCCTCTCAAACCCAAATTCCCAAATCAAATTTCCTCCATCCCAAATTGTTGAAGAAGAATAAGGTATTCATATTTTGATAAATTTTTATTTCATTTGTTCATTATTTATTATACTGGTAATAAATATTAAAAAGAGTATTTTGTTTAACCTGTAGAGAAATTTGAAGAAGAACACCAAGAGCTACACAAGAAGAAGCAAATTAAGTGAAGAAATTATATAGAGGTATTTATACTTTTTTTTAAATATTTTATATGTATTATATAGATTAGTAGTATATGTATTTTGTTTATGTGAATTAAAAAAATATTTTATTTAATTTTAGTTTTAGGTTAATTAGTATTATAGGTTAATGTTTAAAATAAAATGAAAATTAGAATGTTTTATATATTAATATATTATTAAACAGAAATATTATTGTTAATATATATAGGTTAATATTTATTAATATTATTGCATGTTATATAGACATATAAAAAAAATTTGTTAGTATATACGTATAAAATAAAAAAAATTTGAATATATATTAAAATAAAATTTTTTAGAAAACATAAAATTAAAAGTCTTATTTTATATATATATATATATATATATATATATATATATATATATATATATATATATATATATATATATATATATATATATATATATATATATATATATATATATATATATATATATATATATATATATATATATATATATATATATATATATATATATATATATATTAACACATAAATTTAATAACATATTTAAAAACAAAAATGTATATTATATTTATTATAATAGTTTTATTTTTTTATTTATATGTTAAAGATATGAAAAAAAAAATTATATATTAAAATAAGAATTTATAAAAAACATAATTAAAAAAAGAGTATATATATTATATTATTATTTTAATATTATTGTTATATATATAATAAAAAGTATATATGTTACATTATTTGTTTTCTAATATTATTGTTGTATATATAATAAAAAGTAAATATGTTATATTATTGTTTTTTGATATTATTGTTATATAATAAAAAATTATATATTTTACATTTGAATATTTATTTATATGTTAGTATATATATAAAAAAGCAAAATTTATATTTTTAAGAATAGTATTAAATAGTTTAAGAATAATATTATTAAGTTGATTAATATTTCTAATGAAAAAGACAATGATTGTATAAATGTGCAGTATGGAATATTATCGGTATTATCGTAGTTGGATGTACGATAGAACATATCCAGGAAGAAGTGGACTTAAACCCAATTTTATAGTAGGAGTTGATGGGTTTATTAAGTGGGCGTTTGCTCAGGATTGTTGTCGAAGCGAAGGAGGGGTTAGGTGTCCCTGTCTTAAATGTGAATGTAGACCAATAATTAGTGACCCAGAGGAAGTAACATGTCATCTGCATAGAAGGGGATTCATTGAAAATTATTGGGTTTGGACGTATAATGGTGAAGAACTACCGGTTAATATACCAGAGACTAGCAACACGCATGCTTCAAGTAGTCGACCGGTTATGGAGTATGAGGAGAACTTTAATTTGATCGGTGACATGGTTGAGGATGCTTTTGGTGTGAACGTGACATATGATGAACCTGGAGATTTTGACGGGGAAGAGTTGTCGAATGAGGAAGCGCAAAGATTTTATCAATTATTGAACGAGATGAATACGCCGTTGTTTGAGGGGTCGTCAGACTCAAAGCTATCAATGTGTGTGAGATTATTGGCCGCCAAGTCAAATTGGAATGTTTCTGATCAATGTCTGGAACATTTTGCAAAAATGATGTTGGACTCCACCACTACGAAAGACAACTTGCCTACAAGTTATTATGATGCAAAGAAGTGGGTGTCGAAGTTGGGTTTAAAAGTAAGAAAGATTGACTGTTGCATTAACGGTTGCATGTTGTTTTATGACAATGAGTTTGGTACTCAAGATGGATCGTTAGAGGAGTGTAAGTTTTGTAATAGTCCAAGATATCAAGTTTGCAGTAGAGCCGTTAACAGCAAGCAAAAGCGTGTAGCAGTAAAATCCATGTTTTATCTTCTTATAATACCAAGGTTAAAAAGAATGTTTGCTTCAATGCACAGTGCAAGTCAAATGACATGGCATCATACAAACCAAACAAGTTCTGGCACTATGCGACATCCATCTGATGGTGAGGCATGGAAGCACTTTAATCGGACACATCCAGATTTTACTGCAGAACCTAGAAATGTCAGGCTTGGATTATGCTCTGATGGATTTGCCCCATACGTGCAAGCGTCAGGAAGTGCGTATTCTTGTTGGCCAGTTATTGTAACACCTTACAACCTCCCTCCTGAGATGTGCATGACAAAACCATACATGTTTTTGACGTGTGTTATTCCAGGCCCGCACAGTCCAAAAGCCGGAATTGATGTGTACTTACAACCTTTAATTCATGATTTGAAGAAGATGTGGATTGGAGAATGGACTTATGATATATCCCGTAAACAGAACTTCACATTACGAGTTGCCTTGATGTGGACCGTTAATGACTTTCCAGCATATGGCATGTTGTCTGGTTGGGGTACGCATGGAAAAATGGGTTGTCCGTATTGCATGGGATACACCAAAGCATTTACGTTGGATAAAGGTGGGAAAAGCTCATGGTTTGACTGTCACCGCAGATTCCTACCAGCAAATCATCCATATAGAAGAAACAAGACAAATTTTAAAAAAGATGTACGAGAGAAAGATTTGCCTCCGCCTCGATTTCCACCAGGGGTTATATGGAACCAAGTATGTGAACTACCAAAATTTACAGATACTGGCAAAGCATGCCGAATTGAAGGATACGACGTCACCCACAATTGGACAAAAAGAAGTATATTTTGGGATCTTCCGTATTGGAAAGATAATTTGTTGTGCCATAATCTTGATGTTATGCATATTGAGAAGAATTTTTTTGATAATGTATTTAACACAGTGATGGATGTGACAGGAAAAACAAAAGATAATGAGAAGGCCAGACAAGACATGGGAATTTGGTGTAATCGAAGAGAGTTGGAGTTGAAGCCTCAACCGAATGGAAAATTATTAAAACCCAAGGCTTGTTTCAGTCTGACTTCCCAAGAAGCTAAAGCGGTTTGTCGATGGTTAAAAGAATTGAGAATGCCCGATGGGTATTCATCAAATTTAGAAAGGTGTGCTGACCCTAACACTGGAAAATTACATGGTATGAAAAGTCATGATTGTCACATTTTTATGGAACAATTGCTACCAATTGCATTTGGATCGCTACCCAAACATGTTCTTGACCCACTAACTGAAATTAGTCAATTTTTTAGAGATATTTGTGCATCAACTTTAAAAGTGGAAGACATCATTAAGTTGGACCAAAACATTGCACTCATTCTTTGTAAGTTGGAACAAGTATTTCCGCCTGGTTTCTTTGACTCCATGGAACATTTACCTGTGCATCTTGCATATGAAGCTTATCTTGGTGGACCTGTTCAATATAGGTGGATGTATCCGTTTGAAAGGTTCATGGGTGATTCAAAGAGATCGGTGAAAAATAAAGCTAGAGTAGAAGGATCTATATGTGCACATTACTTGCATCGGGAAACATCACATTTTTGCACTCACTATTTCAATCACTTGATGTTAACTTCTAGAATCATACAGAATCCTGTAAATGTCAATCAGAGGAGTCAATTCACCTTATCAGTCTTTGCGCTTCCAGGTCGACCTTCTGGAAAGAAGGGTGTGCATTGGTTGACCCAAAAAGAAATGCAATCTGCACATGTCCATGTCTTGATCAACTGCGTTGAAGTTAAACCATATCTTGAGTAAGTTTACCAAAACTTTTTAAACTTATGGTGTGTGTATACCAAACTTATTAAACTTATGGTGTGTGTTTTGTAGGGAATTTAACAATGCCTATTTTCATAGTACCGGGGTACAGTCAACATCAGGTGTCATTCATGCTCAATTTCCCTCATGGTTCAAGCAAACATTGTCTAGCGTTCTTGCACTAACTCCAGAAATACTCCATTTGAGAAACTTGGCAAAAGGCCCTATCTAAAGCGCAAATGATTGGCACACATACTTCGTGAACGGATATAAATTTCACACTGAGGCATGGACCGAAGGGAAAAAAACCATAAATAGTGGTGTTTTTGTAAAAGGAGTTATAGATGGCGGTGAAGACGACTTCTATGGATTTGTTAAACATATCTACGAGTTGGTATACAATTACTTGGACACGGAAAATAAAGTTGTCTTGTTTTATTGTGAATGGTATGATCCAACTAGAGGCACAAAGATAGACAAGTCATATGGTTCTGTCGAGATTCAAATGAACCGGAGATACAAAGAATATGACCCTTTCATAATGTCACATATTGTTAGGCAAGTTTATTATGTTCCTTATCCTTCATTTGTAATACGTAAAAGAGGATGGTGTGTTGTAATAAAAACAAAACCGCTAGGTCATATTGAAACTGGAGATCTAGTGGAAGATGCTGCCTACCAAGTTGATGACGTTGAACAAATTAATGATGTGGTTGCAGCTGGAGACATTACAACTTTGTTGGATACAACTGTTGAGGGACTTCAAGTTGATGCGTCTATATTGTTGGTTGATAATAATGTGGATGAAGACAACGATGAAGAGTTTGAATCCGAGGACAATATTACATCGGATGATGAACAGGATATGGATAACGAGCATGAAGATTTAGATTAATTAATCACTTAATGTAATATTAATGAATATATATTAAACATGTATATATTGAATTTGTCAATGAATATATATTTATGTCAATGACTTTATTATCTTTGTTTATGAAAATATATATAACTAGGTAAAATGCCACCGAAGAATAAGGATAGCGGTAAGAAGTCTCAGCGTCCGAGGGTAGTAACATGTGAGTCTCCTCACTCAGCCATGTGCCCACCCCCTCAGAGTCAGGTTGATCCTATGTCCCTGGCCAGTACTCAGGATTTTGTCCCATTACTCTCCTCCCATACATTCCCGTCTGGGGTACCTGCATCTTTTGTGCCACCTGGAGGCCCCGGTTTCCTTTTCTCACAGACTCAGATGCCGTCTTCCTTCCAGCATGCGGGAGAATCTAGTTTCCCTTTCCCACCGACCCAGATGCCATCATCCTTCCAGCAGGCAGGAGGGTCTAATGTTCCTTTCCCACCGACTCAGATGCCATCTTCCTTCCAGCATGCGGGAGGATCTAGTTACCCTTTCCCACCGACCCAGGTGCCTTCATCTTTCCAGCAGACTGGTGTCCCCTCATCATTCCAGCAGACGGGGGGAGGACCCAGTTTTCCATTTCTACAGACTGGCGTGCCTTCATAATTCCAGCAGACGGGGGGACCCACACAGATGTCTTCATCCTTCCAGCAGGCGGGAGGGTCCAGCACCCCACACTCCACACACATTGGAGGACCCAACAGTCCACGTCCGACACAGGCTGGACGATCCCCCAGTCCCCGTCCCACACAGGCTAGAGGAACCCGCGCCCCACGTCCTAGACGGACCGGAGGATCACGCACCCCACATCCCACACAGGCTGCAGGATCCAGCACCCCACGTCCTACACAGGCTGACGGTGATGCAGATGTGGTAGCTGATGATATAGATGGAGCTGATCTTCGTGAGAGAGATGATCCGAGTGAGATTCATGTCATTGACGGGAGGTTTTGGATTTGGCCCGAAGGAAGCAAGTAAGTTTCTTATATAAACTTTTATTTAAGTACATATTCATTTTAATATTTTGTATAAATTTATAATTAATATTGTTTATTCAAAATCTTGTTGTTTAGTTTCGCGCCGAGTCAGACTGCTGCCAAGGTTATTAATTATATAATCCAGCAGATGTATAAATCATCTTGGAGGAACTTTGGCGAGGTTACAAATAAAGAAGAATGGTTTAAAAAATTTAAGGTATTGTTATTTATTTAAGTTGTAAATTTAATATATTTTTTTAGTATTGTTATTTAGTCACATTTTAATGATAATTACTTAACTTTTTATTTTAATGTCATACAACATTGCAGAAAAAATGTGTGTGGGATCCGTTGAATGAGAAAATTATGGAAAAAATCTATTATAGCAGAACTTCTAGAAGATTTTCTGATATAATGCGGCGGGTTAAGGAGAATTATGAGTTGCATGGTATCCGTCCTAACTGGATAGGCGTAGAGGTTTTTGGCGAACTTCGTACATATTGGGGTTCGCCAGAATTCAAGGCCAAATCCGAAAATTTTAAGAAGATGAGGGCATCCGAAAAGGGGGGATGTGTCAATACTGTTGGAAGTATTAGCACTGCAGAGCATGTCCGGCGGATGGTAAATATTACTAATTTTTTAAGTTATATATATTTTTATTCATAATATTTTTTACTAATTATTTTTAACTTTATTGTTTAGACTAAGGAGATGGGGAGACCACCATTGATCATTGAGTTGATTACGAGGACTCGGACAAAGAAATCGGGAGGTTTTGTCGACGAGCGCACAAAGAGAGCTTTTGTAAGTAATTTAATTTATGTTTTTTTTAAGTTAATAACAAAAATAGTGACGTTATTTTCACGTGGCAATCTATAAGTTGTGGCGTGATTATCATGTGGCAACTGATAAATTGCCACGTGACTGATTTTCATGTGGCAACTGATACATTGCCACGGGAAAATCACGTGGCAATTCATAAGTTGATTTGTGAAAATCACGTGACAAATTTTTAATATATTTGAATTTAGTATAATTTAATATATATATATATATATATATATATATATATATATATATATATATATATATATATATATATATATATATATATATATATATATATATATATATATATATATATATATATATATATATATATATATATATATATATATATATATATATATATATATATATATATATATATATATATATATATATATGTAATTTTTTTTTTAATTTTATTATTTAATGTATGTGTAGGATGATTATCAGACATTGCTTGCACGTTTTCTGGAACACAATCCTCAATATAGGCCAGCAGAAGGGGAGCCGCTTAATGGTGATGTTGATTTCTATATTTGGAATGAGGTTGTTAATGGAAAAGGGCCTAATGGTTGCTTTTTTGCGGGAGGAAATTTGGCCGCCGGCTTGAGAGTTGGTGATCGTAATCTGTTTCAACGACTTAGAGATGGAGAGGGAGGGTCACGTCAACCGAATCTGACACAGGATCAACTTGAAACAGTAAGACAATTGGCGGCAAGTGAAGTGAGACGCGAAATGGAGGCCCAAATAACGACAATGAGGCAAGAGCAGAAGCAGCAGTTAGAGATCATGCGGAAGAGACAATCTGATATGGAGGAGCAGATGAGACGGTTTATGCAAGGTGGTGGAAATCAAAATGTTCCTGATACACAGCCGGATGATGATGGAATTGATGATTTTGATCTTGATAATTATCCGGGTGAAGATGCCCCGTGAAAACATTTTATTTATTTCGTTTTTAAATTTGCATTTATGTAAGATATTTATTTTTATCATTTTAAATTATTAAATTATATAACATTTTATTATATGACTTTATTTTATAAAATTCTATTATTTAAATATATAATAAAATACTATTATTCTAATAATTTTAATATATAAATTTTATTATATAAATTTTATTATTTAAATTTTATTATATAAATTTTATTATATAAATTTTATTATTTAAATTTTATTATATAAATTTTATTATTTAAATTTTATTACATAAATTAATTAATATAAAAAATAATTACTAAACAATTTTTAAAAAAATAAAAACGTCACCTGTAGCGACGTGGGAATCATGTCACAAATTAGTGAAATGATTCTCACGTTGCAACTAAAGCTGCTATGTCAGATTGTATATTCCCTAAAACAAAGCTTTTGCGACGTGAATACCACGTCACAACTTTGTGACATGGGAATCACGTCGCTACTGGCTTGCCACTGGCTCCCCAGCGACATATGTCTCCACGTCGCTAT
Source organism: Vicia faba (assembly GCA_948472305.1). Lineage (NCBI taxonomy): Eukaryota > Viridiplantae > Streptophyta > Magnoliopsida > Fabales > Fabaceae > Vicia > Vicia faba. The sequence goes on along the minus strand of OX451739.1, from coordinate 15,796,672 downwards.
TTTTGTTTTGCCACGTGATTTTGATGTTTGCCACGTGATTTTCACGTGGCAAATAAGCTTCTTTTTTGTAGTGACATAGTTCCCTGCATATATCTCAGTATTCTCTTTGTTGCCATAAGGTGGATCTCAGTTGGCTTGGCTATATATTTACTGACTACACTAACTGCATACATCAGATCCGGCCTGGTATTGGTCAAATATATCAAGCTACCAATAAGTTGCTTGAACATGGAGCTGTTTACTATCACACATGTATCATCTTTATCAATTTTAACCCCAGGAACAGTAGAATTTAGGGCCAAGTTGCTTTTACGCATCCCAAACTTCTTCAATACCTCTTTGGCATCTCTCTTTTGAGAGATGAATATTCCATTGTCAAGCTGCATAACCTCTAAGTCAAGGAAGTAGTGCATTCTTCCGAGATCAGTCATTTCAAATTCCTCCATCATTAATTGTTTGAATTCTTTCAACATAGCTTCATCATTCCCAGTATAAATTAAATCATCAACATTAGGCTAACAATTAAATGCTTCCCTTGTTGATTGATCTTGGTAAACAAGGTTTGTTCGCTTGCTTCTTTATAAAAGCCCGTGTTTCTAAAGTATGCTTCAATTATGCTAAACCAAGCTCTTGGTGCTTTTTAAGGCCGTATAAAGCTTTCTGGAGCATGTATACCTTAGTCGTCTCATGCTTCATTTCATATCCTTTTGGTTGATCAACGTACACCTCCTCTATAAGTTTACCTTGTAAGAACGCGGACTTCACATCCATCTAATACACAACCTTACTTCGTTGTGCACCAAGAGCCAAGATCATACGCACAATGTATATCCTTGCCACTGGTGCGTATACTTCTTCATAATCAATTTTGTGTTGTTGTGCATATCCCTTTGCTACTAAGCGAGCCTTATACTTGTGAATCTCACCATGTTGATTCAATTTTGTTTTATACACCCATTTGACCTGTATGCTTGCGACTCCCTTTGGTAATTCAACTAGAGTCCAGGTTCCATTCTTTTCGATGGACTGAATTTCAGCATCCATGGCTTTCTTCCAGTTGGTATTTAGCACAACTTCCTCAAATGATTGGGGCTTAAAATTTGCTTCCACGTCAGAGTTTGAGACAACCGAGTTCACCACATAATCCTTCATCCACCTTGGATATCTTATGCTACGTTGGCCTACTGCTGCATATTTTTCCTATTGTAGCTACTACATTATCACCCTCAGTAGCAATCCCAGTCTCAACTGCATTCTTAAGCGCCCCATTCTCAACTGTTGAGTGACTTGTATCTTCACTGTACTCTATGGATTCTTTATGCTCTGATTGAGCTTGTGGTGTCACTGTATCACTCTCTTGGTCAACAATAGTAGTATCCATATCTCTACAATCAACCTGATCTTTATTGAACTCTGAGTGACTTGTATTCCAATCATATTTCTTATTTTCTTCAAACACGACATCCCTGCTAACAATGATCTTTCTTTTAATGGGATCATATAACCTATATCCCTTAGACCCGGCACTTAATTCCAAATAAAACACAATTAGTGCTTTTGTCGTCAAGCTTGACTCTTCGAGCATCTGAAATATGGACATGAGCAATGCAACAAAAAAATATGAAGTGCTCAACTGTGGGCTTCGCTCCAGACCAGGCCTCTTCAGGAGTCATTCCTTTTACGGCAGAGGTGGGACTCCTATTAAGCACGTGGAATGCCCAATTAAGCGCTTCAGGCCAGAAAATCTTAGGCATTTCCTTCTCGACAAGTAAACTTATGGCCATGTTCATGACAGTTCGGTTTTTTCTTTCGACAACTCCGTTTTGTTGTGGCATGTAGGTTGTGGTGAGCTATCTTTTTATCCCTTCTTGTATATAATAATCGGTAAACTCATGTGAGGTAAACTCACCTCCACGATCAATTCTCAAGCATTTCACAAATAAAACGGACTCACTTTCTACCTGACTTTTAAATTGCTTGAATGTAGAAAATGCATCACTCTTATAAGCAATAAAATACACCCAAGCCTTCCTACTAAAGTCGCCAATGAAACAGATGAGGTACCTTTTTTGACCATGTGACATTGGCGAGATGGGACCACATATGTCGGCATGTATAAGCTCTAATCAGGCTTCAACTCTCCACGTGGCTTTTCTTGGTATGATCTCCCTGTGTTGTTTTCCTTTCAAACACTCAACACATACAACAATAGTTTCTCTAGAAGCAATGATTTCTCCAAGATTTGGAAAGCCTTAAACCACATTGTTGCTTGTCAAAGTTTGAAGTCCATTATAGCTAAGGTGGCCATACCTGCAGTGCCATAGATGAGCAATTTCTTGGATGTCAGTTTGGAAGCAGCATTCACTTGACTCATTGGTAGTCGAGGAGGTCTTCGAGAGCAATATGAACATTTTGTTGAGTGTCATTCTACTTTCAAGGATAAGGCCCTTTAATGGATGATAGATTCTGAACTCATTGTTCTTGATTCGAAAGGCCAAGCCTTTTTCTGCATTTGTCTGATGCTTAGTAAATTGTTCTTCAATTCTGTAATTTAGAAAACTTCTTGAACAACATAACAAACACCGCCAAGATTTAACCTAACACTCCCTTTACCCACAAGCTTCATCTCCATATGGTTCCCTAGACTAACTTCTCTTTTGAACCCTTCCTCCATGATACAAAAGAGAGAGAGAGAGAGAGAGAGAGAGAGAGAGAGAGAGAGAGAGAGAGAGATCTCCGCTCATGTAGTTGTTGCACCCGCTGTCTAAGAACCATGCAATCTCTCCTTTTTTTTCCCTGATGCTTCAATATAAGCCATAAGAAGCATCTCTTCATCCTTGCTCATCTCAGCATAATTAACCGTCTTCTTGAGATTAGGGCATTCATATTAAAAATACCCTAATTGGTGGCATTGTTAACATTCAAGTGTTGCTTTGTTGTAGGTTTGATGCCCTCTGTTGTACCCCAAAATTTGCCCTCCCATTTCCTCAACATTTTCTCATCACAAGACCTTTGAAAATCAAGATCCAGTTAGGGTTTCCTCTGCTCAAGACTTCTCCTTGCACTGTTGACCCAAATTAGGGTTTGTGTTTGCACAAAGATATTTTGACCTAAAATGCCTAAGATGACTTTCATGCTTCATGTTGGACTCCCAAGTTTATCCATACCAAGTTTCAAGTCTTGATTCCAAATTTTTGCCCAGTCAATTGGACAGTTGACCTAGAAATCAACTGTATTGGGGAAAAGTCAACTGTGGCCAATTGATAGTCAAATCTCATGAAAATTGACCCACATCAACATTATGAAATCACATGGACCATTTGATCAAGTTTGGATCACATTTCCACAAGAAATTTGATCAGATCATCAAAAGGGTGGTCATTTTTAGGGTTTTGACTGCACAAAGGAAATTTTTGACTGTTTGACCTAGCCAATGGCAAACCAAGCTCACATATGGACTCAAGGACCCCATGGAATTATCTTGACATGCTCAACAAGTTCAAAGGATCCCAAATACACAAGATTGATAGTTGAATTTCCCAGTCAATTGATCAATTTTGACTGTATACTGAAAGGTCAAACTTTGACTTTTTGGTCAAAATCAAAAGTCAAGATTCATTTTTCATCAAAACATGCCAAATCATGAAACTTGTTCACCAAGAAATCAAGAAATGCAAATTAGGGTTTGAAATGGAAATTTTTCATAACTTAGAATTTTTCTAAGTTATGGAAAACCCTAATTTTTCCCCAACTTTGCCCCACTTTCTCACCAAGATTCATTTGGATTCAAGCAAAAGTCAAAACATGAAAGTTGTAGCTTGTTGCAAAATCTACAACTTTGATTCACAAAGTTTTCCCAAAAGAAGCTTGTATCTCAAGTTACAATTTTTGGAACAAGGGTACCAAATCATTCTTAACTTAGTGAAAATTTGACCTATTTTGGACAAGTTTTTTACCTAACTTCAAGACCATTTTTCATACAATTCCACTTGGAATTTCAATTTGCATTTCAAAGATGGATTGTAGTACACATTCCAAGCTTTCAAAAATGTCCAAGAACTTCTCAAACAACCTCATGGTTAGGGAGAATCGAATTTTGCAAAATGGGAAAAAGTCACTTTTGTTCTTGGCCAAGACATGTTCATACATTGGTGCCATTTTGAATTCAGCATGCTTAAGCTACATTGCAGGCCTCTAATCCCATTTTCACTCAATAATTCAATGCAAAACCATTGTGCCAAGATGTTGTTCTATGCATTTGGACATTACATGGAGAATTAACCCTTAATTAGAAAAAACATTATTTCCATTTTGAAAAAGTAGAACTTTATGTCCATTTTGCAAATCCAAGTGGTACAGTCCAAATCTTCTTGGCACAAGTTTATGAGCAAATTGCACTGATCAAGGCCAATGTATGCAGCATAGTGTGAGGGCCTGTACAGGCTAGAAACATCAAGTGGCCTTTGCTTGCTTAAGTGTGAAGAAAGATAGCATAACAAATACCAACTTCCATTCCTGCAAACCAGGCCTTAGAGAAAGTTATCACACACATTCTAAACATCAAACACAAGCTGAAGCACGACCCTAAGACCACCAATACCTCCCCATTGCCAAAATCACTCTCAAACTGCAAAAACAGAGCAACCTCTGCAGATTGAGTTCCAACTCTTAATCCTTTCAAGCATTCTTGCCCAAACCACTTCAAACACCTTCCCTACCATCAATCCAAACTATCTAAAGCATTAGAAGCAACCTGTAACTCCTCTAATCCATTTGGCCATTTTCACTTTTCTGATTTGCAGGTGAAGTGCTATAGCACGATTCAAAAGGTTTCAAGACAAAGTAAAGCTTGGAATAGCATCCCTGGACATCAAGGAAGCTATACCAATCATCACCTTGCACTGAAAGCTTCTCCATTTCCAGATAGAACTTCAACTGAACATGTAAGTTCATGAACTCGTATCTCTCTTATTAGGCATTGTTAGCTTTAGGTTTGTGAAGAGAATATGTCACATTCATAGCCCTGAACATGCCCATGTAATTAGATTTCATTTATATTATGTGTGCTGCAAGTATTTTGAGTCTGAACATGGCATAAAAACTAGGTCAGAAATTGGGGGAGAAGAAATTCCCCCTCATCTTAGAGAGTTAAGTCAAGTTCTTTACATGGTTGGATTCGTCTTCTCATGCTCTACATTTTTCATGTTGTGAGTTTTGCTTGAAAGTCCAGGAATCAAGAGATAGAAAACGCGTGTTCTGGTTGTTCATACAGGTCTGAGGTTGAAGACAAAGTCTTCTTGGGCTGGGCCTGAGTTGACTTTTCTATTTGCACCCTTTTGTTACTTTTACACCCCCCAAGCCCATTTTGCTTATTTTTATGATTTTTTGACATTTTCTTTTTTGTCCTGACTCATTTATTTTTTCTAACAATATTAAAAATATCAAAAATATTTTTCTCACCATTTTTGAATTTATTAGGCATTTATTTGGTTTCTTTTAGTTTTTGTACATAAAATAAATACATAAAACCATTTTTTACTTAAAATATAAAAAAAATAATGTAAACACATTTATTTTTCATTTTTTATTTTATTTTATCTTCTGAAAATATTTTATACAAAATATACTTTTTTTTTATAAATATTAAATATTATTATTTTTGTACATATAATATATATTTAGTAAATAATAATAATGCATACATATTTATTAGTATATTTAGGAAAAAATACAAAATATACACATTTTTATTTTTATTTAATATTTAATATAAAAATACCTTTTGACAAATATACTTCATCTTATTTTATTTTTGTATACAATAAATAAATACTTGTACATAATAAATAAATAATGCATTTTATTTAATAGAATCAGGGTTTAACCCTAAACATGAAAAACTCCAAAAAAAATAATACTTTTCTTTTTGTTTATTTTGATACATAAAAATACCTTTTTTCATATATACAAAAACCATTTTTGCATCTTGCATATTTATTTTTATTTCATTTAAATTGTGCAAATAAATATCTTGTAACTAATTCAAATATTGATGTAATAGTTAGGTTTAAATTCCTTGTCAAAATCCCCATTTGAACATTTGTACCCCCTTCCCATATATGGTGTTGTAATAGCTTAGTAAATTTATTTTTCGCACTTTATTGCTTTCTAATTATACCATGTTAGAATTAGGGTTTGTATGCAAAAAAAAAACAATGAAAATAGTTTGACCTAATTTCAAGATAAACAAGCATGAAAATGGACACACAAATCACACTTGCACCCCCTAGGGTATTCCACTTGTTGCCTTTCAAAATTGGGCCATATTGCATGTTAAGTCTCTTTGGGCAAAACAAACAATCAAATGATCATAGTCCCTCGATGACGCTTTCAAAATGTTGCCTAAACAAATGATCAAGTCCCTTAAATAAAATTGCCCAAAGATACTTGGCACCATTGCAATTATGGTCTAAACGATGACCCGCGCCCGTCCCTTTCACATCCTAACATGAGATTGTCCACCAAATACAATGGTGGAACAAACTTGTTAAAAGGGTTAAAACATAGCAATAATCTTTGAGAAATTTAGGAGTAGATAACCTCTTAGTTACTTGAATCAAACTTGCAAAAACAAAACACTTGCCTATTTTCTAAAACACACCCCACAACATTTTCAAAACAACTTTCAAAAACAAAATGAAAACCTTTTCAAAAGACATACATCTTTGTATACATCCCAACATGGATCATTACAAAGGTTGCCACCACATTGGCTTCTTTTCAAAACATTTTCAAACCCACACACAAGCACCATTTCAAACAATTGAAAACAAGAGGCAAGTGATCTAAGCAAGTAACTAAGAGCCCATGGATAACCATGGATAGAAAGGGTGCTAATACCTTCCCTTTCTATAATCTACTCCCCGAACCCAAGAAAACATCTCAAAAGGTTTTTGCTGTGCTTTTTAACCTTTCCTTAGGATAAAATAAAAAGTCGGTGGCGACTCTTGCTCAACCGAAACATTTGCGAAAACAAACGCAAAACCATAGTCAGTTCTCCCACCGTATCACAGAACTGGCGACTCTGCTGGGGAATATTTTAAAAGTGGAGTAACCTTAGGGCTTAGATCACCTTTGTTTTCAATTGTTTGCTTTGTTTGCTTTTATATTTGTGGGCTTTGCATCGGAGTTTCATAGATCTTAACCCGGATCTGGGGAATACCCTTTTTAGGTAGCATAATCTGTGAGGGACCTGTCCGGCGTAGACCGACATGGGTGAAGCAGTGGCTACGTTGGTGTGGCACCTTGGTCTGTACCTATATCCCTTGTGTTGCAATAAGGAGAATATAGGTCTTCTAAGGAGTCATTAAACACCAACCAACCTTAGAACCTTAAATTGACCAAACTTGGCCATTAGGACAGTAGCAGTATGCTACACTCATTGAGGCTAAACTCTCGCGATGGTTCTGGCCGCAAGAAAAGATTGCGACGCTGGAGTTATGATTGATTAAGGGTAGCCAATGATTTGAGATTCTCTAGAACCCGGTTACTTTTGATAGGACAGGTTTTAACCAACGAAACCAAAAGAGGGTAACACCTAAACTTCATGCTGGCCTGAAACTTGAGGGTTGTCTTGTGTGACTTGTGTGCCTTACCATGCTTGCCTATGTGAATACTTGTGGTGTGCTTCATCATAGCATCATGCCATCATACCATTGCATGCATCCTGTATAAAGGGCTAACCCATTTCAAAGGCAAAAAAGTTTCATCTTTGCTCTGTTTTGTAGGACATCATGATGCCCGTGCGTAGGAATACTATCCGGCTCAACTTTGTTCAACCACCAACTTTGCTCAAGGATTTGGTTGGTAGGATTCCAAACACCTCCTCCTTCATCAACATGCTTGGTTCTCTCCTTGGCTTGATCACTGCAAAATGGGACAAACAACTGATAAGTGTTCTGACCCAGTTTTATGACCCCCTGTATTATTGTTTCACCTTTCAAGACTTCCAGCTGGTTCCTACCCTGGAAAAATTCTCTTATTTGCTTGGGATCCCTGTCTTGGAGCAAACTCCTTGCACTGGTTTGGAAAAGACTCCTAGGCCTGAAGAGATTGCTGCAATTCTCCCCTTGACCAAAGAAGAGGTATTGGCTAACTGAGAAACTATAAGTGGAGTCAAGGGCTTTTTGGTCAAATTTCTGGTTGGCAAGGCTAATGATTTCTGGAATGACTTGGACTTCAAGGCGTACGAGGATATTCTGGCTCTTTTGATCTATGGTCTGGTATTGTTTCCCAATCCTGACACCTTCATCAGTATCCATGCCATAAGGATCTTCATGTCTCGAAATCCTGTACCCACTCTTTTGGGTGATATCTTGCAACAACTCTATGCTCGTACTGCCCGAAAATGGGGAACTCCGTGGTGTTGTGCTCCTTTGCTAGTGAGGTGGTTTATTTCGCACCTTCCTAAGTTCGTGCTGAAGAATGAAGAAGGAAAGGGTTGGGCTCGGAGGTTAATGTCTCTCACTGATAATGACATCACTTGGACCCTCAGAGGTTTGGATGAGGTAGCTGTCATTGATCGTTGTGGAGAGTACCCTAATGTTCCGTTGATTGGTATCCAAGGAGGAATCTCTTATAATCCATGCTTAGCTCTCCGTCAGTTTGGAAGAGCCAGAAGAGTTGGGCCTCATGAAATGTTGGTTCCTCACTTCCATTTTGAGTTTCAGGCAGACAGTGATAAACTACGCCATGGATTCATTAAAGCTTGGGACAGAATTCACAAAGATGACCCACATGAGTTGGGACCAAATACTTCTCTACCAATGGAACCCTATTGCAAATGGGTCCGCATCCGTGCTCAGAAGTTAGGTATGTCGTACGAAGCTTTCAGACCGATCATTCTTGAATCTCCTGATGAAGATGGGGTTCCTCCAACTGTCCTCCCTCCTCAGATACCCACTGATTTTGACACAATGAAGAGATCTTGGGCGCAGCTAAAGGAAGAACGGGATTTCTATCGGGAAAAGTTCAACGAGCAGAAACGGAAGATTCAAAGGCTGACTAAGCAATTGGAGGAAGAGTGGGTCCTGAATAACTACATCAACACTGAGAAAAGGAGGCCATGGGAGCACTGATGGGCTTTGGATATTTCCTTTTATAGCTTTTATTTCCTTTCCAGTATTTTTTCATTCCTGTAATGCCTAAGGGCAAGTTGTTGAACAATTTGAAATTTGAATCTAATGAAGTGCGTTTCCCTTTTGTCTACAAAGTTGAATCTTGTTTGTCTTTGAAAACATAAAATATACGCATCTCATTGCACCATATGCATAGCAGGTACCCTATTTCACAGGTTGCTTAATCTCCTTCGCTGTTTATTTTGAACAGTCATCATGAATCTAGACTCATCCAGTGAGCAAGCAATCAAGGCCCTTCAGGCCAAAAGTGCCCAGTTTCAAGAAATGGTCCTAAGCCTGGCCCAAGGTCAGCAAGAGTTGAAGACCCTACTCCTGAAGAAGAAGAAGAAAAAGAGGACTGCGTTGTTCAACACTGGACGCAGATTTGGGAACACACTCCATAATGAAGCTGAACCAACTACTTCTTCTGCTGAAAAAAATAGTCCCCAAGGGGGAGGAGCTCCTAGTCCCGCAGTCTCTGACAACGAGACGGACTACAATGACGAACAATACCCACCTGCTGGTGACAGATACAAGCAATTAGAAGACCGCTTGAGCGCCATGGAGATTCAGAATGTGCCGGGGCTGGATTTCGGAGATTTGGGGTTATCTTCTGGGGTAGTAATTCCACATAAGTTTAAGGCGCCTGCCTTCGCCAAATATGATGGGGCCTCCTGCCCAAAGCTGCATCTAAGGTCGTACGTAAGGAAGATCCAACCTTACACGGCAGATAAGAACCTTTGGATTCACTTCTTCCAAGATAGCCTTTCGGGGTCGCAGCTTGAATGGTTCTATCAACTTGATGGAACTAGTATCCGACACTGGGAAGATTTGGCAACCGCATTCTACAGACAATATCAATACAATTCTGATCTCGCTCCTACGCGTATCCAACTTCAGGGTATGTCTCTAGGAACGGGCGAAGGGTTCAAAGAATATGCACAAAAATGGAGGGATTTGGCTGGCAGGGTGCAGCCTCCATTAACTGATCGTGAGCTGGTTGATATGTTTCTAGGGACTTTGTCTAGTCCATTTTTCAATCATTTGGTTGGTAACTCCTCCGTTGGGTTTACGGATTTGATTCTGACGGGTGAAAGAATTGAAGCTGGCATCAGGTCAGGAAAGATACAAAAAGCTGCCTCTACAAGTACTGAGAAGAGGCCTTTCAAGAAAGAAGCAAGTGCCGTCTATGGTCCTAGAAGACAAGTCAAGCCAGAAAGTCGCCGAGCCGTCAATGCTTTGGTTATTTCAAAACCTGTTGCTGCTCCTCAGCAGTACAATCAACAAAGAGGTGAAAGGCCCAAGAGGCAGTATACTAGGCTGAGTATGACCTTGTCACAAATCTTACCACAACTGTTATCAACCAACTTGGTGACCGTCAAAGAAGCGCCAAAGGTCGTGAACACTGCATCTCCTAAGTATAACCCGAATGCCCGTTGTGTTTATCATTCTGATAGCCCCGGGCACACTACTGATGATTGCTGGGCCTTGAGAAATAAGGTGCAAGACCTTATCGACGCGAAGGAAATTCAGTTTGAAGCGCCTGAGAGGCCAAATGTTGTAACCGCTCCTATGCCCCAGCATAGAGTAAATGCCATTGAGGAAGATTTGTATGTTGTTTCGGTGAATGATGTTGCTACCCCTCTTTTGACTGTTAAGAGGAACTTACTACTAGCCGGTTTATTTCCGGGTTGTAGTGAGGGTTGCCTCCTGTGTGTTGTTATCCCTACCGGTTGTCCGCTGCTGAAATCAGGCATCCAAAGCCTGATGGATAGCAAAGAAATTATGTTCAAGAAAACTGCTGTTCCGTTTGTTTCCGCTGAAGAAATATCTGTTGTCACAATTTACAATCCTACCAAAACACCCATGAAGAAACCAGTCCAAATTATGTCTGTTGCACCCATTACTATTACTGTTCTGGGGCCTCTCCCCTATGAGTCTGATAAAGCGGTCCCATGGCATTATGGGGCCGACGTGTATGTGCTTGGGGTGAAGCAGGAGTTCAACACCAATACCAGTATCAGTAACATCTCTGGTCCCGCCAAGATTACCCGCAGTGGCAGGCTCTTCTCGCCTGACATTGCACCGCCAGTTATCCGAAAACCTCTCACCATCACACCCGCAAGTGTGCATGTTCTGAATCAAGTTCCTGTGTCTACTACTGCCGCCGAGTCCTCCAATACTCGGGGAAAAGAAGTTGCTACCGATTTGCCTGCCAGGACGGAGGCACCAAAAAAGACTGTTGTGGAAGCCTCCCAACAAGAAATGGAGGAAATTCTTAAAATCATCAAAAAGAGTGACTTCAATGTTGTTGAACAGTTGGGGCATACCCCCTCCAAAATCTCTATGCTATCATTGCTGATATGCTCAGAGGCCCATGCAAAAGCCCTGATTTCATTTCTGAAAATGGCCCATGTGCCGCAAGAGACCTCCGCGGATCAATTCACCGACTGTGTAGCTAATTTGACAGCTGACAATGACTTGGGGTTCTCGAATGCTGACCTTACCCCCAAAGGGAAAAATCACAACGATGCCTTGCACGTCTCTATAGAGTGCAGGGGCACTACTCTCGCACACGTGTTGGTGGATACCGGTTCTTCCCTGAATGTTTTGCCCAAGAAGGCATTGGACCGCTTGGATTGTGAGGGTATGGAGCTGAAACCTAGTAACATCATTGTTAGAGCCTTCGACGGTTCTAAGAGGATGGTGCACGGTGAAGTAGACATCCCTATTCGTGTGGGTTCCCAAGTCTTCGACTCAACGTTCTATGTAATGGATATTCGTCCATCTTACTCCTGCTTGTTGGGTCGACCCTGGATTCACAAGGCTGGGGCAGTAACATCCACTCTACACCAAAAGCTCAAATACCATGTCAAAGGGAAGATTGTTACTGTGCAGGGTGAGGAGGAATACATGGTTAGTCACTTGAATTCATTCCGGTATATCGAGATGGACGGGGAGTTTATTGAAACCCCCTTTCAGCATTTTGAGGAGGTACCTCCAACGTTGGCATCAGCTGAAACAGTGGTTGAAGAAGATTTTCCGTTGAAGATGGCATCCTTGAAGGATGCCCAGGCTGTAATCGAGAAAGGCAATTGTGCAAACTGGCGTCAGCTTCCTGACTTCACTCAAAAGAATGACAAGTTTGGGCTGGGCTTTACTGCGGAGGCTCAGAGGGCTGTGCACAAGGACAAGATCAGAAAGGCTCTAGTGTTTATCTCCAACCCAAGGGTGAATGCTATCGAGGAGGATGTAGAGGAAGCAGAATTTGACAGTTGGATCTATCCAACCACCAGCAACGGACCAAGCAACTGGACGGCAAAGGATTTTACACCTATCACATTTGTCACGCAGTAATTAACTCTTTTAATTTTCAATTTGTAACAAACAATATGTTAAAACTTTATTGGCTCGGTGTCCTACCCGGGGCATCGTAGCTCCATTTGTGAGGGCCTTTTGTATGACATTTCCATATATCATCAATCAAAACATTGGACGTTTGTTGCATTTCAAATCTTGTGCTCTTTTTCTTTCTGTGTTATATATTGCAAAACAACTATATTTACACACACTCACTTATACAGGTTTCAATCCACTCTGGATCTCACTGGTAACAGCTCTGCTACCACCAGTTATGACTTCGAGAATCCGATCAACTTGGCCAAAGACGAAGGTGAAGATGATTGCGAAGTGCCTGGTGAACTCGCAAGACTGCTACTCCAGGAAGAGAGGGCTATTCAGCTGCATGAAGAGCCGGTGGAAACAATTAACCTGGGTACTGAGACAGATAGGAAAGAGGTCAAGATTGGTGCCAATCTAGAGCTCAGCGTGAAGCAACCATTGATCCAGATGCTACACGATTACATGGAAATATTTGCTTGGTCCTATGAAGACATGCCTGGTTTGGATGTCGACATTGTAGTTCATCACCTGCCAACCAAGGAAGACTGCCCTCCGGTAAAGCAAAAGGTCCGCCGTATGCGCCCAGAGATGTCTGAAAAGATCAAGGCTGAGGTTATGAAGCAATTCGATGCCGGGTTTCTAGCGGTAACTTCTTATCCTCAATGGGTTGCCAACGTGGTGCCAGTGCCGAAGAAGGACGGTAAAGTCAGAATGTGTGTCGACTACAGGGATTTGAACAGGGCAAGCCCCAAGGATGACTTCCCCTTACCTCACATCGACGTTCTTGTTGACAATACTGCTCAACACAAGGTGTTCTCCTTCATGGATGGTTTTTCAGGGTATAATCAGATCAAGATGGCCCCGGAAGATATGGAAAAGACTACCTTTGTGACTCAGTGGGGCACCTTCTGCTACAAGGTCATGCCATTCGGGTTGAAAAATGTTGGGGCAACCTATCAACGTGCCATGGTTGCTTTATTTCATGATATGATCCATCATGAGATTGAGGTATACGTTGATGACATGATTTCCAGGTCTCAAACTGAGGAGGAGCACCTTGATCATCTTAGGAAGCTGTTTGACCGACTAAAGTTATACAAGCTGAGGTTGAATCCCAACAAATGCACCTTTGGGGTGAGGTCCAGAAAATTGCTAGGTTTCATTGTAAGTGATAAAGGTATTCAGGTGGACCCTGCCAAGGTAAAAGCCATACAAGAGATGCCAACTCCAAAGACAGAAAAAGAAGTCAGAGGCTTCCTGGGACGACTGAATTACATTGCCCGATTCATCTCACATCTAACTGCTACTTGTAAGCCAATCTTCAAATTACTGAAGAAAGATCAAGTAGTACGCTGGAACGATGAATGTCAGGCTGCCTTTGAAAAGATAAAGGAATATCTCCAAGAGCCTCCCATTCTTATGCCACCAGTGGAAGGAAGACCTCTGATACTATATTTGATAGTACTTGACAATTCAATGGGGTGTGTGCTGGGACAGCATGACGAGTCTGGCCGAAAAGAGCACGCCATTTATTACTTGAGCAAAAATTTTACCGACTGTGAGTCTCGTTTCTCACTGCTTGAGAAAACTTGCTGCGCTCTAGTATGGGCTGCTCGCCGGCTGAGACAGTATATGCTGACTCACACCACTTTGTTGATTTCAAAGATGGATCCCATCAAGTACATATTTGAAAAGCCTGCTCTGTCTGGAAGAATAGCAAGATGGCAAATGATCTTAACAGAATATGATATCCAGTATACAACTCAGAAAGCAATCAAAGGAAGTGTACTGGCAGATCATTTGGCACACCAACCTGTGGACGATTACCAATCATTGAACTTTGAATTTCCGGACGAAGACATCATGGTGGTAACTGACTGTGAAGTACCCGGACCGGATGAAGGACCTGAGGAAGGATCCCGATGGTCTATGCATTTTGACGGAGCCTCCAATGCTTTGGGTAACGGCGTCGGCGCTGTAATCATATCTCCCAAAGGAACTCATACTCCACTCACCGCCCGATTGTGTTTCAACTGCACCAACAACATGGCAGAATATGAGGCATGTATCATGGGTCTACAAGCTGCGACTGACTTAAGGATCAAATTTCTGAGTGTCTTCGGAGATTCCGCTCTCGTGATCAATCAGATCAAAGGCGAGTGGGATACGAAACACCCAAATCTTATTCCTTACAAGGAGTATGTGTTGACCTTGCTTCCCCACTTTGAAGAGATAACTTTTGAGCACTTCCCAAGAGAGGAGAATCAGCTAGCGGACGCACTAGCTACGATGTCTTCAATGTTCAAAGTTAAATGGGACAATGAGGCTCCCCGGATCATCATCTGGAAGTTGGACGAACCGACATACTGCTGCGATCTTGAGGCCGAAAAGGTGACTGAAAAACCCTGGTATCATGAGGTGAAGAGGTACTTGGAAGCTCAGGAATACCCTGAAGGTACATCTGTCAATGACAAGAAGTTCATGAGGAGGTTTGCGGCAAAATTCTTCCTCAGTAACGACATCCTCTACAAACGGAATCATGATTCAACTCTACTGCGTTGTGTGGATAAGTTTGAAGCAGAGAAGATCATGATAGAACTGCATGAAGGTACATTTGGAACACATTCCAGTGGACACACCATGGCAAAGAAAATCCTACGGGCAGGATATTTCTGGTCCACAATGGAAGCCGATTGTTACCAACACTCTCGAACTTGTCACAAATGCCAGATCTATGCTGATAAGGTGCATATTCCTCCGGTTCCTCTGAACATCCTGACGACACCTTGGCCTTTTGCAATGTGGGGCATTGATATGATCGGTGAGATCCGACCGACGGCATCCAACGGGCATCGCTTCATCTTGGTGGCAATCGATTACTTCACGAAGTGGGTTGAGGCAGCTTCCTACGCAACGGTAACCAAGAGCGTCGTGGCACGTTTCATCCGGCATAATCTGATCTGTCGATACGGCGTCCCGGAAAGAATCATTACGGACAATGGTACCAATCTCAATAACAAGATGATCGCTGAACTCTGCGAACAATTCAAGATACAACACCACAACTCTTCTCCCTACCGGCCGAAGATGAATGGGGCTGTAGAGGCAGCTAATAAGAATATCAAGAAAATTGTTCAGAAGATGACAGTAACCTATAAAGATTGGCACGAGATGTTACCGTTCGCTCTTCATGGGTACCGTACCTCAGCAAGGACGTCAACTGGGGCAACTCCTTTCTCCTTGGTCTATGGCATGGAGGCAGTCTTGCCAATTGAAGTCCAGATACCCTCTCTCCGGATAATGAAGGGTGCAGACTTGAGTGAAGATGACTGGATCCAGACTCGAATTGATTAACTAAACCTGATTGACGAAAAGAGACTCACCGCTATCTATCATGGTCAGACGTATCAAAAACGGATGATCAGGGCATTTAACAAGAAAGTCAGACCACAAGAGTATCAAGTTGGGGACCTGGTAATCAAACGCATCATCCTTCCTCAAAGTGATCCCCGGGGCAAATGGACCCCTACATACGAAGGGCCATTTGTGGTTAAACATGTGTTCTCAGGAGGAGCCATGATTCTGACCACCATGGATGGTGACAACCTCCCTCACCCCGCCAATGCAAACATAGTGAAAAGATACTACGCATGAACTAAAGACCCGCTAGGTTGACACACCTAGGCAAAAATAAGGGCTTCCCGGCGAACCAAAAGGGTTCGGGCAAAAATAAGGGATGAAATAAAAAAAAAATTTGTACACTCGGCAAGTCGAAAACCTGAAAAGGCGGCTTGGGCAAAAATGGGTATCCCGGTGGATTGAAAACCCGAAAGGGCGGTCCAGGCAAAAGTTAGGGATAAAGCGTAACACTATGTCTCATTGGATCACTTTGCATCCGGAATTCGGCATCAACTATCTGGCTCAGATCTCGGCATCGATCAATCAGCTCCATCTTCAACCAAGCAGCAAAGTGATGAGACGCTTGAAGACATAAAGGCGATAGCAGAGTTGGAACCCAGTGGGATTGTTCACATAGCTGTTTTGTTTCCTTTTCAAAATTGTAAATTCTAGGTTATTCAGCGGCATTCTCTTACTAGGATGTCAGCCTCTTGTACAAAAACGCCTATTCACAGGCAAAATTCAAAATCAATACAAATCCACTCTCCCATACAAATTGCCATTGTTTTTCCTTTTTCTGTTTTGTCTTGCGAAGAACGTCCAATGTCATTTTTGATATATGCATGTGACATTAAATTGCTGATTCATAAATATTTGCATATGAAACAAAAGATTAATTACAGGTGACATCAGAAACAGGGGCAATGTGAAGTTGTCCGATGCAGTCTGGTTGCTTTGTCCGCCAAGGTACCAAGGTAGATTCGACTGAAGAATGTGACCAAATCATCTCAACGCCCCGTAGGGTAAGACAAGATTCAGCAATACTTTCCCCAAGCAGAGTTGGTTCCCCGTCAATCCTGAAAAGGCACAACATTCCCCAGTGGAATATAGGCATTCACTAGCAAGCGTCCCCGGCAGTCTTAACCTAAGATGGTTCCCCGGCAGAATATCAGTACCCCAGTGCAATTCCGAAAAGTTTCCCCAGGAAAGCGGAATTCTTATCCCCAGCCGGTCTTAAAGCTTATCCCCAGTAGATTCTGGAAGCTTGTTCCCTGCAGAATACGGACGTCTCTCCCGAGCTTTATTCAAAGTTATTCCTCACAAGGGCTTATAACTGGGTTATCCTCAGCTATCTGCCACGGAAGATCGCCCTCGGCAAAGTTCTTCCTATTCCCCAGCGGAGTTTATCTTTGGTGTTCCCCAGTGGAGTTTATCATCATTATCCCCAGCGGAATCCATCATTGAAGTCCTCAGCAGGCCTCTCATCGAAACTTCAGCAAAGTATCTCTTCCACAGAGCAATTCCCTGGCCGGTCGTCAAGGATTTATTTTCCTAAGACGAAATTACATTCATAAACATTTCACATTTTCATACATCTTGCTTACGTACATGATAAAGTGCATACAACACTATCTCATGTTGAACATCATGACATCATGCATATCATACATCATGACATTGCATACAACTTATGTTTTTGCCTTTTCAGGGAAAAAGACAATCCCAAAGACAACTACCTTCAACTGTCACAATTCCAGATTCGATACCTGTATCTAGCCAGGGCACATCTGAGAGTGATCAGTTTCCAGACTCGATTCCTGTATCTAGCCAGGGCACGTCTGAAGAGTTCAAAGATTTGATTCCTGTATCCAGCCAGGGCACATCTATCAACTACAACATTTCCAGATTCGATTCCTGTATCCAGCCAGGGCATATCTGTTGACCATATTTCCATACTCGATTCCTGTATCTAGCCAGGGCACGTCTAAAGAGTTCGAAGATTCGATTCCTGTATCCAGCCAGGGCATATCTAGCAACTATCACAATGCCAGATTCGATTCCTGTATCCAGCCAGGGCACATCTATCAACTACAACGTTGCCAGATTCAATTCCTGTATCCATCCAGGGCATATCTGTTGACCACATTTCCAGACTCGATTCCTGTATCTAGCCAGGGCACGTCTGAAGAGTTCGAAGATTCGATTCCTGTATCCAGCCAGGGCATATCTAGCAACTATCACAATGCCAGATTCGATTCCTGTATCCAGCCAGGGCACATCTATCAACTACAACGTTGCCAGATTCGATTCCTGTATCCAGCCAGGGCATATCTGTTGACCACATTTCCAGGCTCGATTCCTGTATCTAGCCAGGGCACGTCTGAAGAGTTCGAAGATTCGATTCCTGTATTCAGCCAGGGCATATCTAGCAACTATCACAATGCCATATTCGATTCCTGTATCCAGCCAGGGCATATCTGTTGACCACATTTCCAGACTCGATTCCTGTATCTAGCCAGGGCACGTCTGAAGAGTTCGAAGATTCGATTCCTGTATCCAACCAGGGCATATCTGTTGACGACTATTTCCGGATTCGATTCCTGTATCTAGCCAGGGCACATCTGTGAGCAACCGATTATAGATTCGACACTTGTATCTAGCCAGGGCATATCTGCATGAGGAGATTGAAGATCAAACACCTGTAACAAGCCGAGAAAACATCTGTCTTTCTCAAATACACAAGTTCTCGCTAAGGAATCTCTTGTGCGATCAACACTTCCAAATGGCATCTATAAGCCCATTCCCGACAAAGTTCCGTCGCATCTCCAGATGGCATCTATAAGCCCATCTCCCTATCCACCATCTCTCCAAATGGCATCTGCAAGCCCATTCCCGACATCACATTGCTAATACTCCAACATGCGAGTGCAAATTTCCGGGCACTCTAGTGTCCAATCTCCTTTTACCCTCGAGTCACGAAAGGCAAACTTGCCAATCTAACTCTTCAGGTTCAAGAAGATTGAACGGGGGCAACTGTTGTACCCCAAAATTTGCCCTCCCATTTCCTCAACATTTTCTCATCACAAGACCTTTGAAAATCAAGATCCAGTTAGGGTTTCCTCTGCTCAAGACTTCTCCTTGCACTGTTGACCCAAATTAGGGTTTGTGTTTGCACAAAGATATTTTGACCTAAAATGCCTAAGATGACTTTCATGCTTCATGTTGGACTCCCAAGTTTATCCATACCAAGTTTCAAGTCTTGATTCCAAATTTTTGCCCAGTCAATTGGACAGTTGACCTAGAAATCAACTGTATTGGTGAAAAGTCAACTGTGGCCAATTGATAGTCAAATCTCATGAAAATTGACCCACATCAACATTATGAACTCACATGGACCATTTGATCAAGTTTGGTTCACATTTCCACAAGAAATTTGATCAGATCATCAAAATGGCAAAATGGTCATTTTTAGGGTTTTGACTGCACAAAGGAAATTTTTGACTGTTTGACTTAGCCAATGGCAAACCAAGCTCACATATGGACTCAAGGACCCCATGGAATTATCTTGACATGCTCAACAAGTTCAAAGGATCCCAAATACACAAGATTGATAGTTGAATTTCCCAGTCAATTGATCAATTTTGACTGTATACTGAAAGGTCAAACTTTGACTTTTTGGTCAAAATCAAAAGTCAAGATTCATTTTTCATCAAAACATGCCAAATCATGAAACTTGTTCACCAAGAAATCAAGAAATGCAAATTAGGGTTTGAAATGGAAATTTTTCATAACTTAGAATTTTTCTAAGTTATGGAAAACCCTAATTTTTTCCCAACTTTGCCCCACTTTCTCACCAAGATTCATTTGGATTCAAGCAAAAGTCAAAACATGAAAGTTGTAGCTTGTTGCAAAATCTACAACTTTGATTCACAAAGTTTTTCCAAAAGAAGCTTGTATCTCAAGTTACAATTTTTGGAACAAGGGTACCAAATCATTCTTAACTTAGTGAAAATTTGACCTATTTTGGACAAGTTTTTTACCTAACTTCAAGACCATTTTTCATACACTTACACTTGGAATTTCAATTTTCATTTCAAAGATGGATTGTAGTACACATTCCAAGCTTTCCAAAATGTCCAAGAACTTCTCAAACAACCTCATGGTTAGGGAGAATCGAATTTTGCAAAATGGGAAAAAGTCACTTTTGTTCTTGGCCAAGACATGTTCATACATTGGTGCCATTTTGAATTCAGCATGCTTAAGCTACATTGCAGGCCTCTAATCCCATTTTCACTCAATAATTCAATGCAAAACCATTGTGCCAAGATGTTGTTCTATGCATTTGGACATTACATGGAGAATTAACCCTTAATTAGAAAAAGCATTATTTCCATTTTGAAAAAGTAGAACTTTATGTCCATTTTGCAAATCCAAGTGGTACAGTCCAAATCTTCTTGGCACAAGTTTATGAGAAAATTGCACTGATCAAGGCCAATGTATGCAGCATAGTGTGAGGGCCTGTACAGGCTAGAAACATCAAGTGGCCTTTGCTTGCTTAAGTGTGAAGAAAGATAGCATAACAGATACCAACTTCCATTCCTGCAAACCAGGCCTTAGAGAAAGTTATCACACACATTCTAAACATCAAACACAAGCTGAAGCACGACCCTAAGACCACCAATACCTCCCCATTGCCAAAATCACTCTCAAACTGCAAAAACAGAGCAACCTCTGCAGATTGAGTTCCAACTCTTAATCCTTTCAAGCATTCTTGCCCAAACCACTTCAAACACCTTCCCTACCATCAATCCAAACTATCCAAAGCATTAGAAGCAACCTGTAACTCCTCTAATCCATTTGGCCATTTTCACTTTTCTGATTTGCAGGTGAAGTGCTATAGCACGATTCAAAAGGTTTCAAGACAAAGTAAAGCTTGGAATAGCATCCCTGGACATCAAGGAAGCTATACCAATCATCACCTTGCACTGAAAGCTTCTCCATTGCCAGATAGAACTTCAACTGAACAGGTAAGTTCATGAACTCGTATCTCTCTTATTAGGCATTGTTAGCTTTAGGTTTGTGAAGAGAATATGTCACATTCATAGCCCTGAACATGCCCATGTAATTAGATTTCATTTATATTATGTGTGCTGCAAGAATTTTGAGTCTGAACATGGCATAAAAACTAGGTCAGAAATTGGGGGAGAAGAAATTCCCCCTCATCTTAGAGAGTTAAGTCAAGTTCTTTACATGGTTGGATTCGTCTTCTCATGCTCTACATTTTTCATGTTGTGAGTTTTGCTTGAAAGTCCAGGAATCAAGAGATGAAAAACGCGTGTTCTGGTTGTTCATACAGGTCTGAGGTTGAAGACAAAGTCTTCTTGGGCTGGGCCTGAGTTGACTTTTCTATTTGCACCCTTTTGTTACTTTTACACCCCCCAAGCCCATTTTGCTTATTTTTATGATTTTTTGACATTTTCTTTTTTGTCCTGACTCATTTATTTTTTCTAACAATATTAAAAATATCAAAAATATTTTTCTCACCATTTTTGAATTTATTAGGCATTTATTTGGTTTCTTTTAGTTTTTGTACATAAAATAAATACATAAAACCATTTTTTACTTAAAATATAAAAAAAATAATGTAAACACATTTATTTTTCATTTTTTATTTTATTTTATCTTCTGAAAATATTTTATACAAAATATACTTTTTTTTTATAAATATTAAATATTATTATTTTTGTACATATAATATATATTTAGTAAATAATAATAATGCATACATATTTATTAGTATATTTAGGAAAAAATACAAAATATACACATTTTTATTTTTATTTAATATTTAATATAAAAATACCTTTTGACAAATATACTTCATCTTATTTTATTTTTGTATACAATAAATAAATACTTGTACATAATAAATAAATAATGCATTTTATTTAATAGAATCAGGGTTTAACCCTAAACATGAAAAACTCCAAAAAAAATAATACTTTTCTTTTTGTTTATTTTGATACATAAAAATACCTTTTTTCATATATACAAAAACCATTTTTGCATCTTGCATATTTATTTTTATTTCATTTAAATTGTGCAAATAAATATCTTGTAAATAATTCAAATATTGATGTAATAGTTAGGTTTAAATTCCTTGTCAAAATCCCCATTTGAACATTTGTACCCCCTTCCCATATATGGTGTTGTAATAGCTTAGTAAATTTATTTTTCGCACTTTATTGCTTTCTAATTATACCATGTTAGAATTAGGGTTTGTATGCAACAACAAAAAAAAACAATGAAAATACTTTGACCTAATTTCAAGATAAACAAGCATGAAAATGGACACACAAATCGCACTTGTACCCCCTAGGGTATTCCACTTGTTGCCTTTCAAAATTGGGCCATATTGCATGTTAAGTCTCTTTGGGCAAAACAAACAATCAAATGATCATAGTCCCTCGATGACGCTTTCAAAATGTTGCCTAAACAAATGATCATGTCCCTTAAAGAAAATTGCCCAAAGATACTTGGCACCATTGCAATTATGGTCTAAACGATGACCCGCGCCCGTCCCTTTCACATCCTAACATGAGATTGTCCACCAAATACAATGGTGGAACAAACTTGTTAAAAGGGTTAAAACATAGCAATAATCTTTGAGAAATTTAGGAGTAGATAACCTCTTAGTTACTTAAATCAAACTTGCAAAAACAAAACACTTGCCTATTTTCTAAAACACACCTCACAACACTTTCAAAACAACTTTCAAAAACAAAATGAAAACCTTTTCAAAAGACATACATCTTTGTATACATCCCAACATGGATCATTACAAAGGTTGCCACCACATTGGCTTCTTTTCAAAACATTTTCAAACCCACACACAAGCACCATTTCAAACAATTGAAAACAAGAGGCAAGTGATCTAATAAGCAAGTAACTAAGAGCCCATGGATAACCATGGATAGAAAGGGTGCTAATATCTTCCCTTTCTATAATCTACTCCCCGAACCCAAGAAAACATCTCAAAAGGTTTTTGTTGTGCTTTTTAACCTTTCCTTAGGATAAAATAAAAAGTCGGTGGCGACTCTTGCTCAACCGAAACATTTGCAAAAACAAACGCAAAACCATAGTCAGTTCTCCCACCGTATCACACCCTCGTCCACGACCTCTTCCTCCTCTGAAGTCGTTTCTCCCTCGCCCTTGACCACCGGTGTCACCATAAGAAACCGCCAGCGTTTCTTCTTCATTTGGTTCCCTCTTGAAATTTTGTTCACGAATCAAGAGGGAACTTTGCAAGGCATCAATTGTGAGCTCATCAACATTATTAGCTTCCTGATCAATGGAATACACAATGTAATTCCATTTCTCCGTCCCTGTTCGCAAAATTTTCTCTACGATTTTGACATTTGTCATGTCTTCACCGCAATTTTGCATGTCATTGGCTATGGTCATCACCCTGTCGAAGTAGTGATTGACGGACTCCCATTTTTTCATAGCCAACACATGGAATTCTCGTCGGAGTTGATTGAGCTAAGCATGTCGGACCTGATCATTTCCTTGGTACTTCATCTTCATGGAGTCCCACAACTGCTTGGAGGTGTCCTTCTTGGTGATGGTTCTCAGAATTAATTTGTCCAAGGATTGGAACAAATAATTCTTCGCTTTCAAATCCTTAAGTTTCAATTCATCCAGGGTCTTCCTCTACGCATCGGTCTGCACTTCTCCTTCTTTGGGAAGCATGTAACCGTTCTCCACCACGGGTCAATACTCTCTGGATCTAAAGAGATTTTCCATGATCATCTTTCAATGATCGTAATCTCCATCGAATCAATACTCTCTGGATCTAAAGAGATTTTCCATGATCATCTTTCAATGATCGTAATCTCCATCGTTCAGATCCTGCTTCAGTAACAGAAAGGTTGAGATGTTTAGCCTATGGTCCATCTGTAATTGTGCTTTCTTATAGCGCATACGCAATTAATGGATACACATTTTATACCAAAGAACAGGATGATAAAAGTACTATGCAAAATAGTGGTGTTACCTTGGTAGCTGAAGCTATGCACATATCAAGTGCGAATGACTTAAATCCGAAATTTGCAAATTTGTCATATTTTGGGGTTATCGAGCGCATTTTGGTGTTTGATTACGCGAAGTTTCAGATTCCTGTATTTGGTTGCAAGTGGGTTGAAAATAATAGTGGCGTACGAATGGATAAGTCAGGATTTTTGCAAGTGGATCTCAATAGGGTAGGGTACAAAGATGAGCCTTTCATTCTAGCCTCTCAAGCTAAACAAGTGTTCTATGTCAATGATCCGACAAGTACGAAATGGTCTATAGTGCTTTTATCTAACAAAATAGTTGATGAAAAAATTGAAGATCAAGGTGATATTGGTGTTGGCATTGAATCTTGTACAAGAAACGATCAAAATGAGAATGAATCTTGTATTAGAAATGATCATAATGAGGGTATTTGGATCAATCCAACCGTCCGCATTGTTAAGAGACGCGTAGTACACAATCCTACCAAGAAAAGAAAGAGACGTTAGTGATAAAGTTAGTGTTAATAGTGTCAATGTTTTAGTTTGTTTGATACAGGTTCAAAATTTGAAGCATTTTTGTATGCTATGATGACTTGTTGCAATGATGAAACTTGATTGTTGTACATGTTCAAATATATACATGTTCTCTCTATTTCAATCTTGATTGTTGGTACTGTAATGTTAGTTTAATGGTGTACATGTTCAAATATATACATGTTCTCTCTATTTCAATCTTAATATGAGTATCATCTAATATTATTTTTGTCATTTTTGTCTCCTTCATTTTCCTTCATTTTTGTCTTACTGGTTCATATACCATCTACATATTATCTAGTTGTTCAAGAGTTAAGGGGTAATTCGAATTAAAGGTATTATCTTTTTATTTTGTTTTAAAGTTTTCATTTTTGTTTTTAGTATATCCTCCAACAGTGTTTTGTTTTTATTTTAATATTAAGATGTTTTTTCTAACATTTTTTTTATGTTTTAGGTATCTCTTCAAAGCAAGAAAAATATTACTGGACTGCTTATTTATTATCTATGGGTTTAGTTTCTTTTGTTGTTAAATACTTTATTATTTTTAGTAAAAGGGGTTGAGTTTTGAGGACATCTTTATTATTTTTATGTAATTTTTTGAAATGTTTCTCATATAAAGTTAGTGTTAATAGTGTACTAATGTGCTTTAGTTTGTTTGATACAGGTTCAATAGCTCCAGATAGAGATGCTCCACCTGAAAACCCACCTGAAAACGCACAAGAAAACTCACAAGAAAGAGTTGCTTCGGATACAAATGCTCCACCTGATACTGAAGCAAAAGAGGTTGCACGAGGCATCACTATTATGAAGGGAATCATTCGACATAGAGACCAAGGATTAGTATACCGATTGGAATGGAATTCTGATAAACAACCAATTGGTCCTAATTCTGCAAAGTTGACAAGTTATATTGGTACACTTGTCCGTATGCATATTCCGGTCTCCGTAGCTACCTGGAAATCGAAAACGAAAAATTTAGAATTGGAGGAGAAAAAACAAGCGATTTGGGAAGAGCTTCAGGTATATATCATATATGGTTAATTGTTGTTATTATCTTGACGATAAATTGTTTAAATTACTTATACTAACACTTCAGGTATATATCATATATGGTTAATTGTTGTTATTTTTGCAGAGGACTTTTGAGATACCAGATGAACGTAAAAGCTACATACTTAGTTTGGCCGGCAAAAGATATAGAGGGTGGAAAAGTTTTTTGACAAACACCTATCTTAAGGATAAAGATGGAAAATTTCTTGAAGAGGCACCGGGACGGCCAACAAAGTATGCGACATTCATTGATGAAGCAGATTGGGCTGAGTTTTTAAAGCAAAGAGATGAAGCATTTCAGAAAAAGAGTGCCACGAATAGTAAGAGAGCATCCAAACCCGCGTATCCATACAAGAAAGGGCGTTTGGGATATGCACGCTTAGAGGATAAAATTGTAAGTAAATAGAAATGCGTTTTAATTAATTGTCTACATGTGCATGTTTTAATTGACGATTTTATCGTTTGTGTCAATGCATAGTTAGAGGAGACTAAAAGTGAGGAAGCTTCACTTCCTGTACATGTGTTGTGGAAGGAAGCTCGTGTGGGCAAGAATCAAGCTGTCGATCCCGATGTTCAGAGAGTTTATACTGAATGTGTAAGTATAATACTGTGTCTTTAATTAAATCAAATGTTTTTTAATATATAAATGATTTTTTATCTCCACTAATAATTATTTAAATGTAAATGAATTACAGGAGACCTTGTCGCAATCGGCATCCACCGGTGAGGAGAGCGTACTTAGTAGAGTACTAGATGCTCCCGAGTATCCCGGTCGGGTGAGGGGTAAGGGTCATGGTGTGACTCCAACCTCTTTTTATAAGAGTTCTAGGAGAAGATCAAATCTTACCAATGAAGAAGTGTTGCAAAAGTTGCAGGAATTGCAAGCACAGGTCTCTGAATTGCAAAGAGATAAAGATATGTATATGAGAGAAAAATGCAACACTTCATCGGTGAGAGAAACTAGTGATAAGGCTAGTATCAACTATCAAAAGAAATTTCCCGAGGTAATTATAAGTTTTTTTCCTTACAAACTGTTCTATTTTATTAATGATAATGACTTTATATTTTCTATTTGTTTAGGGCATTTCATCTTGCCAACTATACTTATCGTCACCGAATTATCGACTAGTTGGCAAGGGAAAAGTGCACAACACTTCGGGAGATTTACTTCACCACAGACCCCTCCCTGATGGACACCTGAAAGTATCGGTGGATGTTGTATTAGATCGTGATGCGATTCTACCGGTACCTGACATGGTCTCAGAGACGACATTGCTGCGAGATGCAATAGGATCATTTGTTGCATGGCCCTCGGAGCTCATTACCATTAGTGATGAGGTATACTGAAAACGATTATGAATCATTTAGTTTTCGAATGTCAATTCTAAACCGTTTATTAATTATTTTTTACATTTTAATTTTAGACTGCTCCTATAAAACCCGCAATTAAGGGTAAAGGGATTTTACAGGAGGAGGAGTCTGTTGCATCACTAAAAGAGGTACATTTAAAGTGTTAATATA
Organism: Vicia faba; assembly: GCA_948472305.1. Taxonomy (NCBI): domain Eukaryota; kingdom Viridiplantae; phylum Streptophyta; class Magnoliopsida; order Fabales; family Fabaceae; genus Vicia; species Vicia faba. Next base: position 15,769,536 of record OX451739.1, on the reverse strand, counting down.
TAGTCTGAATCTAAATCTGCATGATTTTATATTTTACCTAACTTATATGATTTTTAGGCATCCGCTCGGGAGTCACAACAAGTGACGCAGCAGGTTCGTAGCTTACCACCCACTGGTCCTCCGAAGCAAGCGGCAAAAAAAGGCGGTGCTTTTGTGCCTCGATACCGTTCGACACTCGCAACAATGGTTGATATGTCCGATTTGAAGGATGGTGGTTTACGTGAAATCAACATGGATGAAAGTGTCTTCGGTATTGAATTCCAGTCACATATTACATTTGATGACTTGGAAGAGATTTTTACCCATGATCAACTAGGCGTCAGTAATATGCACTCATACATCCGGTAATATTCACTCATCCGATATATTATTTAATTAGTCCCACAATATAATTTATTTACACATTTCAATGAAAATAATCTAATGTTTATTATGTTTTTATTTAAGGTTGTTGTATGACAGAGTGTTGCGCGGGACTGCATTGTCTAACAGATTCCGTTTCGTGTCTTCCGCCCATTGCAGCGGAATGACAATTGCTTCGGAACCGGAATCAGTTAGACAGCGCTTAGTAGATAGATTCATGTCCACCGGCAATACAGAAAGTCTGCATCTTTGGGCGTATAATACCCGACCAGTAGGGTTAGTTTCTCATTCTTGGTTCATCTAATCTCTGTTTCTTTTGTGTATAGCAAAATTTTCATATAACCTATTGTTTTAATTTATAGAGCACACTGGTTGCTGCTTGCTATCAACCCGATAAGAGAAGTCGTGTATTATCTGAATTCGGTAAATGGTGAATGGACCAATTATCCGGCTATGAAGGAAATCGTTGATTTGTAAGTGGGATCGTTCTAAATATATATTCGTGTATATTTATATATTTTCTTATTTGTGGGATTGATTTAAACATATGCTTTTATATATTTAATAATTAGATCAATACAAGTGTTCCGTAGTCAACGGGACGCACAGGTATCCCGAACTAAATCGAACAACATCACTTGGATCCAAGTGCAGGTACATTACTTTTCACAATTTTGCTTATAATATTTATGCTACTTGGTAAAACAAGACAACTATAGAATCTTATTTGTTTTATTATGTAGTGTCCGCAACAGCGAAACAGTCATGATTGCGGATACTTTGTTTTGAGGTTCATGAAAGAAATCCTTCAGGCGAATCAATTAGAGATTCCGCTCACGGTATGAATTTATAACTTAAGATAATTTCATATAATTTATTACATTTAACTAAATATATCATTTATATTATGTTTTTGTTTTGTAGTACCTTGACGAATTCCGTGCTGCTGCGTACCCGAAGCTTAAGTTGGAAGAAATTAAAGAAGATTTGTGTCAATATTATATTAAGCAATTTTTCATGTAGGATTTGTGTCGATTTGAACTATAATATTATTGATGTAATGATGTATATATATAATTTTGGATATTATAATGGTATTATATTAGTACATATATTGTCTTACTGATGGCTGAAATAATAGCGTCGAAAATATATTACAGGTCAAAAATATATTACAGGTCGAAAATATTACAGGTCGAAAACATTACAGGTCGACTGGGAGGATTAAATTATAGGCTGCACATAAAAATACCTCATTTAGAAACGACAGCGCTTTTAAAAAGCGCTCTTAAAGGTCCACCTACTAAAGCGCTTCTTAGTAAAAGCGCTGCCAAAGACCAGTAAAAAAGCATAAAAAATTAAAAAAAAACGCAGCATACAAAAGCGCTTTTGGAAAAGCGCTCTGGTAGGCCCCCCTATAAGAGCGCTTTTTCCAGAAAAAGCGCTCTTATAGGGGGGCCTACCAGAGCGCTTTTACAAAAGCGCTTTTGTATGCTGCGTTTTTTTTTAATTTTTTATGCTTTTTTACTGGTCTTTGGCAGCGCTTTTAAAAAGCGCTCTTAAAGGGGGGTCTACCAGAGCGCTTTTTCCAGGAAAGCGCTCTTATAGGGGGTCCTACCAGAGCGCTTTTTCCAGGAAGCGCTCTTAAAGGGGGGGTCTACCAGAGCGTTTTTAGAAGCGCTTTTGTTACCTACGCCAGCGCAAGCTTTTAAAGCGCTTTTAAGCGCTTTTAAAGGCCAAAATAAGCGCTTTAGTAGCCCTTTTCCGTAGTAGTGCATGGAATAGAAGGTACATAAAATCCACCATTCTTCTCTTCGTATCCCATACCCCAAACACTCTATTTTGTGGTACTCTCACACTTTTGGATCCCTCACACTTTTGAAGTCTTTCTCTCTCTGATGCCCGATGTTAGCAAATCTGGTAACTGACTTATTTATTAGAATGAAATACTACTATATAAATAGCTTACAAAAAAAACCGAACTGAATATTTTCTAAGAATCAGGACCTCTAAATCATACTTGACTCCCTACTATTTAGACATAATTAAAACTAACAACCATAATCTTGTCACGATCAATAAAAACTAAATCAATTACATATAACAAATAATAATTAATAATAATATTAAAATAATAACATACATTGTTAAGATTGATGTTTATAGGTTTGTGTAGTTTGTGAAAATTGGTGATGGCATACACTACTAAGGAAGAGAAGAAAAAAAAAGGTCTTTTGAGTTTGACCGAAAAGATCGAAACACGGGCTGGACTTGGAGATTGGAGACTGAAGTATGTGGTTTTTTCTGGATGAGAGTGTGTTAGACAATTGTTAGTAATATCTCCAGTGTGATAACGTAAATCAGAGACTGGGTGAAAAGTTGTGTGAATTTGTTAGAAAGAAAGAATAAGAGAAATATTTGCAAAGTGGTTGTGTATCGAGTATGCTGTTTTTTTGGAATGAAAGCCTCTTGCGATTAAAATGAACACTTATTTATAATTGAAAAGTTAGATTAAAATAAATTAAGCCCAAAATTAAATAATTAATTATTCATTAAAGTTTTAAATCAACTTTTAATATTTGATTTATAATTTCTAATAATTGATTGAATATCTAATTAAGACTTTTACAAATTAAATATAAAGCTTTCTATTATATTTTTGGAACTATAAAATACATAAAATAAAAATAAGAAAATAATAAATTATATATATAATAAGGGGAAAATATATTCTTAATTTTTATATGATTTAATAATAAAAAAAGTAAAATTAAATAAAAAGGGAAATAAAATTACAAACAATAAAAGAAAAAAATGGTAAAAGTGAGATTAGAACCCTTAACACTATTAAGGGAAAATATTTGCTACTTAGTAAATATAAATAATAAGGGAAAATATTTGCTATTTAGTAAATATAAATAATTTAAAGTAAACTATTATATATATTTTTAAATAATTAAATAAATTTATAAAAAATTAATTTTAAAAATTATTTGACGGTACAAAATAAGGCGGACAAATTTGGAGTATGACACATATAATAATAGTCATGTTTTAGATTTTCATTCTAACTTCATTTATTATAATATTTGTTTTTTTGATGTTGTGTAGAAAATTTCTTTCTAAACTTTTGTTTTATTTTTACAGTAGATATTGGGTGTTGGTTGCGATTAATCCTATAAGAGAAATAATATATTATCTGGATTCATTAGATGGTGATCAAACAAAATACTCAAATATAAAGAATAAGGTTGATACGTAAGTAAAATTGTTCTAAATATTCATGTGTATATTTATTTATTTATGTGATATTGTTCTAAATATTCATTTATATTTTGTTAGAGTTATACAAATATTCCGATCATAAAGACAAGCTCGCGTACCAAAGAGTAAAGCAAACAATATTACATGGATTCGAGTGCAGATATATTTTCACAATTTTGATTATAATAGTGATATTACTTGATAAAACAAGTTAAACTATATATCATGATATATATTCGGATTTTTTTCTATGTGTAGTATCCTCATCAGTTTAATGGTATAGATTGCGGTTATTTCGTATTGAGGTTATAAGGTTTGTGCTGAATTATAATGGTTATAAGGTTTATGTGTTATATAGCTTGATTCTGATGCCTTTTAATTTGTTGGTTTTGTTTCAGATAGATACAGAAGATAAAGATAACAAGTTACTACACACACGCATACTTGCAAATTTGGAATATATATCAAAAACTATATGCTGTATATATATTGGTAATATGCAAATTTGGAATATATATCAAAAACTATATGTTGTATATATATCGGTAATATGCAAATTTGAAATAAAAAATATGCTTCCATTTTATTAAAAAATAAGTCTTACGCCGGCGTTTTAACAAAAAAACGGTGCCATATGTGCACAATAGACAACGCTTTTAACAACAAAACGCTTTCTAAATGAGACATTAGACATCGCTTTGTAAAAAAAAATGCTGCCTATAATTGAGAATAGAAAGTGCTACCTAAAAGAGACCTAAAAGAGAATAAAAAGATGTATTATACAGCACTTTTGAAAGAACACTCTAAAGGGGATAATATAATGCGCTTTTCAAGAAAAAACGTTGCCTAAAAGTACAATAGAAAACGCTTTTAAAATAAAATGCTGCCTAAAGGGAACATAAGACAGCGCTTTTGCATTAAAAAAACATTGTCTTTACCTATAGCAGCACTAGTATAAACATCACTTTTAAGCATTGTCAATGTAAACAAAAGTGTTGCATTTTCCTTTGTATGACATAGTGATTTCAAAAAAATTTAAAGAGGTTCGTCTATATCTTAATCAATAAAAATTTAGCTACGCATAATATTAGAAAATTTGAAATAACATAAAACGATACAGGAAATTTCATAAGGAGATGACCAAAGTTAGTAGAATAATTGATTGTTGCTCTTAATAATTTATTCAATTTTTTAAATTACTCCAAATCTCTCCTTAAATATAAGCAATTTCTAATGATCTCAATGCACTCCACCCTATTGCGTCCACACATGATCCAGACATCCGCATTTATTTGTAGAGGTATTTATTTTTGAATTTTTTATTCATCTATCCAACATTTCCAATCAAATATTTAAAATAACCAACTTTTCAATTAAATTTTTAATATATCCAACTTTTAAAAAATTGGTGTGCCAAAGCAATTGACGTATGCTCTTAAATTTAATAGGTAGTCTAGTTGCTTTGGGGTCACTATATTTTTTAAATTTTATTTACGATTTTTGCAAATTTTAGATTTCCTACAATTTTTTCTGTAAAACATTTTTTATGTGAATAAAACATAATTTTCTAGTTATATTCGAAAGAAAAACTGTGAAAAACATAAGCTCTTGATGAATTTAGACCTATTTGTTTAGTATAAAGTGTGTATAATATTTTAGTTAAATTGTTGGTGTCGAGATTGAAACTGGTGATTCAGAAGTTTATTTCTAAATGTCAAATCACTTTCATTGCTAACAAACACTTGTTGGATGGTGTCTTAGTTTTGAATGAAGTGGTTCATTTTTCTAAAAGGTCGAAAAGGAGGTGTATGTTAGTTAAAGTGAACTTTGAAAAAGCTTATGATTGTGGTTTTTAGGGCTTTCATGGGAGCTTGTTGATAAAGATGGGGTTTGGTGATAAGTGGTGTGGGTGGATGGAAGTTGTGGTTTTTAATAGCTCTATGTACATTCTTGTTAACGGAAGTCCAACAAGGAATTTCAAAGTTACTAGAGGTTTAAGACAAGGAGATTTCCTTTCTCCTTTTCTTTTTCTTTTGGTGGTAAAAGGATTTGCCAGCTTACTTCACCAAGTAGTTGCTTTAGGGGATTTTGACGACTTTCACTTTAATGATTCTTCTCATTTTGAACTGTTACAATTCACAGATGATACTATTTTGTTTGGGGAGGGATGCTAGAAGAATCTTTGGACTATCAAAGCTTTACTTAGAGGCTTTGAGTTGGTTTCAGATCTTCAGATGAATTTCTCCAAAAGCAAATGATTTATATTAACCTTGATTTCGATTTTTTACAGGCAACAACTTTTTTCCAGTCTTGTGGTTACAGTTCAACTCCCTTTGTATTCCTTGGCATTCATTTTGGAATTAATTCTAGAAGAAGAGAATCATGTATCCCTATAATTTCCAAAATTACAATAAGGCTAACGGTGTGGCACAAGCAGATTTTGTCTATTGGAGGTAGAGTGGTTCTTTTGAATTTCATCTTATCCAATATCCCCGTCTTTTTCTTCTATTTATATTTGACTCCCAAGATGATAATAAAGGAGATCATTAAGATTCAAAGAGAGTTCTTATGGGGTGGATGTGAAGAATCGAAGAAGGTTAGTTGGATAAGTTGGGATTATATTTGTGTATCTAAGGAAGAAGGAGGGTTAGGAGTAAAACATTGTGGTATGTTCAATCTTGCTTTGTTAAGCAAGTGAAAATGGTGGATTTTAAATGATAACTCTTCTTTATGGTCGAAGCTTATTTCTTGTAGATACGATTTTGTGAAAGAGGCGGTTCTAGGTGGTCCGTGTTTGAGTAAGAAGGCGTCTTTGTGGTGGAGGGATTTGTGTGCTATCGGGGGATCCAGTGGATAGTTCTTCTCATATTAATTTGTTTTATTCCTCCATTTCTTGTAAGGTTGGTAATGTGAGGTCTTTAAACTTCTGGAAACATCTTTGGCTAGGATCTTTTTAGTTGGATGTATGATTTTCGTCTTTGTTTCGGTTAAGTGGCTAGCTTTGTCTTAAAGCTGGTGATGCAGAGATGTGGGTCAATTATTATTGGATTTGTGATATTGGACTTGATGGGAAGGATTTGACAGGCGATGATGTTTTGTTGCTAGAAGAATTATTGCATATTTTACTAGGGGTGCATCCTAATTTGCAAGTTGATGACAGTTTTGTTTGGTGAAGACATAAAAATGAGTTTTCGGTCAAAGATAGTTACAAGAGGATTTTCAAGTTTTCCATTTCGGAGCCTTGTTTCACTACTACAAAAAGGGAAAAGACAACATTTTTTTAGGCTTTTAACAGCGCTGCTAAAAGAAAAGACAACGTTTTTTATCAATGTAAAAGGGTTGTCTTATGCCAACTTTAGACAACGCTTTTAGAATAGAGCGCTTTTTTATATACCCCTTTAGCAGCGCTATTGCTTTAGACACACTTTGTTATTTTTTTAAGTTAGGATTTAGACAGCACTTTCCTTTGAAAGCACTGTCTATTCCAACACTTTAGACAACACTTTCATACTTTAGGCAACCCTTTTTTTTAAAGTTTTTACAGCGCTTTTCTCCTAAAGCGTTGTCTATTGTTCACGATTTTTTTTAAATAAATTATCTATTTTGACTTACAAAAGCGCTGTCCAATATATATAATGCATTTTAATCAGAATTCTAACCATATTTGATCCAGGTTTTCACCATATTATGCACCATATTTGGTAGCTTCATTCCAATAAAATATACATATATAAAAATTACACACACACACACACACACACATATATATATATATATATATATATATATATATATATATATATATATATATATATATATAAATTGATGATATATACAACAACAATTACAAAATTTATGATACAAGTTAAAATGCCTAAAATTCAAAATTGAATTTACATCTATACATCTTTCTATCTTCGAGAATTCTCATGAAACAATAACATGAATATCTTAGCTCTATCTTCTACACATGTACCTATAAACCTGGAGAAAAAAAATCAAATGATCGAAATTCATAACATGATAATATTAACGTTGCACTTTATTCGAATTTAATTTATACTCAAAACTCGAAAGTTCTCATCAAAGGAAATAAGACAATATACATTAGCTTATAAAATTCTCAACACGATAATGAATTGACACCATTCCTCCATAAGTTCATCCAATTGATCTTTTGAGTAATGTGCACAATTGAATTCCTCAAAGTACTACATATATAATAATATAACATAGTATGTGATTTAGTTAAAACAATATGTCATTTTATGAGAAACAAAAAATATGAAAATAGTATGTAATTCCTAAGTTAGAAATTCATACCGTGGATGGAATCTCTAATCGATCCAAAAGAATAGTTTCTTTCATAAACCTCAACATAAAATAGCCACAATCTATACCGTTACGCTGGCGAGGACACTACACATAGAAAGAAAATACGAATATATATCAGGATATACCCCTTAAATTGTTTTATCAAGTATCACCACTAATGTAATCAAAATTGAATATCTCTTTGTGAAAATATACCTCCACTCTGCTCCATGTAACGTTGTTGGCTCTACTTTTTGGTACTTGAATATCTCTTTGGGAGCGAAAAACAAGTAGAACGCTATAATAAAATATAAACGACTATTTAGAACAATCTCACATAGAAACATAAACATAAACACAAATCCAGATATGTTGACCATAAACATAAACATAAACTTGAATATCTCTTTGGGAGCGAAACACTTACGTGTCAATCATCTGTTTCAAATCTGGATATGTTGACCAATCATTGTATAACGAGTCCAGATAATACACAGTTTCTCTCATAGGATTAATCACAACCAATAACCAATGTCCACTGTAAGATTAAACAAAAATTAAACAATGGCCAAAAACGGAAAATCATAATAGATCAAGTTAGGATGAAAATCTAACCCGTTGCCAGTATTATATGACAAAAAGAACAACTTCTCAGTATCTTTACTGGACACGAATAAACCTAGTACATATGCTATGATATCATTTGGTCTCGTTACAATTAACCCTGAATTGACAGTGTTGGGAGCTAAGAAGCCAAATCTTGCTTCTAATCCACGCGGGCGCACAATGTTGTCATACATAAACCTTAAACTAAAACATCATTAACATTAAACTATATTCATTGAAATGAAGGATTAAATTGTTCATTTAATTAAACAAAGTTGATCAGAGCATACCTGATGTATATACTGATAAAACCGAGGCCTAATTCCAAATGCCTAAAAACTTGTCCATATCCTCTCTACCAATTGCTTCAAGATATTCAAAACCAAAGATGTCTGCACTCATAGGTATAAGGCGGGTACCACCATCCGGAATATCTATAATTCTTAAATATGTCCGAAGGCACGACCTGAACTGAGTAGTAGTTTTTTTTCGAGCCACAGTCTTCTTAGTTACATTCTTTTTTTGTGTGGAAATATTGTTAATTTCAGGCGCCTTACCTCTACTGACTTGTGCAGTCTCTTTAGCATGAATCTAGTTATCATATAATTAGTTAAGGGAAATATAAAATCACAAATTAGCATTTCTCATAGCATAAATGTCATATAATTGTGTTACCTCAAATGATGCAATTGACTCGGTCTCCCGCCTAATCCCCTTATCTTTTGAAATGGATTTTGTTGGAGTCTAACATTACCATGTAAACAAAATGTAAGTATAATTTCCATAAAAAATTTGAATAGTGTTGTACCCCAAAATTTTCCCTCCCATTTCCTCAACATTTTCTCATAACAAAATCCTTGAAGATCAAGATCCAGTTAGGGTTTCCTCTGCTCAAGACTTCTCCTTGCACTGTGGACCCAAATTAGGGTTTGTGGTTGAACAAAGTGATTTTGACCTAAAATGCCTAAGATGACTTTCATGCTTCATGTTGGACTCCCATGTTTATCCATACCAAGTTTCAAGTCTTGATTCCAAGTTTTGCCCAATCAATTGGACAGATGACCAAGAAATCAGTTGTATTGGGGAAAAAGTCAACTGTGGCCAATTGACAGTCAAATCTCATGAAAATTGACCCACATCAACATTATGAACTCATATGGACCATTTGATCAAGTTTGGATCACAATTCCACAAGAAATTTAATCAGATCATCAAAAGGGCAAAATGGTCATTTTTAGGGTTTTGACTGCACAAGGGTAATTTTTGACTGTTTGACCTAGCCAATGGCAAACCAAACTTATATATGGACTCAAGGACCCCATGGAATTATCTTGACATGCTCAACAAGTTCAAAAGATCCCAAATACACAAGATTGATAGTTGAATTTCCCAGTCAATTGATCAATTTTGACTGTATACTGAAAAGTCAAACTTTGACTTTTTGGTCAAAATCAAGAGTCAAGATTCATTTTTCATCAAAACATGCCAAATCATGAAACTTGTTCACCAAGAAACCAAGAAATGCAAATTAGGGTTTGAAATGGGAATTTTTCATAACTTAGAATTTTTCTAAGTTATGGAAAACCCTAATTTTTTCCCAACTTTGCCCCACTTTCTCACCAAGATTCATTTGGATTCAAACAAAAGTCAAAATATGAAAGTTGTAGCTTGTTGTATAATCTACAACTTTGATTCACAAAGTTTTCCCAAATGAAGCTTATATGTCAAGTTACAATTTTTTGAATAGGGGTGCCAAACCATTCATAACTTAGTGAAAATTTGACCTTTTTTGACAAGGTTTTCTACCTAACTTCAAGGCCATTTTCCATAAACTTCCACTTGGAATTTCAATTTTCATTTCAAAGATGGATTGTATTACACATTCCAAGCTTTCGAAAATGTCCAAGAACTTCTCAAACAACCTCATGGTTATAGAGAATCGAATTTTGCAAAATGGGAAAAAATCACTTTTGTTCTTGGCCATGTACATGTTCATAACACTATGCATTTCAATCTCAGCATGCTTAAGCTACATTACAGGTCCTAAAACCCTTTGACACTCATAAATTTAATGCAAAACCATTGTGCCAAGTTGTTATTTTAAGCATTTGGACATTACATGGAGAATTAACCCTAAACTAGAAAAAGCACTATTTCCATTTTTGAAAAGTAGAACTTTATGTCAAGTTTGCAATCCAAGTGGTACAGTCCAAATCTTCTTGGCACAAGTTTGTGAGCAAATTGCGCTGATCAAGGCCAATGTATGCAGCATAGTGTGAGGGCCTGTACAGGCTAGAATCATCAAGTGGCCATTGCTTGCTTCAAGTTCAAGTAAGATAGCATAACTTGTACCAACTTCCATATCAGCTTACAAACACTTAAACAAACAAATCAAATGATCATAGTCCCTCGATAACACTTTCAAAATGTTTCCTAAAACAAATGATCAAGTCTCTTAAAGAAAATGCCCAAAGATACTTGGCACCATTGCAATTATGGCCTAAATGATGACCCGCGCCTGTCCCTTTCACATCCTAACATGAGATTGTCCACCAAATACAATGGTGGAACAAACTTATTAAAAGGGTTAAAACATAACAATAAACTTTGAGAAAATTTAGGAGTAGATAACCTCTTAGTTACTTGAATCAAACTTGCAAAACAAAACACTTGCCTATTTTCTAAACCACACATCACTACACTTTCAAAACAACTTTCAAAAACAAATGAAAACCTTTTCAAAAGACATACACCTTTGTATACATCCCCACATGGATCATTACAAAGGTTGCCACCACAATGGCTTCTTTTCAAAACATTTTTCAAACCCACACACACAAGCACCATTTCAAACAATTGAAAACAAAAGGCAAGTGATCTAAGCAAGTAACTAAGAGCCCATGGATAACCATGGATAGAAAGGGTGCTAATACCTTCCCTTTCTATAATCTACTCCCCGAACCCAAGAAAACATCTCAAAAGGTTTTTGCTGTGCTTTTTAACCTTTCCTTAGGATAAAATAAAAAGTCGGTGGCGACTCTTGCTCAACCGAAACATTTTCGAAAACAAACGCAAAACCTCAAGTCAGTTCTCCCACCGTATCACAGAACTGGCGACTCTGCTGGGGATGAATTAAAAGTGGAGTAACCTTAGGGTTTAGATCACCTTTGTTTTCAATTGTTTGCTTTGTTTGCTTTTATATTTGTGGGCTTTGCGTCAGAGTTTCATAGATCCTAACCCGGATCTGGGAAATACCCTTTTTAGGTAGCATAATCTGTGAGGGACCTGTCTGGCGTAGACCGACATGGGTGAAACAGTGGCTACGTTGGTGTGGCATCTTGGTCTGTACCTATATCCCTTGTGTTGCAACGGGGAGAATATAGGTCTTCTAAGAAGTCATTAAACACCAACCAACCTTAGAACCCTAAATTGACCAAACTTGGCTATTAGGACAGTAGCAGTATGCTACACTCATTGAGGCTAAACTCTCGAGATGGTTCTGGCCGCGAGAAAAGATTGCGATGCTGTAGTTATGACCGATTGAGGGTAGCCAATGATTTGAGATCCTCTAGAACCCGGTTACTTTTGATAGGACAGGTTTTAACCAACAAAACCAAAAGAGGGTAATACCTGAAATTCATGCTGGCCTGAAACCTAAGGGTGTCTTGTGTGACTTGTGTGCCTTATCATGTTTGCCTGTGTGAATACTTGTGGTGTGCTTCATCATAGCATCATGCCATCATACCATTGCATGCATCCTGTATAAAGGACTAACCCATTTCAAAGACAAAAAGTTTCATCTTTGCTCTGTTTTGTAGGACATCATGATGCCCGTGCGTAGGAATACTATCCGGCTCAACTTTGTTCAACCACCAATTTTGCTCAAGGATTTGGTTGGTAGGATTCCAAACACTTCTTCCTTCATCAACAGACATGGTTCTCTCCTTGGCTTGATCACTGCAAAGTGGGACCAACAACTGATAAGTGTTCTGACCCAGTTTTATGACCCTCTGTATCATTGTTTCACCTTTCAAGACTTCCAGCTGGTTCCTACCCTGGAAGAATTCTCTTATCTGCTTGGGATCCCTGTCTTGGAACAAACTCCATTCACTGGTTTGGAAAAGACTCCTAGGCCTGAAGAGGTTGCTGCAGTCCTCCCCTTGACCAAAGAAGAGGTATTGGCTAACTGGGAAACTAGAAGTGGAGTTAAGGGATTTTTGGTCAAATTTCTGGTTGGCAAGGCTAATGATTTCTGGAATGACTTAGACTTCAAGGCGTACGAGGATATTTTGGCCCTTTTGATTTATGGTCTGGTACTGTTTCCCAACCCTGACACCTTTATCAGTATCCATGTCATAAGGATCTTCATGTCTCGGAATCCTGTACCCACTCTTTTGGGTGATATCCTGCAACAACTCTATGCTCGTACTGCTCGAAAACGGGGAACTCCGTGGTGTTGTGCTCCTTTGCTAGTGAGGTGGTTTATTTCGCACCTTCCTAAGTTCGTGCTGAAGAATGAAGAAGGAAAAGGTTGGGCTCGGAGGTTAATGTCTCTCACTGATAATGACATCACCTGGACTCTCAAAGGTTTGGATGAGGTAGCTGTTATTGATCGTTGCGGAGAATACCCGAATGTTCCGTTGATTGGTATCCAAGGAGGAATCTCTTATAATCCATGCTTAGCTCTCCGTCAGTTTGGAAGAGCCAGAGGAGTAGGGCCTCATGAAATGCTGGTTCCTCACTTCCATTTTGAGTTTCAGGCAGACAGTGACAAACTACGCCATGGATTCATTAGAGCTTGGGACAGAATTCACAAAGCTGACCCATATGAGTTGGGACCAAATACTTCTCTACCAATGGAGCCCTATTGCAAATGGGTCCGCGTCCGTGCTCAGAGGTTAGGTATGCCGTACGAAGCTGTTAGACCTCTCATTCTTGAATCTCCTGATGAAGATGGGGTTCCTCCAGCTGTCCTCCCTCCTCAGATACCTACTGATTTTGACACAATGAAGAGATCTTGGGCGCAGCTAAAGGAAGAACGGGATTTCTATCGGGAGAAGTTCAACGAGCAGGAACGGAAGATCCAGAGGCTGACTAAGCAATTGGAAGAAGAGAGAGTCCTGAACAACTACATCAACACTGATAAAAGGAGGCCATGGGAGCATTGATGGGCTTTGGATATTTCCTTTTATAGCTTTTATTTCCTTTCCAGTATTTTTCATTCCTGTAATGCCTAAGAGCGAATTGTTGAACAATTGAAAATTTTAATCTAATGAAGTGTGTTTCCCTTTTTGTCTACAAAGTTGAATCTTGTTTGTCTTTGAAAACATAAAACATACGCATTCCATTGCACCATATGCATAGCAGGTACCCTATTTCACAGGTTGCTTAATCTCCTTCGCTGTTTATTTTGAACAGTCATCATGAATCCAGACTCATCCAGTGAGCAAGCCATCAAGGCCCTTCAGGCCCAAAGTGCCCAGTTTCAAGAAATGGTCATGAGCCTAGCCCAAGGTCAGCAAGAGTTGAAGACTCTACTCCTGAAGAAGAAGAAGAAAAAGAGGACTGCGTTGTTCAACACCGGACGCAGATTTGGGAACACACTCCATAATGAAGCTGATCCAACTACTTCTTCTGCTGAGAAAAACAGTCCCCAGGGGGGAGGAGCTCCTAGTCCCGCAGTCTCCGACAATGAGACAGACTATAACGACGAACAATACCCACCTGCTGCTGACAGATACAAGCAATTGGAGGACCGCTTGAGCGCCATGGAAATTCAGAATGTGTCGGGGCTGGATTTCGGAGATCTGGGGTTATCTTCTGGGGTAGTAATTCCACACAAGTTTAAGGCGCCTGCCTTCGCCAAGTATGATGGGGTCTCCTGCCCAAAGCTGCATCTGAGGTCGTACGTAAGGAAGATCCAACCTTACACGGCGGATAAGAACATTTGGATTCACTTCTTCCAAGATAGCCTCTCGGGGTCACAGCTTGAATGGTTCTACCAATTAGATGGAACTAGCATCCGACACTGGGAAGATTTGGCAACCGCATTCTACAGACAATACCAATACAATTCTGATCTCGCTCCTACGCGTACCCAACTTTAGGGTATGTCTCTAGGAACGGGTGAAGGATTCAAAGAATATGCACAAAAATGGAGAGATTTGGCTGGCAGGGTGCAACCTCCATTGACGGATCATGAGCTAGTTGATATGTTCCTAGGGACTTTGTCCGGTCCATTTTTCAATCATTTGGTTGGTAACTCCTCCGCTGGGTTTACGGATTTGATTTTGACGGGAGAAAGAATTGAAGCTGGCATCAGGTCAGGAAAGATACAAAAAGCTGCCTCCACAAGTACTGAGAAAAGGCCTTTCAAGAAAGAAGCAAGTGCCGTCTATGGTCCTAGAAGACAAGTCAAGCCCGAAAGTTGCCAAGCCGTCAATGCTTTGGTCATTTCAAAACCTGTTGCTGCTCCTCAACAGTACAATCAACAAAGAGGTGAAAGGCCCAAGAGGCAGTATACTCGGCTGAGTATGACCTTATCTCAAATTTTACCCCAACTGTTATCAACCAACTTGGTGACCCTCAAAGAAGCTCCTAAGGTCGTCAACACTACGTCTCCTAAGTATAACCCAAATGCCCGGTGTGCTTATCATTCTGATAGTCCCGGGCACACTACTGATGATTGCTGGGCCTTGAGAAACAAAGTGCAAGATCTTATCGACGCAAAGGAAATTCAGTTTGAAGCGCCTGAAAGACCGAATGTTGTAACTGCTCCTATGCCCCAGCATAGAGTAAATGCCATTGAGGAAGAGTTGTATGCTGTTTCGGTGAATGAAGTTGTTACCCCTCTTTTGACTGTTAAGAGGAACTTACTACTAGCCGGTTTATTTCCGGGTTGTAGTAAGGGTTGCCTCCTGTGTGCTATTATCCCTACCGGTTGTCCACTGCTGAAATCAGGCATCCAAAGCCTGATGGATAGCAAGGAAATTCTGTTCAAGAAAACTGCTGTTCCGTTTGTTTCCATTGAAGAAATTTCTGTTGTCACAATTTACAATCCTGCCAAAGCTCCCATAAAGAAACCAGTCCAAATTATGTCTGTTGCACCCATCACTATTACTGTCCCGGGGCCTCTCCCGTATGAGTCTGGTAAAGCTGTTCCATGGCATTATGGAGCCGATGTGTATGTGCTTTGGGTGAAGCAGGAGTTCAACACCAATACCAGTATCAGTAACATCACTGGTCCCGCCAAGATTACCCGCAGTGGCAGGCTCTTCTCGCCTGACATTGCACCGCCAGTTATCCGAAAACCGCTCACCATCACACCCGCAAGTGTGCATGTTCCAATTCAAGTTCCTGTGTCTACTACTGCCGTCGAGTCTTCTGATACTCGGGGCAAAGAAGTTGCTACCGATTTTCCTGCCAGGACGGAGGCACCAAAAAAGAAGACTATTGTGGAAGCCTCCCAACAAGAAATGGAGGAAATCCTTAAAA
This sequence comes from Vicia faba, assembly GCA_948472305.1. Classification (NCBI taxonomy): domain Eukaryota; kingdom Viridiplantae; phylum Streptophyta; class Magnoliopsida; order Fabales; family Fabaceae; genus Vicia; species Vicia faba. Next base: position 15,753,495 of record OX451739.1, on the reverse strand, counting down.
TTATCAAAAAGAGTGACTTTAACGTTGTTGAACAGTTGGGGCATACTCCCTCCAAAATCTCTATGTTATCATTGCTGCTATGCTCAGAGGCCCATGCAAAAGCCTTGATTTCATTTCTGAAAACGGCCCATGTGCCGCAAGAGACCTCTGCGGATCAATTCACCGACTGTTTGGCTAATTTGACGGCTGACAATGGCCTAGGGTTCTCGGATGCTGACCTTACCGCCAAAGGGAAAAATCACAATGATGCCCTGCACGTCTCTATAGAGTGCAGGGGCACTACTCTCGCACACGTGTTGGTAGATACCGGTTCTTCCCTTAATGTTTTGCCCAAGAAAGCATTGGATCGCTTGGATTGTGAGGGCCTGGAGTTGAAACCTAGTAACATCATTGTTAGAGCCTTCGACGGTTCTAAGAGGATGGTGCACGGTGAAGTAGACATCCCTATTCGTGTGGGTTCCCAAGTTTTCAACTCAACGTTCTATGTAATGGATATTCGTCCATCTTATTCCTGCTTGTTGGGTCGACCCTGGATTCACAAAGCTGGGGCAGTAACATCCACTCTACACCAAAAGCTCAAATACCCTGTCAAAGGGAAGATTGTTACTGTGCAGGGTGAGGAGGAATACATGGTTAGTCACTTGAATTCATTCCGGTATATCGAGATGGACGGGGAGTTTATTGAAACCCCCTTTCAGCATTTTGAGGAAGTACCCCCAGTGTTGGCATCAGCTGAGGCAGTAGTTGAAGAAGATTTTCCGTTGAAGATGGCGTCCTTGAAGGATGCCCGGGCTGTAATCGAGAAAGGCAATTGTACAAACTGGGGTCAGCTTCCTGACTTCACTCAAAAGAACGACAAGTTTGGGCTGGGCTTTACTGCAGAGGCTCAGAGGGCTGTGCGCAAGGAAAAGATCAGAAAGGCTCCGATGTTTATCTCCAACCCAAGAGTGAATGCTATCGAGGAGGATGTAGAGGAAGCAGAGTTTGACAGTTGGATCTACCCGACTACCAGCAACGGACCAAGCAACTGGACGGCAAAGGATTTTACACCTATCACATTTGTCACGCAGTAATTAATTTCTTTTGATTTCCAATTTGTAACAAACAATATGTTAAAACTTTGTTGGCTCGGTGTTCTACCCGGGGCATCGTAGCTCCATTTGTGAGGGCTTTTTGTATGACATTTCCATATATCATCAATCAAAACATTGGACGTTTGTTGCATTTCAAATCTTGTGCTCTTTTTCTTTCTGTGTTATATATATTGCAAAACAGCTATATTTACACACACTCACTTATACAGGTTTCAATCCACTCTGGATCTCACTGGTAACAGCTCTGCTACCGCCAGTTATGACTTCGAGAATCCGATCAACTTGGCTGAAGACGAAGGTGAAGATGATTGTGAAGTGCCTGGTGAACTCGCAAGACTGCTACTCCAGGAAGAGAGGGCTATTCAACCACATGAAGAGCCGGTAGAAACGATTAACCTGGGTACTGAGACAGATAGGAAAGAGGTCAAGATTGGGGCTAATCTAGAGCTCAGCGTGAAGCAACGATTGATCCAGATGCTACGTGATTACATGGAGATATTTTCTTGGTCCTATGAAGACATGCCTGGTTTGGATGCCGACATTGTAGTTCACCACCTGCCAACCAAGGAAGATTGCCCTCCGGTAAAGCAAAAGGTCCGCCGTATGCGTCCAGAGATGTCTGAAAAGATCAAGGCTGAGGTCATGAAGCAGTTCGATGCCGGGTTTCTAGCGGTAACTTCTTATCCTCAATGGGTGGCCAATGTGGTGCCAGTGCCGAAAAAGGATGGTAAAGTCAGGATGTGTGTCGACTACAGGGACTTGAACAGGGCAAGCCCCAAGGATGACTTCCCCTTACCTCACATCGAAGTTCTTGTTGACAATACCGCTCAACACAAGGTTTTCTCCTTCATGGATGGTTTTTCAGGGTATAATCAGATCAAGATGGCTCCGGAGGATATGGAAAAGACTACCTTTGTGACTCAGTGGGGCACCTTCTGTTATAAGGTCATGCCATTCGGATTGAAAAATGCTGGGGCAACCTATCAACGTGCCATGGTTGCTTTATTTCATGATATGATCCATCATGAGATTGAGGTATACGTTGATGACATGATTGCAAGGTCTCAAACTGAGGAGGAGCACCTTGACCATCTGAGGAAGTTGTTTGACCGACTCAAGTTATACAAGCTGAGGTTGAATCCCAACAAATGCACCTTTGGGGTAAGATCCGGAAAATTGCTAGGTTTCATTGTAAGTGATAAAGGTATTCAGGTGGACCCTGCCAAGGTAAAAGCCATACAAGAGATGCCAACTCCAAAGACAGAGAAAGAAGTCAGAGGCTTCCTGGGACGACTGAATTACATTGCTCGATTCATCTCACATCTGACTGCTACTTGTGAGCCAATCTTCAAATTACTGAAGAAAGATCAAGTAGTACGCTGGAACGATGAATGTCAGACCGCCTTTGAAAAAATAAAGGAATATCTCCAAGAGCCACCCATTCTTATGCCACCAGTGGAAGGAAGACCTCTAATATTATACTTGACAGTACTTGACAATTCAATGGGGTGTGTGCTGGGGCAGCATGACGAGTCTGGCCGAAAAGAGCACGCTATTTATTACTTGAGCAAATAGTTTACCGACTGTGAGTCTCGTTACTCACTGCTTGAGAAAACTTGCTGCGCTCTAGTATGGGCTGCTCGCCGGCTGAGACAGTATATGCTGACTCACACTACTCTATTGATTTCAAAGATGGATCCCATCAAGTACATATTTGAAAAGCCTGCTCTGTCTGGAAGAATAGCGAGATGGCAAATGATCTTGACAGGATATGACATCCAGTATACAACTCAGAAAGCAATTAAAGGAAGTGTATTGGCAGATCATTTGGCACACCAACCTGTGGACGATTACCAATCATTGAACTTTGATTTTCCAGACGAAGATATCATGGTGGTAACTGACTGTGAAGTACCTGGACCGGATGAAGGACCTGAGGAAGGATCCCAATGGTCTATGCATTTTGACGGAGCCTCCAATGCTTTGGGTAACGGCGTCGGTGCTGTAATCATATCTCCCAAAGGAACTCATACTCCACTCACCGCCCGATTGTGTTTCAACTGCACCAATAACATGGCAGAATATGAGGCATGTATCATGGGTCTACAAGCTGCAATCGACTTAAGGATCAAGTTTCTGAGTGTCTTCGGAGATTTCACTCTCGTGATCAATCAGATCAAAGGCGAGTGGGATACGAAACACCCAAATTGTATTCCTTACAAGGAGTATGTGTCAACCTTGCTTCCCCACTTTGAAGAAATAACTTTTGAGCACTTCCCAAGAGAGGAGAATCAGCTAGCGGACGCACTAGCTACGATGTCTTCAATGTTTAAAGTTAAATGGGACAATGAGGCTCCCCGGATCATTATCTGGAAGTTGGACGAACCGGCATACTGCTGCAAGCTTGAGGCTGAAAAGGTGACTGAAAAACCCTGGTATCATGAGGTGAAGAGGTATTTGGAAGCTCAGGAATACCCTGAAGGCGCATCTGTCAATGACAAGAAGTTCATGAGGAGGTTTGCGGCAAAATTCTTCCTCAGCAACGGCATTCTCTACAAACGGAATCATGATTCGACTCTACTACGTTGTGTGGATAAGGCTGAAGCAGAGAAGATCATGTTAGAACTGCATGAGGGTACATTCGGGACACATTCCAGTGGACACACCATGGCTAAGAAAATCCTTCGGGCAGGATATTTCTGGTCCACAATGGAAGCTGATTGTTACCAACACTCCCGAACTTGTCACAAATGCCAGATCTATGCTGACAAGGTGCATATTCCTCCAGTTCCTCTGAACGTCCTGACGGCACCTTGGCCTTTTGCAATGTGGGGGATTGATATGATCGGTGAGATCCGACCGACAGCATCTAATGGGCATCGCTTCATCTTAGTGGCAATCAATTACTTCACGAAGTGGGTTGAGGCAGCTTCCTACGCAACGGTAACCAAGAGCGTCGTGGCACGTTTCATCCGACATAATCTGATCTGTCGATACGGTGTCCCGGAAAGGATCATTACGGACAATGGCACCAATCTTAATAATAAGATGATCACTGAACTCTGCGAACAATTCAAGATACAGCACCACAATTCTTCTCCCTACCGGCCGAAGATGAATGGGGCTGTAGAGGCAGCTAATAAAAATATCAAGAAAATTGTGCAAAAGATGACAGTGACCTATAAAGATTGGCACGAGATGTTACCGTTCGCTCTTCATGGGTACCGTACCTCATCAAGGACGTCAACCGGGGCAACTCCTTTCTCCTTGGTCTATGGCATGGAGGCAGTCCTGCCAATTGAAGTCCAGATACCCTCTCTCCGAATAATGAAGGATGCGGATTTGAATGAAGATGACTGGATCCAGACTCGACTTGATCAATTAAATCTGATTGACAAAAAGAGACTCACTGCTATCTGTCATGGTCAAACGTATCAAAAATGGATGATCAGGGCATTTAACAAGAAAGTCAGACCACAAGAGTATCAAGTTGGGGACCTGGTAATCAAACACATCATCCTTCCTCAAAGTGATCCCCGGGGCAAATGGACCCCTACATACGAAGGGCCATTTGTGGTTAAACATGTGTTCTCAGGAGGAGCCATGATCCTAACCACCATGGATGGTGACGACCTTCCTCACCCCGCCAATGCAGACATAGTGAAAAAATACTACGCATAAATAAAAGACCCGCTAGGTTGACATACCTAGGCAAAAATAAGGGCTTCCCGGCGAACCAAAAGGGTTCGGGCAAAAATAAGGGATGAAATGAATAAAAATCTGTACACCCGGCAAGTCGAAAACCTGAAAAGGCGGCTTGGGCAAAAATGGGTATCCCGGTGGACTGAAAACCCGAAAGGGCGGTCCAGGCAAAAGTTAGGGATAAAGCGTAACACTATGTCTCATTGGATCACTTCGCATCCGGAATTCGGCATCAACTATTTGGCTCAGACTTCGGCATCAACCAATCGGCTTCATCTTCAACTAGGCAGCAAAGCGATGAGACGCTTGGAGACATAAAGGCGATAGCAGAGTTGGAACCCAGTGGGATTGTTCACATAGCTGTTTTGTTTTCTTTTCAAAATTGTAAACTCTATGTTATTTGGCGGCGTCCTCTTACTAGGATGTCAGCCTCTTGTACAAAAACGCCTATTCACAGGCAAAATTCAAATCAATACAAATTCACTTGTCCATACAAATTGCCATTGCTTTTCCTTTTTTCTGTTTTGTCTTGCGAAGAACGTCCAATGTTCATTTTTGATATATGCATTTGACATTAAATTGCTGATTCATAAATATTTGCATATGAAACGAAAGATTAATTACAGGTGACATCAGAAACAGGGGCAAATGTGGAGTTGTTTGATGCAGTCTGGTTGCTTTGTCCGCCAAGGTACCCAGGTAGATTCGACTGAAGAATGTGACCAAATCATCTCAACGCCCTGCAGAGTAAGACAAGATTCAACAATACTTTCCCCAAGCGGAGTTGATTCCCTGTCAATCCTGAAAAGGCACAACATTCCCCGGCAGGTCTTAAAGCTCATCCCCGGTAGATTCTGGAAGCTTGTTCCCTACAGGATACAGACGTCTCTCCCGAGCTTTATTCAGAGTTATTCCTCACAAGGGCTTATAACTGGGTTATCCTCAGCTAATTGCCATGGAAGATCGCCCTCGGCAAAGTTCTTTCATTCCCCGGCAGGAGTCTATCTTTGGTATTCCCCAGCGGAGTTTATCTTTGGTTATCCCCAGCGGAGTTTATCATCATTATCCCCAGCGGAATCCATCATTGAAGTCCTCAGCAGGCCTCTCATCAAAACTTCAGCAAAGTATCTCTGCCACAGAGCAACTCCCCGGCCGTTCGTCAAGGATTTATTTTCCTAAGACGAAATTACATTCATAAACATTTCACATTTTCATACATCTTGCTTACATACATGATAAAGTGCATACAACACTATCTCATGTTGAACATCATAACATCATGCATATCATACATCATGACATTGCGTACAACTTATGTTTTTGCCTTTTCAAGGAAAAAGACAATCCCAAAGACAACTACCTTCAACTGTCACAATTCCAGATTCGATACCTGTATCTAGCCAGGGCACATCTGAGAGTGATCAGTTTCCAGACTCGATTCCTGTATCTAGCCAGGGCACGTCTGAAGAGTTCGAAGATTCGATTCCTGTATCCAGCCAGGGCACATCTATCAAATACAGCATTTCCAGATTCGATTCCTGTATCTAGCCAGGGCATATCTGTTGACCACATTTCTAGACTCGATTCCTGTATCTAGCCAGGGAACGTCTGAAGAGTTCGAAGACTCGATTCCTATATCCAGCCAGGGCACGTCTGAAGAGTTCGAAGATTCGATTCCTATATCCAGCCAGGGCATATCTGTTAACAACATTTCCAGATTCGATTCCTGTACCCAGCCAGGGCACATCTGTGAGCAACCTATTGTAGATTCGATACCTGTATCCAGCCAGGGCATATCTGCATGAGGAGATTGAAGATCAAACACCTGTAACAAGCCAGGAAAACATCTGTCTTTCTCAAATACACAAGTTCTCGCTAAGGAATCTCTTATGCGATCCACATTTCCAGATGGCATCTATAAGCCCATCTCCCTATCCACCACCTCTCCAAATGGCATCTATAAGCCCATTCCCGACATCACATTGCTGATATTCCAACATGCGAGTGCAAATTTCCGGGCACTCTAGTGTCCAATCTCCTTTTACCCTCGAGTCACGAAAGGCAAATTTGCCAATCTAACTCTTCAGGTTCAAGAAGATTGAACAGGGGCAACTATTGTACCCCAAAATTTTCCCTCCCATTTCCTCAACATTTTCTCATCACAAAAACCTTGAAGATCAAGATCCAGTTAGGGTTTCCTCTGCTCAAGACTTCTCCTTGCACTGTGGACCCAAATTAGGGTTTGTGGTTGAACAAAGATGTTTTGACCTAAAATGCCTAAGATGACTTTCATGCTTCATGTTGGACTCCCAAGTTTATCCATACCAAGTTTCAAGTCTTGATTCCAAGTTTTGCCCAGTCAATTGGACAGATGACCTAGAAATCAGCTGTATTGGGGAAAAAGTCAACTGTGGCCAATTGACAGTCAAATCTCATGAAAATTGACCCACATCAACATTATGAACTCATATGGACCATTTGATCAAGTTTGGATCACAATTCCACAAGAAATTTAATCATATCATCAAAAGGGCAAAATGGTCATTTTTAGGGTTTTGACTGCACAAGGGTAATTTTTGACTGTTTGACCTAGCCAATGGCAAACCAAACTTATATATGGACTCAAGGACCCCATGGAATTATCTTGACATGCTCAACAAGTTCAAAAGATCCCAAATACACAAGATTGATAGTTGAATTTCCCAGTCAATTGATCAATTTTGACTGTATACTGAAAAGTCAAACTTTGACTTTTTGGTCAAAATCAAGAGTCAAGATTCATTTTTCATCAAAACATGCCAAATCATGAAACTTGTTCACCAAGAAACCAAGAAATGCAAATTAGGGTTTGAAATGGGAATTTTTCATAACTTAGAATTTTTCTAAGTTATGGAAAACCCTAATTTTTTCCCAACTTTGCCCCACTTTCTCACCAAGATTAATTTGGATTCAAACAAAAGTCAAAACATGAAAGTTGTAGCTTGTTGCATAATCTACAACTTTGATTCACAAAGTTTTCCCAAATGAAGCTTATATCTCAAGTTACAATTTTTTGAATAGGGGTGCCAAACCATTCATAACTTAGTGAAAATTTGACCTTTTTTGACAAGGTTTTCTACCTAACTTCAAGGCCATTTTCCATACACTTACACTTGGAATTTCAATTTGCATTTCAAAGATGGATTGTAGTACACATTCCAAGCTTTCCAAAATGTCCAAGAACTTCTCAAACAACCTCATGGTTATAGAGAATCGAATTTTGCAAAATGGGAAAAAGTCACTTTTGTTCTTGGCCATGTACATGTTCATAACACTATGCATTTCAATCTCAGCATGCTTAAGCTACATTACAGGTCCTAAAACCATTTGACACTCATAAATTTAATGCAAAACCATTGTGCCAAGTTGTTATTTTAAGCATTTGGACATTACATGGAGAATTAACCCTAAACTAGAAAAAGCACTATTTCCATTTTTGAAAAGTAGAACTTTATGTCAAGTTTGCAATCCAAGTGGTACAGTCCAAATCTTCTTGGCACAAGTTTGTGAGCAAATTGCACTGATCAAGGCCAATGTATGCAACATAGTGTGAGGGCCTCTACAGGCTAGAATCATCAAGTGGCCATTGCTTGCTTCAAGTTCAAGTAAGATAGCATAACTTGTACCAACTTCCATATCAGCTTACAAACACTTAAACAAACAAATCAAATGATCATAGTCCCTCGATAACACTTTCAAAATGTTGCCTAAAACAAATGATCAAGTCTCTTAAAGAAAATGCCCAAAGATACTTGGCACCATTGCAATTATGGCCTAAACGATGACCCGCGCCTGTCCCTTTCACATCCTAACATGAGATTGTCCACCAAATACAATGGTGGAACAAACTTATTAAAAGGGTTAAAACATAACAATAAACTTTGAGAAAATTTAGGAGTAGATAACCTCTTAGTTACTTGAATCAAACTTGCAAAACAAAACACTTGCCTATTTTCTAAACCACACATCACTACACTTTCAAAACAACTTTCAAAAACAAATGAAAACCTTTTCAAAAGACATACACCTTTGTATACATCCCCACATGGATCATTACAAAGGTTGCCACCACAATGGCTTCTTTTCAAAACATTTTTCAAACCCACACACACAAGCACCATTTCAAACAATTGAAAACAAAAGGCAAGTGATCTAAGCAAGTAACTAAGAGCCCATGGATAACCATGGATAGAAAGGGTGCTAATACCTTCCCTTTCTATAATCTACTCCCCGAACCCAAGAAAACATATCAAAAGGTTTTTGCTGTGCTTTTTAACCTTTCCTTAGGATAAAATAAAAAGTCGGTGGCGACTCTTGCTCAACCGAAACATTTGCGAAAACAAACGCAAAACCTCAAGTCAGTTCTCCCACCGTATCACAAATAGTAAACGATTTTAAGAATACCTCATTATCTACGCAAACGAGGCTTGACGGCCATGCAACAAACGATCCTATTAAATCTTCCACCAATGTTGCATCTGCCACATCGTCAGGTAGTGGTAACAACGCACCCCCCTCTAAAACGACATCGATTGATACTTTCAAAAATCTATCTGGGAGCGGTCTGTGGTGAATCATTTCTCCCGAAGTATTATACACTTTTCCCTTTCCAACCATCCGATAAGCTTGTGCCTACAAATAAAGTTGACACCGGGAAATGCCCTATAATTTAATAAATATGGTTATATAATTAATAAACATGGTTTTATAATTTATAAATATGGTATATAATTACCTCGGGAATACTTTGTCCAAATATACCATTGATACTAAATTTATCAATAGTATCTTTAAAGCCTGTAGCTTGATCGATTTCCTTTTCCTTTCTCAGCTCATATACTTCTTGTTGTAACTTTTCCAACTTCTCCTGAAGTTCTTTATTGCTTAGAGCTTTTGTCTTTAATTTTTTTTCAAGGATGTTGGAGTGATCCCAAATCCCTTACCCCTCACCCAACCAGAATACTCACGAATATCTAATGCTCGTGAGAGTATTCTCCTGCAATCATTATCTTCATCTGGAGGTATAGACTGGGAAAGACTCTCCTGAAATTCATATAAATATTGTACTTAAAGAATGATATGTTAATAAAAGAATGATGTAATTTAATAAATAAAAGTATGATGTAAATAAATAAATAATATTATACTTACACATCTCTCGAAAATTTGTTGAACTTTTTCTTCAACAGCTCCATCCTTACACACACGGGCTTCCTTCAACAAAATGTGTTTCGGAAGAGATGTTTCAGAACTATTCTCTTTTGTTAGCTACACATTAAGCCAAAAAACATGATCAAAATTAAGCGTGTATATATTATAGATACTTTGCAATTTATAGATACTTACAATAGATTGTTGTAAGCGTGCATATCCCATATGGCCTTTTCTGTATGGATATGCAGGACTTGATGCTCGTTGTCGATTTACGACACTTAAACTCTCAAATTTTTGGGTATTTCTTTTCAATTTAAAAGTTTCCCATTCTTCAGCTGTAATCTAATCAGCATATTTCTTTGGAAGCTCTGCATCAACGAAGTTTTTATCCGCAACCCTTAGAAACTTGTTTGACAAGAAAGCTCTAAACCCTCTATGTAGTTTCCCGGCCAATTTAAAAATATAATCTCTCCTGGTATCCTCAATGATGAACGACCTCTACGAAAATCATACACAAAGTGCGTTAGTATAAGTAATTTAGATACTTAATCGTCATTAAATACAATTAACATTACAAGAGAATTTTCAAGTTTTCCAATTCGGAGCCTTGTTTCACTACTACAAAAAAGGGAAAAGACAACGCTTTTTTAGGCTTTTAACAGCGCTTTAAAGCGCTTCCTAAAGCAGCGCTGCTAAAAGAAAAGACAACGCTTTTTTTCAATGTAAAAGCGCTTTCTTATGCCAACTTTAGACAACGCTTTTAGAATAGACAGCACTTTTTTATATACCCCTTTAGCAGCGCTATTGCTTTAGACAGCGCTTTGTTATTTTTTTATGTTAGGCTTTAGACACCACTTTCCTTTGAAAGCGCTGTCTATTCTACCACTTTAGACAGCACTTTCCTTTGACTTACAAAAGCGCTGTCCAATATATATAATGCATTTTAATCAGAATTTTAACCATATTTGATCCATGTTTTCACCATATTATGCACCATATTTGGTAGCTTCATTCCAATAAAATATACATATATAAAAATTACACATATATATAAATTGATGATATATACAACAACAATTACAAAATTTATGATACAAGTTAAAATTCTACAAGTTAAAATTCTACAAGTTAAAATGCCTAAAATTCAAAATTGAATTTACATCTATACATCTTTCTATCTTCGAGAATTCTCATGAAACAACAACAACATGAATATCTTAGCTCTATCTTCTACACATGTACCTATAAACCTGGAAAAAAATCAAATGATCGAAATTCATAACATGATAATATTAACGTTGCACTTTATTCGAATTTAATTTATACTCAAAACTCGAAAGTTCTCATCAAAGGAAATAAGACAATATACCTTAGCTTATAAAATTCTCAACCCGATAATGAATTGACACCATTCCTCCATAAGTTCATCCAATTGATCTTTTGAGTAATGTGCACAATTGAATTCCTCAAAGTACTACATATATAATAATATAACATAGTATGTGATTTAGTTAAAACAATATGTCATTTTATGAGAAACACAAAATATGAAAATAGTATGTAATTCCTAAGTTAGAAATCCATACCGTGGATAGAATCTCTAATCGATCCAAAAAAATAGTTTCTTTCATAAACCTCAACATAAAATAGCCACAATCTATACCGTTACGCTGGCGAGGACACTACACATGGAAAGAAAATATGAATATATATCTAGATATATCCCTTAAATTGTTTTATCAAGTATCATCACTAATGTAATCAAAACTGAATATCTCTTTGTGAAAATATACCTCCACTCTGATTCATGTAACGTTGTTGGCTCTACTTTTTGGTACTTGAATATCTCTTTGGGAGTGAAAAGCAAGTAGAATGCTATAATAAAATATAAACGAATGTTTAGAACAATCTCACATAGAAACATAAACATAAACACAAATCCAAATATGTTGACCATAAACATAAACATAAACATAAACTTGAATATCTCTTTGGGAGCGAAACACTTACGTGTCAATCATATGTTTCAAATCTAGATATGTTGACTAATCATTGTATAACGAGTCCAGATAATACACAGTTTCTCTCATACGATTAATCGCAACCAATGACCAGTGTCCACTGTAAGATTAAACAAAGATTAAACTATGGCCAAAAACGGAAAATTATAATAGATCAAGTTAGGATGAAAATCTAACCCGTTGCCAGTATTATATGGCAAAAAGAATAACTTCTCAGTATCTTTACTTGCCACGAATAAACCTAGTACATATGTTATGACATCATCTGGTCTCGTTACAATTAACCCTGAATTGACAGTGTTGGGAGCTAAGAAGCCAAATCTTGCTTCTAATCCACGCGGGCGCACAATGTTGTCATACATAAACCTTAAATTGAAACATCGTTAACATTATACTATATTCATTGAAATGAGGGATTAAATTGTTCATTTAGTTAAACAAAGTTGATCAGAGTATACCTGATGTATATACCGATAACACCGAGACCTAATTCCAAATGCCTAAAAACTTGCTCCATATCCTCTCTATCAATTGCTTCAAGATATTCAAAACTAAAGATGTCTGCACTCATAGGTATAAGGCGGGTACCACCATCCGGAATATCTATAATTCTTAAATATGTCCGAAGGCACGACCTAAACTGAGCAGTAGTTTTTTTTGCTAGCCACAGTCTTCTTAGCAACATTCTTTTTTTGTGTGGAAATATTGCTAATTCAGGCGCCTTACCCCTACTGACTTGTGCAGTCTCTTTAGCATGAATCTAGTTATCATATAATTAGTTAGGGGAAATATAAAATCACAAATTAGCATTTCTCATAGCATAAATGTCATATAATTGTGTTACCTCAAATGATGCAATTGACTCGGTCTCTGGCCTAATCCCCTTATCTTTTGAAATGGATTTTGTTGGAGTCTAACATTACCATGTAAACAACATGTAAGTATAATTTCCATAAAAAATTTGAATAGTAAACGATTTTAAGCATACCTCATTATCTATGCAAACGAGGCTTGACGGCCATGCAACAAACGATCCTATTGCATCTGCCACCAATGTTGCATCCGCCACATCGTCAAGTAGTGGTAACAACGCACCCCCCTCTAAAACGACATCGACTGATACTTTCAAAAATCCATCAGGGAGCGGTCTATGGTGAATCATTTCTCCCGAAGTATTATACACTTTTCCCTTGCCAACCATCCGATAAGTCGGTGCCGACAAATAGAGTTGACACAGGGAAATGCCCTATAATTTAATAAATATAGTTATATAATTAATAAACATGGTTATATAATTAATAAACATGGTTTTATAATTTATAAAGATGGTATATAATTACCTCAGGAATATTTTGTCCAAAGTTACCATTGATACTACTTTTGTCACTAGTATCTTTAAAGCTTGTAGCTTGATCGATTTCCTTTTCCTTTCTCAGCTCATATACTTCTTGTTGTAACTTTTCCAACTTATCCTTAAGTTCTTTATTGCTTGGAGCTTTTGTCTTTGATTTTTTTTCAAGGATGTTGGAGTGATCCCAAATCCCTTACCCCTCACTCGACCAGAATACTCACGAATATCTAATGCTCGTGAGAGTATTCTCCTGCAATCATTATCTTCATCTGGAGGTATAGACTGGGAAAGACTCTCCTGAAATTCATATAAATATTGTAATTAAAGAATGATATGTTAATAAAAGAATGATGTAATTAAATAAATAAAAGTATGATGTAATTAAATAAATAATATTATACTTACACATCTCTCGAAAATTTGTTGAAATTTTTCTTCAACAGCTCCATCCTTACACACACGGGCTTCCTTCCACAAAATGTGTTTCGGAAGAGATGTTTCATAACTATTCTCTTTTGTTAGCTACACATTAAGCCAAAAAACATGATCAAAATTAAGCGTGTATATATTATAGATACTTTGCAATTTATAGATACTTACAATAGATTGTTGTAAGCGTGCATATCCCATACAGCCTTTTCTGTATGGATATGCTGGACTTGATGCTCATTGTCGATTTACGTCACTTGAACTCTCAAATTTTTGGGTATTTCTTTTCGATTTAAAAGTTTCTCATTCTTCAGCTGTAATCAAATCAACATATTTCTTTGGAAGCTCTGCATCAACAAAAAATTTATCCGCATCCCTTAGAAACTTGTTTGACAAGAAAGCTCTAAACCCTCTATGTAGTTTCCCGACCAATTTAAAAATATAATCTCTCCTGATATCCTCAATGATGAACGACCTCTACGAAAATCATACACAAAGTGCGTTAGTATAAGTAATTTAGAGACATAATCGTCATTAAAAACAAATAACATTACAAGAGGATTTTCAAGTTTTCCAATTCGGAGCCTTGTTTCACTACTACAAAAAAGGGAAAAGACAACGCTTTTAACAGCGCTTTAAAGCGCTGCCTAAAGCACCGCTGCTAAAAGAAAAGACATCGCTTTTTTTCAATGTAAAAGCGTTGTCTTATGCCAACTTTAGACAACACTTTTAGAATAGACAACGCTTTTTTATATACCCCTTTAGCAGCGCAATTGCTTTAGACAGCGCTTTGTTATTTTTTTAAGTTAGGCTTTAGACAGCACTTTCCTTTGAAAGCGCTGTCTATTCCACAACTTTAGACAACGCTTTCATACTTTAAGCAACGCTTTTTTTAAAGTTTTTACAACGCTTTTCTCCTAAAGCGCTGTCTATTGTTCACAATTTTTTTATAATAAACTATCTATTTTGACTTACAAAAGCGCTGTCCAATATATATAATGCATTTTAATCAGAATTTTAACCATATTTGATCCAGGTTTTTACCATATTATACACCATATTTGGTAGCTTCATTCCAATAAAATATACATATATAAAAATTACACATATATATAAATTGATGATATATACAACAACAATTACAAAATTTTTGATACAAGTTAAAATGCCTAAAATTCAAAATTGAATTTACATCTATACATCTTTCTATCTTCGAGAATTCTCATGAAACAACAACAACATGAATATCTTAGCTCTATCTTCTACACATGTACCTATAAACCTGGAAAAAAAATCAAATGATCGAAATTCATAACATGATAATATTAACGTTGCACTTTATTCGAATTTAATTTATACTCAAAACTAGAAATTTCTCATCAAAGGAAATAAGACAATATACCTTAACTTATAAAATTCTCAACCTGATAATGAATTGACACCATTCCTCCATAAGTTCATCCAATTGATTTTTTGAGTAATGTGCACAATTGAATTCCTCAAAGTACTACATATATAATAATATAACATAGTATGTGATTTAGTTAAAACAATATGTCATTTTATGAGAAACACAAAATATGAAAATAGTATGTAATTCCTAAGTTAGAAATTCATACCGTGGATGGAATCTCTAATCGATCCAAAAGAATAGTTTCTTTCATAAACCTCAACATAAAATAGCCACAATCTATACCATTACGCTGACGAGGACACTAGACATGGAAAGAAAATACGAATATATATCAGGATATACCCCTTAAATTGTTTTATCAAGTATCATCACTAATGTAATCAAAACTGAATATCTCTTTGTGAAAATATACCTCCACTCTGATTCATGTAACGTTGTTGGCTCTACTTTTTGGTACTTGAATATCTCTTTGGGAGCGAAAAGCAAGTAGAATGCTATATTAAAATATAAACGACTGTTTAGAACAATCTCACATAGAAACATAAACATAAACACAAATCCAGATATGTTGACCATAAACATAAACATAAACATAAACATAAACATAAACTTGAATATATCTTTGGGAGGGAAACACTTATGTGTCAATCATCTGTTTCAAATCTAGATATGTTGACCAATCATTGTATAACGAGTCCAGATAATACACATTTTCTCTCATAGGATTAATCGCAACCAATAACCAGTGTCCACTGTAAGATTAAACAAAGATTAAACAATGGCCAAAAACGGAAAATTATAATAGATCAAGTTAGGATGAAAATCTAACTCGTTGCCAGTATTATATGGCAAAAAGAAAAACTTCTCAGTATATTTACTGGCCACGAATAAACCTAGTACATATGATATGAAATCATTTGGTCTCGTCACAATTAACCCTGAATTGACAGTGTTGGGAGCTAAGAAGCCAAATCTTGCTTCTAATCCACGCGGGCGCACAATGTTGTCATACATAAACCTTAAATTAAAACATCATTAACATTATACTATATTCATTGAAATGAGGGATTAAATTGTTCATTTAATTAAACAAAGTTGATCAGAGTATACCTGATGTATATACCGATAACACCGAGGCCTAATTCAAAATTCCTAAAACTTGCTCCATATCCTCTCTATCAATTGCTTCAAGATATTCAAAACCAAAGATGTCTGCACTCATAGGTATAAGGCGGGTACCACCATCTGGAATATCTATAATTCATAAATATGTCCGAAGGCACGACCTGAACTGAGCAGTAGTTTTTTTTGCTAGCCACAGTCTTCTTAGCAACATTCTTTTTTTGTGTGGAAATATTGCTAATTTCAGGCGCCTTACCCCTACTGACTTGTGCAGTCTCTTTAGCATGAATCTAGTTATCATATAATTAGTTAGGGGAAATATAAAATCACAAATTAGCATTTCTCATAGCATAAATGTCATATAATTGTGTTACCTCAAATGATGCAATTGACTCGGTCTCCCGCCTAATCCCCTTATCTTTTAAAATGGATTTTGTTGGAGTCTAACATTACCATGTAAACAAAATATAAGTATAATTGCCATAAAAAATTTGAATAGTAAACGATTTTAAGCATACCTTATTATCTATGCTAACGAGGCTTGACGGACATGCAACAAACGATCCTATTGCATCTGCCACCAATGTTGCATCCGCCACATCGTCAGGTAGTGGTAACAACGCACCCCCCCTCTAAAACGACATTGACTGATACTTTCAAAAATCCATCTGGGAGCGGTCTATGGTGAATCATTTCTCCCGAAGTATTATACACTTTTCCCTTGCCAACCATCCGATAAGTCGGTGCCGACAAATAGAGTTGACACCGAGAAATGCCCTATAATTTAATAAATATGGTTATATAATTAATAAACATGGTTATATAATTAATAATCATGGTTTTATAATTTATAAAGATGGTATATAATTACCTCAGGAATATTTTGTCCAAAGTTACCATTGATACTACTTTTGTCACTAGTATCTTTAAAGCTTGTAGCTTGATCGATTTCCTTTTCCTTTTTCAGCTCATATACTTCTTGTTGTAACTTTTTCAACTTCTCCTTAAGTTATTTATTGCTTTGAGCTTTTGTCTTTGATTTTTTTTTCAAGGATGTTGGAGTGATCCCAAATCCCTTACCCCTCACCCGACCATAATACTCACGGATATCTAATGCTCGTGAGAGTATTCTCCTGCAATCATTATCTTCATCTGGAGGTATAGACTGGGAAAGACTCTCCTGAAATTCATATAAATATTGTAATTAAAGAATGATATGTTAATAAAAGAATGATGTAATTAAATAAATAAAAGTATGATGTAATTAAATAAATAATATTATACTTACACATCTCTCGAAAATTGGTTGAACTTTTTCTTCAACAGCTCAATCCTTACACACACGGGCTTCCTTCCACAAAATGTGTTCCGGAAGAGATGTTTCAGAACTATTCTCTTTTATTAGCTACACGTTAAGCCAAAAAACATGATCAAAATTAAGTGTGTATATATTAAATATACTTTACAATTTATAGATACTTACAATAGATTGTTGTAAGCGTGCATATCCCATACAGCCTTTTCTGTATGGATATGCTGGACTTGATGTTCGTTGTCGATTTATGACACTTAAACTCTTAAATTTTTGGGTATTTCTTTTCGATTTAAAAGTTTCCCATTCTTCAGCTGTAATCAAATCAACATATTTCTTTGGAAGCTCTGCATCAACAAAATTTTTATCTGCATCCCTTAGAAACTTGTTTGACAAGAAAGCTCTAAACCCTCTATGTAGTTTCCCGGCCAATTTAAAAATATAATCTCTCCTGGTATCCTCAATGATGAACGACCTATACGAAAATCATACACAAAGTGCGTTAGTATAAGTAATTTAGAGACATAATCATCATTAAAAACAATTAACATCACATACGGTACATGTATCTCACTCCATATTTTATCTTTAGCATCGTCCAACACTCTTGCTCTCCAATCTTCACATGTGATTGGAATTTCTCTTCTTACCACCGAACCGAGATAACTCATCAACGTTGAACCATTAGGCTCAATGAGTTGGCCTTCTTGGCTCCAATGCACATCATACTTTATGCCTTGGTCTCTGTCCTGAATTATTCTCTTCATTATTGTTATTCCTCTTCTATATTCCATTTCCTTTTTACTAACGGTCTTATCTCCATCATGCACAGAATCATCACGTGGGTGATCGTCGTTAGTAGCCATCTAACCTGTAATAAACATAAACATAAACCCAATATAAAAATAAATATATCTATATAAAAATAATTGTGTTTTTTAATTGATCGATACAGGGGCTATTGGTGTCGACGGCGGATGATGCGGCTTTGATGTTGTTCGAATCGGTGATGGTCTTCGACCAACTACACCAATACAAAGGGATCATCAAAAACAAGTTATATATATATATATATATATATATATATATATATATATATATATATATATATATATATATATATATATATATATATATATATATATATATATATATATATATATATATATATATATATATATATATATATATATATATATATATATATATATATATATATATATTCAAAATACTAGTTCATAGAAAATATAAACATGATAAACAATTCAGAAACTAATTAAAATAAAATAAAAACTCATCATATATATCATCTTTTTTATTCCAAAACATAGAACCAAAAGAAAATGCAATAATGCTAAACATTAAAAGTGTTGCTGTTATATATCAAGCCCTACCAAGAACCCAAAAATTAAAATGCATACACATAACCAAGTTTAGACATCAATAGGAGGATAATGTCTTAGATGTTAGCATAGTACATTATCAAGGAGGATAACTCAGTTTGAACATCAATGGAGATAAAGACATTTTCAATAAAGAACATACCTTGAGAACCGGCCGGTGTGGGTGGAGGAAAACCGAGAGAGACAGTGGAGGACGGAGGGGGGCTGGTACGACGGCGAAGGATTTGCGACAGAGGAGAAAATGGGTTACGCTTACTGTTGAAGGAGGGAAAGGGTTTCGCTTCTGTATTCGTGAATCTGTGAATACACAAATTCTATTTTTTTTAATTTTCACTTATAAGGGTTTAGACAGCGCTTTCTAAAAGCGCTGGCTAATATGAACCTATAGCAGCACTTTTGAAAAGCGTTGGTTAATAGTGTCCTTTAACAGCGCTTTTCTAATATTTTTTTAATTTTTTATGACTTTAGACAGCGCTTTCTTAAAGCGCTGGCTAATAGTGTCCTTTAGCAGCGCTTTTCTAATTTTTTTTTAATTTTTTATGACTTTAGACAGCGCTTTCTTAAAGCGTTGTCTAAAGTAGATATTTATCAGCGTTTATGATAAAGCGCTTTCTAAAGCAATCCTTTAGCAGCGCTTTATAAAAGTGTTGTCTAAGGTCATATGTTTAGCAGCGGTTTTATTAATTATTTTATACAGTTTCTGTGTTTTTTTTAATTCACTTATAGCAGCGCTTTTGTACAAAAGCGCTGTCTAATATGCGCTATTAAAAATCACTTTTGACGTAGTATTTTGGATCCTTTGAAAGCAAAAGCCTTAGCTTGTTTATGGAAAACTAAAATTCCTAGTAAAGTCTTTATTTTTTATTGACGTCTAATTCTTAATGAGTTACTTACAAGGATGGAATTGACAAAGCGTGAAATTATTAAAGGTGCTCAAAATATAGTGTGTCCACTTTGTTTTATGGAAGAGGAGGCTGTAGGGCATTTGTTTTGTTCTTACTCTTATTCTAATCTTATTTGGACCGACTTTTGCTTATGAATAGGTGTAGATGTTTCTTCTCTTGCGGTTCTGTTGTTGGATAGACTCTAAGACTTAAATTTGACCATTTCTTTTTCTTCTTTGGCCTTGCTTTTTGTTAGAAACTCTATTTTTTCAAGGGCAATATCCTTAGATACTTGGATGTCTTGAATGATTAAACATTTAGTTTGGGATTGATTCAATGCTTTTTCTGAAAAAGGAATGAGTATCTCTTGATCGGATTGGTTTTTGAATCCCGAAACTTGTTGGGTGTAGTTTAGTGTTTTTTGTTGGCTCTTGTTATTGGATGGTTAATTTTTTTTTTCTTGGTTATAAAAGTGTGACCGACTCTTAAGCTTCTTTTAATTTTGAGTCGTCATTGTTTATAAAAAAAATTATTGCACTTTTAAATCATTTTCTATGATGTGAAATTTTTACCATAAATTTCATAACGATGGTATGCACTTAGTGAAGTGAGCCCGTGAGCCCCTATATATGTATTTAAATAATTGAAATTCATACGTGAAACAAGACAAGACATTCAGAGGTGGATTGATTGGTCTAGGTAAGGCTGTAAGGCATCTTTGTGTCGGGAACAGTTTCCAAATATATTTATTAATTATTAGTGTTCTCTAACTTTCAAAGACAGGGAATGATTAAGGTGTAGTTCTCAGTCTCACAAATTTTCTTTAGATGGAAGATGCATGGGAAACGTGGATATCTTCTATGGTAATGAGACACTCATGAGCTTCATTATTCTATTCTAATATACTAATAATATATATAATGATTAATTTCTACGTATAATATGATTGTTTGTTTCTTTTACATGTTATAGGAAACGGATGGTCACTCATTGGATGAAGACATGTTTGATATAGAGAATGTGCAACAACCGAGTTTCTCTTTTGAGGGCTTTAATAATGCCAACCCTTCAATTCATGAAAACTTGATCAATAAGAGTAAGAACTCAAATTGTCTCATTTCTTCACAACAAACACCATCTCAATACCTTCTGTCTTTTGAAAACTCGTCTGTGGAACCTTCTCCTAATAATAGTGCCATTGCTACATCTTCTTCTATCATGAACCCAAAAACAACAACACTAAATCAAAATGAGAGTAGTGAGTTACCAAAATTAGTTAATAAAACCACCAAGAAGCGTAGAAGTGCATCTGAGATACAGGATCATATCATAGCTGAGAGAAAAAGGAGACAAGTTATTGCTGAGAGGTTCATAGCACTTTCTGCCACCATTCCGGGATTGAAGAAGGTTAGTTAATTTCTCATACAACCTACAATATCATTGGTAAATCATAGATTCAAAATCTATAGTGTGTGGGACACTTTTGTGAGAAAAAAAATTATTATTATTGAATTAATAAAAATTGATTTATAATATATCTATTTATATATAACTAATTTGTATATTAAGTAATAAACTATAACTCTAATTAACTTTGAATTTGGACTACACGACGACTTGGATTATATAACAACATAATTTTATATAATTTAAGTTGTCGAACATATGTTAATCATGATTGATCTAAACATTTTTTAATTTTTTTTTTCAAATTTAAAAATCGGTCGATCTTTAATTTTTAGGTGAAAATGTCAATCGTCAACCGTGCACATCTTAAGATTAGTTTTAAAGATGTATCATTTAATATTTTGAACTAGGCATTATCGCATTAGTAGAATTTCCCTTAAAATAGAAGAGATAATCAAATTCCAAAAAAAAAAAAAAGAAGGAACTTAGAAATCAAAATTTTATTTTTAAAATTAAAATATCTAATTATTTTTTAATAGAGACGAGACTATTATTTAACCCTTTATTTTTTATATATATTTAAAGAAAAAAAATACTTGACCAAATATTAAACGGAGGTCCGACTCTCTAATCGTGCAATCAAAATCACTTTAGAAGATAAAAATTTTAGGAATCTCAACAAAATTAAACTAAAAAAGTAAGGGTCCATTTGAATGACTTTTTGTTTTTAGTTTTTAAAATCTATTTTATAAATCAGTTTTAAAAAGTATTTTTAAGTATAAAATTTTAAAATGATTGTGTTTGGTGATAGTTTTTAAAAATAGTTTTAAAAAAGGAAAAAAATGAAAAATCTGTTTGACAAAATTTAACGTGTTTGACTAATCATATTTTTTAGAAAGAATTGATTGATACTTTTATATATACAGTTTTAATGGAGTACAATGTTTATGGAAAAAGAAGTGAATTTAAATTAAAGAAAATAGAAATACAAGTTATTAAAGCTTATTTATTTAGCATGAAGAAGAGAAAAAAGAGATTATGCAAATTGATTCCGAAA
Source organism: Vicia faba (assembly GCA_948472305.1). Classification (NCBI taxonomy): domain Eukaryota; kingdom Viridiplantae; phylum Streptophyta; class Magnoliopsida; order Fabales; family Fabaceae; genus Vicia; species Vicia faba. Next base: position 15,731,106 of record OX451739.1, on the reverse strand, counting down.
AAATAAAGTTAAAATAATGTGGAATAGCCTAACGTAATTAAAGTTACGTAAAAAAAAAAATTAAAGCATAATATGTTATAAAAAAATTACAACATTGAAATTGACACTTTTCGGTATTTTCATCTAATGCTATTTAAATTGAAAAGCAAAATTGAGTTTCAAAACTCTCAAAGACAATTTTGATTTTTCAGTTTTAAAAACTGATAAAATGAAAAGTGTTTTGAAAAATTATTTTTTAAAATAAGCAATCCAAACAAGTTTTTACTTTTTAAGTTTTCAAAAACTAAAAAACAGTTTTTAAAAACCAAATCAAACAAGACCTAAGTCTTTTTATTCAAATAAATTATTAATAATTTTTGTTATTTTGTGCAGCGACTCTGCATATTCATTATTTTTTAAATATTGTGAATTGAATTTTTTAAATATATTTCTTATCAATATTATCAATTTATTTGAAATATAAAAACTCAACACATTGTATTTATATACAATGGTAATTTAATAAGATTAACACAAATTATACTAATAATTTTGTTGATATGCATAAAAAAATGTATTAAAGGGTCTTATTAATAAGGACAAAGTGGAATATCAGGATACAGTGTTTTGCATGTACGGTACTAATTTTTTACAGAAAGCATACAAATTAGATTAAAGGTACGGTGTCAGAAAAAGATATAAAAAGTGGAGTTCAGTTTTGACAAAGATAGAGTTTCATGCAGAAACACACAAAGATGGATGCATACATCACATGTTCTGAAAAGGTCGACAGTATGTACTTTCCATCACATTCTTCACATTTTCTTTTCAATTTATAAATAAAATTCAGATTTATTATAATACATATTTCTCATTAATTCATACTATCAAAATATTTTATAGTGTCAGAATATTTTTTTCTTTTTTCAAAGAGTTTAAGGATAATACACTTTTAATATAAAATAATTTTATATATACAGTCAATCAAAACTATTATATTTATCATCTCATTTCAGTATTTTAAAAATGAAATTAAGATTTATTATGATACATGTCTCTTATTGATTTATAGTGTAAAAATATTTTATACTGTCGCTATATTTTCTTTTTTCTCTTTTATAAAGAGTTTAAAGCTAACAGACTATCGGTGTAAAATAATTATGCAAATACAATCAATCATAACATTTACATTTGCCATATCATTTTAATATTTTATAAATAAAATTAGGATTTATTGTGATGCATGTTTCTGATTGGTTGACAGTATAAAAATCAGTGCATTTCCTTTTTTTCTCTTTCACAAATAGTTTAAAGATAATGTATTGTCAATATAAAATAATTTTACACATACAATCAATCAAAAAATTTATATTTATCATGTTATTTTAGTATTTTAAAAATAAAATTGGAATTTATTATCATGCATGTCTCTTATTGGATGATAGTGTAAAAATATTTTATACTTTCAATACATTTTCTTTTTCTCTTTCACAAATACTATTGTTTTAAGAAAAATATTTATTTTAAAATGAATGTTATTCTCACTTTTTAATATAGAAATAATAGTTATTTTTTCAATTGTATCATTTTATATATTATTTTCAATATATTAATAAAATTAATTTAATTAAAGTAATATATTATGACAACAATATACATTCTTAAACAACAATCATTTTAAAATATAAGAATGTTATTTAAAAATTGAATGAATGATTAAGTGATAGCAAATTTTTGTAAAATGGGTCTTAAAAAATTATATTTTTGCATTTATTAATAATATGGAATTGATATAGGTTTGTAAAATGGGTCTTAAAATGGGTCTTAAAAAATTATATTTTTGCATTTATTAATAATATTAAAATATTAGGTTTATCTTAATTTTAGTATGGAATTGATATTTTTTTGTGCAACTTTGGCTATATACTTTTTTATTAACATTGATTTTTTAATTACTGATTTATAAATGACAATAATTTATTTACATTGACATATTATTTGAAAATACAAAAATGTATTATTAACAGTGTAGAATCTTAAAAAAATGTACAAATGCCCATATGGTATACAATTTTAAAATATTTATTCAATTTTTTTATTAGTTTTTATTATTTTAATTTAAATACATAAATGTCTTTAAGCAAACATATCATAAAAATATAAATTCTAATTTTAAATAAAAGTAATTATAGAGGGAAAACTAATTTCACTTAAAAAAAATCAAGCACGTAAAAATTAATTTTACATGTGATGAAATATTTTTGTTTTTCCCAAAACTCAAACTAAACATACACTAAATTTTAGTTGTACCCGCCTAAATTTTTTTTTTTTAAATTATAAGATTTTAATTAAATTTATAATATTGAAGTAAAAAAAAAATGAAATCCATTTACAATATTTGCTAATTTTTTAGTAAACCAATTTATAAGATAACTAATCAATATAGTTTATAATAAAAGTCTAATATATGTAATTTTTATAAAATTATTATTATGAATTAAATTAAAAATATTATCTAAAGCTTAATAGAACTTATACTTGCTATAAAGAACACATGTGTGGCACCTCTATGTGGTTCTAGGGCAAAGTCAAGCCAATAAAAAATCATCAATAAAAAAGAAAAGATGTGTGGCACCCTTATGCGGTTAGGGATAATCAGAGACTTTAAAGATTTTCAGTAATTTTAGAGAAAAGTTAGGATAATGAAAAAATCTGTTTTGAGATAATTTTAGTGTAGAGAGAACTAACTTACTTGAAATGAGAAGCTCTGAATTTTTTGATGTGTTTTGTTTGTATTTCCTCTCATCTTCTACATTCTAGAAATGAAGTATATGTAGAAGCCTGCGGGCTTGAATTTGAAGAGCTTCCGAGAAATGGTAACTTTTCACCTTAACTAAGGAAGCTAAATGAGTTTATGAATCTATATATTTTAAAAACTAACAATTTTGTTTGCTAGTTAATTAATTTAATTCTTAGTTTTTTTATATATAATTCAAATAATATACCCATTTTTTTATTTTTTTTATAGACAGATAAACTCTACATACTTGAAGAAGCTATCAATTATGTGAAACAACTTAAAGAGAAAATAAAAGAGCTGGACAATCAAAACAAAATGAAAAATAAGGATTCAGAAATGCTCATCAAGAAATCTCAAGCTTGCACAAAAGAAGATGATATTGATTATTCTAAGAAAAAACTACCTAATGTTAAAGCAAGAGTGATAGATAAGGAAATTATGATTGGAATCCATTGTGAGAAACAAGAGAATATTGTGGTTAAAATAATGGGGTTGCTTCAAAATCTTCACCTATCACTTGCTAGTAGTAGCGTATTACCATTTGGAAATTCCACTCTTAAAGTCACAATCATTGCTCAGGTAATTATCATGTTATTTTTTTCAATTCAATTATATATTTTGAGAGAGAGTAAAAAATATTTTTAAAAACATTAATTTTAAAAGTGTGTTTAAACTATTTTGCAGATGAATGATAAATACTGCATGAACGTGACCGATCTTGTTAAAAACTTGAGGCATGATCTCTTGGATTCACGTGACAATCAGAATAATATTTCTGAGAAGACTACATAGAAACTCATATATATTCTTGTTTGTATTGACTTTAAAGTTTGTTGTAAAATGTGTTTGGTTTCATTCGATAAATTAAAGATACAAATGACTGTTTGTAACGAGAGAGAAATGTCTTGCGTAATAATCAATAATTTAAATGTTGTAACGAGTTAATATGAAATGTACCCGATTAATATTTGGTGAAAAATCACTTCTGAACAAGGAAAAAATAGTTTTTAAGTTGCATTAATCGATTACGCATTAAAGTATTTTTATATTTTATCTGAGCATAAATCAAGCACCTATAATGGGAATGAAATATACATATAAGACCTATATAAACACTTGCTATATTCTATCAAAAACCAAATGTGGGAATTGTTTAGAATCATTCTCATGCTAAAACTAAAACATTCCATTTCACCTGTTCCTAAAATAACAAGAAACTTTTCATAATCTGCAACGGTTGATGTTGTTCAAGCAGTTAAGTTTACGACTTCATCACCTTTTCTTTCACACATATTATTTCATCCCCTAAATTCAGATCAAATATATATAAATGTTTACAATTTTATAAGACCAATGGTAAATCACCTATTATGTTTCCCCAACAAAAGCCAGAGATTAATCCCGAGCCATAGAGATTGAAAAACACCGACATGCCGGCAAATTTGAAACTTAAAAATACATTCTTAAAACACAAAGAAAAACAAATCAGTATAGAAATACTTTATATGTGAATCTAAAAAAAATTCATGTAACACAAATTTGAAAAACATCAAAGAATCAAATGACACTAAAATCTACATGCTTCGATTCATTTCCATCAAACAAATTTCACAGAAAAAAATGAGAAAGAAGAAAGAGTCATCACAATACCACGTATGGGAGAAGACTTAACTAATCAAAGAAATCAACAGAATCAAAGAAATTCTTCACTATGTCATTGAGCTTGAGCTACAGGAATGCGAGATCCCAACAATTTAAGAGAATTAACCGATGGAAAAACGAAGAGAACCATATGCGAGAAATTCTTCGCTATGTCATTGAGCTTGAGCTACAGGAATGCGAGATCCCAACAATTTAAGAGAATTAACCAATGGAAAAACGAAGAGAACCATATTCGAGAAGACTCGTCCGATTTAGCTCTGAACTTAGAGTATAACACGAAACTTAACCGTTGATTCGTTGTCGCGTACGGATTAAAACGAGTAATTTTAAAAATTGTAGCTAGCGATAATGACTCGAGTATCATATTGCAAGAATTATTGTATGAATTGACCAACAGAAAAATGATTATGGTGGGGGTTGGGTTCATCTTGAATAATAGGACATGTGTCAGTTGGGTGTTCAGTAGAAGTACAAATACCACATAACTTTGTTATTTGAGATTTAATCACTGGCAACTGTTTCACTAAAGAAGTAAGCTTGTCAATTACGATTTCTAGAGCCTTCTTAGAAGAGGAAGCCTGAATTTCATTCACACCTTTTGTTTGGACCAAAGAATTATTTCTAGTTGTGAACTATTGGGAGTTTAGGGACATGTTCTCAATCAAGGCTTTGGCAACAGCTGGAGTTTTATCGACAAGTGCTCCACCAGTAGCAGCATCTAGAATATTCCTATCCATTGGCAGTAATCCCTCATAGAAATACTGAATGAGCAATTGTTCGGTGATCTGGTGTTGAGGGAAACTAGATACTAACTGTTTAAATCTCTCCTAATAATCAGCCAATGATACATCCTGTCTAATACCGCATATTTCTTTTATAATTGATGCAGCTCTGGAGGCAGGAAAGTATCTCTGTAGGAAGAATTTCTTCAAATCATTCCAAGTTGTGACAGAATTCGGTTCAAGATAATATAACCAATCCTTAGCAGCACCCTATAGTGAGAACGGCTAAGCTCTCAGTTTGATGTGATCTTCTATTATTCCTTCAGGCCTCAATGCTGTAGAACATACAACCTGGAATTTCTTCAGATGCTTATGCGGATCCTCACCTGTAAGACCACTAAATCTTGACAACAAGTGTATTAAACATATTCAATTCAAATGGAACAACAACATCAACATATTCAATACATATACCATTATAGTTAGCATCAGGAACATCAATTTTCCTTAGTGTTCTTTGATCAGCCATGTTATCACAAGCAAAAATACCAACAGTGTCTCAAATAGGCAGAAACAAAACGCAAGAAAAGATATGATTAAAATAAATTCAGCAAAAATACAATAACACAAAATCTATTCTAATTAGATGAAATATGAATTTTAAGCATTTTTTTATTTTTTTAAAACTATGAAAACAGTAAAAAATTCATTATAAATAAATAAATAAAAAAGAGAAATATAGCGATTTGAGGGTGGAATCTCATAACTAAAATTTATTCTAATTAGGTTAAATAAGAATTTTAAGATTTTTTTTTTGGAATTTTCAAAACTATGAAAACAGTAAAAAAATTCATTATAAATAGAAAAAAGAGAAATTTGGCACCGCACGATTTTTCGACTTCCAGTAGGCAAAAGAGATTTTGAATCGGACACAATTTTTCAGAAAACATGGTTTTCGGGTCAAGTCGGACGTTCGGACGCAAAAATGTAGAAAAATTCAGAAAAATAACAAAAAATGCAGGAAAAACAAAACAAAAAATACTTAAAACTAAACTATTGGCTAAATCGACAAGAATCCCCGGCAACGGCGTCAATTTGATATGATGTCGCGCATTAGTCAAAATGAGTAATTTTAAAAACTGTAGCTAGCGACAATGACTCGACTAACGTATCACGAGGATTCTTGTATGAATTAACCAATATAAAAATGATTATGGTAGGGGTTGAGCTTAGTTTTGATTCAGGAAAAAATTATTAAAATAAGTGATTATCAAATAAGCTAAAACGATTAATCTACTACTTCAGTTTCCCAACTTATCATTGATTCATATAATTTCCATGCCCTAAGAGGATGCTAATCCCTTTTCGAATACAATATCAATTAACAAGCACAAGTCACACTACAAGATGTATATTCCTAATTTCCGAATTAAGCAAACAGATTAAAGTTATTGTGAATTAACCAAATGCAACTACGCAGATTAAGCAAACGCGATCAAATTATAGGAACACATAATCATCGAAAAAATCAATATTTATTTTATAGAACTTGAATTAAGAAAACAAGACATAGAGCATAATATTGAAAGGAATAAGCAATTTTATTGAAAATTATAGAACCTCAAAGTGTCGGCGGAAACCGATTACAGCAGATTAATATATGGTGTTTAGTTCTCCATTACAACGTGCAAAGTTTCAGAAAAATAATGTTGCGAACAGTAAAAATGGTAGAGTTGAACAGTAGTGCGGCTGCCACTGGGTATAGGAAAACATCAAATTCGGGTTCTAACCAACTGGGTCGAAAAACATCAAAAACCCGGCCCAAAACTAAATATTTCTAATGTCTGAAACTTCAACGAATTTTTTAAGACTTCTGCACTATGACTCAGCTTTTGGCTTCAACATGAAAGTTGTATCTCTTTCTCTCAGCTTTCTAACGCATATCGGAACAAGCAAAATGGCCTCCCGTAACTTCAGTTATGATTTTCACAAGAAAAACTGCTTTTGCAGAAAATAAAATACGAAAATAAAATAAAGGGAAAAATAAACTAAAATATGAAAACACAATAAAATAGTAAAATAAACTAAACAAACTAGGAAATACCTAAGTACAATCATAGAATAATGTGCATCGAAATACATTGATCAACCTTCTGATTTCTCTTTCTCACTTTCTTCGTTTTTCAGATAAAGGAAGGCACGAGTTGAATCACGAATGGAGAGAGATGAACAGAGTTTCAGTGAAGAGTTTGGAATTAGAATCGATGAGAAACGCAGAACATAACTAAGCTAGGGCAAATAAGTTCGATTTTATTTCGGTGAGAAACAAAATCGTGAACGCAGTGTTTCAGTGAGAAGTTCTTTTCTCTTTTATTTTTGAGTATATAAATGGAGATGCACTGATAGTGTAAAAAAGTTTTACACTGTCATTCAATAAAAATATATATTTTTTGCCACGTCATATACATTTTTAATAATTACTGTCTGACTTGACGGGATTCATGGTCGTGATTGGTTGATGGTGTAAAAAAATTTTACACTCAGTGCATCACCCATTTTCTCTTTATTTTTTAATTTAATTATATTTACTTTTAATATATAGTTTTAGTTTTATTTTATTTTATTAATTTAATTTAGATTTTATTTTATTATTTTAATTTTTCTTTTATTTTCATTTTATTTTTATTTTATTTTATTAATTTATAGTTTAGTTTTAATTTAGTCAGGATTTTAATTTATAATTTAGTATTAATTTTTTCATTTATAATTTATTTATTTTATTTTGATTTGTATATTTTTAATTTATAATTTTGATTTTATTTTAGTTTTAGTTTTAGTTGATTTAGTTTTATATATTTTACAATTTTTCTTTTAGAATAAAATTTATGTTTTAATTTATAATTTCAATTTTATTTTACTAATTTATAATTTTAATTTTGTTTGATTTTAAAAAAAATGGTTTTATTTTATTTTGATTTTAATTTATTGTAATTATTTATAATTTTTAAAGATATGCTATTTTAAAAATATAATTAATATAAGACAAAAAGATGTAAGAAAATATTTAGGAAAATGTAACAACAAATATTTTTCATTTTTATTTAATTTTAATGATATTAAACAAAAATGAGCAAACGAAATTCTGGTGGGAAAGCATATTTTCTGCACCTAATCTAGTACCTACGATACTAATCATTTAAAAAATGAAAATCAAAGTTAGCGTCAACTTACAGCGACGCTAAACCCTTTCGGAAAAAATAGGGAAACACCATGCTTAACAATATGAGGGAAATGAAGTATTCTGACTCCAATGCAATAATTTAGTGTTGGCCAAATGCAATAATTTAGCATTGGCCAAATGCAACGCTAAATTGTTCATGAATTAAAAAACTAAAACAAATACTAACAGTGTATGTCATGGCCGACGCTACCCTGAAAAAATAAAAACTTTATGAATTTTCTTATTAGTGTATGTCTATAATGATTCAAAACCAAAGATATTAGTGTTGGTGTCGGGGCCGACACTATATTGTTGAGGCTAAAATGTATTTTTCTTGTAGTGATAAATAAGAAGAGAAATAAAGGACAAAACAAAAGTAACAACAATAATGATACTAAGAAGTCAAGAATTTTCACTCATTATATACACAAACACTACGCCAAAAGAGAATTTAAGCAACACCTCATTTACCAGCACTTATTTAAAAAAAATGTTATAAAACATATGAGAGGACCACTACTATAAAACGTGCAAACAGCAATGCCATGTTTACAACGGTTTCATATACACCGTAGTAATAGATGAAAATTTTCACGCTCAGTGAGTTGTTGGATTTATAAACAGTAATTTAATGACGGTTGTCTTTAAACATCGTAGTAAAAAATGATGTGTAGCACGCGTCGATTCCCAGCAACTATATTTTTTCCATTTTTTTGAGTACATTAAGCATGTGTCACTTAAGTCTATTATTTAAAAAATAAATTGTAAATGATTTAACAACCGTGAAGTACACCAACCTTAGAGGACTTAAGTTTCCACTACGGTTGTTTTGTCCAACCGCGATTAAAGGGTTTACTGATAAATTAAAATAAAACTTATTTTGTATTTATTTCATAAGACGCCCTATGCGAACAAGCGATCAAGAGACGGCAGAGGTGGCATAATCTTTATCCTCTTCGTATCCATTCATTTGGATCTCAAATCTTCACCATCTTCGTTCATTTGATTCTTCAGCTTTGAAGTATGATACTCTTCAACATCTTCATTCCTTTTTCTTGGTTTATGTTGTATATGCTCAAATATTCACCCTCTTCGTTCATTTGATTCTTCAGCTTCGCAGTACGGTACTCTTCAATATCTTCATTCCTTTTTTCTTGGTTTATGTTGTATATGCTCAAATATTCATCCTCTTCGTTCATTTGATTCTTCAGTTTCGAAGTACGGTACTCTTCAACATCTTCATTCTTTACTTGCATAAGATTCTTCATCTTTGAAGTACGATTCTCTTCAACATCTTCATTCCTTTTTTCTTTGTTTATGTTGTATATGCTCAAGTCAGTATGAGAGTATATTTTTCATATGCTTTAGGTTTAGATTTTCATATGCATATGCTTTAGTTTTTGGATTAGATTTTGGCGTGTCATCCATATTATTATACGTGTATAAATTTTAAAAATTGTTATGGATCGTAGTTGGATGAAAGCTGATAGATTAGGTATGTTTTATGAGAACAGAGTTCTTGAATTCCCTGAATACACTAATAAACATCTTCCCGACAATAATGGTATCTTTTAATGTCCTTGTGTTGTTTGCGTGAATATCAATAAGGGTACAAAGAAAGAAATATTTCAACATCTTTGTTGTGATGGTATATGTCAAAATTATATAATATGGGCGTGGCATGGCGAGGTGGTGTTTACCTCTGGTTTCGATAAATAGCGTTGGTCTCTTAACAAAAGTTTACTTGCGAGATCGACCAGGGAATCTCAAAATAGTGCTTCTATTTTTGAGTGTTTTCACAAAGTGTGTTCAAAAAGGATTTGTTCGACTGGTGCCAAACGAGTTTATAAGTAATAAAGCAAGACTTGTAAAATAAAATGAAAAGTGTTTTAAACTGTGAACATAAATGACATAACATCAAAATAGTTGAAAATAAGTTGATTCAAACATACATTGCCCTAGCTTGACTCATTTCGCTCGTTCGTTTGGATATTCTGAGTGACTAGCGTATAGGAATGTAAAAGTTTGAACTCTTAACACTATGCACTAAGTAGTTTATTTATAATACACAAAAAATAACTACTTTCTAGCGGATTTCGCTTCTTTGTACGCCACGTGTATCTTGTAACTCCTCTCCATGATCTCACGTTCTCCATTCGTACTCTCGAACCCACGTTCTCCAAGTTTTCCTCCAAAACGCTCTGCTTGCTTGATGGATCTTTTGGGCCTTTTGACGTTTCTAGGCCCAATGACTTATAAGGTCTTCCCTAGTCAACTGCTTTTGTTCTCTGGCCCAATCACTTACTTATAGAATCTCTCTAGGTCGACTGCATTAGTAGTCGAATCACATAAATCGCCTTTTCCAAAGAACCTTTTTGATCATTTTCTTTTGGTTAGATTTTGGTCCTTGTCGAAAAGTGCTTTATTGAATGAAAATGTATGCTATGACATAATACTATGCAAATGAATGCGAAGTCTAAATCAGATAGAATCGAGATATGAGGGTAAATTTTGGAGTGCAACACTCGGAAACATAAATATATTTTCGCATGGTGTGCTAGAAAAGCATATGGTGCATTAAGAAATTCTCTTAAGTTTTGGGGCAGTTATAAAGAGGTTTGGTGTTGCTTCTGTTAAAAAGACAAATTTATGTTGTGATGGGTTGTGAAAGAGGTGGTAAAATGGGGAATGGCTTGAGTGACTTTCCTGTATCCCATGACTTTGTAACTTTAGTTAACATGATGGAAGAAGGAATAATTAATGTATATTAATTTATTAACTAAAGTTACCAAAGTCACTGAAACCTTGGTGAAACGTGATGACATGGGATCAAGAAGTATATATATGTCCTTTTGGGTTGTGTGATGTACATAATCATGAACCTGCAAGTGTAACATATAAACATGCAAAACAAAAACAAACAAAAAAAAAAAACATTTCAATTATGGTTACTCATTACTCAAGAAGGATCAGATCAATCTGAATAGCAAGTAACGTTAGAGCCACAAATATAGTAACTTTTTAGATTGATTACATGCTAGTAACTTTTTTTTATACTGCACCTACAACAACAAAATAATACCCCACAGTTTATTGTTCAAATCATTTATGAAAGTTAAATTTGAGTGCTTCTAGATAGTAAGAAGTTGCCTTTTGAATGCAATTACTATTTTCCAATTGGAGTTTTTGATTTCTACTTAATAAAAGACACTCTGTTTAAGTGATTTGAGTGCTATGAATATACAATAATTCATCATTCCTTCAAGGAAAGCAAGTTGCACCATCCTCTAGTTGAATGCCATTATCATCTGGAACACCATCAAATATGCTTAAAAAATTACCAGGTGCATGCAACCCAGGGTACTCCATATAACAATCAAGATTCTCCTCCATAAGATAATTTGTCATTTCTTGAACTTTATTATTACGCGCGCCATGTTTGATGTGGCAATGCATTTGAGCAATTTCAATGTGTCGACGAGTCCAGTCAGGGCGACTCCAAAGGTAAAGAGGTGGCGGCTTCAGATTCCAGTCTTCCAATTGTTTGTCTCGTGTATCGACAGAACCCGGTAGATAAAATGACTGGAGGAATACACAAAAACAAAACATATATAAGCCCTTGAATTGGTCACACAATCTTTGATTAAAATCATGTTAATTTTACGAACTGACCTTTCCGGAACATATTTCCTCATCCTCCCAAATTAAATCATATCCACCTTTCTTTCTGTCAAGTCTGTCAATGTAGAATAGAAATTAGTTAAAACATGGATTTTTTCTAACTATTATTACTATCAGAAAAATATCGGTCCAAAATCGGTATAGTTATTCTTGGAATTTTCTTTATAATATTTGGACTGAAAAAGAAACAATACTAACCTTTTTGTTATTTTTGGCACAATAAGTATAAGGAGTTTTGGCTTAAATGTTAACGCCTTGTTAATAAATTTGTTAGCAAGATAACCCTTGACACCAAAAGGAGGATTCAGCCCTATGATCTAGTCAAGTGAAAGAAGAACATATTATCTACAATACTAAAATGAAAGTAAACTAATTGAAGCAAAAGGTTTATTATGGCCTTACAAGCCGAGAACCATCTGGCAATTCCTCAGGCTGGACACTCATCCAATCTCTTTTTTCGAAGTTGAAATCATTCTACAAGTAAAAGGAATTTTGGGCAGGAAAAGTGTGAAAAGGAAACAAGATCATAGGCATGTATCGTTAACCGGTTTGATAGATCCAAGTATATACCTTAGCTTGGAATAAATCATAATTCTTAAATGAACATGACTTCCCAGTCTGATCAAGCTTTGATTTCATTAGACAGCTGAAATCATTCGCACCACAACAGAAGTCCAAAACCTGGCAAAGGTACCACATAAATATGGAGGATGCAAGTTAGTTGAAACAACAATTAAGTTATATGAAACTTTCAAAAGGAATCATTCATAGAAGAATTTTTCATCCTTCAAGCAAATGTTCTCCATGTGAGAAGTTCCATAACAATTAAATATGTTACAAGAATTTACAAGGCTTCAAAGTATTGATGTTAAGCACCGGCACGTTGATTATTTTACAGGCTTGCTGAGACTTATTTCTGATTATTGTCTTTTAAATCAATTAGAGATCAAACGTTGTGATTTGCTAGTTGTCATATCAATTATGTTTAATTAGTATTAGTTGTAATTGATTTCTAAAGGACCAGAAGAACATACTGTGTCACCATTTTGCACATACCAATGAAGCCTATCAACAATCTGCATTAGAAAGCTCTACATTAGCGATAGTAATGAGCAAGAATTCAAGAAAATACAGGCATATAATTTAGTATGAACAATATCAAGCTTACATATTAAGTAAATAACTATATACAATAGTTTTGACTATTATGTAGCATTCATTTTCACCGAGACAACTCATACAAGCATAAATCCTGATAAATATAATATAAGTTCAGCTTATTGACAACCAATGCTTGAAAATATTATATTCTAAAAGGACATATTTACCTCCTTCAACTTGTCTATTTTAGTGAAATGGCGACCGTAGGAAGTATATCGCATTCCATGAAGAAAAGGTGCAAGGTAGACCTTGAGCTGCTTCTGCAAGTGAGTTATATAGATTATGACATGAATGTTTGTATATTTCACCTCTATATCAAAAAGAACTATGAAAAATAACTTATGATAACTTGTTTCAACCTGCCAAATAAAAAGCTGACGAACAATTTCTGGCTCACAAATAGCTTTTGCTTCCTCAATACTGCATCCTTCATCTAACTTCTGTAAAGCGATTTGAATAGCCTGCAAAAGAGTCAGAGATTCTACTATATGAGTAATATGAATAATTAACCATTTGGACTTAACTTGCTCAGATTCTACTTAGCGTCAATGCTGACAGCTATATTGAAGTCGTATAAAGAATACAGACCTTAATAGAACCTTCAACTTTTCCTTGAGTAACGTTCTTATGAAATACAGTTTCTGTGGAACTTGAACTTGTATTGAAGACTTGATTTTCCGTTTTAAATTTTTCCATGTTCAATTTAGATGTGGCTTCTTCCATTAATGACAAAATTCTGCATTGCATAATTTCCAAATGTAAACAGGTGATTTTAAAAATCAATAGTTTCCTTCAATTAACTCAATAAAAAAACAATCATATGATAGTGCATAAAATACCGGTTTTCCATATCTGCTTTTCTAACTTCGGGTGAAGTTATGACTTTTTTAACCAGAGGCTTCTTCAAGCTTGTTTCTTCAATTCTACCAACAGATCTTTGCTGTTGTAATGTAGCTTCATTCAGCCTTGGACTACAAGTCAAGTTATTATTTTTCAAAGGCACTTTGCTATCAAAATTCGGTAAGCACCTATTTGACGCCGACATTGTTTCAACCTTCAAATATTTTCTGGGCTGTTCAAATGACAAATGTGTATCCGGCTTAGAGCATATTTTCTCCATAACGTTGGAAGAATTTCCACTTTGAAGGACAGATCTTTCCATTAAAGTTAGTTTTGTCGGCAATGTCTTATTGAGAAGAAGTTCCTCAAAACTTTTCTTCGATGTTATAGCAACCTTCTCTTTGTTTAATAATTGGAAACTGATTTTCTTCCTTTGGATATCCTTATCTGGAAATACCAGATGGTTTCTAGCTGGAGTTCCAAGTTCCGGAACTATCTCATGATTCCTAAACAACAATAAGATGTAAATAAGAATGTAAGGCCACATAAGTCATATGACTACTTCGAGGAAAATGCATCAAATCACATTACTAAATAGTAACAACTTACAAGCAATACATCAAAATTCGTTTGTCAAGGAGATTATCCCAAGCCCTTTGCTCAAAGCCCATATAATAATCATATATGAAGGAAATTTCCCTGAAGAAAGTAATAGAATTAAAGATAATGAAACATAGCATGCACGATGGACAAACAAGAGATGTAGAAACAGAAGGGTATTCAATACTGGACACAACTGCTGAAGAAAAACCTACTTGGGTAAGCATTTCCTGTGGTAAGCCTTAGGGCAGCGTCTACACATTGCAAATTGCAAATCATGAACATTCCTGTTTTCACCTTTTCTACATAGAGAACATATATGAAGAGGACAGACAAATGTTTTTTCGATGGCAATTTTCTGTCTCATTTCCTCTTGTTTGGCGTCAATTCCTGGGTTGAGTAGTCTTGCAACACATCCAGGATGGTAATAGTGACCACAATTTGCAGTAACGCAAGGAAATACCTAAGAAACATAAAAAAAGAAAAGCTTAATTATACCAACAATCGTTGCCTATATTTAAATTTACTTACACCAATGAATGAAATGAATGAAATGATCAACAATATAATATGGTATCAGAGTCTGATTTAAGATTCATTGGGTCACCTACTATCAAGTTTTCACTATCGGACCACCCACCATTTATTTTCACAATTCAAATATTCGGTTCTAGATAAGAATGCTCATGGACGGATTTTTCACATAATCAATCCATGTTCGGTTCTATAACCGATTATCATAACCAATATATAAATA
Organism: Vicia faba; assembly: GCA_948472305.1. Lineage (NCBI taxonomy): Eukaryota > Viridiplantae > Streptophyta > Magnoliopsida > Fabales > Fabaceae > Vicia > Vicia faba. The sequence continues at coordinate 15,715,684 of OX451739.1, read as the reverse complement.
GTTATATTTTTATATAATCGGTTTATCCATAACCAAATTTTATAACCGGTTATAGATTTCATAATCCATTTTAAAATTTATAACCAATTGTAATTTATACCGATTTCAAACATAAAAATAAATTTATATCGATTTTTAATTTATTTTTTTAATAATAGTTTAAAATTTGTATTTTTCGTAAAAAAAAGTATTTTTTTCGTAAACACGAAAAAATTGAATTTTTCGTATTTTCAAAAAAAAAAAATAGATATTTCACAATTTCGAAAAACTCGATTTTTAGTATTTCTGAAAAAAAAACGATTTTTGTATTTCCAAAAAAATCAATTTTTTGTATTTTCGAAAAAACTCGATTTTTCGTATTTCCGACAGAACTCGATTTTTCATATTTTCAAAAAAACACGATTTTTTCCTATTTTCAAAAAAAACTCAATTTTTCGTATTTCCGACAAAACTCGATTTTTGGTATTTCTGAAAAAACTTGATTTTTTTCATATTTTCGAAGAAAAAAAAACTCGATTTTTCGTAATTCTAAAAAAACTTGATTTATCGTATTTCCGACCAAACTTGATTTTTCGTATTTTCGAAGAAAAAAAACTCAATTTTTCCTATTTCCGACAAAACTCGATTTTTCGTATTTTCAGCCAAACTAGATTTTTCGTATTCCTGAAAAAACTCGATTTTTTGTATATTCGAAAAAACTTGTTTTTTTGTATTTTCAAAAAAAAAACTCGATTTTTCTTATTTTCAAAAAACACTCGATTTTTCTTATTTTCAAAAAACAACTCGATTTTTTCGTATTTTCGAAAAAAAACTCGATTTTTTTCATATTTAAAAAAAAACATTTATTTGGTATTTTCGAAAAAAACTCGATTTTTTCGTATTTTCGAAAATATGGATTTTTTTCGTATTTTCGGAAGAAAAAAATGACTTTTCGTATTTCTGACAAAACTCGATTTGTCGTATTTTCAAAAAAACTCGTTTTTTTTTTCCGGATTTTCGGAAAAACTTGATTTTTTGTATTTCCGACAAAACTCGACTTTTCGTATTTCCGACCAAACTCGATTTTTCGTATTTTAGAAAAATATAGTTTTTTTGTAATCTAAAAAACTCGAATTTTTTGTATTTCCGACTAAACTCGATTTTTTCGAATTTTTGAAAACAACTCGATTTTTTTTCGTATTTTAAAAAAAATCGATTTTTTTCCGTATTTTCGAAAAAAAACTCGATTTTTTCGTATTTTTGAAAAAACTCGATTTTTTCGTATTTTTGAAAAAACTCAATTTTTTCGTATTTTTGAAAAATATCGATTTTTTTGTATTTTCGAAAAAACTCGATTTTTCGTATTTTCGAAAAAAATTGATTTTCAGAAAATATGTTAATTTAGTTTTTATTTTGGATATGGATGTCCAAAATACGGATGTGATTAAAATCATATTAATAAAATATCTAAAATATGAATTTGGTTAAAACCATATTAATAATTAACTGGTTTTTCATAACTGGATTTAAATATGAATATGGATAATTTATATAACCGGTTAATTTAAAGACTCCTAATTCTAGGCATGAGGGAGAGAGTGTCTTAAAGAGTCTTAGATAATATATGGTTGGGAAAAGTAAGCTTTATCTGAAATATACCTCTGGATTAGATGATTCATGAGATGAACCCAGTGTGCCACATGCAAAGCATTGATGCTTCTTATATCTACAATTATCACAATAGAAGTTTGGAAAGGCCTGCAAAGTTACAATTTGGAGTCAAAGGAAAATTATGCTAACTCTGAGTTTGGAAATTTATTAAAAACAATATAGTAAAGATGGGTGAGACAGCTTACATTAACTTGAGTACTAGTGTAGCCCAGAGATTCACATAATGAATCTCTACCATCTTCTATAGTTGCATGGAAGGATCTCAGACACCTTCCTTCACAACTGAATACAGTTAAGTAAAAAGAAGAAGAGAAAGATGATTTAGTATTCAATAAAAGATGGCAGCAAAGGACAATAACAAGTCTCGGTGATTACATACGGAAGTATTTCACCACCATTATCGCATATTGCACAAACAGTATCGTATCCGATATTTTGCTCTCCATCTACGTTGAGTTCGCCTTCACCTTCAGATTTGCCATCCTCCTCCTCCTCTATAAATTTTGATTTCTTTGTCGCGTGAACATCCTGATATATAACCAACTAGAACATGAAATCTTATTACATACTAAAAAGGGAAAAAAGAATAATGCTCACCTCATGGAAGTGTTCATTTGAACATGTCTTTCCTATGAAATTAAGCAAATACTGTCCAATAAAATTAAGAAACAATTAGGAAAAGTGGCACGGTTAGCATGAATGAATGTAGAAAATGAAAATAGAAGTATGAACCTTGGATTTTGTTAAATCCGCGTCCCTATTAGCAGCCTCTGTAATCAATGTCATATGACTTAGAACATCATTCTCAGAAGGTGGAATATCAAATGAACTGCAAAACAGACATTTCATTGATGAATTTGATTAGAATACGCAAATAAAATAAATCTACAAAGGATAAAAGAAAATGTTCACCTAAATCCCTCCAACACTTTGTTCCAAATAAACATTCTTGACTCCTCTGGATTCCATTTCACAGAATGCAACCAAGAAACAGTGACCAAGACTGACCTAATACTACTTTCAAAGCATTTTGTTGGTTTTAGAAGAGCTATCCAGTATTTCTCCCTCAAAAGAACTGAAATCTCAGGCTTCTCGCATGAAAGTTCAAATCTCCATCCCGTAATCTGTTTGTGTATTTTCTGGATGCCATTATCTGTGGTGCCGCGTAAAAACACTTTTCTTTCTGACTCACAATTCACCTCCTCAACACTCCACAATAATGTCATACTAAAAAGTGAAACAAATTCCGCCTTATCATTTTCAAACCAATAATCTTCAACTGAATCTGGAACAATCTCACCCTCTTCATCTGATGATGCCATTAGATGCTCAAAACTATGTTCAGAATATCTCTGTAATATCAAATATATAAGTTTAATAATCAACCCCTTTCAATCATCTATTCTTTATAAATTTACCAACAAATAAACATCATTTCGACTTTGTGCATCGCAACAGAACTATGAAGATGCATCACAATTCTGTTTCTAATCATATGCATAAGCTGAACTAACATAGGTGGAGTGCTCATAATTAGATATGAAAATCCAGAAATTTTTGCTTCTTTCACAAAAACCAGAAATTTTTTGAAGAAAAAAACACAATAACACTCAGAATGTATAAAAATTGAAACACAAACAATACAACAACAAAAAAAGTAAATCAAACAGTTCTGAGTTATTTTGAAGTTCACACAAACCCTAATATTACAATCAAAATATACAAAAATAGAAACAGAGTAGAACGAGAAGCAGTTGAATAAAACCAGAAGAATGTTAATGTAAAGCAAGGAATGAAAAATGCGAAGAAGATGATTGTGATTTTACCTTTGTAAAGATGGTGAAGGGTTTCAATGTAGTATTTGAGAAATTGAGATTTGAGAGTGGTTTAACAAGAAACTTGCATTACAAGTTCACTTCTATTTTCATGTTTGTTTTCATTTCTTGTTTTTTTTTTTTTAAACTTTCTTTTCATTTTTGTTTTCTAGTGTTTTTATGGTAAAGGATTTTCTCATGATCAAATTATGATTTACCATCACATGGATACCATGCTTATGTTGCGGGAAAATGTAAATTGTATATGGTTTTTTAAAATGTGTTTTGTACTTGTATAACAAACTTTAAACAAATTGTTGAAAGAATATATAATAGGACAAATTGGTAAAGTCATGAAATGCTAAGGACACTCCTAAATTAATAGTGAGTGAACGAGTTGTAAAATATAAGGGATTTATCGTAAAAATGCATGGATAAAACGCACACGCCAAAATATATTTTCAAGCTGTTTTTACCAAATAAAATACCATTAAAAACATCTTGAAGTTATGCCAGATGAATCGCATAGCTATGGGATAATTTCGGGTCTTCTTTTTTTTCCTTAACTTTGTACTTTTCTGCTATTTACTTTCTATAAATTACTTTCTCCGCTATTAAATATTTAAAATGTTTTTAAAGTATAATTTCACTCCGATAAGTTTTTTAAAATCACATTTTTCTGAACTGCTCAATTCACTCCTCCACCTCTTGTGTGTGAAGTCTCAAGCCCAACAAGTGGCATCAAAGCCTAACTCGTGTTTAAGGACTAATCGTCTCTAGAGGAAGATGACTTCAGACAAGAGATGTTTTTTAAACACACCACCTCTTTTAAATGATAGTATATTTTATATTTGGCAAGCTAGATTTAGAATTTTCTTTAAAATCATAAATCATGAATTGTAGGAAACAATACTCAATTACCCGTTTATCCATATTCATCAAGTAAATGATGAAGTAGTAGATAAACTTGATTCCCTTTGGACTGAAGAGGAAAAAAGAAAGTTTGAGATAAATTTTAAAACTAAGAGCTTTATAACAATGTCTCAAGATGATGTCAAATTTTACTATATCCATCATTGCAATATGTTGTACCCCAAAATTTGCCCTCTCATATTATCAAGATTTTTCTCACAAGACTCTTTGGACTCCAGACAGGATTAGGGTTTGCTCAGCTCAAGACCTCCTCTTGCACTGATGACCTGAAATTAGGGTTTGAGTTTGCACAAGGAATTTTGGACCATCAATGCTTCATGTGACCTTCATACACCATCTTGGATCCCTAAGATTTCCCATACCAAGTTTCAAGCCTTGAATCATATTTTTGCCCAGTCAATTGGACAGTTGACCTAAAAATCAGTTGTATTGGGGAAAAGGTCAACCATGGCCAATTTATAGTCAAACTTCATAATTTTTTATCCACAACAACATTTTAGGCTCTTATGAACCATTTGATCAAGTTTGGACCATAACTCCTCAAGAAATTTGATCAAATCATCAAAAGGGCAAAATGGTCAAAATTAGGGTTTTGATTGAGAAAGGGCAATTTCTTATTTTTAACCTAGCCAATGACCAATTTGGTTCAAGCATTATTTCAAGGACTCAAGGGCATCATCTTGACCTAACCACATAGTGTTGTACCCCAAAATTTGCCCTCTCATGTTTTCAAAGGTCTTCCCTTACATGGTGGGTCACAAACCCTTGCCTAAGGAAAATAAAGTTTTTTGAAGATGAACAAAGTGTCTTTTGATTGGCATCTGGGAAAAGTCTTCGATTGGGTATCCAAAATCCTTCGATACAGGCTTGACTCACCAGTCTTCGATTGGGCATTTGGCACTCTTCGATCAGGCTTTGATTAGTAAGCTTCGATTAGGTGTTTGGAACCCTTCGATCAAGCTTTGGTGTGTAAGTCTTCGATTGAGCGCTGGACCCCTTCGATCAAGTCAATTTCACAATGCTTCGACTAGTACTTCAGAGGGTCCTTCGACTGGAACTTCATACTTTACCTCAATCAGAACATCAGAACGAAATGACCTTCGAATGGCATTTCAGTGCAGAGTTTCTATTAATCTAATATGCTCTGATGAAGGAAGTTCTGGATACTTCGAATCAGAACTTAGACTCATCACAAGGCCAAGGGCTGGTCGAAGTTGTCTAATTGGGAATGTTCTAAATAGATTCGAATTGGACTTTGAAACTGGCAAAGAAGGCAGATTCGAAGGAATGAAGTAGGCTGGCATGACTAAGCAAAAACACATATCCTAACCTGTCCAGGTTCACCCAAAGTTTACAATGGCATGTGTCCCTTACAAATATAGAAATAATTAAATGTTGATTGTGGATTCAATTCCTGAATTAAAGGCCAGATTCTTGCCTTTTATGTTCCTAACTCCACAAGAGCTGATTCGACCAGAGTGATTCTTTTCAAATCAAGCAGTCGAAGCAGAAGGAGTCCCATTCGAAGGAGGCAACTCAAGACCAATCGAAGAGCATGGCCTGGAGGCATTCGAAAATCAAAGGTGTCCAGGTTCATTCAAGATTCCAAAGAGACATGAATATTTCAAAAAAGGAAATCTTTTAATATGTCTGATTCTTGTCTCATGGCTTTAAAGGCCTGTTTAATTGGTTGTCTCTTGTCGTTACTAGACCATCATACTCCTATAAATACAAGGGCCAGCATACAGTGCTGGGGGGAACAGGAAAAAACGAAAAGAACAAAAACAAGAAACGAAAAAACAAAGAACGAAAAAAGGAGAAAAAGAAACAGGGAGGATTTGGAGATACGCTGCCCACGAACCCACCAAAGGTTATCAACATTTTCATAAGTAATCCAAGCCAAAGCAGCCATTCAGCAAACATCTCCATACCCAGAGCCACAGATCATACATCTTTAATTGGTAAGGGTTTGCAAAACCAAAATTGCACCTTCATGACATTTAAATACACATTGCATATGTATTCTTGTTATTATTGATTATGTTGCATGTAAGCTAAAGCGCAGAGATGAGATCGTGCCATTGTTGGGGCACGATCTAAGTTTCTCCTTCGAATCTCAGGATAAAACAAACCCATGCCCAGATTCAGCAGATTCCAATTGAGGAAGGACTCGAATTAGGAGGAGATTCGAATCAGGGGGGGTAAAGTTCCCCCTGGATCTTTAACATTTGTCTCGTTTTGCAGGAAGTATCTTCTCAGAATTTTGTTCAGAGCTTCGAAGCTTAGCAGCTTAGCTTCGAACTGGATCAAGGGTTCCCAGATCGAAGGATGACATATCCAGATCGAACACCCCCAAAGTGCAGCCCCTCATGCACCTTCGATCAAGCCTCCTCATTGGATCGAAAGACAACCCACACCTCTTTCGATCCAGGCCTCCAGAATTATACCTTTCTTGATTTACTGCATGTTCCTTCGATTCCACCTTTGTTTTAACTATTTTATTTCTTTTTTTTAATCAACATAAAATCAATTAAAAAAAACCACAAAAACATTAGGCTAGTTTTTTCCATTAAATTAACTTTGTTAATTAATCATTTAATTATCTTAACATTTTCTCAAAAACTAAAATTAAGAAGATTTAGATTATTTTCCCAAAATAAAATAAAACAACAAAAAGATTTTATTCTTAGGATTTTTAGAGGTTATTTTCAGATTCGCGCGCGTTTATTTTATTGTAATTGCCTACTGGTTTGTGATAGTTTAACTAAGACTTTTACACTTTACTGCTTTATTCCCCCAATTTTGGACATGTAAATAATCCCTCTCCCCGAAGCCTTGTAATAGCGTAGGATTTACAATTCCCGCACTTTAAATTCCTATATATATATTAACTGTTTAGATGTATGCTAACTAGGATTGCATGACAAGATCTGAAAATAAATGGTAGAACACCTAAATATACAAAGATAATATAAACTGGAAATTAATACACTCGCACATGCCACTCTTAGGGTACACTTCACTTGGTTGCCTCGAACGTGGTCATTGAGTATAGGATGTTTTAGAGGTCGCCCTCTTGTCCAAAGATCATAAGTTGCCTCGAAACGGTTGCCTCGGATAAAATGATCTAAGACATTAGGGTTACCACTAAGGCGTCCTAACATTGCTTTAGTGACCACACGTCCCTTAAATCAAATTGACCCGAAAACTCCAACGACGATGCTACCTACTCCTCAATAGTGGGATGGAATTGTCTAAAGGACACTTGCACAGTCTAATTCCTTTTTGAGTAGGTAGAGGTTCTTAAGTACTTGCTCCTTTTAAAACAAAACAAAACTTTTCGCACTTACACTCTCTTCAAAAACAAAACTCTTTTCAAAACCCACAAACACAAAGAAAAGCAAACTTTTGAAAACATAGTGATCAAGTACCTAAGAGCCCGTGGATAACCACGGATAGAAAGGGTGCTAACACCTTCCCTTTCTATAATCTACCTCCCGAACCCGAGAAACATCTCGAAAAGGAATTTTTCTGTGCTTTTGTCCTTTCTTTGTTGGATAAAATAAAAGACGGTGACGACTCTTGCTTACCGTGACATTTTGAAAAAACAAACGCAAACGCGAACCAGCATTCTAAAACAGTCAGTTCTCATTCCCACCTATCACAGAACTGGCGACTCTGCTGGGGATAGCTTTAAAAGTGGGGTTTGTGATCGGTGGAAATAGAACTGACTATTTTTAAGCTGGTTCGCGAAATGTCGCGGTAAGCAAGAGTCGCCACCGTCTTTTATGTTCTCCAACATGGAAAGGACAAAAGCACAGCAAAATTCCTTATTCGAGAATGTTTCTCGGTTCGGGAGGTAGATTTATAGAAAGGGAAGGTGTTAGAACCCTTTCTATCCGTGGTTATCCACGGGCTCTTAGGTACTTGCTCTTATGTTTTCAAAATTTGTTTGCTTTTCAAGTGTGTGTGGGTTTTGAAAAAGTTCTTTTGAAAGATTTCTAAGTAACTCTTGTATTTGTCCTCAAGAGTGTATGAAAAATTTGTTTGAAAACTTTTTGAAAGTGTGGGTGTGAAAAGTATTTTTGTTTATTTTGAAAAGAGCAAGTACTTAAGAGAAATCTACCTACTCTAAGAATTAGGCTGTGTAAGAGTCCTTTAGATAGTGCTATCCCACCATTGAGAGGTAGGTAGCACCGTCGTTGGAGGTGTTCGGGTCAATTCGATTATCGGGACATGTGTGGTCACCGAAGCAATGGTAGGACACCTTAGAAGTAACCCTAATGTCCTAGATCCTTTGTATCCGAGGCAACCGTTTCGAGGCAACTGGATCTTTTAGACAGAAGGGCGACCTCTAAGACACCTTATACTTGATGACCACGTTCGAGGCAACCAGTGAGGCGTACCCTAAGAGTGGCATGTGCATTGTGTGTTGTTTTTCAGTTAATTGTCTTTGTATGTTATTTGTGAGCTACGGATTAATTTTATTTACATACATTCTTTCATGCATTGTTAACAGTTAGGGGTGCGGAAAATTAAAGTGCGGGAATGTAAAGCTACGCTATTACAAGGCGCGGGTCTATACATCGCCAAAAAAAACAAAGACCCGTTTTGATAAAGTGCGGAAAGTAAAGAAAGCAATAAACCTAATTACTATTACATTCTTGAAGCAGTTACATAATAATCAAAATAAAATAAATGCGCGCGAATAAAAATTAATCGGGAATGCCTTAAGGGTTTTGACCCTTTTAAGAAAAGAAATAAATTTTTTGTCTTTTTTTTTTTGTGATTAAATGAGATTAAAACTAATGATTAAACTAATTAATTAATTAATTAAAAAAATGTTTTTTTTTGTATTTTTATGTTTTTAATGAAATAAAATAAAAGGAAATAAAATTAAAAGTCAATAAAACCTAATTCTAAATTTATTTTAGTTATCAAGAAAAAAGGTTAAAGTTGCCTAATTAAAATTAATTCAATTTATTAGTATTTATTTACAAAAATAAAATGAAATTAATAATAATAATAATATTAGTTCTTTTTTTGATTTATTATAAAAAATATTAATTATGTTAATAGTTAATAAAAGGAAAAATAAAAATAAGACAAATAAAATATAAAAAATAAAAATTGCAAACCCAAGGGGGTTTTTGGGCCAGATTGGAGGTGTTAATGGAATTGTGAGGCCCATTCAGAAGCCAGCTTGGTTTGACTTTGGAGATTGCCTGCGCCTGTGTTGACCTGAGAACATGATGCTCCTTCCCTTGTGGCCATTGGATTTGCACTTGGAGACACTTGGCGCTTTGGATTTGTGAGGCACATGATAAGCCTTCTTTGAAGCCTGCACACAAGTATGTAAGAAAAAATAATATGGGATTTTGAGGGGACCTGGGAATACTTACAGTGCTTGATAATGGACCTTAGGACGTGGCAAGGGTTGCTTTAGCTTCAGGGTATGGCAAAGAAGAGAGTCACGTTCTCCTTTTGGCCTGAAATGCTTGCAAAACTCCTTTTGATCTCACACTTTTTTTGACAAATTTTGAACTTTGCTCTGGCCGTTTGTGCACTTTTTTTCGTTTTTGAATGAGGCTTGCAAGGCTTGTATATATAGTAATGAGTGAGAATCAGTCACTATTATGAGCTCTTAACCATTGCAATTAAACTTTGGATTTCTCCATAACCACCATTAAAGCAACTTGCCAATTTTGTTCAAATTTGAATTTTATGCTTGAAATAGGATGTGCACGAAATTGGTATGTGTTTAATGGTGTATCAAAGCTATTCAAACTCAAAGATATCCCTTAATTAATTTCTTTGATTTTCATTTAAATTTTAAAGATTTAAAATGAATTAAATCAAATAAAATTAAATAAAAATAGAAAAATTAATCTTTAATCTTGAAATAAATCATGGGACACGTGGGTGGCATGGGAAAGCTGAATCAAGTGGAAAAAGTGGGCCCTTTTTGTCAAAAATGAAGTTTCAAGGATAGTTGACTCTGGCCATTTCACAAAAATTTCCCAACTTCTCCAATGCATATCTTGCTCAATTTTGAAGCTATGAACATGTTCTTGGACATTTTGGAAAGGTCTTGAAGTCCTCTAACCAATGCCTTTGGTACCATGTCATTTTGATTTACCAATCTCAAGTTATGGTCTTTGACTTAAAATGCCTTTTTGTTGACTTTTGAAAATGACCTATAATGTTGAAATTGATAACTTTTTGTGAGAGCATTTCTTGGACTTGGAATGTGAAGATGAGTTGTAGGAAATGTCCTCCCCTTCAAAATGAGCATTGGATGGGATTTTTCTGATGAACCATGAAAACGTTATGCCTTGGTCAAGTTACAGTTGACTTTTCAACTGTCCAAAAATGGAAACTTTTGCATCTTGATGATTTTTGAGCCATTCTTGAGGAATTATGATCAAGACTTGATCAAATGGTGATTGTGGCTTCAAAATAAGATGTTGACCAAAAATTTTGACTTTTAACTGCCAAATTACCATTTTACCCCTACAGTTGATTGTTTGAGCAAATGGGATTTTTGACTGTGCAACTTGACCTTGTGAGCCTTGAAACTTGACATGTAGGTGCTTGACAATGTGTATGAGCATATGGGACTTGATTGAGCCCTTGAAAACCTCAACTTCCTTGAAGGAGCCAAAACCCTAATTTGACTGGCTTAGGAGGGTGCTTGGCTGTGTAGCCCTTGAGTAGACTTGAGCAATTTGGGGTGATGCTTGTCAAAACTTTGAAGAATATGGGAGGGAAAATTTTGGGGTACAACAGTTGCCCCTGTTCAATCTTCTTAGACCTGAGGATGTACATTGGCTTGTGTGCCTTTCGTGATCCGAGGGTGGAAGATGATTGAACACTAGAGTGCCCAGAAATTTGCACTCACATAGTAGAGTATCAGCAGTGTGATAGCGGCAATGGGCTTACAGATGCCATCTGGAGATGTGATGGATAGGAGGATGGGCTTATAGATGCCATCTGGAGATGTGACAGGACCTTGTCGGGAATGAGCTTATAGATGCCATTTGGAAAGATGGTAGATATGGGGATGGGCTTATAGATGCCATCTAGGCGTCGATCGCGTAAGAGATTCCTTAGCAAGAACTTGCATACCTGAGAAAGAAAGATAATTACCTGGCCTGTTACAGGGGTCGATCTTCACTCAGTCGCTCACAGACATGCCCTGGCTAGATACAGGTATCGAATCTGGAACTTCAAAAGGTTGATGGGTTGTCTCTACTGACAGGTTATCTCAGAAAAATCTTTGGGATTTAACCGAACCAGAGGAGGTTTTGTCTTTCTTGACGAGTTGTCTCTTTGGACGGGTTGTCTTCAACGACGAGTGATCTTCAATGACGAGTTGTCTTCAATGACGAGTTGTCTTCAATGACGAGTTGTCTTCAATGACGAGTTGTCTTCAATGACGAGTTGTCTTTAATGACGAGTTGCCTTCTATGACGGGTGTCTATATTGACGGGTTGTCTTCAATGACGGGTGTCTATACTGACAGGTTGTCTTCAATGACGGGTGTCTATACTGACGGGTTGTCTTCAATGACGAGTGTCTATACTGACGGGTTGTCTTCAATGACGGGTGTCTATACTAACGGGTTGTCTTTAATGACGAGTTGTCTTCAATAACGAGTTGTCTTCAATGACGGGTAGTCTTCAACGACGAGGTGTCTTCTATGACGGGTGTCTATACTGACAGGTTGTCTTCAATGACGGGTTGTCTTCAATGACAAGATGTCTTCAATGACGAGGTTGTCTTAAATGACGAGTTGTCTTTAATGACGAGTTGTCTTCAATGACGAGTTGTCTTCAATGACGAGTTGTCTTCAATGACGAGTTGTCTTCAATGACGAGATGTCTTCAATGATGAGGTTGTCTTAAATGACGAGTTGTCTTCAATGACGAGTTGACTTCAATGAAGAGATGTCTTCAATGACGAGGTTGTCTTAAATGACGAGTTGTCTTCAATGACGAGTTGTCTTCAATGACAGGTTGTCTTCAATGACGAGTTGTCTTCAATGACAGTTGTCTTCAATGACAGGTTGTCTTAAATGACGAGTTATCTTCAATGACGAGTTGTCTTCAATGACGAGTTGTCTTCAATGACGAGTGTTTATATTGACGGGTGTCTATATTGACGGGTGTCTATATTAACGGGTGTCTATATTGACAGGTGTCTATATTGACGGGTGTCTACAACGACGGGTGTCTACAACGACTTTAGGAATTAATTTTAATTGGAATGGTCTTCTTTGACTGGATGAGCATCAGAAAAACCTTTGGGATTTAGCTGGACTTGTCTTTTTTGACTGAATCTGTCTTCTTTGACTGGATTGGTCTCTTTCGACTGTATCTGTCTTCTTTGACATAGCTGATCATTTAACTGTATCCTTCCTGAAAGGTAAGGTCAGTCACATGCAATGCATGACATGGATCAAGCGATGATGTTCTCAACATAAAATGAGATTGTATGATGCATGTATCATGACGGTGCGATGTTTATGAATGTATTCTTGTTTAGGAAAATAAATCCTTGACGGATGCCGGGAGTTTATTGAATCCTGGGCTTGATGTTTGAAGAGTGGAGTTCTTCGTTTCCGCTGGGGAAGACGGTTGTAAGAATAAACCGGTAGGAGAAGATGACTCCGTTGAGGAATAAACTTGCTGGAGAGATTACTCTGCGGGGAATTACTCTGTGGGAAGAGATACTTCGCTGAGATTTTAAAATTGATGATAACTCCGCTGGGGATACCGTTGATATGTTATGTTGGAAGATTTGATGAACTCCGCTGGGGGATAGGAAGAACTTCGCCGAGGACGATCTTTTTGTGGTAATTAGCTGAGGATAACCCAGTTATAAGCCCTGGTGGGGAATAACCTTTGGATAAAGCCGGGGAGACGCGTTCGTGCTCTGCAGGGGATAAGCTTCCAGAATCTACTGGGGAGGATGATTCAACTCTCCTGGGAGACTTTAGACTACATTGGGAAATGGCTCCACTAGGATGTCTGTATTCCACCGGGGAACAATCTTATATTAAGACTGTCGGGGATGCTTGCTTAGGAACATCTGTATACTCCATTGGGGAATGTTGAGATCTTCTAGGAATACCCATCTTCCTTATGGATGACAGTAGATTAACTCTTCTTGGGGAGAGTGTTGCTGAGTTGCTGGAGAATGTTGTGCCTTTTCAGGGCTGATTGGGAGACCAAACTCTGTTCGGGGAAGAGTATTGCTGACTCATGTCTTACTCTGCAGGGAGTGGAGGTAACTTGGTCATGTTCTTCAGCTGAACTTGCCTTGGTACCTCGGTGGACAGAGCAACCAGATCTCTTAGATAATTCTTATTGCCCCAGTTTCTGCGGGAGAAGATACCCGTGGAGGTGCTTGATGACTACCGACTGACAAATCTTCTTCTTGTAGGCAAGTGACGAGATGACGAGACATAGCCGTACGTTTTGATCCCTAATTTTTTCCTGGACCTCCCTTTCGGGTTTTCAGCCCACCGGGATACCCGTTTTTGCCCAAGCCGCCTTTTCAGGTTTTCGACTTGCCGGGTGTACAGATTTTTTTCATTTTCATCCCTTATTTTGCCCGAACCCTTTTGGTTCGCCGGGAAGCCCTTATTTTTGCCTAGGTGCGTCAACCTAGCGGGTCTTTGATTATGCGCAGTATTTTTTCGACTATGTCCGTGCTCTTAGGATGTAGGGAGGTGCCCCTGTCAGTAATGTTGCGTTGCCCTACTACCAGAAGATCTTCGTTTGATCGTCCAATGCCCCAAGTGATCCAGATGGAGATTTGCCCCAAGCTGGTTGGCCTTTTGAGAGATTCTTCGAATCTTGACCTAACTGCCCCAGATGATGGATAATGATCGTGTCTGCCCCCTTGGTTGGAAGTGATTTTGTTCATTAGACATTCGTCGTGCGAACTTCTATGTTGTTCAAACAAATAGTCACATGCAAGCAATGTTATATTAAAATGCAAAGCTCATGTTTGTCTTGAAGTTTTTTTGAAAATGCATTTTTTCAGTAAAACAAGCAAATTTTGTAAAAATGTGATGCCAACTCAGGATTTTACAGCGAGCCTTAAGGAGTCAGGATACCTTTGTAACATTATGCTTTCGAACTAACCCATGCTTCAGCTAGGACTTTTGAGGGTTATAACGTGGCCTGGTTCACGGTTTAAGAAACAAAGGATAAAGGCTCAAATTTTATTTGTACCCACCCGTTCTTCGTGATGTTCTTCAAACCTAAACTCAGTTGATCGTGCATTAGACCTTGTTTGAGTTTTTGTCCTAATATTCCCATGATGGTTCGGATGTTGACATTTTATTTTGAATAGGCAGTCGTTTCCTTGTTGAGGGTTTGCAGGTCCTCTTTTCTTTTTGATTTTGGTTATCCCTGTTTTTTGCCTGAACTGTTTCTTTTGTGATTACAGTCAGCGGGATGCCCCAGTTTTGTAAGTCTCCTTCATAGGTTTTGACTTAATGGGCGTTTATTTTGAGGGATGATGACTGTCTTGTCTTTATGATTATTCGGAACCATCACTGTCTTTTGTTCTGTGAGGACCTCTTTGGTGCTATTCGTTGTGCACTTGGATCAACTGAGAGAACTACCCTGCCCCAGGTTATGATTAAGGGTTTTAATTTTCGAAAAGAAAAACTCCTACTTCTTTGGCTCAAAGGGGTTGACGAGGGATTATCATCCTTATAACTCCAGTGTTTAGGAATTGAAATAATGCCTGTACCTCATCAGCGGGGTTTATTCAAAAGCATACTGTAAGGATTGTGGTATCGTTTTCGTCATCCTCCCTCAAGAGGCCTAGAATTATTAACCGAGCGTTGATCATCACATAAAAATATGAAAGCAATTTGCAATATAGTGAATACGAAATAATTACTTCAAAACAGACATGTGTAATGCATTAATGAAATAACAACGTTTGATATGAATAAAATGTTTAAACAATCAGAGAAAAATACAACTTGAACATTCGAATGAACAAAAGCTTCTTAGTTTGCACCAGTCATTTCAGATGGAAGATTCTCAGCAGAAGATTTTCATTTTCCCTCCCGACATGAACTCCAGCACCCTTCCGTCGATCAAGTCTTGGATCTTGTTCCTCAGGCTCCAACAGTCGTCAGTGTCATGTCCAGGACTGTCAGAATGTTAGGCACACCTTTCATCAGGATTGTACTTTAGGGAGGTTATGTTGAGCTTCTTAGGAGGATCCTTTAAAGCAATCAGCTTGACCTCCAACAAGCGTTTCAGTATTAGTGAGGATGGCACACCAGTCTCCGAGAAATGTCTTCCAGACGTATTTTTCTTACGCCGATTATCCTGTTGACGCTGGTGAGGTTGATGCTGGGCTTGTGACCCTGAAGCAAACTGAGGAGCTTTTCCCCGGTCTTTTTGCCCCAAAGGTGGTTGAATGATGACTGGCTCTTCAACCTTAGATGCTTGCCCCAATTGGTTATCCCGAAGCAGTTGGTTGACGAGAACCCTGAGCTCTTCTTGTCCTTGAGCTAAGTCTTGAATGAGAGTCATTTGCCCCAGCATCTGGGTTCTTATTGTATCTACCTCAGCTTGCAGACGTTTCAGCCGTTCATCCTTACTGTCTTCTGGACTGTTCCTGACCAAAGTCCCCGTGAGGAGTGTTCTCAGTTCTTCCTGCCTCTTGGATAGATTTAGGAGGATCTCCCCGAACCGAGTCTCCTGAGCATGAAGGTCCTGGTTGTCTTGTTGGGAAGCCATTGCTGAAATGAACAGCGGAGAAGGTAAGTGACCTGTAACAAGGGTACTTGTTATGCAATGATGTGTATGTATGCATGCGATGTTTTCAAGGATCTCACGGGGTAAACAGATAAACTTGTTAGAATTTGAATTTGGGTAGCTTAATTGAAGGAACTTCATGTTGCTGAAAGTCCTTCTTCAAGAGTCAAGGCTCACCATATCGAGTGGGTCATAGCCCCTGACTCAAGTCGTTAACCTTGGCTAGAGGAAAATAAATCCCCTTTGCCCCTTGCTAGACATCATGACCTGCATCACAAACCCTTGAGATCCTTGAAATGGATTAGTCCTTATGTAGGATGTATGCAATGGTATGATGGCATGATGTTATGCTATGCATGGAGTGATGTAAGTAAACCCTGTTATGAGTCCAGATTAAAGGACTGTAAACAAACCCTGCAAGAAACTCATGTGTTAGATAACAAGCATGCAAGTAGTCAAGTTTGAAAGCACACAAGTCACACAAGACAGCCCTTAGAGTTTAGGCCAGCATGAAGTTTGGGGTACTACCCTCTTGAAGTTGGTGGGCTCAAAAACCTGTCCTATCAAAAGTAACCGGGTTCTAAGGAGCTCAATATCATTGGGTTGTTTTCTGTGTTCATTGTTTTGATTTAGCCACTGAACCGGCGATTAAAATATTCCAAGAAAAACAACCCTCAATGAGTGTAGTATCGAGTATCAACCAACTTCGGACTGCACCAAAGTCAGTCATCTCACTACCCCTAAAGAGGCCAGGATGGTCAAGTAAGGTTCCTAAGGTCAGTTGATGCTTCACGACACCACGCGGCGGCCCCGTACTCTCCTTGACTTGACTCAAGGGTTACCGGTACTCACCAAAGTGCCACATCAACATAGCAAACTGCTTCAACCGTGTCGGTATACCCCGCACAGTTCCCTCACAGTTTGTTGCTACTTTCTAGAAGGTATCCCCCAGATCCGGGTTAGGATCTATGAAACTCCCATGCAAAAACCCACAAATATAAAGCAATCAAAGCAAAGCAATTGAAAACATAAGTATGATCTAATCCTAAGGTACACCTCACTTTTATCATCCCCAGCAGAGTCGCCAGTTCTGTGATCGGTGGAAATAGAACTGACTGTTTTTAAGCTGGTTCGCGAAATGTCGCGGTAAGCAAGAGTCGCCACTGTCTTTTATGTTCTCCAACATGGAAAGGATAAAAGCACAGCAAAATTCCTTATTCGAGAATGTTTCTCGGTTCGAGAGGTAGATTTATAGAAAGGGAAGGTGTTAGCACCCTTTCTATCCGTGGTTATCCACGGGCTCTTAGGTACTTGCTCTTATGTTTTCAAAATTTGTTTGCTTTTCAAGTGTGTGTGGGTTTTGAAAAAGTTCTTTTGAAAGATTTCTAAGTAACTCTTGTATCTGTCCTCAAGAGTGTATGAAAAATTTGTTTGAAAACTTTTTGAAAGTGTGGGTGTGAAAAGTATTTTTGTTTGTTTTGAAAAGAGCAAGTATTTAAGAGAAATCTACCTACTCTAAGGAATTAGGTTGTGTAAGAGTCCTATAGATAGTGCTATCCCACCATTGAGAGGTAGGTAGCACCGTCGTTGGAGGTGTTCGGGTCAATTCGATTATCGGGACATGTGTGGTCACCGAAGCAATGGTAGGACACCTTAGAAGTAACCCTAATGTCCTAGATCCTTTGTATCCGAGGCAACCGTTTCGAGGCAACTGGATCTTTTGGACAGAAGGGCGACCTCTAAGACACCCTATACTTGATGACCACGTTCGAGGCAACCAGTGAGGCGTACCCTAAGAGTGGCATGTGCATTGTGTGTTGTTTTTCAGTTAATTGTCTTTGTATGTTATTTGTGAGCTACGGATTAATTTTATTTACATACATTCTTTCATGCATTGTTAACAGTTAGGGGTGCGGAAAATTAAAGTGCGGGAATGTAAAGCTACGCTATTACAAGGCGCGGGTCTATACATCGCCAAAAAAACAAAGACCCGTTTTGATAAAGTGCGGAAAGTAAAGAAAGCAATAAACCTAATTACTATTACATTCTTGAAGCAGTTACATAATAATCAAAATAAAATAAATGCGCGCGAATAAAAATTAATCGGGAATGCCTTAAGGGTTTTGACCCTTTTAAGAAAAGAAATAAATTTTTTGTCTTTTTTTTTTGTGATTAAATGAGATTAAAACTAATGATTAAACTAATTAATTAATTAATTAAAAAAATGTTTTTTTTTTGTATTTTTATGTTTTTAATGAAATAAAATAAAAGGAAATAAAATTAAAAGTCAATAAAACCCAATTCTAAATTTATTTTAGTTATTAAGAAAAAAGGTTAAAGTTGCCTAATTAAAATTAATTCAATTTATTAGTATTTATTTACAAAAATAAAATGAAATTAATAATAATAATAATATTAGTTCTTTTTTTGATTTTTTATAAAAAATATTAATTATGTTAATAGTTAATAAAAGGAAAAATAAAAATAAGACAAATAAAATATAAAAAATAAAAATTGCAAACCCAAGGGGGTTTTTGGGCCAGATTGGAGGTGTTAATGGAATTGTGAGGCCCATTCAGAAGCCAGCTTGGTTTGACTTTGGATATTGTCTGCGCCTGTGTTGACCTAATAACATGATGCTCCTTCCCTTGTGGCCATTGGATTTGAACTTGGAGACACTTGGCGCTTTGGATTTGTGAGGCGCATGATAAGCCTTCTTTGAAGCCTGCACACAAGTATGTAAGAAAAAATAATATGGGATTTTGAGGGGACCTGGGAATACTTACAGTGTTTGATAATGGACCTTAGGACGTGGCAAGGGTTGCTTTAGCTTCAGGGTATGGCAAAGAAGAGAGTCACGTTCTCCTTTTGGCCTGAAAATGCTTGCAAAACTCCTTTTGATCTCACACTTTTTTTGACAAATTTTGAACTTTGCTCTGGCCATTTGTGCACTTTTTTTCGTTTTTGAATGAGGCTTGCAAGGCTTGTATATATAGTAATGAGTGAGAATCAGTCACTATTATGAGCTCTTAACCATTGCAATTAAACTTTGGATTTCTCCATAACCACCATTAAAGCAACTTGCCAATTTTGTTCAAATTTGAATTTTATGCTTGAAATGGGATGTGCACGAAATTGGTATGTGTTTAATGGTGTATCAAAGCTATTCAAACTCAAAGATATCCCTTAATTAATTTCTTTGATTTTTATTTGAATTTTAAAGATTTAAAATGAATTAAATCAAATAAAATTAAATAAAAATAGAAAAATTAATCTTTAATCTTGAAATAAATCATGGGACACGTGGGTGGCATGGGAAAGCTGAACCAAGTGGAAAAAGTGGGCCCTTTTTGTCAAAAATGAAGTTTCAAGGATAGTTGACTTTGGCCATTTCACAAAAATTTCTCAACTTCTCCAATGCATATCTTGCTCAATTTTGAAGCTATGAACATGTTCTTGGACATTTTGGAAAGGTCTTGAAGTTCTCTAACCAATGCCTTTGGTCCCATGTCATTTTGATTTACCAATCTCAAGTTATGGTCTTTGACTTAAAATGCCTTTTTGTTGACTTTTGAAAATGACCTATAATGTTGAAATTGATAACTTTTTGTGAGAGCATTTCTTGGACTTGGAATGTGAAGATGAGTTGTAGGAAATGTACTCCCCTTCAAAATGAGCATTTGATGGGATTTTTCTGATGAACCATGAAAAAGTTATGCCTTGGTCAAGTTACAGTTGACTTTTCAGCTGTCCAAAAATGGAAACTTTTGCATCTTGATGATTTTTGAGCCATTCTTGAGGAATTATGATCAAGACTTGATAAAATGGTGATTGTGGCTTCAAAATAAGATGTTGACAAAAAATTTTGACTTTTGACTGCCAAATGACCATTTTACCCCTACAGTTGACTGTTTGAGCAAATGGGATTTTTGACTGTGCAACTTGACCTTGTGAGCCTTGAAACTTGACATGTAGGTGCTTGAAAATGTGTACGAGCATATGGGACTTGATTGATCCCTTGAAAACCTCAACTTCCTTGAAGGAGCCAAAACCCTAATTTGACTGGCTTAGGAGGGTGCTTGGCTGTGTAGCCCTTGAGTAGACTTGAGCAATTTGGGGTGATGCTTGTCAAAACTTTGAAGAATATGGGAGGGCAAATTTTGGGGTACAACAAGGTTACCTTAGGGTTTAGATCACCTTTACTTGCTTACCTTGATTGCTTTGTTTGCTTTACACTTGGTTCTATTGTTTGGGTTTGAAATCCTCCACCCGGATTTAGGAAACATTCATAGATAGCAATACATTGTGGAAACTGTGCGGGGTATACCGACACGGTTGAAGCAATAGCTATATTAGTGCGACATATTTGTGATTACCGGTAGCCTTTGAGTCAATCAAAGAGAATACGGGGCCGTTGAGCGATGTCACTAAGCACTAATGAACTAGAACCTTACTTGACCATCTTGGCCTTTTTTAGGGGTAGTGAGATGACCGACTTTGGTGCAGTCCGAAGTTGGTAGATACTCGATACTACACTCATTGAGGATTGTTTTTCTTGGAATATTTTGGTCGCTAGTTAAGTGGCTAAACCAAAACGATGAACATAGAAAACAATCCAATGATATTGAGCTCCTTAGAACCCGGTTACTATTTATAGGACAGGTTTAAACCAACTGAACTGAAAGAGGGTAGTACCTAAACTCTGTGCCAGCCTAAACTTAAGGCTGTTTGTGTGACTTGTGTGCTTTCAAACTTGAACTACTTGCACATTCTTGTTATCTGACAACATGAATTCCTTGCAGGTTTTGTTTACAGTCCTTATCCGATAATTTAGATTTATTGCAGGGTTTACTTACATCACCTCACACTTTTGCTTAAACGCATAGCATACACATCATAACATCATGCCTTAACATTTCTTTAACCATTTCAAGGATCTCAAGGGTCTGTGATGCAGGTTATGGTAAATCAAATGGCTAGCAAGGGGCAAAGGGGATTTATTTTCCTCTAGCCAAGGTTGTCTAGAAATCCAAGCACGATAACTTTAGTCAGGGGCTATGACCCACTCGATATGGTGAGCTTGACTCTTGAAGAAGGACTCTCAGCAACATGAAGTTTCCTTCAATCAAGCTACCAGATTCAGATTCTAACAGTTTCTTGTTTACCCCGCGAGATCCTTGAAAACATTGCATACATATATCATACATATCATTACATAACAGGTCTCCCAGTACAGGTCTCTTATCTTCTTCGTTGTTTATTTCAACAATCATCATGTCTACTGAACCTTCCATTGAACAAGCTATCAAGGCCCTCCAGGCCCAAAATGTCCAGTTTCAAGAGTTGTTCATGAATCTGGCTAAGGGTCAGCAGGACCTGAAGACCTTGATTCTAAAAGAGAGGAAGAAGAAGAAAAAGAGGACCATCCTGTTCAATACTGGACGCATGTTTGGAAACGGGCTGCAGAATGAAGTTGATCTGACCACCCCATCTGGGGGGAAATATAGTCCACAAGTAAGGAGGGCTCCTAGCCCTATGGTCTCCGACAACGAGACGGAATATGATGAAGAACAGTATCCTCCTGAGGATAAGTACAAACAGCTGGAAGACCGTTTGAGCGCTATGGAGACACAAAAGGTGCCCGGTCTGGACTTCGGAGATCTGGGTCTATCATCTGGGGTGGTGATTCCCCATAAGTTCAAGGCACCTGCCTTTGCCAAGTATGACGGAGCTTCCTGTCCAAAGCTGCACCTCCGGTCATATGTGAGGAAGATTCAACCTTACACTGCTGATAAGAACTTGTGGATCCATTTCTTTTAAGACAGTCTTTCAGGGACTCAGCTTGAGTGGTTCTATCAATTGGACGGAGCCAGTATCCGCAGCTGGGAGGATTTGGCTACTGCGTTCTATAGGCAGTATCAGTATAACTCCGACCTCGCTCCTACGCGTACCCAACTCTAGGGTATGTCAATAGGGACGGGTGAAGGATTTAAAGAGTATGCTCAAAAATGGAGAGACCTTGCCGGAAGGGTGCAACCACCTTTAGCTGATTGTGAACTTGTTGATATGTTTTTGGGGACCCTGTCTGGTCCATTCTTTAACCATTTGATTGGAAGCTCGCAGTCGGGTTTACATACCTTATCTTGACTGGTTAGAGGATTGAAGCTGGTATTAAGGCTAGGAAGATACAGAAGGGTGCCTCATCGGGCACCGAGAAGAAGCCGTTTAAGAAAGAGTCCAGTGCTGTCTACAGTTCAAGAAGACAGAATAGACCTGAACACCGCCAAGATGTCAATGCGGTTGTTATTTCAAAACCTGCTGGTGCTCCTCAGCATCACAACCAACAAAGGGACGAGAGACCTCGAAGGCAATTCACTCGTCTCAGCATGACTTTGTCTCAGATGTTGCCACAGTTGCTGAAGACCAATCTGGTGATTCTAAAAGAAGCTCCGAAGATTTTAAATACAACATCACCAAGGTATAACCCTAACGCCCGCTGCGCTTATCACTCTGATAGCCCGGGGCATAATATGGATGAGTGTTGGGCTTTGAAGAACAAGGTTCAAAACCTAATCGAGGCTAAGGAGATCGAATTCGACCCTCCTGAGACTCCCAATGTGATCACTGATCCCTTGCCAAAATATGGCTAGGATTGAAAGCACTTTTGTTCATTTGAATTCTGAAGTTGTATTTTTCTTTGCTTATTCAAACAATTATTATCATGTCGAACTCTTTTATTTCATTAATGCATTACACGTGTCTGTTTTGAATTAATTGTTTTCACTATGCTTAAATTACTTCATATTTCCTTTTTGTGATGTTCAACTCTCGATAAAAAAAAAACTCTAAGCCTTTAGAGGGAGGATGACGAAATAATACCATAATCTCATACAGTATGCTTTTGAACAGACCTTGCTGACGATGTACAAGCGTTTCTTTCAAATCCTAAACACTGGAGTTATAAGGAAGATAATCCCTAGTCAACCCCTTCGAGCCAAAGAAGTAGGAGTTTTCTGTTTTAAAACAAATTGAAACCTTTGATTAAACCTGGGGCAGGGTAGTCTTTCAGTTAATTCAAAAAAAAAAGATGCGCATTGAAGTCGCAAAACTCTCAGTTCATAATATAACGAATGACATCAAAAGCATTCCTCTGGAATAAAAAGACAGTGGTGGTTCCTTATCTCATAGGCAGTCAATCTCTCAAAAGAGAAAAGCCCATTGAGCCAAAATCTATAAAGGAGGCTTAAGAAAGTTGGGGCATCCCGCTGACTGTAATCTCGAAAACAGGAACAGTCAGGCAAAAGTTAGGGATAATAAATCAAAAGAAAGAGGTCATTACAAATCCTCGACAACATGAAAAATGTTGCAAAAAAAACAATGACTGCCTTCCAAAATTCAACTTGTGTGAACCATCACCAAAAACGTCGTTCCAGACTCATTAGGAGTTCAAATGCACAATTAATTGAGTTTAGGATTGAAGAACATCACGAAGAGCGGTTGGGTACAAATATACTTTGAGCCTTTATCCTTTGCTTCTTAAACCGTGAACCAAGCCACGTTACAACCCTTCAAAAGTCCTAATTGAAGCATGGGTTAGTTCGAAAGCATACTGTTACAAAAGGTATCCTGACTCCTGTAGGGCTTGCTGTAAATCTTGAGTTGACGTCACATTTTATAAAATTTTCCTATCTTACTGAAAAAATGCATTTTCAAAAACTTCAAGACAGACATAAGCTTTGCATTCTTAAAATAACGTTGTTTGCATATGACTATTTGTTCAAATAGCAGAGAAATTCGCACGACGAATATCTAGTGAACAAAAACCTTTTCAATAAAAAAGGATCACTTCAAGTGGAAAAACACTCCCAATCAAGGGGCACGGCATAATCATTGTCCATCATCTGGGGAAGTCAAGTCAAGATTCAAGGAATCTCTTAAAATGCCAAATAGCCAGGGGAAAATCTCCATCTGAATCAATTGGGGCATTGGACGTGAATTCCAGCAACGAATCTTGCATGATCAAACGAAGATCTTCTGGTAGTATGACAATACAACACTACCAACAGTGGCACCTCCCTACATCCTGAGAGCATGGACATAGTCAAAAAAGTACTACGCATAATCAAAGACCCGCTAGGTTGACTGGCCTAGGCAAAAATAAGGGCTTCCCGGCGAACCAAAAGGGTTCGGGCAAAAATAAGGGATGAAAATGAAAAATTTGTACACCCGGCAAGTCGAAAACCTGAAAAGGCGACTTGGGCAAAAAAGGGTATCCCGATGGACTGAAAACCCGAAAGGGCGGTCCAGGAAAAAATTAGGGATCAAAGCGTACGACTATGTCCCGTCATCTCGTCACTTACCTACCAGAAGAAGACTTGTCATTTCAATCGAAAGAGACCAAGCACCTCATAGGTTGGGATAATACTCGATCCACAAGGCCTCCGCAGACACCTTCTCCCACAAAAACAGGGGCAAATAAGAATTGTCTGAACTGTACAAATTGCTCTGTCCACCAGGTACTAAGGTATATATTCAGCTGAAGAATATGGCTAAGATACTTTCACTCCCCGCAGAGTAAAACAGTAATGGTAGCTCTCCCCACTGAGACTTGCAACTATGAACGAATCAGCAATACTCCCCTCAAGCAGAGTTGGTCTACCATCAGCCCTAAAAAGGTTGGGTATCCCCAGAAGATCTTAATATTCCCCAGCGGAGTATAAAGATATTCCCCAGCAAGCATAAGAGTATCCCTGACAGTCTTAATATTCCTCAACAAAATATAAGAATGTTCCCCGGCGGAATGCAAGATACCCCCAGTGGAGCCATTTCCCCAGCACAGTCTAAAAAAGTTCCCCCAATGGAGTTGAATCATCTTCCCCGGTAGATTCTGGAAGTTTATCCCCTGCGAAGCCTAAATAAGTCTCCCCAGCCAAATTCAGAGGTTATCCTCACAAGAGTCTAACCGGGTTATCCTCAGCAAGTTGCAACTGAAAGATCATCCCCAGCGAAGTTCTTTCTATCCCCAGCGGAGTTCATCATCAAAGTCCCCAACAGAGCTTATCAACGGAATCCCCAGCAAAATTTATCATTAAAATCTCAGCGAAGTATCTCTTCCCCAAAGAGTAATTCCCCGCAGAGTAATCTCTTCGCCATGTTTATTCCCCAACGGAGTTATTTTCTCCTACAGGTTTATTCTCACAACCATCTTTGTTCGTCATCCCTATCAGAAACATTCTAAGCAAAATTTGAATACACACATACTCTTCAACAGCAGTCCAGGATTTAACAAACTCCCCAACATTTCTCAAGGATTTATTTTCCCAGACGAAAATACATTCATAAACATTTCACATTTCATACCTCCTATTTACATACATGATAAAGTGCATACGACACGATCTCATTTATTTTTTAGAACATCATGACATCATGCATTTCATACATCATAACATTGCATACAACTAACGTTTTACCTTTTTCAGGAAAAGGTCAATCAAAAGATGGCTACCATCAACCTTTTCAAGTCCCAGTTGAATACCTGTAGCAAGCCAGGAAAACTATCTGTGGACGACTGATTGAAGATTAATACCTGTAACAAGCCAGGAAGACCATCTTTCTTTCTTAGGTCAGAGATTAATACCTAAAACCAGCCAGGACAGCTATCTCCTCAACCAACCTTTTCAAGTCCCAGTTGAATACCTGTAGCAAGCCAGGAAAACCATCTGTGGACGACTGATTGTAGATTAATACCTGTAACAAGCCAGGAAAATCATCTACATGAAGAGATTGAAGATTAATACCTGTAACAAGCCAGGAAGACCATCTTTCTTTCTCGGGTCAGATATTAATACCTGAAACCAGCCAGGACAGCTATCTCCTCGACCAACCTTTTCAAGTCCCAGTTGAATACCTGTAGCAAGCCAGGAAAACTATCTGTGGACGACTGATTGTAGATTAATACCTGTAACAAGCTAGGAAAATTATCTACATGAAGAGATTGAAGATTAATACCTGTAACAAGCCAGGAAGACCATCTTTCTTTCTCGGGTCAGAGATTAATACCTGAAACCAGCCAGGACAGCTATCTCCTCGACTAACCTTTTCAAGTCCCAGTTGAATACCTGTAGCAAGCCAGGAAAAATATCTGTGGACGACTGATTGTAGATTAATACCTGTAACAAGCCAGGAAAATCATCTACATGAAGAGATTGAAGATTAATACCTGTAACAAGCCAGGAAGACCATCTTTCTTTCTCAGGTCAGAGATTAATACCTGAAACCAGTCAGGACAGCTATCTCCTCGACCAACCTTTTCAAGTCCCAGTTGAATACCTGTAGCAAGCCAGGAAAACTATCTGTGGATGACTGATTGTAGATTAATACCTGTAACAAGCCAGGAAAATTATCTACATGAAGAGATTGAAGATTAATACCTGTAACAAGCCAGGAAGACCATCTTTCTTTCTCGGGTCGGAGATTAATACCTGAAACCATCCAGGACAGCTATCTCCTTGACCAACCTTTTCAAGTCCCAGTTGAATACCTGTAGCAAGCTAGGAAAAATATCTGTGGACGACTGATTGTAGATTAATACCTGTAACAAGCCAGGAAAATTATCTACATGAAGAGATTGAAGATTAATACTTGTAACAAGCCAGGAAGACCATCTTTCTTTCTCAGGTCAGAGATTAATACCTAAAACCAGCCAGGACAGCTATCTCCTCGACCAACCTTTTCAAGTCTCAGTTGAATACCTGTAGCAAGCCAGGAAAACTATCTGTGGACGACTGATTGTAGATTAATACCTGTAACAATCCAGGAAAATTATCTACATGAAGAGATTGAAGATTAATACCTGTAACAAGCAAGGAAGACCATCTTTCTTTCTCAGGTCAGAGATTAATACCTGAAACCAGCCAGGACAGCTATCTCCTCGACCAACCTTTTCAAGTCCCAGTTGAATACCTGTAGCAAGCCAGGAAAACTATCTGTGGACGACTGATTATAGATTAATACCTGTAACAAGCCAGGAAAATTATCTACATGAAGAGATTGAAGATTAATACCTGTAACAAGCCAGGAAGACCATCTTTCTTTCTCAGGTCAGAGATTAATACCTGAAACCAGCCAGGACAGCTATCTCCTCGACCAACCTTTTTAAGTCCCAGTTGAATACCTGTAGCAAGCCAGGAAAACTATCTGTGGACGACTGATTGTAGACTAATACCTGTAACAAGCCAGGAAAACTATCTACATTAAGAGATTGAAGGTTAATACCTGTAACAAGCCAGGAAAACTATCTTTCTTTCTCAGGTCAGCGATTAATACCTGAAACCAGCCAGGACAAGTTCTATAACCTCAACGGTATACTCCCAGTGAGCACGAGTCAGTTCCTAAATCTCAACAAAAGTTAGACTTCCCCAGCGGAATCTTCTACAAACAACAGGTATGCAAGTTCTCGCTGAGGAATCTCTTATGCGATCGACACTCCTGCAGATGGCATCTATAAGCCCATCCTTCTACCAACAATCTCCAAATGACATCTGTAAGCCCATTCCCGATGTCACAATGCTGATACTACACCATACGAGTGCAAATTTCTGGGCACTCTAGTGTTCAATCATCTTCCACCTTCGGATCACGAAAGGCACGCAAGCCAATCTACATCCTCAGGTTTAAGAAGATTGAACAGGGGCAACTATTGTACCCCAAAATTTGCCCTCTCATGTTTTCAAAGGTCTTACCTTACATGGTGGGTCACAAACCCTTGCCTAAGGAAAATAAAGTTTTTTGAAGATGAACAAATTGTCTTTCGATTGGCATCTGGGAAAAGTCTTCGATTGGGTATCCAAAATCCTTCGATACAGGCTTGACTCACCAGTCTTCGATTGGGCATTTGGCACTCTTCAACCAGGATTTGATTAGTAAGCTTCGATTAGGTGTTTGGAACCCTTCGATCAAGCTTTGGTGTGCAAGTCTTCGATTGAGCGCTGGACCCCTTTCGATCAAGTCAATTTCACAATGCTTCGATTAGTACTTCAGAGGGTCCTTCGACTGGAACTTCATACTTTACCTCAATCAGAACATCATAACGAAATAACCTTCGAATGGCATTTCAGTGCAGAGTTTCTCTTAATCTAATATGCTCTGATGAAGGAAGTTCTGGACACTTCGAATCAGAACTTAGACTCATCACAAGGCCAAGGGCTGGTCGAAGTTGTCTAATTGGGAATGTTCTAAATAGATTCGAATTGGACTTTGAAACTGGCAAAGAAGGCAGATTCGAAGGAATGAAGTAGGCTGGCATGACTAAGCAAAAACACATATCCTAACCTGTCCAGGTTCATCCAAAGTTCACAATGGCATGTGTCCCTTGCAAATATAGAAATAATTAAATGTTGATTGTGGATTCAATTCCTGAATTAAAGGCCAGATTCTTGCCTTTTCTATTCCTAACTCCACAAGAGCTGATTCGACCAGAGTGATTCTTTTCAAATCAAGCAGTCAAAGCAGAAGGAGTCCCATTCGAAGGAGGCAACTCAAGACCAATCGAAGAGTATGGCCTAGAGGCATTCGAAAATCAAAGGTGTCCAGGTTCATTCAAGATTCCAAAGAGACATGAATATTTCAAAAAAGGAAATCTTTTAATATGTCTGATTCTTGTCTCATGGCTTTAAAGGCCTGTTTAATTGGTTGTCTCTTGCCGTTACTATACCATCATACTCCTATAAATACAAGGGCCAGCATACAATGCTGGGGGGAACAGGAAAAAACGAAAAGAACAAAAACAGGAAACGAAAAAAACAACAAACGAAAAAAGGAGAAAAAGAAACAGGGAGGATTTGGAGATATGCTGCCCACGAACCCACCAAAGGTTATCAACATTTTCATAAGTAATCCAAGCCAAAGCAGCCATTCAGCAAACATCTCCACACCCAGAGCCACAGATCATACATCTTTAATTGGTAAGGGTTTGCAAAACCAAAATTGCACCTTCATGGCATTTAAATACACATTGCATATGTATTCTTGTTATTACTGATTATGTTGCATGTAAGCTAAAGCGCAGAGATGAGATCGTGCCATTGATGGGGCACGATCTAAGTTTCTCCTTCGAATCTCAGGATAAAACAAACCCAGGCCCAGATTCAGCAGATTCCAATTGAGGAAGGACTCGAATTGGGAGGAGATTCAAATCAGGGGGGGTAAAGTCCCCCCTGGATCTTTAACATTTGTCTCGTTTTACAGGAAGTATCTTCTCAGAATTTTGTTCAGAGCTTCGAAGCTTAGCAGCTTAGCTTCGAACTGGATCCAGGGTTCCCAGATCGAAGGATGACATATCCAGATCGAACACCCCCAAAGTGCAGCCCCTCATGCACCTTCGACCAAGCCTCCTCACTGGATCGAAAGACAACCCACACCTCTTTCGATCCAGGCCTCCAGAATTATACCTTTCTTGATTTACTGCCTGTTCCTTCGATTCCACCTTTGTTTTGACTATTTTATTTATTTATTTTAATCAATATAAAATCAATTAAAAAAAAAACCACAAAAACATTAGGCTAGTTTTTTCCATTAAATTAACTTTGTTAATTAATCATTTAATTATCTTAACATTTTCTCAAAAAACTAAAATTAACAAGATTTAGATCATTTTCCCAAAATAAAATAAAACAACAAAAAGATTTTATTCTTAGGATTTTTAGAGGTTATTTTCAGATTCGTGCGCGTTTATTTTATTGTAATTGCCTACTGGTTTGTGATAGTTTAACTAATACTTTTACACTTTACTGTTTTATTCCCCCAATTTTGGATATGTAAAAAATCCCTCTCCCCGAAGCCTTGTAATAGCGTAGGATTTACAATTTCCGCACTTTAAATTCATGTATATATATTAACTGTTTAGATGTATGCTAACTAGGATTGCATGACAAGATCTGAAAATAAACGGTAGAACACCTAAATATACAAAGATAATATAAACTGAAAATTAATACACTCGCACATGCCACTCTTAGGGTACACCTCACTTGGTTGCCTCAAACGTGGTCATTGAGTATAGGATGTTTTAGAGGTCGCCCTCTTGTCCAAAGATCATAAGTTGCCTCGAAACGGTTGCCTCGGATAAAATGATCTAAGACATTAGGGTTACCACTAAGGCGTCCTAACATTGCTTTAGTGACCACACGTCCCTTAAATCGAATTGACCCGAAAACTCCAATGATGATGCTACCTACTCCTCAGTAGTGGGATGGCATTGTCTAAAGGACACTTGCTCAGTCTAATTCCTTTTTGAGTAGGTAGAGGTTCTTAAGTACTTTCTCCTTTTAAAACAAAACAAAACTTTTTGCACTTACCCTCTCTTCAAAAACAAAACTCTTTTCAAAACCCACAAACACAAAGAAAAGCAAACTTTTGAAAACATAGTGAGCAAGTACCTAAGAGCCCGTGGATAACCACGGATAGAAAGGGTGCTAACACCTTCCCTTTATATAATCTACCTCCCGAACCCGAGAAACTTCTCGAAAAGGAATTTTTCTGTGCTTTTGTCCTTTCTTTATTGGATAAAATAAAAGACGGTGGCGACTCTTGCTTACCGCGACATTTTGCAAAAACAAACGCAAACGCGAACCAGCATTCCAAAACAGTCAGTTCTCATTCCCACCAATCACACATAGTTCAAAAGATCTCAAATGCATTGAATTGACATATGAATTTTCCAGTCAACTGATCAAAAATCAACTATACACTGAAAAGTCAAACTTTGACTTTTTGGTCAAAATCAAGTGCCAAGGGTCATAATTCATCAAGATAGGTCAAAATGTGAAACTTGTTGACCAAGAAACCTAATTTTGCAAATTAGGGTTTTAATTTGAAATTTTTCATAACTTGGAATTTTTCTAAGTTATGGAAATTTCTTATTTTTTCCCAACTTTCCAAAACTTTTTCACCATGATGCAATTGGATTCAAAGAAAAATTAAAACATGAAAGTTGTAGTCCCTCATGAAGTATACAACTTTGATTCACAAAGTTTTCCCAAAAGTTGCTTGGATCTCAAGTTATGATTTTGTGAATAAAGGTCCATAAACTTTTTAACTTAGTGAAATTTTGCCCTAGTTTAGGCAGATTTTTGACCTAACTTCATGGAAACTTTTCACCTAGTTCCAAGAGGAATCTCAAAATTCATTTCAAAGATGGATTTTATAGCATGTTATAAGCTTTCCAAAATGTCCAAGAACTCTCCAAGATCATTTATGGTTAGGGAGAATCGAAGAAATGAAAATGGCAATTTATCACTTTTGTGCAAGGCATTTTTCACAATGGTTCAAGTTGCAAATCAGTTTCAAACATGCTTGTACTTGGTTTTATAGGTCCTAATCCCTTATACACTCCATAATTAAATGCAAACACATTGGATAATGGTCTTGTTCTGATCTATGAAGCATTGCACATTGAATTAATCCAAAAATGGCATAAAGTTCACATTGCTACTTTGATAAAGCATGCTTTTTGCAACTTTGCAAATCTTGAGCCATGGACCTAATCTTTTGCTGCAAACAATATCCACAAATATCAGGCAACTTGTACCAACTATGTGCAGCTAGCAAGCAAGCCTGTACATGCTTTGGCATTGTCACTTCCAACTTTTCTTCAAAAGCAAGAAACTTGCAAAAGTCAAGGGATCTCATCCATCTGATAAAGGCAAGCCTCAGCTTCATTTAAAACAACCTCAGAACATTGTAACAAGCCTAATACACGAATTCATAACTTCTCAAACACCCTAAAACACAAAAATCCCATTTTTCTACCCAAACAAGGCATCTTCTGCAGAACCATTTCCAAAACAATATTGGCTCGTGCATTTTGCTTTGAAACACTTCAAACACATTCCCTACATCACACCTAAGCTATACAGGCCCTTGTCTTGCAACTGTGTGCCCTTTTTCAAGCTTCACCATTTTCATTTTAAAGGTTTGCAGGTTGACTCGTGCAGCAAGATTCAAGCATCTACAAGACAAGCCGAGCATTGGAAAAGGTTGAGGGGACTTCAAGGAAGCTCACAGGAACTTCAGGCCTCACTCAAAGTTCCCACATTGCCATATCCAAACTCAACTGAACAAGGTATTTGTCAAGTTTCTATCTCTCTATTTAGGCATCCTTAAGCTTAGATTTGTGAAGCAAAGATGTAGTCTTTAACATGCTTGAGCTGTACATATGCTTAGTTTCCATTTATATTAACTGAGCTAAGAGTATTTGAAGCCTGAAGTTCATGAAAATTTTAGGTCAGAAATTAGGGGTGATAAAATTCTCCTTGGTCTTTTAGAGTTAGATCATGTTCTTTATATCATTGGAATCGTGTGATCATGAGCTACATTTTTCATGTTACAAGTTTTTGATTTTATGCAAAGAATAGCAAGAACAGGTTGAAGAGGCAGAGCGCGCGCGTTTGTTCTGGCTGGAGGACAGGGACGACAGGTCTTGGGTCTGGCGCGCCTTGGGCCTGTTTGTCCTACTTTTTGCACCCCCTGTTTCCTTTTTGCACCCCCTTGGCCCATTTTTCATATTTTGCATATTTTTTATTTTCTTTTATATTTTTGACTTTATTATTTTTTTTCTGAACATTGAAAAATCCCAAAAAATATTTTCTTAATTTTTTGTATTTTATTTTATTATTTTATTATTTTTTTGGCATAAAAAATAGTTTATTATTAGTAATATACTTTATTTTCTTAAATAAACTTGTAAATAATATTAAAATACTTAAATATTTTATTTTATTATATTATACACATAAAATATTATTTTCTCACATATTTTAATTTTTAATATTTATACATAATATTATTATTATTTTTCTTAAACAAAAATGGATAAGAATATTAGAAAACATATATTTTTATTTTAAAATAAAAAATTAGGGTTTCCCCTTTCAAAAATAATAAAATTATTTTTTCTTGTTTTTTAGGACTTAAATAATTTATTTTCTCATGCATAAAACAATTACAAAACATTTTTTGCATATTTACATTTTATTGCCTATTTAAATAATTGTTTATTTATTTATTATACAATAAATTCAATTGGATTGTAATAGTAAATTAGGGTTTATTTTGAGCAAATATCCCCATTCAAAACTTGTATCCCCCTCCCCATAATATTGTTGTAATAGTTTAGATTTACTTTACGCAATTTATCGCATTATATGCATGTTTAGTAAAAACTAGGGTTTGTATGATAAGACAAAATCAAACAAATAGCATGACCTAATTCAAGACAAAGATGCATGAAAAATGACAACATATCTCACACAAGCACCCCTAGGGTTTCACCCACTTGGTTGCCTAAAGAAAATGGCCATGGTATGCATGCTAGGTATCTTGGCAAAACAAAGCAAAACAAAAGATCAAAGTCCCTCGATGATGCTATCTTGGTTGCCTAAAAACAAATGATCTTAGTCCCTCAAAACTTGCTAAGATACTTGGCAATATTGTTATCATGGTCATACAATAACCCACGCCCGTCCCGTTTAACATCCAAAGATAGGGTTGTCTACTAAAACAATAGTAGGTCAACAACATCAAAGGAATAAAAATGTGCAAGAAAGACTTTTGAGTAGGGTAGATAACTCCTAGTTACTTGATCAAACTTGAAAACCATCCTTGCTATTTTCAAACATACACAATTTCAAAACAATTTCCAAATAACTTTCAAAACATCAAAACATTTTTCAAAAGACAAAACATCTTTGTATACATTCTTACAAACAAGAATCATTACAAAGATTGCCAAAATGATGGCCTCTTTTCAAAATACTTTCAAAACCACACAAAGCACCATTTCAAACAATTGTAAAGCAAAAGCAAGTGATATAAAACAAGTAACTAAGAGCCCATGGAAAACCATGGATGAAAAGGGTGCTAGCACCTTACCTTTTCATAATCTACCCCCCGAATCCAAAAACAATCTCAAAGGTCTTTCCTGTGCTTTTTTACCTTTCCTTTTGGATAAAATAAAAGTCGGTGGCGACTCTTGCTAAACCGCAACATTTGCAAACACAAACGCAAAACCTCAAGTCAGTTCTCCCACCGCATCACACAATACATCTACGGAAATACGGGACACTCTTGAAATGATATATGGAGTTTCTCAAAGTATGGAACAAGAGAAGATGAACACATAAGGAGAAGAAGATAAATATACCAGTCATGGATGCTTTTCCAAATTTAGAAACACCAGGTGTATCAATACTTTGACTTTTTGTACCATTTTTACTTTGAACATTAAAATCTTTCTTTTGAAAATTCTCATCACTTGAATCTCCATGCAATATATTATCTATATGTGTATGAAAAACATGAGTATCTAAATTTTGTTCAACAATGGGTTTAGTAGGAGGATTAGCCTAAGGTTCGCCAGATGTTGGAACAGATGATTCGACATTTGGTTCAACATGTGAGTTAGCATGTGATTCAACATATGGTTCCTCAAAAGGTTCCTGAAAAGATTTTTCAGCATGATCAATAGTCTTCCCATTAGGATTGGACATAACTTCCTCATTATTAGTCGTAGATTATGTAGTATTGTGAACATGCACAAAAGATGCCTTTTCAGTGGTACTAACCTTTACAGATAATAACTTCTTCTTGGTGGCAATACTCTTTGTTCTTTTTGTTGAGATGTCAACAGGAAAAACCATTAGCAGAGGTTTGGGGTTCAAAAACATAATAGGTTCATCATCATTGTCGTTAAAATCATAAACCCAAATTTTATTTGATGTTTCTTTTTTCCTTATATCAACTCCAAGCATCTTGACCCCATATGAATCTGTAACAGCCCTGGGTTCAGCAGATTTAGCATCAATTGTCTTGGCTCATTTTGAAATTGGTTTGATGAAGGAGGACAGATGTGTTAGAACAATAGAGAGGGGGAGTTAGGTTACTCTTGCATGTGAGGAAATAGTGAATATGAGATAAATTTGATTTTTAAGATATTTCTCTTATTTTACGCGCTGCAGTGATCACAGGAGAGAGAAACTTTCTGTATATACTTCCATGCCTCCCTTGAATTAATTTACACAAGATTTAACACATGCAAATACCAATTACACCCCTTAGTAATCAATATGAACATTTTCTAAGGCCTTGGTACAAATATATCTTAGAAGCTTTACTTGCAGGTCAAGAAAGTATGTGAAACTTCCTACATGACTCATCTTAATTTCAGACTCCAAAAGTTGAACATAATGTTCCAAAATCTTGTTTGACATACCAAACCAAAAGTCATAAAGGAATTTTAATTTAGTATTCTTTTCACATAGGGTGTCATTTATTTCACCCAGACTTCTCACTTTTGTGAATTCCATGAGATTCATAAGATGTAACTTCATACCTTTAACAGAGTTAGGATGTTGGATCATCGTGTTGGACATCATGCCTATTTGGCCCACTCCACAAATTTTGCCTTCTTTAATGATGTGTTTTTGAAATACCTTGACAACACATTTAGATATGACCTCCTCCATGTTATTAACCTTGGATGAGGGTTAATAGATCCAAATATAACAGTTGTCATTGGATCTTGAACCCTTCATTAACACCTCTTGATCTTTGCTAGATACAATACACTTAGACTTGTTGATACTAATATTCAAACATTGATCACATAGTTTACTTATGTTGATCAAGTTTGCATTCAATCCTTTTACCAATAGCACATCGTCAAGATAAAAGAAACCTGAACTAACTAGTTTGCATATGACCTTTATTTTTCCTTTAGCTCCTTGATTCTTCCTCTAGCTCCTTGATTCTTCAAGATAACTCTTTTCACCAGTCATGTGTCTTGAACATCCATTATCAAAATACCAATCTTCTCTTGAGGTAACTCTAAGAGATGTATAGCTATAATATAAGTGAATGTTTCCTTAGGTTTCCACTCCTTCTTTGCTTTAGTTTTCTTTCCTTTAGACTTTGGCTAACTATAATATCGAGGATATCCATAAAATTTATAGAAAAAGAGTCTTATATAGCCATATCTTCCATAATGGTGACACCTCCAAGATGATCTCTTGTAGCCTTTATTGTGAGAGTACGCATGTTGAGCAGGACCCTGAGACATGTGGTCCTTCATCAGAGACTCGGTTTTCTTTTTAGGAGCAACAAAATTCTTAAAGGGGATTTTGAATTTCTTGTTCATGGATTGTAGTCAAACCCTACAACCTTCATATTTCGTGTCATAACATCCAACATATTTGAATCATTGTTCATTATACTTTCAAACTTTGTCAAATTCTAAAGTTTAGAATTCAACAAGGTTACTTCCTCTTCCATCCCAATAATGGTTGAAAGAAGTTTCTTTTTTTTCTTGAATAATGTCACTTATGGTTTTCTTCTGTTTTCTCATGTCAAGCAAGCTTCCTCCCATTTGCTATGTAAGATTCTAAAATTTTCAGCCAACTCCTCTTTAGTCATGTCTTTGTCACTAGACTCTCCTTCAGACTCATACTTCCCAATGAAAGCCATTACTTTGGTAATTGTTTTCCTTTCACTCTCATCATCAGAATCAGATCAAGTGATTGACGATTCTTTTTTTTTTTGTTTATTTAGAAAGGTAGGAAATTCGGCTTTGATGTGATCAAACCCTTCACGTTCATGACATTGAACTTGTTTGACTTGGTTAGGTTTGTCTTAATATTTTCTCTTGCTCTGGGAACTGATGTTTGACCCTTTGTCTCATAAATTTATTCTCATTGTCTGTCCAACCTTCTCAATAATTTTTTGAACTTTCTTCCAATAAGGACTATAGCATCGATATGCTTTCAGCTTGATCTTTATCCTTTTCAGTGTAGGATACAAAGGCAATGCTATTATTCTTATTATCAGATCTATCAATTATAGGAACCTCAAAGGTTTGCAAAGAACCATTGAGTTCATCAACCTTCAAGGTGCTTAAATCTTAAGCTTCTTCAATAGCATTAACCTTCATGTCAAACTTCTCAGGTAGATATCTTATCAATTTTATGACTAGTTTTTATTCATACATCTTCTCTCCTAATATAAATGAGGTGTTGACAATATCAAAAAGTCTGATGTTAAAATCAGAGATGAGTTCATCTTCTTTCATTCTCAAATTCTCAAATTATGTTTGTTGAAACACTTTTTATAGGGTAAGTATTTGCTTTATCATCTCTACATGGATTGATGTGATATTACCACTGTTCTACAATTGATAATGTTTTAAGTAAGGGTTTTAAAAAGGTTTTGGTAATGGAAAGTAACAATTGCATAAAAAGTAAGTAATAACGGTAGAAAAATTGAAGTTTTAACGGTTTAAAAAGCATGTCAAGATTATATTTCAATAACCTATTTTATGCATATTCTATTAATTGAGCATGTGGACTTGTTTATGATTATTATAATCATGTATCCTCTCAATATTGTTTATCTCTAAAGAGATATCGTGAGTATTATCGTATTAATTACTAGATGATGTCTCGTGCTAACAATAACCATAATAATCTTAGAGCTTGATACAAGTGAATATCAACTCACAAATATATGTCGAGCTTTTTCATTGATATATGAGTATCTTAGGTCAAGGTTTGAAAAATATCTTTCAATAGTGATTAAAATAAAAACTATAACAATAAAAGCAAAGATATTTGTGATCGGTGGATCTGGAACTGACTGTTTAACGCTGATTCGCGAAATATCGCGGAAGCAAGAGTCGCCACCGTCTTTTATTTTCTCCAAATGGAAAGGACAACAGCACATAAAAATTCCTTATAGAGATTGCTCTCGGTTCGGGAGGTAGATTATAGAAAGGGAAGGTGTTAGCACCCTTTCTATCCATGGTTATCCATGGGCTCTTAGATACTTGCTCACTTGTGTTTTCAAAATGGTTTGTTTGCTTTTCAATGTGGGTTTTAAAAAAGTTTCTTTGAAAATTCCAGTTCGACTCTTGTATCGGTCCTCAAGAGTGTTTGAAAAGTTGCTTTCGAAAGCTTTTTGAAAAGGTGTCGGTGTGAAAAGTATTTTTGAATTTGTTTTGAAATTAGAGCAAGTATCTAGAGTCGTCTACCTACCCTAAGGAATTCGTCTGTGTAAATGCCCTTTAAAGTAGTGCCATCCCACCATTGAGAGGTAGGTAGCACCACCATTGAAGGTGTTCGGGTCAATTCGAAAGTTCGGGACATGGTGATCACCAGAGAAATAGGAAGATACCTTAGAAGCTACCCTCATGCCAGGTTCCTGGATCATGAGGACTTACTAAGACATCCTCTACTCGACGATCACCTTTCGAGGCAAGGCAACAGTGAAGCGTACCCTAGGGGTGGTGTGTGATTTGTGTGTCATGTTCAGTTATTTTTGTCTTGTCCATGTCATGGGTGATCTATGCTTTTGTTTTTATTTTAGTCATTCATTCTTGCATGCAATTTATTAACAGTTTAAAAGTTGCGGAAAATTAAAAGTTCCTAAACTATTACAAAGGCGCGGGTCCACATCGCCAAATTAAATCCAGGACCCGATTTGACATAAAAATAAAGTAAAGTGCGAGAAATATAAATTTACACGGCTTTGGGAGAATTACATCAATATTTAAAAGAAGGAATAAAAATGCGCGAATTGAATTAAAATTGAAAGCGAGGGCGTTGGACCCTTTTTTAATAAAATCAAATTATATTATTAAATTAATGAAATTAAAATGAAAAAGAAATTATTTTTGAGGTTTTTTGTATTTATGGTTTTTTATTTGAATTAAATGAAATTAAAACCTAGTTCTAGCTATTTTTTAATTTATTAAGAAAATATGAAAATTACCTAAAGTTAAACCTAATTAATTAATGCAATTTGATTTATGAAAAATAAATAATTAATTATTAGTGTTGAGAAAATAAAAGAAAAAGGTAATTAAAATAATTAAAACCTAATTCTACAAATTTTTAATTTATTAAGAAAATATATTAAAATTAACCCTAGAATTGAAAACTAAATTAAATGATATTATTTATTTACAAAAATATTAATTAAATAAAATACATTTTGATTTTTTGTCTTTTCTGATTTTTTGTTTATTTTTATGTTTTATGAAAATAAATTAGTTTAAAAAAAAGAACAATTGAAACAAATAAAATAAAAAAGAAGAAAAGAATTACAAAACCTTGGGGGGTTCTGTCCCCAAATTGGAGGTCCAATTGTAGCAATCCTGGCCCAATAGATCCTGGCCCTTCTGACTTTTTCAGGAAGCGTGCAGGTGCGTTGACTCATGCCCATGATAGTCTCCAAATCATAGCCCTTTGATTGATCTCACTAAGTGCGTGGCACGCCTGGAGGAGAGACGTATGGTGAACGCTTGGACTGAAGCTGCACGTAAGTATTATTAGAAAAATAATATGGAATAGAGGAGGGGACCTGGGATTCGAACCCAGGTCCCAGGGATTACCATACTGATGCCTTGCCACTGGAGCTCCTAACGCGCTTTGTTTATTATATGGCCAATGAATAATATAAGATAAAACAAGCATTAGTGGCCTTTTTCCGCGCGCAATTTAAATACACCAATCGTGCCTTGCCACCTAATCTCCTTCTTTGTTATTGCATTTTTACCTGAAACATAAAAAGACTTAGCGGGGGTTTTAAATCCCCCCAAAATATGCCCTTTTCAAGAATAGCGATTAGGCCATCTTGCGTCATAAATTAGGCGCGACTATTGCATTCGATTCGTCCAAGTGTCCTGAGTTCAGTCATGGTATTGGGAAGTTCCAATTTTACAGTATTCAAGAATGCCCAATTTGGAGCTTGAAGAACCCTAGCTGGCTTTAATGGTGAAATCACGTACAATGCATAAAAACACAATCAAACTATGGGGTTAGCTTCAGAATCAATCAATTAGTATGAATCCATAAAAAAAATGCAATGAGAATGCTTGAATATTGAAATACGAATATGCATATAATGTGAAAAATCTTGAGTTTTGTATACCAATTCTGGGCGTTAGAGTTGGTGATTTTTATTCAAACACGTTCCTTGAAGCCTCAGGAACACAAAAGAATGGTTATTTGCCTTTGAATCGCACTGGAATGCTGTTTTCAGTTTTGAAAATTTTAGGCAAAAACTCAAACTTTTCTCTTGGTTTCTGGCGCAGCTCTGTGGTCATGAACACTAGGGTTTGCATGAGTATATATGTGTGAACGATTAGGGTTGAGTTTTTGGTCCAAAGAATCAAAGTATTGATGTAAAGAATATTGGATTTTCATGCATATAATTTTCAATCTTTTTCATGCATATTTGATTCAAATCATGTCCAATTAACTTGATTCTTTCCCTATATGATTATGCATGAAATCTTGAGACTATTTCATGCATAAAAAGATTTGATTGCATTGGTTTGGTATTTTTTCCATATTTTAATTAATTAAATGAATTTTTAGCAATTAAAAATTCAAATAAATAAATAAAAATGATGAAAAACTTCCCTTTGGTCCAAATGGTCGTGCAATGCTTTGGATGATGATTCTTGGAAGAAAATGTGGCCCATTAGCAATTTTAAGGCATTTGAAGCAAAGTTGACTTTTCAAAATACCCAAAAATTTCCCAACTTCCACAAGGCATATCTTGCTCAATTTTTAAGCTTTGCTCATGTTCTTGGACATTTTGGAAAGTTATTTCAGTCCTATAACCAATGCCTTTGGTCCCATGGCATTTTGATTTACCAATCTCAAATTATGGTCTTTGACTTAAAGTCCCTTTTTGTTGACTTTTGAAAATGACCTATAATGTTGAAATTGATAACTTTTTGTGAGAGCATTTCTTGGACTTGGAGTGTGAATAGGAGTTGTAGGAAATGCCTTTCTCTTCAAAATGAGCTTTGGATGGAATTTTTCTGATAATCCATGTGGAAGTTATGCCTTGGTCAAGTTACAATTGACTTTTTCAACTGTCCAAATATGGAAACTTTTGCATCTTGAGACTTTTTGAGCCAAGCTTTGATAATCATGATCAAGAATTGATCAAATGATGTTTGTGGCTTCAAAATGAGATGTTGACCAAAAATTTGAACTTTTGACTATCAAATGACCATTTTGCCCCTACAGTTGACTGTAGTGCAATTAGGGTTTTTGACTGTGCAATTTTGTGCTGTAAGCCTTGAAACTTGGTATGAGGATGCTTGACCATGTTTTCAGGCATGTGGGACTTGATTGGACCCTTGAAAACTTCAATTTCTTTGTCAGAACCAAAACCCTAATTTTGACTGTTAGGAGGCCCTTGAACTGTGCAACCTTTGGGGAGATTTTGAAGCTTGCTCTTTGCAAATCTTGAAGAATACGGGAGGGAAAATTTTGGGGTACAACAGTTGCCCCTGTTCAATCTTCTTAGACCTGAGGATGCAGATTGGCTGACGTGCCTTTCGTAATCCGAAGGTGGAAGATGATTGAACACTAGAGTGCCCAGAAATTTGCGCTCACATAGTAGTGTGATGATGGGAATGGGCTTATCGATGCCATTTGGAGATTGATGAACAGGATGATGGGCTTATAGATGCCATGCTGAGAGATGATGGAAGGTGGATGGGCTTATAGATGCCATCTGGGTGTTGATCGCGTAAGAGATTCCTTAGCGAGAACTTGCGTACCTGCAAAAGAAAATGATTACCTGACCGGTTACAGGAGCTGGTCTTCAGATTCTTTGTATAGATGTGTCCTGACTGGTTATAGGAGCTGGATCTGGATCTTCAAAAGGTGATGAATGAACCAGGGATAGTTACTACCTCAACAGGGACGGTGAGAGAACCTTGGATGATTACTACCTCAACAGGAACGCTGAGAGAACCTGGGGACGATTACTACCTCAACCGTAACGCTGAGAGAATCTGGGGACGATTACTACCTCCGCAGTAACGGGGAGAGAACCATAGGCGACTTCAACCTCAACAGTAACGCTGAGAGAATCTTGGATATCTTCTATTGAGTCTTTATCAGGAAAATCTATTAGGGGTCGATTTAGCTGGACTAGAGAAGGCCTTGGACTGGATAAGAAACAGAAAAATCTTAGGGTCAATTTAACTGAACCGGTCTAGGTCTTGAAATCTTCAACTGGATAAGAATCAGGGAGATCTTAGGGTCGATCTGACTGAACCAGAGAAGGCCTTTGACTGGATAAGAAACAGTAAAATCTTAGGGTCGATTTAACTGAACCGGTCTAGGTCTTGAAATCTTCAAATGGATAAGAAACAGGGAGATCTTAGGGTCGATCTGACTGAACCAGAGAAGGCCTTGGACTGGATGAGAAACAGAAAAATCTTAGGGTCGATTTAACTGAACCGGTCTAGGTCTTGAAATCTTCAACTGGATAAGAATCAGGGAGATCTTAGGGTCGATCTGACTGAACCAGAGAAGGCCTTTGACTGGATAAGAAACAGAAAAATCTTAGGGTCGATTTAACTGAACCGGTCTAGGTCTTGAAATCTTCAACTGGATAAGAAACAGGGAGATCTTAGGGCCGATCTGACTGAACCAGAGAAGGCCTTTGACTGGATAAGAAACAGGAAAATCTTAGGGTCGATTTAACTGAACCGGTCTAGGTCTTGAAATCTTCAACTGGATAAGAAACAGGGAGATCTTAGGGTCGATCTGACTGAACCAGAGAAGGCCTTTGACTGGATAAGAAATAGAAAAATCTTAGGGTCGATTTAACTGAACCGGTCTAGGTCTTGAAATCTTCAACTGGATAAGAAACAGGGAGATCTTAGGGTCGATCTGACTGAACCAGAGAAGGCCTTTGACTAGATAAGAAACAGAAAAATCTTAGGGTCGATTTAACTGAACCGGTCTAGGTCTTGAAATCTTCAACTGGATAAGAATCAGGGAGATCTTAGGGTCGATCTGACTGAACCAGAGAAGGCCTTTGACTGGATAAGAAACAGAAAAATCTTAGGGTCGATTTAACTGAACCGGTCTAGGTCTTGAAATCTTCAACTGGATAAGAAACTGGGAGATCTTAGGGTCGATCTGACTGAACCAGAGAAGGCCTTTGACTGGATAAGAAACAGAAAAATCTTAGGGTCGAT
The DNA here is from genome assembly GCA_948472305.1 of Vicia faba. Taxonomy (NCBI): domain Eukaryota; kingdom Viridiplantae; phylum Streptophyta; class Magnoliopsida; order Fabales; family Fabaceae; genus Vicia; species Vicia faba. The sequence goes on along the minus strand of OX451739.1, from coordinate 15,672,428 downwards.
TTAACTGAACCGGTCTAGGTCTTGAAATGTAGCTGAGAACTTAACTGGATCTTTCCTGAAAGGTAAAGGTCAGTCATATGCAATGCGTGATATGGATCAAGCAGTGATGTTCTCAACGTAAATGAGATTTGTAAGATATGATGCTTATATGTATGCTGTAATGTATGAAAATGTGATGTTTATGAATGTATCTTTTCGTCTTAGGAAAATAAATCCTTGACAGGTGCCGGGAAGTCACTCCTGGGCTGATGTTGAAGAATAGATCTTTGTTGTTTCCGCTGGGGATGATAGTTGCAAGAATACCGGTAGGAGAAGATAACTCCGTTGGGGAATAAACTTGGCGAATGGGTTAATCTGCGGGGAGAAAAGTACTCTAGTGATCTTGCTGGGGAACAGTACTCTGTGGGGAGAGAGGTACTTTGCTGGAATGTTGATGGTAACTTCGCTGGGGATACCATTGTTATGTTGGAAGTGTTGATAGACTTTGCTGGGGGTAAGAAGACTTTGCCGAGGACGCTATTTCCGTGGCTTTTGGCTGAGGATAACCCAGTTATATCCTGGTAGGGAAATAACCTTTGAATAAAGCTGGGAGACGCGTCCGTGCTCTGCAGGGGATAAACTTCCAGAATCTACTGGGGATAAGCTTCCTGCTGGGGAGATTGATTCAAACTTTCCTGGAGGAACTGGATTGGACTCTCCTGGGGAAATTTTTGAGATGCTGGGGAGGTGGATCCGCTGAATGTCTGGTATACCGCCGGGGAAAAGTCTTAGATTAAGACTGTCGGGTGTGATCGGTGGATCTGGAACTGACTGTTTTAACGCTGGTTCGCGAAATGTCGCGGAAGCAAGAGACGCCACCATCTTTTATTTTCTCCAAATGGAAAGGACAAAAGCACAGAAAAATTCCTTATAGAGATTGCTCTCGGTTCGGGAGGTAGATTATAGAAAGGGAAGGTGTTAGCACCCTTTCTATCCATGGTTATCCATGGGCTTTTAGATACTTGCTCATTGTGTTTTCAAAATGTTTGTTTGCTTTTCAAGTGTGAGTGAGTTTGAAAAAGTTCCTTTGAAAGATTTCTGAATAACTCTTGTATCTGTCCTCAAGAGTGTTTGAAAAATTTGTTTTGAAAGCTTTTTGAAAATGTGTTGGTGTGAAAAGTATTTTGTTTTGTTTTGAAATTTAGAGCAAGTATCTAGAGTCGTCTACCTACCCTAAGGAATTCGTCTGTGTAAATGTCCTTTAAAGTAGTGTCATCCCACCATTGAGAGGTAGGTAGCACCACCGTTGGAGGTGTTCGGGTCAATTCGAGGGTTCGGGACATGGTGATCACCAGAGCAATGGGAAGACACCTTAGAAGCTACCCTCATGCCAGGTTCCCGGATCATGAGGACTTACTAAGACATCCTCTACTCGACGATCACCTTTCGAGGCAAGGCAACAGTGAGGCGTACCCTAGGGGTGGTGTGTGACTTGTGTGTCATGTTCATTTGCATTTATCTTGTCATGGTATAGGTGATCTAGCGCTTGTTTTTATTTTTGTCCATTCATTCTTGCATGCCTTGATTAACATTTAAAAGTGCGAGGAAAGTAAAGTTCTAAACTATTACAAAAGGCGCGGGTCCACATCGCCAAAATTTCTTGAACCCGATTTGACAGAAAAATAAAGAAACAAAATGCGAAAGATTAAAATGTTACATGGCCTTGGGAGAGGTACATAAATATTATAAAGAATAGAAAATAAATATGCGAATTAAATAAGAATTAAAAACGAGGGCGTTGGACCCTTTTTGCAAAATTAAATTAAATGATTGAAATTAATTAATTAAAAAAAGAAAAGAAATTGTTTTTGGTATTTTTTGGTATTTTATGATTTTAATGAAAAAGAATTAATTAAAATAACATGCTAACCCTAATTCTACAATTTTTATTTTATTATGAAAACATATTAAAGTTTAACCTAAAATTAACCCTAATTATTTTACATGCAATTTAATATCAAAAATAAGTAATAGTAAATATTTAATTATTTATGAAAGAAGAAAAAAAAGGATAAAAAAAATTAATTAAACCCTAATTCTACCAATTTTAAATTAATTAAGAAAATATTAAGGTTTTCTCCTAAATTAAAACTAATCAATTAAAGTTATTTATTTACAAAAATACTAAAATAAAAATATTTATTATTTTTTTTCTCTTTTCTGATTTTTTTGGTGTTTTTTATATATTATGGAAATATTAAATTGATAAAAAAAACAATAATGAAAAAAACAAAGGATAATAAAAAACTTGCAAACCTAGGGGGTCTGCCCCTAATATGGAGGTTTTCTTTTAGCAATCTGGGCCCATCAACCTTGGCCTCTTTGACTTTTTCCACTAGGATGTCCAGGCGTTGACTGACGTTCATCATAGTCCTGCAATCGTGACCCTTTGATTGGCCCTGGCATACGCGTGGATGGCTTGATTTTGAGGGTGTATGATGCGTCTTTACACTGAAACTGCACATGAATATTAAATGAAGAAAAATATGAAAGGGGGTGGGGACCTGGGGCTCGAACCCAGGTCCTAGAAGTCAACAAGATACTTGCCTGCCACTGAGCCATGTTATGCGTTTTGTATATATGATAATTAACAAATAATATAAAATAAACAAGCGTTAATGGGGCGCTTTTCGCGCGAAATTCGAACCAGCCAATCAACTGATGCCACAGGATCGTCTTCCTCGTTGTTTTATTTTTCCTGAAACATAAAAACATAGGCCACGGTTTTCATATTGTTCCCTTAGGCCCTTTTCTGGAAAATAGCGAATAGCCCAGGAAGGCTCATAAATTGAGCGCGAGGGTGGGTTTCTCTTCGTCCAAGTGTGCTGAGCACGGTCATGGCATCGTGGTGGTCTAATTTTACAGCGTTTGGAAACGCCTAAATTGAAGCTTGCAAAACCCTAAATATTGTTAATGGTAAATCTTCATATGGGGCACGAAAACAAAATTAAACTGTTTGGTTAGCATTAGAATTGAATAATGAACACAAATCATATATTAAAAATTGCTAAATGCGCATGAATTGAGATGCAAGAGTTTCAAATATTTTCTGTACAGGGTGAGGTCGTGTTACCAATTTAGGGCGTTAGAATGATTGATTTCAATTGGAAAACTCTCCTTGAAGCCTCAGGAAGCTAATGAGATAAAAATGTTGCCTTGAATCGTCCTCTATCCCTGTTTTCAGTTTTCAAATTTTCAACCAAAAACTCAAGTTTTCTTTTCTATGTCTGGCGCAGCTTAGGGGTTTTTAGGATTAGGTTTAGCCTCTATATGTACCTGTGAATGATTAGGGTTAAAGAAATTTGATCAAAATCCATGCATTAATGAATATGATATTTGATTTTTAAACCATGATTTTCAAATCTTTTTCACATGCTTTTGCTACCAAATCATGACCAATTCAAATGATTCTTTCTATATTTGGTTAGGCACGAAATCTTGAGTATATTATGTGCATAAAAAGATTTAAAACCTAGGTTTAGCATTTTTCATGTATTTATTTTAATTTAAATGAATTATTAGTAATTAAAATCCAAATAAATAAATAAAAATGAAGAAAGACTTCCCTTTGGGCCAAATGGTCGTGCACATGCCTTGGATAATGAATTGTGGAAGAAAAAGAAGCCCATTAGCAATTTTAGGTCATTTGAATCAATGTTGACTTTTCAAAATATCCAAACATTTCCCAACTTCCACAAGGCATAACTTGCTCAATTTTTAAGCTTTGCTCATGTTCTTGGACATTTTGGAAAGGTCTTTGAGTCCTATAACCAATGCCTTTGGTACCATGTCATTTTGATTTACCAATCTCAAGTTATGGCCTTTGACTTAAAGTCCCTTTTTGTTGACTTTTGAAAATGACCTATAATGTTGAAATTGATAACTTTTTATGAGAGCATTTCTTAGACTTGAAGTATGAAGAGGAGTTGTTGGAAATGTCTTTCTCTTTAAAATGAGCTTTGGATGGAATTTTTCTGATAATCCATGTGAAAGTTATGCCCTAGTCAATTTACAGTTGACTTTTTCAATTGTCCAAATAAGGAAACTTTTGCATCTTGATGATTTTTTGAGCCTAGCTTTGAGAATCATGATCAAGCATTGATCAAATGATGTTTGTGGCTTCAAAATGAGATGTTGACCAAAAATTTGAACTTTTGACTGTCAAATGACCATTTTGCCCCTACAATTGACTGTAGTGCAATTAGGGTTTTTGACTGTGCAATTTTGTGCTGAAAGTCTTGAAACTTGGTATGAGGATGCTTGATCATATTTGTAGGCATGTGGGACTTGATTGGACCCTTTGAAACTTCATTTTCTTGATCAGAACCAAAACCCTAATCTTGACTGTTAGGAGGCCCTTACACTGTGCAACCCTTGGGGAATTTTGAAGCTTGACTTGGCAATTTCTTGAAGAATATGGGAGGGCAAATTTTGGGGTACAACAGTTGCCCCTGTTCAATCTTCTTAGACCTGAGGATGCAGATTGGCTAACGTGCCTTTCGTAATCCGAGGGTGGAAGATGATTGAACACTAGAGTGCCCAGAAATTTGCGCTCACATAGTAGCAGTGATGGTGGAAATGGGCTTATAGATGCTGTTGCACCCCAAAATTTGCCCTCCCATATTCTTCAAGAAATTGCCAAGCCAAGTCACAAAACTCCTCCAAGGGTTGCACAGTCCAACTATCTCCTAAACAGTCAAAATTAGGGTTTTGAGTCTGATCAAGAAAAGGAAGTGTTCAAAGGCTCAATCAAGTCTCATATGCTTACAAACATGGTCAAGCATCCCCATATCAAGTTTCAAGGCATTCAGCTCAAGATTGCACAGTCAAAACCCTAAATTGCACTACAGTCAACTATAGGGGCAAAATGGTCATTTGACAGTCAAAAGTTCAAATTTTTGGTCAACATATCATTTTGAAGCCACAAACATCATTTGATCAATGCTTGATCATGATTCTCAAAATTTGGCTCAGAAATCATCAAAGATGCAAAAGTTGCTATATTTGGACAGCTGAAAAAGTCAACTGAAATTGACCAGAGCATAACTTTCACATGGATTATCAGAAAAATTCCATACAAAGCTCATTTTGAAGAGAAAGACATTTCCTACAACTCATCTTCATACTTCAAGTCCAAGAAATGCTCTCACAAAAAGTTATCAATTTCAACATTATAGGTCATTTTCAAAGGTCAACAAAAAGGGACTTTAAGTCAAAGGCCATAACTTGAGATTGGAAAATCAAAATGACATGGGACCAAAGGAATTGGTTAAAGGACTCAAAGACCTTTCCAAAATGTCCAAGAACATGAGAAAAGCTTAAAAATTGAGCAAGTTATGCATTGGAGAAGTTGGGAAATTTTTGTGAAATGGCAAAAGTCAACTGTCCTTGAAACTTCAATTTTTGACAAAAGGGCCCACTTTCTTCCACTTGATTCAGCCTTGTCATGCCACACACGTGTCCCATGATTAATTCCAAGACCAAATATTGATTTTTCTATTTTATTTAATTTTTGATAATTTAATTCATTTTAAATATTTAAAAATTCAAATAAAATTCAAAAGTCAATGAAATAGTGTCATTTGAATTGGGATAGCTTCCATATATCATGGGCCAGCTCACAAACTCATGCTAGGGTTAAATTGCACACCAAGGTTTGGTTTGCTTAAAAAAAGGGAAAATTGGTTAATGGTGAAAACCCTAGGACTAGTTCTCTCATGGGCATGAATCAAGGCCAACTAATGACCTAATTCTCTTCCCTCATAAGTGCTAAGTCAAACCCTAACCACATGACACTAAATGCTGCGCCCAAACACCATTGCCAACTTGGAAAAATTCTCCATAAAACTCAAAACTGAAATCAGTGTTCTAGGTGGATTCAAGTCTTAATTCCTTTTCCAAAAGTTTCCTTGTGGTCTCCTGAACAGATTCCAACCCCTAACACCAACTCAAACGCAAGGAATTGGTAACAAGACCTTCGACTGTACAGCAAAAAAACTCATAAACGCATATCATGTTCTAGGCACTTTTTATGCAATTTAATTGTTGATTCTTGTTCCTCGTTTGATTTCAAAGCTAACTGACATGATTAATTTCGTTTTTATGCCATATATGTGATTTCACCATGATCAATCTTTAGGGTTTTCCAAGCTTGAATTTAGGGCTTCTGAAACCAAGCAAAATTAGCCCACGAAACCATGACCATTCAAATCAGCAAGCTTGGACGAAGAAGAATGAATGTTCGCGCTCAATTTATAGAGCCCTGAGGCTTAATCGCTATTTTTCCAAAAGACCCCTAAAACCACGCTTAAGAAACCGTTGCTTATGTTGTTTGTTTTTTCAGGGTGGTGGAGACGATGAAGCGTGGCAACATGTGATACGTTGTTTTTGAATTTCGCGCGCTTCAGTCACTAATTTGCTTTCATTATATTTGTTGTTTATTTAATTAACGAATGTGTGATAGTGGTGCAGCGGTATAGGTGTTAACTGGTAACCCTCATGACCTGGGTTCAAGTCCCAGGTCTTGCATAATTCCAATATTATTTTTCCAAACGTCTTCCTGTGCAATTTCAAAGGTGGAGCGCATGGTACACCACAATCATCAAGACGTCCACGTGCCTAAGAGGATCAATCAGAAAGCCATGTTCAGAGGTGTACCATAAGCCTCAGTCAAAGGTCCCATACGTGGCCTGGGAAAGTCAACAAATTCCAAAATCAATTGGGCTAGATTGCTGGGCCACACCTCCACTTTAGGGCCTGAACCCCCTGGTTTGCTTTCTCTATATTTTTCTTGTTTTATTTTTATTTCTTGTTTCATTTTCTTTATTTGTTTAAACTAATTATTATTTCTTTACAAATTATAAAATACACAAAAATCAGAAAAAGAGAACAATATAATATTTATTTTATTTTAGTTATTTTCATAAATAAATTGTAGGTAAATTAACTTAGTATTAATTTAGGTTGCAACTTTAATTCTTTCTTCCATAAAAAAATCCAAAAATATAGCATTAGGTTAATGACTTTTTTATTCCTTTTAATTTTCCTTGTTTTTTGCCATAATATTAGTAATTTTCATAATTAAACTTGTAAATTAATTAGGGTTGCATTTAGGTTAGATTTTAATACTTTCTTAATAACTAAAAATCCAAAAATATAGCATTAGGTTTAATGACTTTTTATTCCTTTTAATTTTCCTTGTTTTTTGCCATAATATTAGTGATTTATTTATTTTCATAATTGAACTTGTAAACTAATTAAGGTTGCTTTTAGGTTAAATTTTAATACTTTCATAATAAACTTAAAAATAATTAGAACTAGGTCTAACATTTCATTTTGGTTTTTTAATTAATTCCTCTTTATTAAATCTCAAAAAACACAAAAATACCAAAAAAAAAACATTTTCTTTTAATTCTTAATTTTAATTCCTTATTAATAATATTTTGCAAAAGGGTCCAACACCCTCGTTCGTAATTTATTTTATTCGTACATTTGTTTTATTTCGCTTAATTCATTATGTATCTCTCCCGAAGCATTGTAACTTAAACTTCTCGCACTTTTATTTCTTTTGCTTTATTTACTTTCCGTCAAATCGGGTCCGGTTTAATTTCGGCGATGTGGACCCGCGCCATTTGTAATAGTCTTAGATTTACTTTTCCCGCAACTTTTAACTGTTAACAAAAGCATGAAAGAATGTATGGACTTAAAATAAAATCAAGCGTAGAACACCAATGAACATGACAAGACAAATATCAATGAAAACGATACACGAATCGCACACACCACCCCTAGGGTACGTCTCACTGTTGCCTTGCCTTTCGAAAGGTGATCGTCGAGTAGAGGATGTCTTAGTAAGTCCTCATGATCCGGGAACCTGGCATGAGGGTAGCTTCTAAGGTGTCTTCCCATTGCTCTGGTAATCACCATGTCCCTATAAACTCGAATTGACCCGAATACCTCCGACGGTGGTGCTACCTACCTCTCAATGGTGGGATGGCACTACTTTAAAAGACATTTACACAGACGAATTCCTTAGGGTAGGTAGGTTCTCGTAGATACTTGCTCTAAATTTAAAAACAAATTCAAAAATACTTTTCACACCAACACATTTTCAAAAAGCTTTCGAAAGCAATTTTTCAAACACTCTTGAGGACCGATACAAGAGTCGAATTGAAATTTTTCAAAGAAACTTTTTAAACCCACATTGAAAAGCAAGCAAACATTTTTGAAAACACATTGAGCAAGTATCTAAGAGCCCATGGATAACCATGGATATAAAGGGTGCTAACACCTTCCCTTTCTATAATCTACCTCCCGAACCGAGAACAATCTCTATAAGGAATTTTTCTGTGCTTTTGTCCTTTCCATTTGGAGAAAATAAAAGACGGTGGCGACTCTTGCTTCTGCGACATTTCGCGAACCAGCGTTAAACAGTCAGTTCCAGATCCACCGATCACAGAACTGGCGACTCTGCTGGGGAATAAAACTTAAAGTGAGGTATACCTTAGGGCTAGGTCATAACTATGTTTTCAATTGTCTTCTTTGCTTGCTTTATTATTGTGGGTTGCTTGGGAGTTCTATAGATCCTAACCCGGATCTGGGGATACCTTCTTAGAAAGTAGCAACAAGGCTGTGAGGGAACTGTGCGGGGTATACCGACATGGTTGAAACAGTCTGTCTGCTACGTTGATGTGGCACTTTGGTGTGTACCGGTAACCCTTGAATTCAGTCAAGGAGAGTACGGGGCCTCCGCGTGGTGTCGTGAAGCATCAACTGACCTTAGGAACCTTAATTGAACTATCTTGGCCTCTTTAGGGTAGTGAGATAACTGACTTTGGTGCAGTCCGAGGTTGGTTGATACTCGATACTACGCTCAATTGAGGGTTGCTTTCCTGGAATATTTCGGTCGCCAGTTCAGTGGCTAAATCGAAACGATGAACAATGAAAGCAATCCCGTGATATTGGGAACCTTAGAACCCGGTTACTTTGATTAGGACAGGTTGAACCCACCAACTTCAAGAGGGTAATACCTATACCTCATGCTGGCCTAAACTCTAAGGGCTCTTTTGTGTGACTTGTGTGCCTTTGTACTTGCCTACTTGCATGCTTGTTAGCTGACACATGAACTACTTACAGGTTTTGTTTATAGTCCTTAACTAGGACTCATGACAAGGTTTACCAAATTTCTTGCAGGTTTTGTTTATAGTCCTTAATTGGGACTCATAACAAAGTATACTAATTTCTTGCAGGGTTTGTTTATAGTCCTTAATTGGGACTCATAACATGGTTTACCTACATCACCCCATGCATAGCATGACATCATACCATTGCATACCATTGCATACATCCTAACCCATTTCAAGGATCTCAAGGGCTTGTGATGCAGGTCATGATGAACCAACTGCCCAGCAAGGGGCAAAGAGGATTTATTTTCCTCTAGCTAAGGTCGTCAGGGGCTATGACCCACTGGATATGGTGAGCCTTTGACCCTTGGAGAAGGGCTCTCTACAACAGGAGGTTCCTTCAATCAAGTTGCCAGTTTCCAACTCTAACAAGTTTCTCTGTTTACCCTGCGAGATCCTTGAAAACATCACATGCATGTCATACATCTCATTGCATTGCAGGTGTCCCTTTGACATGTTGCTTACCCTTCTTCGCTGTTTATTTCAGCCGATCATCATGAATCCTGAATCATCATCCGAGCAGACTATCAAGGACCTCCAGGCTCAGAACGCCCAGTTCCAAGAGCTGATCCTGAATTTGACCCAGGGGAAACAAGATCTGAAGGCTCTGCTCCTGAAGAAGGAGAAGAAGAAGAAGAGGACTGTTTTGTTCAGCCCTAGACGCAGATCTGGGAATGCACCGCAGACTGAAACTGAGAGGACTACCCCATCTGTGAGGGAAAACAGTCACCATGAGAGAGAGGTGCCTAGTCTAGTGGTCTCCGACAACGAGACAGATTTCGACGACGAACAGTACCCTCCGGCTGAGGATAAGTACAAACAGTTGGAAGACCGGTTAAGTGCTATAGAGATACAAAAGGTGTCTGGTCTGGACTTCGAGGATCTAGGTCTGTCTTCTGGAGTGGTGATCCCGCACAAATTCAAGGTACCTGCCTTTGCTAAATACGACGGGGCATCCTGTCCTAAGTTGCATCTCAGGGCTTATGCAAGGAGGATCCAGCCCTATACAGCTGACAAAAACTTATGGATCCATTTCTTCCAAGAGAGTCTTTCAGGGACTCAGCTCGAGTGGTTCTATCAACTGAATGGAGCCAACATCCGTACCTGGGAAGACTTAGCCACTGCATTTTACAAACACTACCAGTATAATGCCGACCTCGCTCCCACGCGTACTCAGCTTCAGGGGATGTCTATGGGTACAGGCGAAGGCTTTAAAGAGTATGCTCAAAAATGGAGGGACCTTGCTGGAAGGGTACAACCACCTCTGATGGACCGCGAGCTCGTCGACATGTTCTTGGGGACCCTGTCTGGCCCATTCTTCAACCACCTAATTGGGAATTCTGCTGCTGGGTTTACAGATCTTGTCTTGACTGGGGAGAGAATCGAAGCTGGTATCAAGTCGGGGAAGATTCAAGAAGCCGCATCTGCTGATGCTCAGAAAAAGCCCCACAGTGGGAAGAAAGAATCCAATGCTATACATGTGAAAAAGGGTCGTCATGATGTAGGGGCAATCCAGATTTCCGATCCCACGCCTGTTCAACCAAGAAAGAGCAATAGGCGTAGGATAAAGCATCAAGATAGGAAGTATACTGACATCAACATGTCTTTGTCTCAGGCATTACAGCAATTGCTGAGGGCAAAAATGATCACACTTAAGGATCCTCCTCAAAATCCTGACACTTCCTCTCCCAAGTACAACCCGGGTGTGAGATGTGCCTACCATTCTGACAGTCCTGGACATGACACCGACGACTGTTGGACCTTGAAGAACAAGATCCAGGATTTGATTGACGCCAAGGAGGTCGAGTTTGAACACTGATCCTACACCAAATCGTCGAGAATGTCTTTTGTTCATTCAAATGTTCAAGTTGTATTGTTCTTTGATTGTTCAAACATTTATTCATGTTAAACATTGTTATCACATTAATGCATCGCTTATGTCTATTTTGAATCAATATATTCGCATTTACTATATGCAAATTGTTTCATATTTTTCTGATGATCAACTCTTGGTTAATAATTCTAAGCCTCTTGAGGGAGGATGACGAAAACGATACCACGATCTACAGTATGCTTTTGAACAGACCCCGCTGATGAGGTACAGGCATTGTTTCAATCCCTAAACACTGGAGTTATAAGGATGATAATCCCTCGTCAACCCCTCTGAGCCAAAGAAGTAGGAGTTTTTTCTTTTCGAAATTTAAAACCCTTTATCATAACCTGGGGCAGGGTAGTTCTCTCAGTTGATCCAAGTGCATGACGAATAGCACCGAAGAGATCTTTACAAAACGAACAAAGACAGTGATGGTTCAGAACAATCAAAAGGACAGGCAGTCATCATCAAAATTCATAAACGAAAAAGCCCAAAAAGTCTAAACCTACAAAGGGGACTTATGAAACTGGGGCATCCCGCTGACTGTAATTCCAAAAAGGAAACAGTTCAGGCAAAAAAAGAAAGGGATAACAAAAAAGAAGAGGTCCTATAAACCCTCAGCAAAAAAAAGATGACTGCCCATTCAAAATAAATCATCAATATCGGAACCATCACCAGAAAATCAGAGCAAAGACTCAAACAAGGTCTAACGTATGATCAACTAAGTTTAGGTTTGGAGAACATCACGAAGAGCGGGTGGGTACAAATAATTTGAGCCTTTACCCTTTGTTTCTTAAACCGTGAACCAGGCCACGTTATAACCCTCAAAATTCCTAGCTGAAGCACGGGTTAGTTCGAAAGCATACTGTTACGAAAGGTATCCTGACTCCTGAAGGCCTACGGTAAATACGGAGTTGACATCACGTTTTACAAACATTCATTTGTTTTATGAAAAAGAATGCATTTTCAAAATCTTCAAGACAGACATAAGCTTTGCATTTTTGATATAACATTGTTTGCATATGACTTTTTGTTTGAACAGCAAAAGTTCGCACGACGAATGCCTACTGAATAGAAGTACCTCCAATCAAGGGGCAGACATGAGCATGGTCCATCATCTGGGGCAATCCAATCAAGATTCGGAGAATCTCTCAAAGGCCAACTAGCCTGGGGCAAATCTCCACCTGAGTCACTTGGGGCATTTCAACAACAAATCTCGCCTGATCAAACATCTTCTGATGACAAAACACTTCTAACAGGGGCAACTCCCTACATTCTGAGAACATGGACATAGTCGAAAAAATACTACGCACAATCAAAGGCCCGCTAGGTTGACATACCTAGGCAAAAATAAGGGCTTCCCGGCGAACCAAAAGGGTTCGGGCAAAATGAGGGATGAAATGAAAAATTTGTACACCCGGCAAGTCGAAAACCTGAAAAGGCGGCTTGGGCAAAAATGGGTATCCCGGTGGACTGAAAACCCGAAAGGGCGGTCCAGGCAAAATTTAGGGATCAAAAGCGTACGACTATGTCATGTCATCTTATCACCTGCCTACCAGAAGTAGGTCTGTCCATCAGCAAGCTATCAGCATCTCCCAGGTCTTCCTCTCATACCTCAGAAACAGGGGCAATAAAGAGTCGTCCAAGCGATCTAATTGTTCTGTCCTCCAAGGTATCAAGGTAGGTTCAGCTGAAGAACACAACCAGGTATCTTAATTCCCCAGAGAATGAGCCAGCAAGCAGTATACTCTCCTCGAGCAAAGCAGTTATCAACCTTAAGGAAGTTGGGTATCCTCCCGTAGAGCTCAACATTCCCCAGCAGCAATACACATACAATCTTAACAAGCATCCCCGGCAGTCTTGATTTAAGATTGCTCCCCGGTATTTCAAACATTCAATAGAGTTACTTCCCTAACAGTTCAAAACTTCCCCAGGAGAGTCCAGTCCAGTTTCCCCAGGAAGGTTGGAATCTATCTCCCCAAGCAATAGGCGTACCCCCAGTAGATTCTGGAAGCTCATCCCCTAGCAGGGCACGAACGCGCCGTCCGGCTTGATTTAAAGAGTTATTTCCTTAACAGGATATAACTGGGTTATCCTCAGCCAAAAGCCACGGAAAGAGCGTCGTCGACAGAACCTTCTTATCCCCAGCGAAGTCCATTCATACTTCCGATACAGCAATGTATCCTCAGCGAGTCATCCTCAACAATTCAGCAAAAGCATCTCCCCACAGAGTATTTCTTCCCAGCATGGTCACTAGAATATCTTTTTCTCCCCGCAGAATCCTCCATTCGCCAAGTCTTATCCCCAACGGAGTTATCTTCGTCTATTGGAATTCTTGCAACTATTCTTCAACATCAGCCCAGGATACGACTTCCCGGCACCCGTCAAGGATTTACTTTCCTAGACGAAAAACACATTCATAAAACGTCACATACATCATTATAGCATGCATAGACGCATCATATCACCCCAATCTCATTTATTTTTGAGAACATCTTAAAATCAGGCAATTCATGCATTATGACATTGCATACAACTAATTCGTTACTTTTTCAGGAAAGAACGATCAACAGATAAAAGTCTTTACCCGTTGAGGTAGTAATCGTCCCAGATTCCTTCATCATCCTGCTGAGGTAGTAATCGTCCCAGATTCCTTCATCATCCCGTTGAGGTAGTAATCGTCCCAGATTCCTTCATCACATATTTGGAGTAGCAATCGTCTCAGATTCCTTCATCATCCTGCTGAGGTAGTAATCGTCCCAGATTCCTTCATCATCCCGTTGAGGTAGTAATCGTCCCAGATTCCTTCATCACATATTTGGAGTAGCAATCGTCTCAGATTCCTTCATCATCCTGCTGAGGTAGTAATCGTCCCAGATTCCTTCATCATCCCGTTGAGGTAGTAATCGTCCCAGATTCCTTCATCACATATTTGGAGTAGCAATCGTCTCAGATTCCTTCATCATCCCGTTGAGGTAGTAATCGTCCCAGATTCCTTCATCACATATTTGGAGTAGCAATCGTCTCAGATTCCTTCATCATCCTGCTGAGGTAGTAATCGTCCCAGATTCCTTCATCATCCCGCTGAGGTAGTAATCGTCCCAGATTCCTTCATCATCCTGCTGAGGTAGTAATCGTCCCAGATTCCTTCATCATCCCGTTGAGGTAGTAATCGTCCCAGATTCCTTCATCATCCCGCTGAGGTAGTAATCGTCCCAGATTCCTTCATCATCCCGCTAAGGTAGTAATCGTCCCAGATTCCTTCATCATCCTGCTGAGGTAGTAATCGTCCCAGATTCCTTCATCATTCTGCTGAGGTAGCAATCGTCTCAGATTCCTTCATCGTCCTGCTGAGGTAGTAATCGTCCCAGATTCCTTCATCATATATTTGGAGTAGCAATCGTCTCAGATTCCTTCATCGTCCTGCTGAGGTAGTAATCGTCCCAGATTCCTTCATCATATATTTGGAGTAGCAATCATCTCAGATTCCTTCATCGTCCTGCTGAGGTAGCAATCGTCTCAGATTCCTTCATCACATCCTTATCAAAAAAAAAAAACCTCCTCTGGTTCAGTCAGATCGACCCTAAGATCTCCCTGATGCTTATCCCAGTTAAAGTCACCCAAATTTTTTCTCAACGAGCGTTGTTGAAGTTAAAGTCGCCTAAGGTTCTCTTGCTATTCATACTAAGATAGTAACCATCCCTGGTTCATTCATCGCCGTTTGAAGCTCCAGACTCAGCTCCTGTAACCAGTCAGGACATATCTACACCAAGCATCTAAAAAAATCAGCTCCTGCAACGTGTCAGGTACTCATTTTTCTGTTTTGCAGGTATGCAGGTTCTCGCTAAGGAATCTCCCACGCAATCAACATTCAGATGGCATCTATAAGCCCATCATCCTATCCAACAACCTCCAAATGGCATCTATAAGCCCATTTTCATCACACTGCTAACATGTGAGCGCAAATTTCTGGGCACTCTAGTGTCCAATCATCTTCTACCCTCGGATTACGAAAGGCACGTCAGCCAATCTGCATCCTCAGGTCTAAGAAGATTGAACAGGGGCAACTGTTGCACCCCAAAATTTGCCCTCCCATATTCTTCAAGAAATTGCCAAGCCAAGTCACAAAACTCCTCCAAGGGTTGCACAGTCCAACTATCTCCTAAACAGTCAAAATTAGGGTTTTGAGTCTGATCAAGAAAAGGAAGTGTTCAAAGGCTCAATCAAGTCTCATATGCTTACAAACATGGTCAAGCATCCCCATATCAAGTTTCAAGGCATTCAGCTCAAGATTGCACAGTCAAAACCCTAAATTGCACTACAGTCAACTGTAGGGGCAAAATGGTCATTTGACAGTCAAAAGTTCAAATTTTTGGTCAACATATCATTTTGAAGCCACAAACATCATTTGATCAATGCTTGATCATGATTCTCAAAATTTGGCTCAGAAATCATCAAAGATGCAAAAGTTGCTATATTTGGACAGCTGAAAAAGTCAACTGAAATTGACCAGAGCATAACTTTCACATGGATTATCAGAAAAATTACATCCAAAGCTCATTTTGAAGAGAAAGACATTTCCTACAACTCATCTTCATACTTCAAGTCCAAGAAATGCTCTCACAAAAAGTTATCAATTTCAACATTATAGGTCATTTTCAAAGGTCAACAAAAAGGGACTTTAAGTCAAAGGCCATAACTTGAGATTGGAAAATCAAAATGACATGGGACCAAAGGCATTGGTTAAAGGACTCAAAGACCTTTCCAAAATGTCCAAGAACATGAGAAAAGCTTAAAAATTGAGCAAGTTATGCATTGGAGAAGTTGGGAAATTTTTGTGAAATGGCAAAAGTCAACTGTCCTTGAAACTTCAATTTTTGACAAAAGGGCCCACTTTCTTCCACTTGATTCAGCCTTGTCATGTCACACACGTGTCCCATGATTAATTCCAAGACCAAATATTGATTTTTCTATTTTATTTAATTTTTGATAATTTAATTCATTTTAAATCTTTAAAAATTCAAATAAAATTCAAAAGTCAATGAAATAGTGTCATTTGAATTGGGATAGCTTCCATATATCATGGGCCAGCTCACAAACTCATGCTAGGGTTAAATTGCACACCAAGGTTTGGTTTGCTTAAAAAAAGGGAAAATTGGTTAATGGTGAAAACCCTAGGACTAGTTCTCTCATGGGCATGAATCAAGGCCAACTAATGACCTAATTCTCTTCCCTCATAAGTGCTAAGTCAAACCCTAACCACAGGACACTAAATGCTGCGCCCAAACACCATTGCCAACTTGGAAAAATTCTCCATAAAACTCAAAACTGAAATCAGTGTTCTAGGTGGATTCAAGTCTTAATTCCTTTTCCAAAAGTTTCCTTGTGGTCTCCTGAACAGATTCCAACCCCTAACACCAACTCAAACGCAAGGAATTGGTAACAAGACCTTCGACTGTACAGCAAAAAAACTCATAAACGCATATCATGTTCTAGGCACTTTTTATGCAATTTAATTGTTGATTCTTGTTCCTCATTTGATTTCAAAGCTAACTGACATGATTAATTTCGTTTTTATGCCATATATGTGATTTCACCATGATCAATCTTTAGGGTTTTCCAAGCTTGAATTTAGGGCTTCTGAAACCAAGCAAAATTAGCCCACGAAACCATGACCATTCAAATCAGCAAGCTTGGACGAAGAAGAATGAATGTTCGCGCTCAATTTATAGAGCCCTGAGGCTTAATCGCTATTTTTCCAAAAGACCCCTAAAACCACGCTTAAGAAACCGTTGCTTATGTTGTTTGTTTTTTCAGGGTGGTGGAGACGATGAAGCGTGGCAACATGTGATACGTTGTTTTTGAATTTCGCGCGCTTCAGTCACTAATTTGCTTTCATTATATTTGTTGTTTATTTAATTAACGAATGTGTGATAGTGGTGCAGCGGTATAGGTGTTAACTGGTAACCCTCATGACCTGGGTTCAAGTCCCAGGTCTTGCATAATTCCAATATTATTTTTCCAAACGTCTTCCTGTGCAATTTCAAAGGTGGAGCGCATGGTACACCACAATCATCAAGACGTCCACGTGCCTAAGAGGATCAATCAGAAAGCCATGTTCAGAGGTGTACCATAAGCCTCAGTCAAAGGTCCCATACGTGGCCTGGGAAAGTCAACAAATTCCAAAATCAATTGGGCTAGATTGCTGGGCCACACCTCCACTTTAGGGCCTGAACCCCCTGGTTTGCTTTCTCTATATTTTTCTTGTTTTATTTTTATTTCTTGTTTCATTTTCTTTATTTGTTTAAACTAATTATTATTTCTTTACAAATTATAAAATACACAAAAATCAGAAAAAGAGAACAATATAATATTTATTTTATTTTAGTTATTTTCATAAATAAATTGTAGGTAAATTAACTTAGTATTAATTTAGGTTGCAACTTTAATTCTTTCTTCCATAAAAAAATCCAAAAATATAGCATTAGGTTAATGACTTTTTTATTCCTTTTAATTTTCCTTGTTTTTTGCCATAATATTAGTAATTTTCATAATTAAACTTGTAAATTAATTAGGGTTGCATTTAGGTTAGATTTTAATACTTTCTTAATAACTAAAAATCCAAAAATATAGCATTAGGTTTAATGACTTTTTATTCCTTTTAATTTTCCTTGTTTTTTGCCATAATATTAGTGATTTATTTATTTTCATAATTGAACTTGTAAACTAATTAAGGTTGCTTTTAGGTTAAATTTTAATACTTTCATAATAAACTTAAAAATAATTAGAACTAGGTCTAACATTTCATTTTGGTTTTTTAATTAATTCCTCTTTATTAAATCTCAAAAAACACAAAAATACCAAAAAAAAAACATTTTCTTTTAATTCTTAATTTTAATTCCTTATTAATAATATTTTGCAAAAGGGTCCAACACCCTCGTTCGTAATTTATTTTATTCGTACATTTGTTTTATTTCGCTTAATTCATTATGTATCTCTCCCGAAGCATTGTAACTTAAACTTCTCGCACTTTTATTTCTTTTGCTTTATTTACTTTCCGTCAAATCGGGTCCGGTTTAATTTCGGCGATGTGGACCCGCGCCATTTGTAATAGTCTTAGATTTACTTTTCCCGCAACTTTTAACTGTTAACAAAAGCATGAAAGAATGTATGGACTTAAAATAAAATCAAGCGTAGAACACCAATGAACATGACAAGACAAATATCAATGAAAACGATACACGAATCGCACACACCACCCCTAGGGTACGTCTCACTGTTGCCTTGCCTTTCGAAAGGTGATCGTCGAGTAGAGGATGTCTTAGTAAGTCCTCATGATCCGGGAACCTGGCATGAGGGTAGCTTCTAAGGTGTCTTCCCATTGCTCTGGTAATCACCATGTCCCTATAAACTCGAATTGACCCGAATACCTCCGACGGTGGTGCTACCTACCTCTCAATGGTGGGATGGCACTACTTTAAAAGACATTTACACAGACGAATTCCTTAGGGTAGGTAGGTTCTCGTAGATACTTGCTCTAAATTTAAAAACAAATTCAAAAATACTTTTCACACCAACACATTTTCAAAAAGCTTTCGAAAGCAATTTTTCAAACACTCTTGAGGACCGATACAAGAGTCGAATTGAAATTTTTCAAAGAAACTTTTTAAACCCACATTGAAAAGCAAGCAAACATTTTTGAAAACACATTGAGCAAGTATCTAAGAGCCCATGGATAACCATGGATATAAAGGGTGCTAACACCTTCCCTTTCTATAATCTACCTCCCGAACCGAGAACAATCTCTATAAGGAATTTTTCTGTGCTTTTGTCCTTTCCATTTGGAGAAAATAAAAGACGGTGGCGACTCTTGCTTCCGCGACATTTCGCGAACCAGCGTTAAACAGTCAGTTCCAGATCCACCGATCACAGAACTGGCGACTCTGCTGGGGAATAAAACTTAAAGTGAGGTATACCTTAGGGCTAGGTCATAACTATGTTTTCAATTGTCTTCTTTGCTTGCTTTATTATTGTGGGTTGCTTGGGAGTTCTATAGATCCTAACCCGGATCTGGGGATACCTTCTTAGAAAGTAGCAACAAGGCTGTGAGGGAACTGTGCGGGGTATACCGACATGGTTGAAACAGTCTGTCTGCTACGTTGATGTGGCACTTTGGTGTGTACCGGTAACCCTTGAATTCAGTCAAGGAGAGTACGGGGCCTCCGCGTGGTGTCGTGAAGCATCAACTGACCTTAGGAACCTTAATTGAACTATCTTGGCCTCTTTAGGGTAGTGAGATAACTGACTTTGGTGCAGTCCGAGGTTGGTTGATACTCGATACTACGCTCAATTGAGGGTTGCTTTCCTGGAATATTTCGGTCGCCAGTTCAGTGGCTAAATCGAAACGATGAACAATGAAAGCAATCCCGTGATATTGGGAACCTTAGAACCCGGTTACTTTGATTAGGACAGGTTGAACCCACCAACTTCAAGAGGGTAATACCTATACCTCATGCTGGCCTAAACTCTAAGGGCTCTTTTGTGTGACTTGTGTGCCTTTGTACTTGCCTACTTGCATGCTTGTTAGCTGACACATGAACTACTTACAGGTTTTGTTTATAGTCCTTAACTAGGACTCATGACAAGGTTTACCAAATTTCTTGCAGGTTTTGTTTATAGTCCTTAATTGGGACTCATAACAAAGTATACTAATTTCTTGCAGGGTTTGTTTATAGTCCTTAATTGGGACTCATAACATGGTTTACCTACATCACCCCATGCATAGCATGACATCATACCATTGCATACCATTGCATACATCCTAACCCATTTCAAGGATCTCAAGGGCTTGTGATGCAGGTCATGATGAACCAACTGCCCAGCAAGGGGCAAAGAGGATTTATTTTCCTCTAGCTAAGGTCGTCAGGGGCTATGACCCACTGGATATGGTGAGCCTTTGACCCTTGGAGAAGGGCTCTCTACAACAGGAGGTTCCTTCAATCAAGTTGCCAGTTTCCAACTCTAACAAGTTTCTCTGTTTACCCTGCGAGATCCTTGAAAACATCACATGCATGTCATACATCTCATTGCATTGCAGGTGTCCCTTTGACAGGTTGCTTACCCTTCTTCGCTGTTTATTTCAGCCGATCATCATGAATCCTGAATCATCATCCGAGCAGACTATCAAGGACCTCCAGGCTCAGAACGCCCAGTTCCAAGAGCTGATCCTGAATTTGACCCAGGGGAAACAAGATCTGAAGGCTCTGCTCCTGAAGAAGGAGAAGAAGAAGAAGAGGACTGTTTTGTTCAGCCCTAGACGCAGATCTGGGAATGCACCGCAGACTGAAACTGAGAGGACTACCCCATCTGTGAGGGATAACAGTCACCATGAGAGAGAGGTGCCTAGTCTAGTGGTCTCCGACAACGAGACAGATTTCGACGACGAACAGTACCCTCCGGCTGAGGATAAGTACAAACAGTTGGAAGACCGGTTAAGTGCTATAGAGATACAAAAGGTGCCTGGTCTGGACTTCGAGGATCTAGGTCTGTCTTCTGGAGTGGTGATCCCGCACAAATTCAAGGTACCTGCCTTTGCTAAATACGACGGGGCATCCTGTCCTAAGTTGCATCTCAGGGCTTATGCAAGGAGGATCCAGCCCTATACAGCTGACAAAAACTTATGGATCCATTTCTTCCAAGAGAGTCTTTCAGGGACTCAGCTCGAGTGGTTCTATCAACTGAATGGAGCCAACATCCGTACCTGGGAAGACTTAGCCACTGCATTTTACAAACACTACCAGTATAATGCCGACCTCGCTCCCACGCGTACTCAGCTTCAGGGGATGTCTATGGGTACAGGCGAAGGCTTTAAAGAGTATGCTCAAAAATGGAGGGACCTTGCTGGAAGGGTACAACCACCTCTGATGGACCGCGAGCTCGTCGACATGTTCTTGGGGACCCTGTCTGGCCCATTCTTCAACCACCTAATTGGGAATTCTGCTGCTGGGTTTACAGATCTTGTCTTGACTGGGGAGAGAATCGAAGCTGGTATCAAGTCGGGGAAGATTCAAGAAGCCGCATCTGCTGATGCTCAGAAAAAGCCCCACAGTGGGAAGAAAGAATCCAATGCTATACATGTGAAAAAGGGTCGTCATGATGTAGGGGCAATCCAGATTTCCGATCCCACGCCTGTTCAACCAAGAAAGAGCAATAGGCGTAGGATAAAGCATCAAGATAGGAAGTATACTGACATCAACATGTCTTTGTCTCAGGCATTACAGCAATTGCTGAGGGCAAAAATGATCACACTTAAGGATCCTCCTCAAAATCCTGACACTTCCTCTCCCAAGTACAACCCGGGTGTGAGATGTGCCTACCATTCTGACAGTCCTGGACATGACACCGACGACTGTTGGACCTTGAAGAACAAGATCCAGGATTTGATTGACGCCAAGGAGGTCGAGTTTGAACACTGATCCTACACCAAATCGTCGAGAATGTCTTTTGTTCATTCAAATGTTCAAGTTGTATTGTTCTTTGATTGTTCAAACATTTATTCATGTTAAACATTGTTATCACATTAATGCATCGCTTATGTCTATTTTGAATCAATATATTCGCATTTACTATATGCAAATTGTTTCATATTTTTCTGATGATCAACTCTTGGTTAATAATTCTAAGCCTCTTGAGGGAGGATGACGAAAACGATACCACGATCTACAGTATGCTTTTGAACAGACCCCGCTGATGAGGTACAGGCATTGTTTCAATCCCTAAACACTGGAGTTATAAGGATGATAATCCCTCGTCAACCCCTCTGAGCCAAAGAAGTAGGAGTTTTTTCTTTTCGAAATTTAAAACCCTTTATCATAACCTGGGGCAGGGTAGTTCTCTCAGTTGATCCAAGTGCATGACGAATAGCACCGAAGAGATCTTTACAAAACGAACAAAGACAGTGATGGTTCAGAACAATCAAAAGGACAGGCAGTCATCATCAAAATTCATAAACGAAAAAGCCCAAAAAGTCTAAACCTACAAAGGGGACTTATGAAACTGGGGCATCCCGCTGACTGTAATTCCAAAAAGGAAACAGTTCAGGCAAAAAAAGAAAGGGATAACAAAAAAGAAGAGGTCCTATAAACCCTCAGCAAAAAAAAGATGACTGCCCATTCAAAATAAATCATCAATATCGGAACCATCACCAGAAAATCAGAGCAAAGACTCAAACAAGGTCTAACGTATGATCAACTAAGTTTAGGTTTGGAGAACATCACGAAGAGCGGGTGGGTACAAATAATTTGAGCCTTTACCCTTTGTTTCTTAAACCGTGAACCAGGCCACGTTATAACCCTCAAAATTCCTAGCTGAAGCACGGGTTAGTTCGAAAGCATACTGTTACGAAAGGTATCCTGACTCCTGAAGGCCTACGGTAAATACGGAGTTGACATCATGTTTTACAAACATTCATTTGTTTTATGAAAAAGAATGCATTTTCAAAATCTTCAAGACAGACATAAGCTTTGCATTTTTGATATAACATTGTTTGCATATGACTTTTTGTTTGAACAGCAAAAGTTCGCACGACGAATGCCTACTGAATAGAAGTACCTCCAATCAAGGGGCAGACATGAGCATGGTCCATCATCTGGGGCAATCCAATCAAGATTCGGAGAATCTCTCAAAGGCCAACTAGCCTGGGGCAAATCTCCACCTGAGTCACTTGGGGCATTTCAACAACAAATCTCGCCTGATCAAACATCTTCTGATGACAAAACACTTCTAACAGGGGCAACTCCCTACATTCTGAGAACATGGACATAGTCGAAAAAATACTACGCACAATCAAAGGCCCGCTAGGTTGACATACCTAGGCAAAAATAAGGGCTTCCCGGCGAACCAAAAGGGTTCGGGAAAAATGAGGGATGAAATGAAAAATTTGTACACCCGGCAAGTCGAAAACCTGAAAAGGCGGCTTGGGCAAAAATGGGTATCCCGGTGGACTGAAAACCCGAAAGGGCGGTCCAGGCAAAATTTAGGGATCAAAAGCGTATGACTATGTCATGTCATCTTATCACCTGCCTACCAGAAGTAGGTCTGTCCATCAGCAAGCTATCAGCATCTCCCAGGTCTTCCTCTCATACCTCAGAAACAGGGGCAATAAAGAGTCGTCCAAGCGATCTAATTGTTCTGTCCTCCAAGGTATCAAGGTAGGTTCAGCTGAAGAACACAACCAGGTATCTTAATTCCCCAGAGAATGAGCCAGCAAGCAGTATACTCTCCTCGAGCAAAGCAGTTATCAACCTTAAGGAAGTTGGGTATCCTCCCGTAGAGCTCAACATTCCCCAGCAGCAATACACATACAATCTTAACAAGCATCCCCGGCAGTCTTGATTTAAGATTGCTCCCCGGTATTTCAAACATTCAATAGAGTTACTTCCCTAACAGTTCAAAACTTCCCCAGGAGAGTCCAGTCCAGTTTCCCCAGGAAGGTTGGAATCTATCTCCCCAAGCAATAGGCGTACCCCCAGTAGATTCTGGAAGCTCATCCCCTAGCAGGGCACGAACGCGCCGTCCGGCTTGATTTAAAGAGTTATTTCCTTAACAGGATATAACTGGGTTATCCTCAGCCAAAAGCCACGGAAAGAGCGTCGTCGACAGAACCTTCTTATCCCCAGCGAAGTCCATTCATACTTCCGATACAGCAATGTATCCTCAGCGAGTCATCCTCAACAATTCAGCAAAAGCATCTCCCCACAGAGTATTTCTTCCCAGCATGGTCACTAGAATATCTTTTTCTCCCCGCAGAATCCTCCATTCGCCAAGTCTTATCCCCAACGGAGTTATCTTCGTCTATTGGAATTCTTGCAACTATTCTTCAACATCAGCCCAGGATACGACTTCCCGGCACCCGTCAAGGATTTACTTTCCTAGACGAAAAACACATTCATAAAACGTCACATACATCATTATAGCATGCATAGACGCATCATATCACCCCAATCTCATTTATTTTTGAGAACATCTTAAAATCAGGCAATTCATGCATTATGACATTGCATACAACTAATTCGTTACTTTTTCAGGAAAGAATGATCAACAGATAAAAGTCTTTACCCGTTGAGGTAGTAATCGTCCCAGATTCCTTCATCATCCTGCTGAGGTAGTAATCGTCCCAGATTCATTCATCATCCCGTTGAGGTAGTAATCGTCCCAGATTCCTTCATCACATATTTGGAGTAGCAATCGTCTCAGATTCCTTCATCATCCTGCTGAGGTAGTAATCGTCCCAGATTCCTTCATCATCCCGTTGAGGTAGTAATCGTCCCAGATTCCTTCATCACATATTTGGAGTAGCAATCGTCTCAGATTCCTTCATCATCCTGCTGAGGTAGTAATCGTCCCAGATTCCTTCATCATCCCGTTGAGGTAGTAATCGTCCCAGATTCCTTCATCACATATTTGGAGTAGCAATCGTCTCAGATTCCTTCATCATCCCATTGAGGTAGTAATCGTCCCAGATTCCTTCATCACATATTTGGAGTAGCAATCGTCTCAGATTCCTTCATCATCCTGCTGAGGTAGTAATCGTCCCAGATTCCTTCATCATCCCGCTGAGGTAGTAATCGTCCCAGATTCCTTCATCATCCTGCTGAGGTAGTAATCGTCCCAGATTCCTTCATCATCCCGTTGAGGTAGTAATCGTCCCAGATTCCTTCATCATCCCGCTGAGGTAGTAATCGTCCCAGATTCCTTCATCATCCCGCTAAGGTAGTAATCGTCCCAGATTCCTTCATCATCCTGCTGAGGTAGTAATCGTCCCAGATTCCTTCATCATTCTGCTGAGGTAGCAATCGTCTCAGATTCCTTCATCGTCCTGCTGAGGTAGTAATCGTCCCAGATTCCTTCATCATATATTTGGAGTAGCAATCGTCTCAGATTCCTTCATCGTCCTGCTGAGGTAGTAATCGTCCCAGATTCCTTCATCATATATTTGGAGTAGCAATCATCTCAGATTCCTTCATCGTCCTGCTGAGGTAGCAATCGTCTCAGATTCCTTCATCACATCCTTATCAAAAAAAAAAACCTCCTCTGGTTCAGTCAGATCGACCCTAAGATCTCCCTGATGCTTATCCCAGTTAAAGTCACCCAAATTTTTTCTCAACGAGCGTTGTTGAAGTTAAAGTCGCCTAAGGTTCTCTTGCTATTCATACTAAGATAGTAACCATCCCTGGTTCATTCATCGCCGTTTGAAGCTCCAGACTCAGCTCCTGTAACCAGTCAGGACATATCTACACCAAGCATCTAAAAAAATCAGCTCCTGCAACGTGTCAGGTACTCATTTTTCTGTTTTGCAGGTATGCAGGTTCTCGCTAAGGAATCTCCCACGCAATCAACATTCAGATGGCATCTATAAGCCCATCATCCTATCCAACAACCTCCAAATGGCATCTATAAGCCCATTTTCATCACACTGCTAACATGTGAGCGCAAATTTCTGGGCACTCTAGTGTCCAATCATCTTCTACCCTCGGATTACGAAAGGCACGTCAGCCAATCTGCATCCTCAGGTCTAAGAAGATTGAACAGGGGCAACTGTTGCACCCCAAAATTTGCCCTCCCATATTCTTCAAGAAATTGCCAAGCCAAGTCACAAAACTCCTCCAAGGGTTGCACAGTCCAACTATCTCCTAAACAGTCAAAATTAGGGTTTTGAGTCTGATCAAGAAAAGGAAGTGTTCAAAGTCTCAATCAAGTCTCATATGCTTACAAACATGGTCAAGCATCCCCATATCAAGTTTCAAGGCATTCAGCTCAAGATTGCACAGTCAAAACCCTAAATTGCACTACAGTCAACTGTAGGGGCAAAATGGTCATTTGACAGTCAAAAGTTCAAATTTTTGGTCAACATATCATTTTGAAGCCACAAACATAATTTGATCAATGCTTGATCATGATTCTCAAAATTTGGCTCAGAAATCATCAAAGATGCAAAAGTTGCTATATTTGGACAGCTGAAAAAGTCAACTGAAATTGACCAGAGCATAACTTTCACATGGATTATCAGAAAAATTACATCCAAAGCTCATTTTGAAGAGAAAGACATTTCCTACAACTCATCTTCATACTTCAAGTCCAAGAAATGCTCTCACAAAAAGTTATCAATTTCAACATTATAGGTCATTTTCAAAGGTCAACAAAAAGGGACTTTAAGTCAAAGGCCATAACTTGAGATTGGAAAATCAAAATGACATGGGACCAAAGGCATTGGTTAAAGGACTCAAAGACCTTTCCAAAATGTCCAAGAACATGAGAAAAGCTTAAAAATTGAGCAAGTTATGCATTGGAGAAGTTGGGAAATTTTTGTGAAATGGCAAAAGTCAACTGTCCTTGAAACTTCAATTTTTGACAAAAGGGCCCACTTTCTTCCACTTGATTCAGCCTTTTCATGTCACACACGTGTCCCATGATTAATTCCAAGACCAAATATTGATTTTTCTATTTTATTTAATTTTTGATAATTTAATTCATTTTAAATCTTTAAAAATTCAAATAAAATTCAAAAGTCAATGAAATAGTGTCATTTGAATTGGGATAGCTTCCATATATCATGGGCCAGCTCACAAACTCATGCTAGGGTTAAATTGCACACCAAGGTTTGGTTTGCTTAAAAAAAGGGAAAATTGGTTAATGGTGAAAACCCTAGGACTAGTTCTCTCATGGGCATGAATCAAGGCCAACTAATGACCTAATTCTCTTCCCTCATAAGTGCTAAGTCAAACCCTAACCACAGGACACTAAATGCTGCGCCCAAACACCATTGCCAACTTGGAAAAATTCTCCATAAAACTCAAAACTGAAATCAGTGTTCTAGGTGGATTCAAGTCTTAATTCCTTTTCCAAAAGTTTCCTTGTGGTCTCCTGAACAGATTCCAACCCCTAACACCAACTCAAACGCAAGGAATTGGTAACAAGACCTTCGACTGTACAGCAAAAAAACTCATAAACGCATATCATGTTCTAGGCACTTTTTATGCAATTTAATTGTTGATTCTTGTTCCTCATTTGATTTCAAAGCTAACTGACATGATTAATTTCGTTTTTATGCCATATATGTGATTTCACCATGATCAATCTTTAGGGTTTTCCAAGCTTGAATTTAGGGCTTCTGAAACCAAGCAAAATTAGCCCACGAAACCATGACCATTCAAATCAGCAAGCTTGGACGAAGAAGAATGAATGTTCGCGCTCAATTTATAGAGCCCTGAGGCTTAATCGCTATTTTTCCAAAAGACCCCTAAAACCACGCTTAAGAAACCGTTGCTTATGTTGTTTGTTTTTTCAGGGTGGTGGAGACGATGAAGCGTGGCAACATGTGATACGTTGTTTTTGAATTTCGCGCGCTTCAGTCACTAATTTGCTTTCATTATATTTGTTGTTTATTTAATTAACGAATGTGTGATAGTGGTGCAGCGGTATAGGTGTTAACTGGTAACCCTCATGACCTGGGTTCAAGTCCCAGGTCTTGCATAATTCCAATATTATTTTTCCAAACGTCTTCCTGTGCAATTTCAAAGGTGGAGCGCATGGTACACCACAATCATCAAGACGTCCACGTGCCTAAGAGGATCAATCAGAAAGCCATGTTCAGAGGTGTACCATAAGCCTCAGTCAAAGGTCCCATACGTGGCCTGGGAAAGTCAACAAATTCCAAAATCAATTGGGCTAGATTGCTGGGCCACACCTCCACTTTAGGGCCTGAACCCCCTGGTTTGCTTTCTCTATATTTTTCTTGTTTTATTTTTATTTCTTGTTTCATTTTCTTTATTTGTTTAAACTAATTATTATTTCTTTACAAATTATAAAATACACAAAAATCAGAAAAAGAGAACAATATAATATTTATTTTATTTTAGTTATTTTCATAAATAAATTGTAGGTAAATTAACTTAGTATTAATTTAGGTTGCAACTTTAATTCTTTCTTCCATAAAAAAATCCAAAAATATAGCATTAGGTTAATGACTTTTTTATTCCTTTTAATTTTCCTTGTTTTTTGCCATAATATTAGTAATTTTCATAATTAAACTTGTAAATTAATTAGGGTTGCATTTAGGTTAGATTTTAATACTTTCTTAATAACTAAAAATCCAAAAATATAGCATTAGGTTTAATGACTTTTTATTCCTTTTAATTTTCCTTGTTTTTTGCCATAATATTAGTGATTTATTTATTTTCATAATTGAACTTGTAAACTAATTAAGGTTGCTTTTAGGTTAAATTTTAATACTTTCATAATAAACTTAAAAATAATTAGAACTAGGTCTAACATTTCATTTTGGTTTTTTAATTAATTCCTCTTTATTAAATCTCAAAAAACACAAAAATACCAAAAAAAAAACATTTTCTTTTAATTCTTAATTTTAATTCCTTATTAATAATATTTTGCAAAAGGGTCCAACACCCTCGTTCGTAATTTATTTTATTCGTACATTTGTTTTATTTCGCTTAATTCATTATGTATCTCTCCCGAAGCATTGTAACTTAAACTTCTCGCACTTTTATTTCTTTTGCTTTATTTACTTTCCGTCAAATCGGGTCCGGTTTAATTTCGGCGATGTGGACCCGCGCCATTTGTAATAGTCTTAGATTTACTTTTCCCGCAACTTTTAACTGTTAACAAAAGCATGAAAGAATGTATGGACTTAAAATAAAATCAAGCGTAGAACACCAATGAACATGACAAGACAAATATCAATGAAAACGATACACGAATCGCACACACCACCCCTAGGGTACGTCTCACTGTTGCCTTGCCTTTCGAAAGGTGATCGTCGAGTAGAGGATGTCTTAGTAAGTCCTCATGATCCGGGAACCTGGCATGAGGGTAGCTTCTAAGGTGTCTTCCCATTGCTCTGGTAATCACCATGTCCCTATAAACTCGAATTGACCCGAATACCTCCGACGGTGGTGCTACCTACCTCTCAATGGTGGGATGGCACTACTTTAAAAGACATTTACACAGACGAATTCCTTAGGGTAGGTAGGTTCTCGTAGATACTTGCTCTAAATTTAAAAACAAATTCAAAAATACTTTTCACACCAACACATTTTCAAAAAGCTTTCGAAAGCAATTTTTCAAACACTCTTGAGGACCGATACAAGAGTCGAATTGAAATTTTTCAAAGAAACTTTTTAAACCCACATTGAAAAGCAAGCAAACATTTTTGAAAACACATTGAGCAAGTATCTAAGAGCCCATGGATAACCATGGATAGAAAGGGTGCTAACACCTTCCCTTTCTATAATCTACCTCCCGAACCGAGAACAATCTCTATAAGGAATTTTTTTGTGCTTTTGTCCTTTCCATTTGGAGAAAATAAAAGACGGTGGCGACTCTTGCTTCCGCGACATTTCGCGAACCAGCGTTAAACAGTCAGTTCCAGATCCACCGATCACAGATGCCATTTAGAGATTGATGAATAGGATGATGGGCTTATAGATGCCATCTGGATGTTGATCGCGTAAGAGATTCCTTAGCGAGAACTTGCGTACCTGCAAAAGAAAAATGAGTACATGACATGTTGCAGGAGCTGGTCTTTAAATGCTTTGTATAGATATGTCCTGACTGGTTACAGGAACTGAATCTTTAAACTCTTCAGACGTGCCCTGGCGAGATACAGGAATCGAGTCTGGTAATGTTAGTCTTCAACGGATACCCCCTGGCGAGATTCAGGCATCGGATCCTCGAACTCTTCAGACACACCCTGGCAAGATACAGGAATCGGATCTGGTAATGCTAGTCTTCAACGGATACACCCTGGCAAGATTCAGGCATCGGATCCTCGAACTCTTCAGACACACCCTGGCAAGATACATGAATCAGATCTGGTAATGTTAGTCTTCAAGGGATACACCCTGGCAAGATTCAGGTATCGGATCCTCGAACTCTTTAGACACACCCTGGCAAGATACAGGAATCGGATCTGGTAATGTTAGTCTTCAACGGATACACCCTGGCAAGATTCAGGTATCGGATCCTCGAACTCTTCAGACACACCCTGGCAAGATAAAGGAATCGGATCTGGTAATGTTAGTCTTCAACGGATACACCCTGGCAAGATTCAGGTATCGGATCCTCGAACTCTTCAGACACACCCTGGCAAGATACAGGAATCGGATCTGGTAATGCTAGTCTTCAACGGATACACCCTGGCAAGATTCAGGTATCGGATCCTCGAACTCTTCAGACACACCCTGGCAAGATACAGGAATCGGATCTGGTATTGCTAGTCTTCAACGGATACACCCTGGCAAGATTCAGGTATCAGATCCTCGAACTCTTCAGACACACCCTGGCAAGATACAGGAATCGGATCTGGTAATGCTAGTCTTCAACGGATACACCCTGGCAAGATTCAGGTATCGGATCCTCGAACTCTTCAGACACACCCTGGCAAGATACAGGAATCGGATCTGGTAATGTTAGTCTTCAACGGATACACCCTGGCAAGATTCAGGCATCGGATCCTCGAACTCTTCAAACACACCCTGGCAAGATACAAGAATCGGATCTGGTAATGTTATCAACAGATACACCCTGGCAAGATTCAGGAATCGGATCTTTAGTTGCGACCATTGATGGTAATCATTTTTGTATTTTTGTCATGAAAAGACAAGCGTTAGTTGTATGCGATGTCATGTGGTATGACATGCGAGATGCTCTCTGAATACGTGAGATTGTATGTTCATGATGCGTATATGCATGCTATAATGTATGAAGATGTTTATGAATGTATTTTTCGTCTAGGAAAGTAAATCCTTGACGGGTGCCGGGAAGTCACTCCTGGGCTGATGTTGAAGTATTGATTTATTGCTTCCGCTGGGGATGAGAGTTGCAAGAATATCGGTAGGAGAAGATGACTCCGTTGGGGAATGAACTTGGCGAATGGATTACTCTGCGGGGAGAAAAGGTACTCTAACGGTCTTGCTGGGAAGCAATACTCTGTGGGGAGAGAGATACTTTGCTGAGTCGTTGATAATAACTTGCTGGGGATACCCTTGTTGTGTTGGAAGTATTGATAGACTTCGCTGGGGATAAGAAGGCTTCGTCGAGGACGATCTTTCCGTGGCTTTTAGCTGAGGATAACCCAGTTATATCCTGGTAAGGGCATAACTCTTTGAATAAAGCCGGACGATGCGTTCGTGCTCTGTGAGGATAAGCTTCCAGAATCTACTGGGGATAAGCTTACTGCTTGGGGGAGATGGATTCCACTTTCCTGGGGACACTGGGCTGGACTCCTGGGGAATTTTTGAACTGTACCGGGGAAGTGACTCCTTTGCATGTTGATAGAACGCCGGGGAACAATCTTAAATCAAGACTGCCGGGGATGCTTGTTAAGACTGTATGTACTGCTGGGGAATGTTGAGATCTGCGGGAGGATACCCAACTTCCTTAAGTTTGACTGTAACTTTGCTCGGGGAGAGTGCATTGACTTGCTGACATACTCTTTGGGGAATTAAGATATACCGGCTGTGTTCTTCAGCTGAACCTACCTTGGTACCTTGGAGGATAGAACAACTGGATTGCTTAGACAACTCTTTATTGCCCCTGTTTCTGTGGGAGAAGATACCTGTGGCGGTGCTTGATGACTGCCGATTGACAAATCTTCTTCTGGTAGGAAAGTGACGAGATGACGGAACATAGTCGTACGCTTTGATCCCTAACTTTTTCCTGGACCGCCCTTTCGGGTTTTCAGTCCACCGGGACACCCATTTTTGCCCAAGCCGCCTTTTCAGGTTTTCGACTTGCCGGGTGTACAGTTTTTTCATATTCATCCCTTGTTTTTGCCCGAACCCTTTTGGTTCGCCGGGAAGCCCTTATTTTTACCTAGGTATGTCAACCTAGCGGGTCTTTGATTTTGCGTAGTATTTTTTCGACTATGTCCATGCTCTCAGAATGTAGGGAGTTGCCCCTGTTAGAAGTGTTTTGTCATGCCCCAAAAGATGTTTCATCAGGCCAGATTCGTTGCTGGAGTGCCCCAAGTGACTCAGGCGGAGATTTGCCCCAGGCTATTTGGCCTCTTGAGAGATTCTCCGAATCTCGATTGGATTGCCCCCAGATAATGGACCATGGTCATGTCTGCCCCTTGATTGGATGTACTTCTGTTCATTAGGCATTCGTCGTGCGAACTTCTATGCTGTTCAAACAAAAAGTCATATGCAAACAAAGTTATGTTAAAAATGCAAAGCCTATGTCTGTCTTGAAGATTTTGAAAATGCATTCTTTTTTTCATAAAACAAATGAATGTTTGCAAAACGTGATGTCAACTCTTTCTTTATAGTAAGCCTTAAGGAGTCAGGATACCTTTCGTCACAATATGCTTTCGAACCAACCCATGCTTCAGCTAGGATTTTTAAGGGTTATAACGTGGCCTGGTTCACGGTTTAAGAAATAAAGGATAAAGGCTCAAATTTTATTTGTACCCACCCGCTCTTCGTGATGTTCTCCAAACCTAAACTCAGTTGATCATACGTTAGACCTTGTTTGAGTCTTTGCTCTGATTTTCCGGTGATGATTCGGATGTTGATAACTTATTTTGAATAGGCAGTCATTCCTTTCTTGTTGAGGGTTGGTAAGACCTCTTTCTTGTCTGATTTTTTTGTTATCCCTTTTTTTTTTGCCTGAACTGTTTCCTTTTTTGGAATTACAGTCAGCGGGATGCCCCAGTTTTGTAAGTCTCCTTCATGGGTTTTGACTTAATGGGCTTTTTTATTTTGGTAATGACTGCCTGTCTGTATGATTGTTCGGAACCATCACTGTCTTTGTTTTGTAAGGACCTCCTTCGGTGCCGTTCGTTATGCACTTGGATCAACTGAGAGAACTACCCTGCCCCGGGTTACGATTAAGGTTTTTAAATTTCGAAAAGAAAAAACTCCTACTTCTTTGGCTCAGAGGGGTTGACGAGGGATTATCATCCTTATAACTCCAGTGTTTAGGGATTGAAACAATGCCTGTACCTCATCAGCGGGGTCTGTTCAAAAGCATACTGTAGATTATGATATCATTTTCGTCATCCTCCCTCAAGAGGCTTAGAATTATTAATTGAGAGTTGTCATCAGAAAAGATATGAAAATAATTTGCATATAGTGAATACGAATATATTGCTTCAAAACAGACATATGTGATGCATCAATGAAATAACAATGTTTAACATGAGTAAATGTTTAAACAATCAAAGAACAAACACAACTTGAACATTCGAATGAACAAAAGTTTCCTAGTCTCAGGGCTTGTCACTTCAAATGGTGAGCCTTGGAGGGATGGTAGAAAAACTCAGCTTGACCATCTTGTGTGAACTCCAATGCTCCTTCATCAATCAGGTCCTGGATCTTGTTCTTCAGAGCCCAACATTCGTTTGTATCATGTCCTGGACAGGCAGAGTGGTAGGCACACCTTTTATTGGGATCATAGATAGAAGATGCTGTGTTGGGGTTCCGGGGATGAGCCCTTAATGTGATCAGATTCAATCTTAATAGGCGTTGTAAAGCTTGAAACAACGACATGTTGAGCTGGGTGAATTGCCTTTTAGGCTTGTCTGGTTGACGCTGATCAGCCCGTTGTTCTAGGAGAGGTCGTTGTTGGACCTGTGAAGTAATAGCAGCTTGGAGAGGCCCAAACCTTTGACTTCTTGGAAGTTGATTAATGACTGGGTCCCTGACTTGGGCTGGTTGCTTCATGTCTTGAGGAAGTTGGCTGATCGTGGCTCTCAGCTCTCCTTGCTCCTGAGCTAAACCTTGAATGAGGGCTCTTTGCCCCAGCATCTGGGTTTTCAATGTGTCTACCTCAACTTGTAGGCGTTTCAGCTGTTCGTCCTTGTCATCTTCAGGACTCTTTCTGATCAGATTCCCCATGAGGAGTGTCCTCAACTCTTCCTGCCCCTTGGATAGGCCTAGGAAAATTTCCTTGAACTGATTCTCTTGAGCGGGAAGGTCCTGGTTATCTTGTTGTGAAGCCATTGCTGAAATAAACAGCGAGAAAGGTAAGTGACCTGCAACAAGGATACCTGTTATGCAATGATGAGTATGACATGCATGTAATGTTTTCAAGGACCTCGCGGGGTAAACAAGAAAATTTGTTAGCATTTGGATCCGGTAGCTTGATTGAAAGAACTTCATATTTGTTGAGAGTCTTTCTTCCAAGGGTCAAAGCTCACCATATCTAGTGGGTCATAGCCTCTGACTTTAGTCATCATGTCTAGTTCTGGTTTCCAAACAACCTTGGTTAAGGGAACCTTCTTCAAGAGTCAGAGCTCACCATATCAAGTGGGTCATAGCCCCTGACTACCTTGGCTAGAGGAAAATAAATCCTCTTTGCCCCTTGCTAGACGTTTGATTCGTCATGACCTGCATCACAAGCCCTTGAGATCCTTGAAATGGATTAGTTTTTTATGCAGGATGTATGCAATGGTATGATGTCATGCTATGCATGGGGTAATGTAGGTAAACCCTGTTACGAGTCCCAATTAAGGACTGCAAACCAAAACCTGCAAGAAACTCGGTAAAACCTGTCATGAGTCCCAATTAAGGACTAAAACAAACCCTGCAAGAAACTCGGTAAACCTGTCATGAGTCCCAATTAAGGACTAAAACAAACCCTGTAAGAAACTCGGTAAACCTTGTTATGAGTCCTAGTTAAGGACTAAAACAAAAACCTGCAAGAAACTTAGTAAGCCTTGTTATGAGTCCTAGTTAAGGACTAAAACAAAAACCTGCAGGAAATTCAGTAAACCCTGTTATGAGTCCTAGTTAAGGACTATAAACAAAACCTGCAAGAAGTTCAGATGTCAGATAACAAGCAGGCAAGTAATCAAGTACGAAGGCACACAAGTCACACAAGAGAAACCCTTAGAGTTTAGGCCAGCATGGGGTCTAGGTATTACCCTCTTGAAGTTGGTTGATTCATACCTGTCCTATCAAAGTAATCGGGTTCTTAGAGGATCCCAATATCATTGACTACCCTCAATCGGTCCTAACTCCAGCATCGCAATCTTTTCTTGCGGCCAGAACCATCACGAGAGTTTAGCCTCAATGGGCGTAGCATACTGCTACTGTTCTAATGGCCAAGTTGGGTCATTTAAGGTTCTAAGGTCTGTTGGTGCTTAATGACTCCTCAGAAGACCCATATTCTCCTCGTTGCAACACAAGGGATATCGGTACAGACCAAGGTGCCACACCAACGTAGCCACTGTTTCACCCGTGTCGGTCTACGCCGGACAGGTCCCTCACAGCTTATGCTACCTAAAAAGGTATCCCCAGATCCGGGTTAGGATCTATGTAACTCCCATGCAGCCCACAAATTTAAAGCAGACAAGTCAATAGAATTGAAAACACAGTTATGAACTAACCCTAAGGTACACCTCACTTTATAAGTTTTTCCCCAACAGAGTCGCCAATTCTGTGATCGGTGGATCTGGAACTGACTGTTTAACGCTGGTTCGCGAAATGTCGCGGAAGCAAGAGTCGCCACCGTCTTTTATTTTCTCCAAATGAAAAGGACAAAAGCACAGAAAAATTCCTTAAAGAGATTGCTCTCGGTTCGGGAGGTAGATTATAGAAAGGGAAGGTGTTAGCACCCTTTCTATCCATGGTTATCCATGGGCTCTTAGATACTTGCTCATTTGTGTTTTCAAAAATGGTTTGTTTGCTTTTCAACTGTGGGTTTTAAAAAGTTTCTTTGAAAATTCCAGTTCGACTCTTGTATCAGTCCTCAAGAGTGTTTGAAAAATTGCTTTCGAAAGCTTTTTGAAAATGTGTTGGTGTGAAAAGTATTTTGTTTTGTTTTGAAATTTAGAGCAAGTATCTAGAGTCGTCTACCTACCCTAAGGAATTCGTCTGTGTAAATGTCCTTTAAAGTAGTGTCATCCCACCATTGAGAGGTAGGTAGCACCACCATTGGAGGTGTTCGGGTCAATTCGAGGGTTCGGGACATGGTGATCACCAGAGCAATGGGAAGACACCTTAGAAGCTACCCTCATGCCAGGTTCCCGGATCATGAGGACTTACTAAGACATCCTCTACTCGACGATCACCTTTCGAGGCAAGGCAACAGTGAGGCGTACCCTAGGGGTGGTGTGTGACTTGTGTGTCATGTTCATTTGCATTTATCTTGTCATGGTATAGGTGATCTAGCGCTTGTTTTTATTTTTGTCCATTCATTCTTGCATGCCTTGATTAACATTTAAAAGTGTGAGGAAAGTAAAGTCTTAAACTATTACAAAAGGCGCGGGTCCAC
Organism: Vicia faba; assembly: GCA_948472305.1. Classification (NCBI taxonomy): domain Eukaryota; kingdom Viridiplantae; phylum Streptophyta; class Magnoliopsida; order Fabales; family Fabaceae; genus Vicia; species Vicia faba. Next base: position 15,636,041 of record OX451739.1, on the reverse strand, counting down.
ATTGCCAAAATTTCTTGAACCCGATTTGACAGAAAAATAAAGAAACAAAATGCGAAAGATTAAAATGTTACATGGCCTTGGGAGAGGTACATAAATATTATAAAGAATAGAAAATAAATATGCGAATTAAATAAGAATTAAAAACGAGGGCGTTGGACCCTTTTTGCAAAATTAAATTAAATGATTGAAATTAATTAATTAAAAAAAGAAAAGAAATTGTTTTTGGTATTTTTTGGTATTTTATGATTTTAATGAAAAAGAATTAATTAAAATAACATGCTAACCCTAATTCTACAATTTTTATTTTATTATGAAAACATATTAAAGTTTAACCTAAAATTAACCCTAATTATTTTACATGCAATTTAATATCAAAAATAAGTAATAGTAAATATTTAATTATTTATGAAAGAAGAAAAAAAAGGATAAAAAAAATTAATTAAACCATAATTCTACCAATTTTAAATTAATTAAGAAAATATTAAGGTTTTCTCCTAAATTAAAACTAATCAATTAAAGTTATTTATTTACAAAAATACTAAAATAAAAATATTTATTATTTTTTTTCTCTTTTCTGATTTTTTTGGTGTTTTTTATATATTATGGAAATATTAAATTGATAAAAAAAACAATAATGAAAAAAACAAAGGATAATAAAAAACTTGCAAACCTAGGGGGTCTGCCCCTAATATGGAGGTTTTCTTTTAGCAATCTGGGCCCATCAACCTTGGCCTCTTTGACTTTTTCCACTAGGATGTCCAGGCGTTGACTGACGTTCATCATAGTCCTGCAATCGTGACCCTTTGATTGGCCCTGGCATACGCGTGGATGGCTTGATTTTGAGGGTGTATGATGCGTCTTTACACTGAAACTGCACATGAATATTAAATGAAGAAAAATATGAAAGGGGGTGGGGACCTGGGACTCGAACCCAGGTCCTAGAAGTCAACAAGATACTTGCCTGCCACTGAGCCATGTTATGCGTTTTGTATATATGATAATTAACAAATAATATAAAATAAACAAGCGTTAATGGGGCGCTTTTCGCGCGAAATTCGAACCAGCCAATCAACTGATGCCACAGGATCGTCTTCCTCGTTGTTTTATTTTTCCTGAAACATAAAAACATAGGCCACGGTTTTCATATTGTTCCCTTAGGCCCTTTTCTGGAAAATAGCGAATAGCCCAGGAAGGCTCATAAATTGAGTGCGAGGGTGGGTTTCTCTTCGTCCAAGTGTGCTGAGCACGGTCATGGCATCGTGGTGGTCTAATTTTACAGCGTTTGGAAACGCCTAAATTGAAGCTTGCAAAACCCTAAATATTGTTAATGGTAAATCTTCATATGGGGCACGAAAACAAAATTAAACTGTTTGGTTAGCATTATAATTGAATAATGAACACAAATCATATATTAAAAATTGCTAAATGCGCATGAATTGAGATGCAAGAGTTTCAAATATTTTCTGTACAGGGTGAGGTCGTGTTACCAATTTAGGGCGTTAGAATGATTGATTTCGATTGGAAAACTCTCCTCGAAGCCTCAGGAAGCTAATGAGATAAAAATGTTGCCTTGAATCGTCCTCTATCCCTGTTTTCAGTTTTCAAATTTTCAACCAAAAACTCAAGTTTTCTTTTCTATGTCTGGCGCAGCTTAGGGGTTTTTAGGATTAGGTTTAGCCTCTATATGTACCTGTGAATGATTAGGGTTAAAGAAATTTGATCAAAATCCATGCATTAATGAATATGATATTTGATTTTTAAACCATGATTTTCAAATCTTTTTCACATGCTTTTGCTACCAAATCATGACCAATTCAAATGATTCTTTCTATATTTGGTTAGGCACGAAATCTTGAGTATATTATGTGCATAAAAAGATTTAAAACCTAGGTTTAGCATTTTTCATGTATTTATTTTAATTTAAATGAATTATTAGTAATAAAAATCCAAATAAATAAATAAAAATGAAGAAAGACTTCCCTTTGGGCCAAATGGTCGTGCACATGCCTTGGATAATGAATTGTGGAAGAAAAAGAAGCCCATTAGCAATTTTAGGTCATTTGAATCAATGTTGACTTTTCAAAATATCCAAAAATTTCCCAACTTCCACAAGGCATAACTTGCTCAATTTTTAAGCTTTGCTCATGTTCTTGGACATTTTGGAAAGGTCTTTGAGTTCTCTAACCAATGCCTTTGGTCCCATGTCATTTTGATATACCAATATCAAGTTATGGCCTTTGACTTAAAGTCCCTTTTTGTTGACTTTTGAAAATGACCTATAATGTTGAAATTGATAACTTTTTGTGAGAGCATTTCTTGGACTTGAAGTATGAAGAGGAGTTGTTGGAAATGTCTTTCTATTTAAAATGAGCTTTGGATGGAATTTTTCTGATAATCCATGTGAAAGTTATGCCCTAGTCAATTTACAGTTGACTTTTTCAGCTGTCCAAATAAGGAAACTTTTGCATCTTGATGATTTTTTGAGCCTAGCTTTGAGAATCATGATCAAGCATTGATCAAATGATGTTTGTGGCTTCAAAATGAGATGGTGACCAAAAATTTGAACTTTTGACTGTCAAATGACCATTTTGCCCCTACAGTTGACTGTAGTGCAATTAGGGTTTTTGACTGTGCAATTTTGTGCTGAAAGTCTTGAAACTTGGTATGAGGATGCTTGATCATATTTGTAGGCATGTGGGACTTGATTGGACCCTTGGAAACTTCATTTTCTTGATCATAACCAAAACCCTAATCTTGACTGTTAGGAGGCCCTTACACTGTGCAACCCTTGGGGAATTTTGAAGCTTGACTTGGCAATTTCTTGAAGAATATGGGAGGGAAAATTTTGGGGTACAATACCATCATCTCTAATACCGGAACGCTTGTTGAAGGTCAATCTGACTGCTTTAAAGGATCCTATCTGGAAGCCAAATACCTCTGCTCCTAGCTATCACCCTGACGCATTTTGTGTATACCACTCTTATAGTCCTGGACATGACACCGACGACTGTTGGGCTTTGAAAAACAAAATTCAAGATTTGATTGACAATGGAGTGCTGAAATTCATGCCGGATGGCGAGATGAAAATTTTCCGTTGAGGGTTCTCCATTTGAAATGACAAAGCTCGAACTGAGATACTTTTGTTCCATTTGAATTTTCAAGTTGTAATTTATTTTGTTATATAAACAATTATCTGTTGATGTCAAACTCTGTTTCATTAATGCATTGCATATGTTTGTCTTGAATTCATCCATTCGTTTTCACTATTCTTATGCTTTCTTTATGATATTTAACTCTTGATAAAAAGCTACAAGCCTTTAGAGGGAGGATGACGAAACAATGCCATAATCTCATACAATATGCTTTTGAACAGACCTTGTTGATGATGTACATGCGTTTCTTTCAAATCCCAAACACTGGAGTTATAAGGAAGATAATCCCTAGTCAACCCCTTCGAGCCAAAGAAGTAGGAGTTTTCTGTTTTAAACACAAATTGAAACCTTTGATTTAAACCTGGGGCAGGGTAGTCTCTCAGTTAATCCAAAAAAGATGCGCATTGAAGTCGCAAACTCTCAATTCGTAATACAACGAACGACATCAAAAAAAGGGGCATTCCTCTAGAATAAAAAGACAGCGATGGTTCCTTACCTCATAGGCAGTCATTATCTCTCAAAAAAGAAAAAGCCCACTGAGCCAAAACCTATAAAGGAGGCTTAAGGAAGCTGGGGCATCCCGCTGACTGTAATCTCGAAAACAGGAACAGTCAGGCAAAAGTTAGGGATAACAAATCAAAAGAAAGAGGTCATTACAAATCCTCAATAACATGAAAAATGTTGCAAAAAAGGAGATGATGACTGCCTTCCAAAATCCAACTTATGTGAACCATCACCAAAACGTCGTTCCATACTCATTTGGAGTTTAAACACACAATTAACTGAGTTTAGGATTGAAGAACATCACGAAGAGCGGGTGGGTACAAATATACTTTGAGCCTTTATCCTTTGTTTCTTAAACCGTGAACCAAGCCATGTTACAACCCTTCAAAGTCCTAATTGAAACATGGGTTAGTTCGAAAGCATACTGTTACAAAAGGTATCCTGACTCCTGTAAGGCTTTGCCCTAAATCTTGTGTTGAATTTGTCTTATAAAAAGTTTTCTGCTAAAAAACGCATTTTTCAAAACTTCGAGACAAGCATAAACTTTGCATTATTTGAATATCGTTGGTTGCACATGGTTTACTGGTTTAAACAGCAAAGAAATTCATACAGTGAATGTTCGGAGGAACGAAAGCTCTCTCAGTGAATGAAATCACTTCAAGTGGGATGACACTTCCGTTACAAAAATCTCCTATCAACAAAAGGGGATTTTATGTGGTATTGTCCAGTTAACCTGGGGCAGTCCAGTCAAGATTTCAACAAATCTTTCAAAGTTCAGTTAACCTGGGGAAGTCCAGTTAAGATTTCAACAAATCTCTCAATTACAGATTAACCTGGGGCAAGTCTCCGTCACCATCACTTGGGGCATTTAAACGTCAATCTCATCAAAGGGTTACGTACAGTCCAAGTGTCCTGGCAATATCACAAGCATCTGATACTAGAGGCAGTGATGAAACTTTCCGAAATCTTTCTGAAAAGAAATTCAAGCGTCCTCGAGGAGTTCATCACCTCTCTAGCAGACCTGCAGTCATGGGTTTATTTCCCCAACATTTGTCAAGGATTTATTCTCCAAAAAAAATTACATTTCAAGTTGAAAGGGTGTTCAAAATTTCCTTCATCACCTGCTGGAAGTTGCGGTCATCATCAAAAATTCCTTCATCACCTGCTGGAATTCAAGGGTGTTCAAAATTTCCTTCATCACCTGCTGGAAGTTGCGGTCATCATCAAAAATTCCTTCATCACCTGTTGGAAGTTACAACCACCAACAGAATAACGGACAATTGAAGCTCCTGAAAATCTGTTTCTCTCAAGAATGAAGACTCTCATCCTTGAAACCTCAGAAGATTGGTATACTCCCAATTTCTGACCCTTAACAGAATGAAGACTCTCATCCTTGAAACCTCAGAAGATTGGTATACTCCCGATTTCTGACCCTTAACAGAATGAAGACTCTCATCCTTGAAACCCCAGTAGATTGGCATACACCCAAGCTCCTGATGACCCCAACAGAATGAAGATTATCATTCTCAAAGTGGCAGACAACCTGAATTCCTGATATCCCCAACAGAATGAAGATTCTCATTCTCAAAGTGGCATATAACCTGAGTTCCTGATATCCCCAACAGAATGAATATTCTCATTCTCAAAGTGGCAGATAACCTGAGTTCCTGATATCCCCAACAAAATGAATATTCTCATTCTCAAAGTGGCAGATAACCTGAGTTCCTGATATCCCCAACAGAATGAAGATTCTCATTCTCAAAGTGGCATACAACCTGAATTCCTGATATCCCCAACAGAATGAAGATTCTCATTCTCAAAGTGGCATATAACCTGAGTTCCTGATATCCCCAATAGAATGAAGATTCTCATTCTCAAAGTGGCAGACAACCTGAATTCCTGATATCCCCAACAGAATGAAGATTCTCATTCTCAAAGTGGCAGATAACCTGAGTTCCTGATATCCCCAACAGAATGAAGATTCTCATTCTCAAAGTGGCATACAACCTGAATTCCTAATATTCTCGACAGAATGAAGATTCTCATTCTCAAAGTGGCATATAACCTGAATTCCTGATATTCCCGACAGAATGAAGATTCTCATTCTCAAAGTGGCATATAACCCGAGTTCCTGATATTCCCGACAGAATGAAGATTCTCATTCTCAAAGTGGCAAACAACTTAAACTCCTGAACTTCTTCCAAACAGGAGTAAGCTTTTCCCAGAGTCCTGAGCTTACTCTCCAGCAGGATAGCTACTCCCCAGCCGAATGGCTATTCCCCATGGATGTTTTACTCCCCAACAAAATCAAGATTCTCATCTTTGACTCTCCACACAAATTCCCCAAGCAGAATGAAGACTCTCATTCTTAGTTCCTCACAGAGTATTCAGATAATTCCCCAGTGAAGATCTCCTCAAAACAGGAATCCCCAGTAGATTGGTTTTGTACCCCAAAATTTGCCCTCCCATATTCTCCAAGATTTGCCAAGTCAAGCTTCAAAAGTTCCCCAAGGGTTGCACAGTTCAAGGGCTTCCTAAGCAGTCAAAATTAGGGTTTGTGTTCTGATCAAGAAAATGAAGTTTCCAAAGGTCCAATCAAGTCTCACATACCTATAAACATGGTCAAGCATCCTCATATCAAGTTTCAAGACATTCAGCTCAAAATTGCACAGTCAAAACCCTAATTGCACTACAGTCAACTGTAGGGGCAAAATGGTCATTTGACAGTCAAAAGTTCAAATTTTTGGTCAACATATCATTTTGAAGCCACAAACATCATTTGATCAAGTCTTGATCATGATTCTCAAAGCTTGTCTCAAAAATCATCAAGATGCAAAAGTTTCCTTATTTGGACAGTTGAAAAAGTCAACTGTAAATTGACCAGGGCATAACTTTCACATGGATTATCAGAAAAATTACATCCAAAGCTCATTTTGAAGAGAAATACATTTCCTACAACTCATCTTCATACTTCAAGTCCAAGAAATGCTCTCACAAAAAGTTATCAATTTCAACATTATAGGTCATTTTCAAAAGTCAACAAAAAGGGACTTTAAGTCAAAGGCCATAACTTGAGATTGGTAAATCAAAATGACATGGGACCAAAGGCATTGGTTAGAGGACTCAAAGACCTTTCCAAAATGTCCAAGAACATGAGAAAAGCTTAAATATTGAGCAAGTTATGCCTTGTAGAAGTTGGGAAATTTTTGGATATTTTGAAAAGTCAACATTGGTTCAAATGACCTAAAATTGCTAATGGGCCCATTTTTCTTCCACAATTCATTGTCCCAAGCATGTGCACGACCACTTGGCCCAAAGGGAAGTTTTTATTCATTTTTTATTTATTTATTTGAATTTTTATTTATAATAATTCATTTAAATCAATTAAATATATGAAAAATACTTAACTTAACCTATCAAATCTTTTTGCACATGTAATCTACTCAATAATTCGTGCATAATTCAATGTGGAAAGATTTGGAATGATTGGATCATGATTGGTACAAAATTGTATGAAAAAGATTGAAAAAACAAAGCTTGAAAATCAAATCTTCAAAACCATCAATGAAAGAGATTTTGCTCAGAATTATTGACCTAATTGACTCAATACAAAAGCCAAAACACAAACCTAATCATCCTACACACGCAGCTGCTCAGAAAACTCCATTCACAAATTGGAATTTTTTGCAAAAAAAACTCATAATTGAAAACATCTTTGCAGGTTGATTCAAGGCACGATTTTTATCTCATTAGCTTCCTCAAGCATCACTGAACGTTTCCCAATCAAGAACATTCATCAAAACCTCAGGAATTGGTATACAGAACTTGAAATATCTCATGAAAAATTCATAATCGTGTTTTAAAATCTATGCATTTTCATGGCATTTTAATTATTGATTCATGTTCCTGGTATGATTCTAAAGCTAACCCATGCGTTTAATTGGATTATTACATGCTATAGGTGATTTCACCATTATTGAATTTTAGGGTTTACAGGACCTTAAATTGGGGATTTTGAAACAAGGAAAAATTGGAGCATATGAATTAGACCATTCGCTTCAGCGCATCTGGACGATCTCAAACCTACCCTCGCGCCTAATTTATAGAGCCCCTGGGGCTAATCGCTATTTTTTGATATGTTATCTTAGGCAACACGTGAAAACCGTTGCCTATGTTTCTTTTGTTTCAGGAAAATAAAAAACCACGCGAGGAAGACGATAACGTGGGGAGCGGTGATTGGAAGATTCAAATCTTCGCGCGTGCTAGAGCCCACTGACCATTGTTATTTTATATTATTTGTTTGTTGTTTAAATTACAGAAAGCGCGTCTAGAACAACTGGCAAGGCATGTGTGTGTTAACGTCCAAGACCTGGGTTCGAGCCCCAGGTCTTCATTGTTTCAATATTATTTTTCAATTTACAATCACATGCAGATTCAATACCAAGGACCATCATACTCCTTCCAAATCCAACGTCCACGCGTCCAGCTTCATCAGATCAAAGGCCATGGATTGAAGTATACGATAAGTCTCAGTCAATGCATCACATGCTAATGCCAAAGTCAAATGGACCAATGTCTTAATGGGCCTGAATTTCTAAAGAATCACCTCCTATTTGGGGTCTGAACCCCCTAGGTTTGCTATTTTTATTTATTTATTTATTAATTCTATTTTTCTTTTAACTATTATTTGTTTAGTTAATTAATTATTTTCGCAAAATATAAAAAATACCCATAAAAATCAGAAAAAAGAAAAAAAAACAATAAATATTTTTTTTTTTTTAGTATTTTCATAAATAAATGCATATAATTAAATTTAGTTCTAAATTAGGTTAATTTTAATTCTTTTAATAAAAAAATCTAAAAAAAACATAGAATTAGGGTTTTAATTAATTTCATCTTTTTTCCTTTTTCTCCCATAATAATTAAATAATTTTATTTATTTTTATAATTAAATTTGTATATAAAAATTAGGATTAATTTTAGGTTAAAAACTTCAATATTTTTCTTAATAAATTAAAAATAATTAGAATTAGGGTTAGCATCTTATTTTAACTTTAATTAACTTTCCTTTCTCATGTTAAATCCTAAAATATTAAAAAAATACCAAAAACATTTCTTTTAATTTTAATTAATTCCATGTAATTTAATTTTGCAAAAGGGTCCAACGCCCTCGTTCTTAACTTCTTATTAATTCGCGTTTTTATTTCGTTTAAATATTTATGTATCTCTCCCGAAGCCGTGTAAATAATTGCTCGCACTTTTAATTCTTTATTTACTTTGTTTATTTATTTTCTGTCAAATCGGGTTCGAGAAACTTTTGGCGATGTGGACCCGCGCCGTTTGTAATAGCTTAGAATTTACTTTTCTCGCAATTTTTAACTGTTAAATAAATAGCATGAAAGAATGTATGGACAAAATAAAAACAAGCGTAGAACACCAATAACATGAAAAGACAAAAATAAATGAAAACGACACACAAATCGCATACACCACCCCTAGGGTACGCCTCACTGTTGCCTTGCCTCGAAAGGTGATCGTCGAGTAGAGGACGTCTTAGTAAGTCCTCATGATCCGGGAACCTGGCATGAGGGTAGCTTCTAAGGTGTCTTCCTATTGCTCTGGTGATCACCATGTCCCGAACCCTCGAATTGACCCGAACAACTCTAATAGTGGTGCTACCTACCTCTCAATGGTGGGATGGCACTACTTTAAAGGACATTTACACAGACGAATTCCTTAGGGTAGGTAGGTTCTTGTAGATACTTGCTCTAATCTCAAAACAAAATCAAAAATACTTTTCACACCGATACCTTTTTAAAAAGCTTTCAAAAGCAATTTTTCAAACACTCTTGAGGACCGATACAAGAGTCGAACTAAAATTTTCAAAGAAACTTTTTAAAACCCATAATTGAAAAGCAAACAAACCATTTTTGAAAACACAATGAGCAAGTATCTAAGAGCCCATGGATAACCATGGATAGAAAGGGTGCTAACACCTTCCCTTTTTATAACCTACCTCCCGGACCGAGAGCAATCTCTATAAGGAATTTTTCTGTGCTTTTGTCCTTTCCATTTGGAGAAAATAAAAGACGGTGGCGACTCTTGCTTCCGCGACATTTCGCGAACCAGCGTTAAACAGTCAGTTCCAGATCACCGATCACAGAACTGGCGACTCTGCTGGGGATTCTTATAAAAGTGAGGTGTACCTTAGGGCTAAGTTCATAACTATGTTTTCAATTGTTTTCCTTGTGTGCTTTAAATTGTGGGTTGTTTGGGAGTTCTATAGATCCTAAACCCGGATCTGGGGGATACCTTCTTAGAAAGTAGCAACAAGGCTGTGAGGGAACTGTGCGGGGTACACCGACATGGTTGAAACAGTCTGCTACGTTGATGTGGCACTTTGGTGTGTACCGGTAACCCTTGAGTTCAGTCAAGGAGAGTACGGGGCCTCCGCGTGGTGTCGTGAAGCATCAACAGACCTTAGGAACCTTAATTGAACTATCTTGGCCTCTTTAGGGTAGTGAGATAACTGACTTTGGTGCAGTCCGAGGTTGGTTGATACTCGATACTACACTCAATTGAGGGTTGCTTTCCTGGAATATTTCGGTCGCCAGTTCAGTGGCTAAATCGAAACGATGAACAATGAAAGCAATCCCGTGATATTGGGAACCTTAGAACCCGGTTACTTTGGTAGGACAGCTTGAACCCACCAACTTCAAGAGGGTACCACCCAGACCCCATGCTGGCCTTAAACCTTAAGGGCTTGTCTTGTGTGCCTTGTGTGCCTTACATGTTTGTCTTTGTAAATATCTGTGGTGTGTTTAATCATAGCATCATGACATCATCCAGCATCATATGCATTGACTAACCATTTCAGGGGTTCGAATCTTCATCTTTGTTCTTTGTTTTGTAGGACATGGAAACTGTTCGTAGAAAGACAATTCAAATCAGTCTTGTAAGGATCCCTCCTCAGCTTAAGGAACTTATATCCAGGATTCCCGAGAACTCTTCATTCAGTGAAAGACATGGAAGTCTCATCAGCTTGGCCAACACCAACATTGAGGAAGATATGATCAAGGTCCTGTTCCAATTCTTTGACCCTCTGCATCACTGTTTCACCTTCTTGGATTATCAGTTGGTACCTACATTGGAGGAGTTCTCCCGGCTCCTGAAGATCCCTATCCTTGATCAGCTACCCTTCAACGGTACGGAAAAGGAACCTAAGCTTGAAGAGATTGCTAAAGCCTTGCACCTACAGTCATCTGACCTCAAGGGACACTGGGAAGTTAGAAGTGGCATCAAAGGGTTCTTAGCCAGGTTTCTGTTTGAAAAGGCCCATGAATGTTGGAACTCCCTAGACTTGCAAGCTTTTGAAGAAGTTGTGGCCCTCCTTGTCTATGGTTTGGTGTTGTTCCCTAATCCGGATCAGCTTATTGATATCAGTGATGTCCAGATCTTTATGTCTAGAAATCCTATACCTACGTTGCTGGGGGACATCCTTCACTCATGTTACACTCGAACCATGAGAAAAAGAGGTGTCCTTATGTGTTGCACTCCTCTCCTGGAAAGGTGGTTTATTTCGCACCTTCCACAATCAGTTTTGAAGAATGAGCGGGGTTTGAGATGGTCACAACGGTTGATGACTCTTACACATGCAGATATACATTGGTGCCCTAGGTCCAGAGAAGATGTCACTATCATTGATCGTTGCGGGGAGTACCCTAATGTTCCTTTACTTGGAATCAGAGGAGGTATTACTTACAGCCCATGCCTGGCTTGGAGACAGTTTGGTTATGCTCGGAGGGATGGTCCTCATGACATGTTAATTCCTGACATAGTTTTTGACTTCGACAACGATACTCAAGGACTTCGCCAGAGATTTATCAGAGCCTGGAGGATGCCCCGTAGGATAGACAGCAAGACACTGGGGCACAAGAACTCCATCCCGTTGGAACCTTATCTCAAGTGGGTACGCGCCCGCTCCCAGAAGTTGGTAATGCCTTATCCCCATATGCTCCCAGTAATCAAAGAACCAGTCTTGGAAGGAGAAGTGTCCTACACTATTCAGCACCCTGATATGCCCACATCCTGGGAAGAGATGCAGAAGAGCTGGGTCCAGCTTAAGGAGGAAAGGAATTCTCTTGAGACTAGTCTACATGCCAGTGAAAAGAAGGTCTTGGAGCTCACCCGCCTGTTGCATGAGGAGAGGAATCTCAACACTTATATAGCTCCAAAGAGGATGCGTAGCATATTTTGGGATTGATTTGATTTTTGTATTATTTTGCCCATGAGGCTGTGATGTACTAAAACAGTTATTTCCTTAATGATAACGTGTGTTCCTTTTTGTCTACAACGAAGTTGAATTTTCGAACCCTTGAATGCATTGCATAAACACATCTCATTCATCATGTGCATAGCAGGTTTTTCCTCTTTTCAGGTTGCTTACAGTTCTTCGCTGTTTATTTCAGCATCATGAATCCCGACTCGTCATCAACTGAGACATCCATCAAGGCTCTTCAGGCGCAGAATGCGCAGTTTCAGGAATTAATCAAGGGTTTGGCTCAAGGCCAAGAAGAGCTAAAGACTATGCTCCTGAAGAAGGAGAAGAAGAAGAAGAGAAGAACTGTTCTGTTCAACTCGGGCCGAAGGTTTGGCAATGCTCTGCAGCAGGAAGAGGCTGGTTCTTCTGTTGGCAAGAGTAATCCTCAGGCAGAAGCAAGGGTTCCTAGTCCGGTAGTCTCCGACAACGAGACTGATTTTGATGAAGAGCAGTATCCTCCTGCAGAAGACCGTTACAAGCAGTTGGAAGACAGGTTGAAGGCTATGGAAATACAACAGGTACCTGGGCTGGATTTCGGAGATCTGGGTTTGTCCACTGGTGTGATTATCCCTCATAAGTTCAAAGCACCATCCTTTTCTAAATATGACGGGGCGTCTTGTCCCAAGCTACATCTCAGGTCCTATGTTCGGAAGATGCAACCGTACTCTGCGGATAAGAATTTATGGATCCACTTCTTCCAGGAGAGTCTTTCAGGGACTCATCTCGAATGGTTCTATCAGCTGGATGGGACCAAAGTTCGTAACTGGGAGGAGTTGGCTACTGCTTTCTATAAGCAGTATCAATATAATGCCGACCTTGCCCCTACGCGTACCCAACTCCAGGGTATGTCGTTAGGTTCAAGTGAAGGTTTTAAGGAGTACGCTCAGAAATGGAGAGACCTGGCTGGCAGGGTGCAGCCACCATTGACTGATCGGGAGTTGGTAGACATGTTCTTGGGGACCCTATCTGGGCCATTTTTCAACCATCTCATCGGGAATTCGTCTGCAGGGTTCACTGATTTGATTCTGACCGGAGAAAGAATAGAGGCTGGGTTAAAGTCTGGTAAGATCCCGAAGGGTGCATCGTCTAGTGCTGAGAAGAAACCCTTCAAGAAGGAGGCTAGTGCCGTATATGGTTCCAGGAAATTAGAGAGACCTGAGCGCCGCCAATCTGTCAGTGCGGTAATGATTGCTAAGCCTGCTGCCGCTCCTCGGCCAACCAATCCTCAAAGAGCTGAGAGACCCCGGAGAGAGTTCACCCGGTTGAGTATGACCCTATCCCAGATCCTGCCACAGTTGCTCTCAACCAACTTAGTGACTATCAGGGAGGCGCCAAAGTTCCCAAATACGGCATCTCCTAAGTACAACCCGAATGCTCGTTGTGCTTACCATTCAGATAGCCCGGGGCATTCTACTGATGACTGTTAGGCGTTAAGGAGCAAGCTGCAGGACCTTATTGACGCCAAGGAAGTACCGTTTGAGGCATCTGAGAAGCCTAATGTAGTGACAGCTCCCCTGCCTGCTCATGGAGTGAATGCTATTGGGGACGAGGACGAAGTGGATGAAGCTGAGTTTGATAGCTGGATTTACCCGGCGACCGACAGTGGACCTAACAATTGGAGTGCAAAGGACAACTTATCTGTTTCTCTTGTTACTAAGTAATGAATTCCTATGTTTTTGATATTTGTAATAAACAATAAACTCTTTGGCCCGGTGTCTTACCCGAGGCACCGTGGTGTCATTTGTGAGGGCATATAAATTGTCATTTCATATATCATGAATGAAAATCTTGGACGTTTTCTCGCATCGCAAATCTTATGCTCCTTTTCTGTCTTTCCTTTCTTTTACATATATTTCAAAACAGCTGTATTTACACACACACTCACTCATACAGGTTTCAATCCACTCTGGATCTCATTGATAACAACTCTGCTACTGCCAATTATGACTTCGAAAATCCGATCAACTTAGCCGAAGACGAAGGTGAAGATGATTGCGAAGTGCCTGGCGAGCTTGCAAGACTGTTGCTTCAGGAAGAGAGGGAAATTCAACCCCATGAAGAGCCGGTGGAAACAATAAACTTGGGTACTGAGGCAGACAGGAAAGAGGTAAAGATTGGTGCCAACCTAGAGCTCAGCATGAAGCAACGGTTGACTAAGATGCTGCATGATTATATGGAGATCTTCGCCTGGTCCTACGAAGACATGCCCGGGTTGGATACCGATATTGTGGTCCATCACTTGCCTACCAAGGAAGACTGCCCCCCAGTTAAGCAAAAGGTCCGTCGGATGCGTCCAGAGATGTCTGAGAAGATTAAAGCCGAGGTTATGAAACAGTTTGATGCTGGGTTCCTTGCAGTGACTTCTTACCCTCAGTGGGTTGCTAATGTGGTGCCGGTACCTAAGAAGGACGGTAAGGTCAGAATGTGTGTCGACTACAGGGATCTGAACAGGGCCAGCCCCAAGGATGACTTCCCCCTACCTCACATTGATGTCCTTGTTGATAATACAACTCAGCATAAGGTGTTCTCTTTCATGGATGGCTTCTCAGGTTACAATCAGATCAAGATGGCACCTGAAGACATGGAAAAGACTACATTTGTTACTCAGTGGGGCACCTTCTGCTACAAGGTCATGCCATTCGGGTTGAAGAACGCTGGGGCAACCTACCAACGTGCCATGGTCGCTTTATTTCATGACATGATCCATCATGAGATAGAAGTGTATGTCGAAGACATGATCGCAAGGTCCCAGACTGAAGAAGAGCACCTAGATCATCTGCAGAAGTTGTTTGACCGGTTGAAACTGTACAAGCTGAGATTAAACCCGAACAAGTGCACCTTCGGGGTAAGATCTGGAAAGTTGCTAGGCTTCGTGGTAAGTGACAAGGGCATTCAAGTGGACCCTGCTAAGGTCAAAGCTATTCAAGAGATGCCAGTTCCCAGGACAGAGAAAGAAGTCAGAGGCTTTTTAGGACGTCTAAATTACATTGCTCGATTCATGTCACACCTGACTGCTACCTGTGAGCCAATCTTCAAGCTGCTGAAGAAAGATCAGGTAGTACGTTGGAATGATGAATGTCAGGTTGCGTTCGACAGAATCAAAGAGTATCTCCAAGAACCACCTATCCTTATGCCACCGGTTGAGGGGAGACCTCTGATATTATACCTGACAGTGCTTGACAACTCAATGGGGTGTGTGCTGGGGCAGCATGACGAGTCTGGCCGAAAAGAGCATGCCATTTATTACCTTAGCAAAAAGTTTACCGACTGTGAGACCCGATACTCACTGCTTGAGAAAACTTGCTGCGCTTTGGTATGGGCTGCTCGCCGGCTGAGACAGTATATGCTGACTCACACTACCTTGTTGATCTCAAAGATGGATCCTATAAAGTACATATTCGAAAAGCCTGCTCTGTCTGGGAGAATTGCAAGATGGCAGATGATTTTGACGGAATACGACATTCAGTACACGACCCAGAAAGCCATCAAGGGAAGTGTATTGACAGACCACTTGGCACATCAGGCCGTAGATGATTATCAGTCAATGAACTTCGAGTTTCCGGACGAAAGCATCATGATTGTAACTGACTGTGAAGTACCTGGACCGGATGAAGGACCTGAACCAGGATCTCGATGGTCTATGCACTTTGACGGAGCCTCCAATGCTTTGGGAAATGGTATCGGCGCCATAATCATATCACCTCAAGGTACTCATACTCCACTCATTGCCCGACTGTGTTTCAACTGTACCAACAACATGGCGGAGTATGAGGCGTGCATCATGGGTCTTCAAGCGGCAATCGACCTAAGGATCAAGTTTCTAAGTGTCTTCGGAGATTACGCTCTTGTGATCAATCAGATCAAAGGAGAGTGGGATACGAAACATCCAAACCTGATTCCTTACAAAGAATGTGTGTTGACCTTGATCCCCCACTTCACAGAAATAACCTTTGAACACTTTCCAAGAGAAGAGAATCAGTTGGCGGACGCGTTAGCTACAATGTCTTCTATGTTCAAGGTTAAATGGGATAATGAGGCTCCCCGGATCATCATCTGGAAACTGGACGAACCGGCATACTGTTGTGATCTCGAGACTGAGTTGGTGACTGAGAAGCCTTGGTACCATGAGGTGAAGAGATATTTGGAAGCTCAGGAATACCCTGAAGGTGCATCTGTCAACGATAAGAAGTTCCTGAGAAGGTTCGCAGCCAAGTTCTTCCTTAGCAACGACATCTTGTATAAGCGAAACCATGATTCAACCTTACTGCGTTGTGTGGATAAGAATGAAGCAGAAAGGATCATGGAAGAGCTACATGAAGGAACCTTTGGTACACATTCCAGTGGACACACTATGGCTAAAAAGATCCTTCGGGCAGGATACTACTGGTCCACAATGGAAGCTGATTGCTACCAACATTCCAGGATATGCCATAAGTGCCAGATCTATGCAGACAAGGTGCATGTTCCTCCGGTTCCCCTGAATGTTCTGACTGCGCCTTGGCCGTTTGCAATGTGGGGCATAGACATGATCGGCGGGATTAAACCTACGACATCTAATGGGCATCGCTTCATCCTAGTGGCGATTGATTATTTTACGAAGTGGGTTGAGGCAGCATCCTATGCTACGGTAACCAAGACTGTTGTGGCACGGTTCATTCGGCATAACCTGATCTGTCGGTACGGCGTCCCAGAGAGAATCATTACAGACAACGGTACCAATCTGAATAACAAGATGATCGCTGAGCTCTGCGAACAGTTCAAGATACAGCACCACAATTCTTCTCCTTACAGACCGAAGATGAATGGGGCTGTAGAAGCAGCAAATAAGAACATCAAGAAAATCGTGCAGAAGATGACAGTGACTTATAAAGATTGGCACGAGATGTTACCGTTCGCTCTACATGGGTACCGTACCTCAGCTAGGACGTCAACCGGGGCAACTCCTTTCTCTCTGGTTTATGGTATGGAGGCAGTCTTACCGATTGAAGTGCAAATACCCTCTCTCCGGATAATGAAGGATGCAAATCTGAACGAAGATGATTGGATCCAGACACGACTTGATCAGCTCAACCTCATTGATGAAAAGAGACTTGTTGCTATCTGTCATGGTCAGACGTATCAGAAACGGATGATCAGGGCATTTAACAAAAAGGTCAGACCACAGGAATATCAAGTCGGGGATCTGGTGATCAAGCGAATCATCCTTCCTCAGAGTGATCCAAGGGGCAAATGGACCCCTACGTACGAAGGGCCATTTGTGGTTAAGCATGTGTTCTCAGGAGGAGCCATGATATTGACCAACATGGACGGTGACGACCTTCCACACCCCGCCAATGCAGACATAGTAAAAAGATACTACGCATAAAAAAGACCCGCTAGGCTGACATGCCTAGGCAAAAATTAGGGCTTCCCGGCGAACCAAAAGGGTTCGGGCAAAATGAAGGGATGAAAATGAAAAAATCTGTACACCCGGCAAGTCGAAAACCTGAAAAGGCGGCTTGGGCAAAAATGGGTATCCCGGTGGACTGAAAACCCGAAAGGGCGGTCCAGGCAAAAATTAGGGATAAAAGCGTAATACTATGTCTCATTGATCACTTTGCATCCGGAATCCGGTATCTACATCAAGTTCAGACGACATCGATCAGTCAGCTTCATCTTCAACCAAGGTCATCAAGTGATGAGACACTCAGAGTTATAAGGGCAATAGCAGAGTTGAAACCCAGTGGATCATTCATATTTCACACAGCTGTTTTATTTTCTTTTGTACAAAACTTGTATAAACTCTTTTGCTCGGCGGCATTCTCTTACTAGGACGTCAGCCTCTTGTACATAAAACGCCTATTTTTAGGCCATTCAAAATCAATACAAATACACTTTTCATTTAAACGTGCCAATTGTTTTTCCTTTATCTGTTTTGTTTTGCGAAGAACGTCCAAGGTTCAATTTGTGATATATGCATTGACAATAATTTGCTAACTCATAAATATTTGCATACGAAACAAAGGATTTATTACAGGTAACATTAGAAACAGGGGCAATAAAGAGTTGTCTAAGCAATCTAATTGTTCTGTCCTCCAAGGTATCAAGGTAGGTTCGGCTAAAGAACATGACCAGTACATCTCCATTCCCCAGAGAGTAAGTCAGCAGCCGGTATATTCTTCTCCAAGTAGAGTTATCAGATCTTAAGGAAGTTGAGTATCCTCCAGTAGATCTCAATACATTCCCCAGCAGCATATATTCTTAACAAGCATCCCCGGCAGTCTTGGTCTAAAGATTGTTCCCCGGCGGCATATCAAACACTCAAAGGAATCAATTCCCCGATGCATCTTAAAACCTCCCCAAGAGAGTCCAATCTAGTTCCCCAGGAAAGTTGGAATTCATCTCCCCAAGCAGTAAGCTTATCCCCAGTAGATTCTGGAAGCTTATCCCTCGCAAAGCACGAACGCGTCGCCCGGCTTTATTCAAAGAGTTATTTCCTCGCCAGGATATAACTGGGTTATCCTCAACCAAAAGCCACAGAAAGGTCGTCGTCAATACAGTTCTCTTACCCCCCAGCGAAGTCCATTAACACTTCCGATACAGCAAAGATATCCCCGACAAGTTATTATCAACTTCAGCAGAGTATCTCTCTCCCCAGAGTATCACTCCCCAGCATGGTCGCTAGAGTATTTTTCTCCCCGCAGAATCTTCCATTTGCCAAGTTTATTCCTCAACGGAGTCATTTTCTCCTACCGGTATTCTTGCAACTATCATCCCCAGCGGGAGTAAAAGCTTATTCTTCAATATCAGCCCAGGAGTGACTTCCCGGCACCCGTCAAGGATTTACTTTCCTAGACGAAAACATACATTCCAAAATATCGCATACATCATTATAGCATGCATAGACGCATCATATCATACAAATCTCATTTATGTTGAGAACATCATTGCTTGATCCATATCATGCATTACATATGACTGACTTTTACCTTTCAGGAAAGATTCAGTTAAATTCTCAATCATATTTCAAGACCTAGACCGGTTCAGTTAATCGACTCCAAAGATTTATTATCCAGTCCAAGGCCTTCTCTAGTCCAGCTAAATCGACTCCCAACAGATTTTTCTGATGAAGACTCAGTAGAAGTTATCAGATTATATTGGTTATCTCTCCGACGGTGCATGAGATAATAATTCCATTTTAGGTTTTTCTTTAAGATTAATTTCCTATTGGTTCTCTCTCCGACGGTGCATGAGATGATTCCATTTTTTAGGTTTTTCTTTAAGATTAATTTCCTATTGGTTCTCTCTCCGACGGTGCATGAGATGATTCCATTTTTTAGGTTTTTCTTTAAGATTAATTTCCTATTGGTTCTCTCTCCGACGGTGCATGAGATGATTCCATTTTTTAGGTTTTTCTTTAAGATTAATTTCCTATTGGTTCTCTCTCCGACGGTGCATGAGATGATTCCATTTTAGGTTTTTCTTTCATATTATAATTTCCTATTGGTTCTCTCTCCGACGGTGCATGAGATGATTCCATTTTTTTGGTTTTTCTTTAAGATTAATTTCCTATTGGTTCTCTCTCCGACGGTGCATGAGATGATTCCATTTTTTAGGTTTTTCTTTAAGATTAATTTCCTATTGGTTCTCTCTCCGACGGTGCATGAGATGATTCCATTTTTTAGGTTTTTCTTTAAGATTAATTTCCTATTGGTTCTCTCTCCGACGGTGCATGAGATGATTCCATTTTAGGTTTTTCTTTCAGATTATAATTTCCTATTGGTTCTCTCTCCGACGGTGCATGAGATGATTCCATTTTTTTGGTTTTTCTTTAAGATTAATTTCCTATTGGTTCTCTCTCCGACGGTGCATGAGATGATTCCATTTTTTAGGTTTTTCTTTAAGATTAATTTCCTATTGGTTCTCTCTCCGACGGTGCATGAGATGATTCCATTTTTTAGGTTTTTCTTTGAGATTAAATTCCTATTGGTTCTCTCTCCGACGGTGCATGAGATGATTCCATTTTTTAGGTTTTTCTTTGAGATTAATTTCCTATTGGTTCTCTCTCCGACGGTGCATGAGATGATTCCATTTTAGGTTTTTTCTTTAAGATTAATTTCCTATGGGTTCTCTCTCCGACGGTGCATGAGATGATAATTCCCTTTCAGGTTATAATTTCCTTTGGTCCTCTCCCCGACGGTGCGTGAGATGTAATTCCCTTTTAGGTTATGATTTCCTATGGTCCTCTCCCCGACAGTGCGTGAGATGTAATTCCCTTTCAGATTATAATTGCCTACTGGTTCTCTTCCCGATACTGCGAAGATGGTAATTCCCACCAAGATTTTCTCAACAAGCATTGTTGAGGTTAAAGTCACCCAAGGTTCTCTTACCATTCATGCTAAGGTGGTAACCATCCCTGGTTCCTTCATCATCCTTTGAGGCTCCAGATTCAGCTCCTGTAACCAGTCAGGACACATTTATACAAAAGCATCTGAAAATCAGCTCCTGCAACGTGTCAGGTAATCATTTTCTATTTTGCAGGTATACAGGTTCTCGCTAAGGAATCTCTTACGCAGTCAACATCCAGATGGCATCTATAAGCCCATCATACTATTCATCAACCTCTAAATGGCATCTGTAAGCCCATTTCCACCATCATTGCTACTATGTGAGTGCAAATTTCTGGGCACTCTAGTGTTCAATCATCTTCCACCTTCGGATTACGAAAGGCACGTCAGCCAATCTGCATCCTCGGGTCTAAGAAGATTGAACAGGGGCAACTGTTGTACCCCAAAATTTGCCCTCCCATATTCTCCAAGATTTGCCAAGTCAAGCTTCAAAAGTTCCCCAAGGGTTGCACAGTTCAAGGGCTTCCTAAGCAGTCAAAATTAGGGTTTGTGTTCTGATCAAGAAAATGAAGTTTCCAAAGGTCCAATCAAGTCTCACATACCTATAAACATGGTCAAGCATCCTCATATCAAGTTTCAAGACATTCAGCTCAAAATTGCACAGTCAAAACCCTAATTGCACTACAGTCAACTGTAGGGGCAAAATGGTCATTTGACAGTCAAAAGTTCAAATTTTTGGTCAACATATCATTTTGAAGCCACAAACATCATTTGATCAAGGCTTGATCATGATTCTCAAAGCTTGGCTCAAAAATCATCAAGATGCAAAAGTTTCCTTATTTGGACAGCTGAAAAAGTCAACTGTAAATTGACCAGGGCATAACTTTCACATGGATTATCAGAAAAATTCCATCCAAAGCTCATTTTGAAGAGAAAGACATTTCCTACAACTCATCTTCATACTTAAAGTCCAAGAAATGCTCTCACAAAAAGTTATCAATTTCAACATTATAGGTCATTTTCAAAAGTCAACAAAAAGGGACTTTAAGTCAAAGGCCATAACTTGAGATTGGTAAATCAAAATGACATGGGACCAAAGGCATTGGTTAGAGGACTCAAAGACCTTTCCAAAATGTCCAAGAACATGAGAAAAGCTTAAAAATTGAGCAAGTTATGCCTTGTAGAAGTTGGGAAATTTTTGGATATTTTGAAAAGTCAACATTGGTTCAAATGACCTAAAATTGCTAATGGGCCCATTTTTCTTCCACAATTCATTGTCCCAAGCATGTGCACGACCACTTGGCCCAAAGGGAAGTTTTTATTCATTTTTTATTTATTTATTTGAATTTTTATTTATAATAATTCATTTAAATCAATTAAATATATGAAAAATACTTAACTTAACCTATCAAATCTTTTTGCACATGTAATTGTTGTACCCCAAAATTTGCCCTCCCATATTTCTCAAAATATTTCAAGAAAAATTTACAAGACCAACCCGGCGCGTCATATTCAGGTATTCTTTCGCCAAGATATCTCTGATAACGTATTCTCAAATTCAGGTTCGGCTCAAGAGTCAATTCTTTAAAGAAGGTATCCGAATGTGCTAGTTTTCTTGAAGAAATATAGTAAAAAAGTGTGCTGAAAGTGCAGTTTTTACGCGCTAAAAAATTCATAACTTGAAGATCATGACTCGTTTTGAACCCGTTCCGGTGGCCAAAATTCCGTCTTGACATTATCTATGTTTTCATCTCTCACGGCTGGAAGCCAATTTCGATCAGAAGGTCTTCAAAAATGTGGATTTATCAAGTATTTTCATACAGAAAATTTGTGACAGAAGTTTATTTGCGTCATGTTCAGAAAATCATAACTTGGTCGATTTTCATCGTATCGAGCTGGTTCCGGTGCCAAATTTTCACAAATTGAGTTGGCTACATTTTCACAGAAGGTATTGAGTTCAAACAGTACCCAAAAGGCCTTCGTTTTTTACTCAGAGTGCGTGACACGCTGAAAATCCTGAATGCTAAATATTATTTCATCTGGGCCGAAACTTCGAAAATTCATAACTCGGTCAATTTTTATCGGATTGGACTCATATTTTTACACAAGGTCACTGACTCATAGATCTACAACTTTGCTTCAAAAGTCGAGACCAAATTATGCTCCGATCAATACCAGTTTTTTATTGAAGAACGTGTCAGAGTCGACACTGGAGCCCAAAATAAGTTTGTCTGAGCTGAAACTTCAAAAATTCATAACTAATTCACCGTTTATCCGATTGAGTCGATTTTCGGACAGGAGTTAGTTCTCAATATCGGCTACATTTTGTTTTCATATTTGAACTTCAAAAAATGCACTTAAGTCCCTGCGATTTAGCCTGGAAAGTGACGAATTCAAGTGAATATTGGAGGCCCAATTGCACATTCAAAGCCCATTTGCTTTACCCTAATTTCCATTATATAATCACCTTCATTCACACAAACCAGAGAAAAAAGAGGAGAGAAAAAGAGAGAAAAAACTTGGCCACAACACTGTCAGAATATCAAACTCTTTCAAGAACCCTAAAACCTTGAAATCCTTATTACAAATCCCTCTCTCACTACAAACAAGGCATCTCAGTTACAAACCAACATCTTATTACTTCTTCAGTAAGGGTAAGGCTGGTTTAATCTCCATGATCCAAAGGGCATAAAAGCATTCATGTCACTACTTTTCCAGTAAGGGTAAGGTTGATTTGATCTCCATGATCAAAAGGGTATAATCATTCATACATGCCATATTGTGCCTAAACATTAAATTTCTTTATATATTGGCTTTATTTGCATTTTATGATTTTATTTAATGTGTTCGTGAGATTCAACACCGCAGATTTAGACAGGATCCCATGCAGGTTCATTAAGGAACGTTGAGGCCAAAAGCCAAATGGCCAAAAGCCAAAAGCCAAATGGCCACAGTAGAAAAACTTATGCATGACACCAATACATGGCGAGACAGACATTCTGAGAAGATTAAGGAACGTGGAGGTCAAAACGCAAATGGCCAAAAGCCAAAAGCCAAATGGCCAAAGTAGAACAACTTATGCATGATGAGGCCAGAACACAAATGGGCAAACCACTCCAATTCACCTCCAAAAAGGGGACAGAAACCCCCCAAGGTATTGTATTTTCTTTCTTTTCCTTATTTTATTTATTTCAATTATTTCTTTTTTTAATTAATTCCTTTAATTTAACTTATTTTCATAAAATATAAAAAATAGTAAAAAACAGAAAAGTCATAAAAATCAAAATATATTTATTTAATTAATATTTTTTGTAAATAAATTTTACTAATAATTAATTATTTATTTTTATAAATCAAAATTGCATGTAAATAATTAGATTAATTTTAGGTTTAATTTTAACATGTTTTTCTTAATAAATAAAAAAAATTAGAATTAGGGTTAATATTTTAATTTCATTTAATCTTTCTCATAAAAATACATAAAAAACATAAATACCAAAAACTCAAAAAAAATAATAATTTCTTTTTTCTCTTTAATTTCATTAGTTTAATCATTTAATTTAATTTCATTAAAAAAGGTCCAACGCCCTCGTTTCCAATTTTCAATTCCAATTCGCGCGTTTTATTTTGTTTCTTTTAATTATTTATGTAATTCTCCCAAAGCCGTGTAAATATTTATCTTTCGCACTTTACTTTATTTCTTTATTTTATGTCAAATCGGGTCCTGGATTTTAATTTGGCGATGTGGACCCGCGCCTTTGTAATAGTTTAGAACTTTTAATTTCCGCATCTTTTTAACTGTTAATTAAATCGCATGCAAGAATGAATGTCTAAATAAAAATAACGCGTAGATCACCCATGACATGACAAGACAAAAATAAATGAACATGACACACAAATCACACACCACCCCTAGGGTACGCCTCACTGTTGCCTTGCCTCGAAAGGTGATCGTCGAGTAGAGGATGTCTTAGTAAGTCCTCATGATCCGGGAACCTGGCATGAGGGTAGCTTCTAAGGTGTCTTCCTATTGCTCTGGTGATCACCATGTCCCGAACCCTCGAATTGACCCGAACACCTCCAACGGTGGTGCTACCTACCTCTCAATGGTGGGATGGCACTACTTTAAAGGACATCTACACAGACGAATTCCTTAGGGTAGGTAGACGACTCGTGGATACTTGCTCTAATTTCAAAAACAAATCAAAAAATACTTTTCACACCGACACCTTTTCAAAAAGCTTTCGAAAGCAACTTTTCAAACACTCTTGAGGACCGATACAAGAGTCGAACTGAAATTTTCAAAGAAACTTTTTTAAACCCACAGTTGAAAAGCAAACAAACCATTTTTGAAAACACAAATGAGCAAGTATCTAAGAGCCCATGGATAACCATGGATAGAAAGGGTGCTAACACCTTCCCTTTCTATAACCTACCTCCCGAACCGAGAGCAATCTCTTTAAAGGAATTTTTCTGTGCTTTTGTCCTTTCCATTTGGAGAAAATAAAAGACGGTGGCGACTCTTGCTTCCGCGACATTTCGCGAACCAACGTTAAACAGTCAGTTCCAGATCCACCGATCACAGAACTGGCGACTCTGCTGGGGACTTAACTTAAAGTGAGGTGTACCTTAGGGTTAGTTCATAACTGTGTTTTCAATTGCTTTCCTTGTTTGCTTTAAATGTGGGGCTGTCTTGGGAGTTCTATAGATCCTAACCCGGATCTGGGGATACCTTCTTAGAAAGTAGCAACAAGGCTGTGAGGGAACTGTGCGGGGTATACCGACATGGTTGAAACAGTCTGCTACGTTGATGTGGCACTTTGGTGTGTATCGGTAACCCTTGAGTTCAGTCAAGGAGAGTACGGGGCCTCCGTGTGGTGTCGTGAAGCATCAACTGACCTTAGGAACCTTAATTGAACTATCTTGGCCTCTTTAGGGTAGTGAGATAACTGACTTTGGTGCAGTCCGAGGTTGGTTGATACTCGATACTACACTCAATTGAGGGTTGCTTTCCTGGAATATTTCGGTCGCCAGTTCAGTGGCTAAATCGAAACGATGAACAATGAAAGCAATCCCGTGATATTGGGACCCTTAGAACCCGGTTACTTCTGATAGGACAGGTTGAGCCCACCAACTTCAAGAGGGTAATACCCAGACCTCACGCTGGCCTAAACTTTAGGGGCTTGTCTTGTGTGACTTGTGTGCCTTCCAACTTGACTATTTGCATGCTTGTTATCTGACACTTGAGTTCCCTGCAGGTTTTGTTTATTGTCCTTAACTAGGACTCATAACAGGGTTTGTTGAGTGTTTTGCAGGTTTTATTTAGTCCTTAATTAGGACTCATAACAGGGTTTACCAAGTTTCTTGCAGGTTTTGTTTTTAGTCCTTAACTGGGACTCATGATAGGTTTTGCTTGAGTTTCTTGCAGGTTTCTGTTTATAGTCCTTAATAAGGGCTCCTAACAGGGTTTATTCATATTACCCCATGCATCATGACATCATACCATTGCATACATCCTAACCCATTTCAAGGATCTCAAGGGCTTGTGATGCAGGTCATGATGAATCAAACATCTAGCAAGGGGAAAAGAGGATTTATTTTCCTCTAGCCAAGGTTGTCAGGGGCTATGACCCACTCGATATGGTGAGCCTTGACCCTTGAGGAAGGACTCTCAACAACATGAAGTTCCTCCCATCAAGCTACAAAATGCAAATTCCAATTCTAACAAATTTTCTTGTTTATCCCGCGAGATCCTTGAAAACATTGCATGCATATCATACACATAATTACATAACAGGTATCTTTGTTACAGGTCACTTACCTTTCTCGCTGTTTATTTCAGCAATGGCCTTCCAACCAGACAACCAGGACTTTCCTGCTCAAGAGACCCGGTTCGGGAAAATCCTCCTGAATCTATCCAAGGGGCAGGAAGAGCTAAGGACACTTCTCATGGAGACCTTTGTTAGAAACAGTGCTGAGGGTGAAAGGCTGAAACACCTACAAGCTGAGGTGGACGCATTGAAGGTCCAGATGCTGGGGCAGGTGACTGCTATTCAAGGGTTAGCTCAAAGACAAGACGAGCTCTGGTTTCTCGTCAACCCACTGCTTCAGGGTAACCAGCTGGGGCAAAAGTCTAAGGGTAAAAAGCCAGTCATCGTTCGACCATCTTTGAGACAAAGAGGCAAGGAGAGAACTCCCCAAATGGCTCCAGTGTCACAAATTCAACATCACAACCAACAAAAGAGCGAGAGGAGGCAGTTCACTCGGCTCAGCATGACCTTATCCCAGATATTGCCACAGTTGCTGGAGACCAAGTTGGTAACTCTAAAAGAGGCTCCGAAGTTTCAAAATACAACGTCACCAAAGTATAACCCCAACGCTCGCTGCGCTTATCATTCTGATAGCCCGGGGCATGCTACAGAGGATTGTTGGGCTTTGAAGAATAAGATTCAGGACCTGATTGATGAAGGAGCACTGGAATTCACACAAGATGGTCAGGCTGAATTTTTCTACCATCCCTCCAAGGCTCACCTTTTGAAGTGACAAGCTCTGAGACTAGGAAACTTTTGTTCATTCGAATGTTCAAGTTGTGTTGTGCTTTGATTGTTCAAACATTTACTCATGATAAACATTGTTATTTCATTAATGCATCGCATATGTCTGTTTTGAAGCAATATATTCGTATTCACTATACGCAAATTATTTTCATATTTTTTCTGATGATCAACTCTTAAATAATAATTCTAAGCCTCTTGAGGGAGGATGACAAAAACAATGCCACAATCTTTACAGTATGCTTTTGAACAGACCCCGCTGATGAGGTACAGGCATTGTTTCAATCCCTAAACACTGGAGTTATAAGGAAGATAATCCCTCGTCAACCCCTCTGAGCTAAAGAAGTAGGAGTTTTTCTTTTCGAAATTCAAAACCCTTCATCATAACCTGGGGCAGGGTAGTTCTCTCAGTTGATCCAAGTGCATAACGAATGGCACCAAAAAGATCCTTACAAAACAAAGAAATACAGTGATGGTTCTGAATGATCAATAAAGAAAGGCAGTCATTATCTTTCAAAATAAAAAAAAAAGCCCATTAAGTCAAAACCCATGAAGGAGACTTACAAAACTGGGGCATCCCGCTGACTGTAATTCCAAAAAAGGAAACAGTTCAGGCAAAAAAAGAAAGGGATAACAAAAATCAAGAAAGAGGTCTTACAAACCCTCAACAAAAAAGGAATGACTGCCTATTCAAAATAAATCGTCAACATCCGAATCATCACCGGAAAATCAGAGCAAAGACTCAAACAAGGTCTAACGTATGATCAACTGAGTTTAGGTTTGGAGAACATCACGAAGAGCGGGTGGGTACAAATAATTTGAGCCTTTATCCTTTGTTTCTTAAAACCGTGAACCAGGCCACGTTATAACCCTTAAAAGTCCTAGCTGAAGCATGGGTTAGTTCGAAAGCATACTGTTACGAAAGGTATCCTGACTCCTTAAGGCTTGCGGTAAAATA
This sequence comes from Vicia faba, assembly GCA_948472305.1. Taxonomy (NCBI): domain Eukaryota; kingdom Viridiplantae; phylum Streptophyta; class Magnoliopsida; order Fabales; family Fabaceae; genus Vicia; species Vicia faba. The sequence continues at coordinate 15,608,226 of OX451739.1, read as the reverse complement.
ACGAGTTGACATCACATTTTACAAAACTTGCTTGTTTTACTGAAAAATGCATTTTCACAAATTTCAAGACAGACATAAGCTTTGCATTTTTAACATAACTTTGTTTGCATATGACTTTTTGTTTGAACAACAGGAAAATTCGCACGATGAATGCCTAATGAACAGAGGCACTTCCAATCAAGGGGCATTGCCTGATCATTGTCCATCATCTGGGGCAGTCCAGTCAAGATTCGGAGAATCTCTCAAAGGCCAAATAGCCTGGGGCAAATCTCTGCCTGAGTCACTTGGGGCATTCCAGCAACAAATTTTGCACGATCAGACATCTTCTGGTAATATGGAAACACAAACAGCCAGGGGCAACTCCCTACATTCTAAGAGAACGGACATAGTCGAAAAGAATACTATGCAAAATCAAAGACCCGCTAGGTTGACATACCTAGGCAAAAATAAGGGCTTCCCGGCGAACCAAAAGGGTTCGGGCAAAATGAAGGGATGAAATGGAAAAATGTACACCCGGCAAGTCGAAAACCTGAAAAGGCGGCTTGGGCAAAAATGGGTATCCCGATGGACTGAAAACCCGAAAGGGCGGTCTAGGCAAAATTTAGGGATCAAAGCATACGACTATGTCCCGGCATCTTGTCACCTGCCTACCAGAAGAAGGGTTGTCCATCAACCACTATCAGCGCCTCACATGTCTTCCTCTCCCACCTCAGAAACAGAGGCAATAAAGAATTGTCTAAAAAAGCAATCTAATTGTTCTGTCCTCCAGGGTACCAAGATGGGTTCAGCGGAAGAACGTAACCAGATACCTCAATTCCCCAGAGAGTAAGTCAGTAGTCAGTGCATTCTTCTCCAAACAGAGTTATCAAGTCTTAAGGAAGTTGAGTATTCTCCAGCAGATCTCAATACTTCCCCAGCAGCATACATACTCACAACAAGCATCCCCGACAGTCTTGGTCTAAAGATTGTTCCCCGGCGGCATACCAGCATTCAAAGGAATCACTTCCCCTGCAATTCAAAAACTTCCCCAGGAAAGTCCAATCTAGTTCCCCAGGAAAAGTTGGAATTCATCTCCCCCAAGCAGTAAGCTTATCCCCAGTAGATTCTGGAAGCTTATCTCTCGCAGAGCACGAACGCGTCGTCCGGCTTTATTCAAAGAGTTATTTCCTTAACAGGATATAACTGGGTTATCCTCAGCCAAAAGCCACGGAAAGAGCGTCCTCGACGAAGTCTTCTTACCCTCAGCGAAGTCTATTAGCACTTCCAGCACAACAAGGATATCCCCAGCAAGCTATTTTCACCTCAGCAAAGTACTTCTCTTTCCCCACAAAGTTCACTCCCCGCAGAGTAATCTATTCGCCAAGTTTATTTCCCAACAGAGTTATCTTCTCCTACCGGTATTCTTGCAATCATCATCCCCAACGAAAACGAAGAATCTCACTCTTCAACATCAGCCCAGGATTTGACTTCCCGGCATCCGTCAAGGATCTATGTTCCTAGACGAAGATACATTCATAAACGTCACATTGTTATACATCATGATACATGCACATATGCATCATATCATACACTCTCATGTGTTGAAAAATATTATTGCTTGATCCATATCATGCATTGCATATGACTGACCTTTATCTTTCAGGAAGGATACAGTTAAAAGATTAGCTATGTAGACGAATTCAGTCAAAGTAGACAAATTCAGTCAAAGTAGACAAATTCAGTCAAAGTAGACAAATCCAGTCAAAAGAAGACAAGTCCAGTTAAAATTACTTCCGCTCGTTGTTATAGACACTCGTCGTCATAGACACTCGTCGTCATAGACACTCGTCGTCATAGACACTCGTCGTTATAGACACTCGTCGTTATAGACACTCGTCGTTATAGACACTCGTCGTCATAGACACTCGTCGTTATAGACACTCGTCGTTATAGACACTCGTCGTCATAGACACTCGTCGTTATAGACACTCGTCGTTATAGACACTCGTCGTCATAGACACTCGTCGTTATAGACACTCGTCGTCATAGACACTCGTCGTTATAGACACTCGTCGTCATAGACACTCGTCGTCATAGACACTCGTCGTTATAGACACTCGTCGTTATAGACACTCGTCGTCATAGACACTCGTCGTTATAGACACTCGTCGTTATAGACACTCGTCGTTATAGACACTCGTCGTTATAGACACTCGTCGTTATAGACACTCGTCGTTATAGACACTCGTCGTTATAGACACTCGTCGTTATAGACACTCGTCGTTATAGACACTCGTTGTTATAGACACTCGTCGTCATAGACACTTGTCGTTATAGACACTCGTTGTTATAGACACTCGTCGTCATAGACACTCGTCGTTATAGACACTCGTCGTGATAGACACTCGTCGTTATAGACACTCGTTGTTATAGACATTCGTCGTTATAGACACTCGTCGTGATAGACACTCGTCGTTATAGACACTTGTCGTTATAGACCACCCGTCCATGGAAATAACCTGTCAGTAGAGACAACTCACCAACCTTTCTGAATTCCAGATCCGATTCATGTATCTTGCCAGGGTGTGTCTGAAGAGTTCGAGGATCCGATACCTGAATCTTGCCAGGGTGTATCCGTTGAAGACTAACATTACCAGATCCGATTCTTGTATCTTGCCAGGGTGTGTCTGAAGAGTTCGAGGATCCGATACCTGAATCTTGCCAGGGTGTATCCGTTGAAGACTAACATTACCAGATCCGATTCCTGTATCTTGCCAGGGTGTGTCTGAAGAGTTCGAGGATCCGATGCCTGAATCTTGCCAGGGTGTATCCGTTGAAGACTAACATTACCAGATCCGATTCCTGTATCTTGCCAGGGTGTGTCTGAAGAGTTCGAGGATCCGATGCCTGAATCTTGCCAGGGTGTATCCGTTGAAGAATAACATTACCAGATCCGATTCCTGTATCTTGCCAGGGTGTGTCTGAAGAGTTCGAGGATCCGATGCCTGAATCTTGCCAGGGTGTATCCGTTGAAGACTAGCATTACCAGACTCGATTCCTGTATCTCGCCAGGGCACGTCTGAAGAATTCGAAGATCCGATTCCTGTAACCAGTCAGGACATATCTACACAAAGTATCTGAAGACCAGCTCCTGCAACTCGTCAGGTACTCATTTTTCTTATGCAGGTACGCAAGTTCTCGCTAAGGAATCTCTTACGCGATCAACATCCAGATGGCATCTATAAGCCCATCATCCTATCCATCAACCTCCAAATGGCATCTATAAGCCCATTCCCCACATCGCTGCTACTATGTGAGCGCAAATTTCTGGGCACTTTAGTGTTCAATCATCTTCCACCTTCGGATCACGAAAGGCACGCAAGCCAATCTAAATCCTCAGGTCTAAGAAGATTGAACAGGGGCAACTGTTGTACCCCAAAATTTGCCCTCCCATATTTCTCAAAATATTTCAAAAAAAATTTACAAGACCAACCCGGCGCGTCATATTCAGGTATTCTTTCGCCAAGATATCTCTGATAACGTATTCTCAAATTCAGGTTCGGCTCAAGAGTCAATTCTTTAAAGAAGGTATCCAAATGTGCGAGTTTTCTTGAAGAAATATAGTAAAAAAGTGTGCTGAAAGTGCAGTTTTTACGCGCTAAAAAATTCATAACTTGAAGATCGTGACTCGTTTTGAACCCGTTCCGGTGGCCAAAATTCCGTCTTGACATTATCTACGTTTTCATCTCTCACGGCTGGAAGCCAATTTCGATCAGAAGGTCTTCAAAAATGTGGATTTATCAAGTATTTTCATACAGAAAATTTGTGACAGAAGTTTATTTGCGTCATGTTCAGAAAATCATAACTTGGTCGATTTTCATCGTATCGAGCTGGTTCCGGTGCCAAAATTTCACAAATTAAGTTGGCTACATTTTCACAGAAGGTATTGAGTTCAAACAGTATCCAAAAGGCCTTCGTTTTTTGCTCAGAGTGCGTGACACGCTGAAAATCCTGAATGCTGAATATTATTTCATCTGGGCCGAAACTTCGAAAATTCATAACTCGGTCAATTTTTATCGGATTGGACTCATATTTTTACACAAGGTCACTGACTCATAGATCTACAACTTTGCTTCAAAAGTCGAGACCAAATTATGCTCCGATCAATACCAGTTTTTTATTGAAGAACGTGTCAGAGTCGATACTGGAGCCCAAAATAAGTTTGTCTGAGCTGAAACTTCAAAAATTCATAACTAATTCACCGTTTATCCGATTGAGTCGATTTTCGGACATGAGTTAGTTCTAGATATCGGCTACATTTTGTTTTCATATTTGAACTTCAAAAAATGCACTTAAGTCCCTGCGATTTAGCCTGGAAAGTGACGAATTCAAGTGAATATTGGAGGCCCAATTGCACATTCAAAGCCCATTTGCTTTACCCTAATTTCCATTATATAATCACCTTCATTCACACAAACCAGAGAAAAAAGAGGAGAGAAAAAGAGAGAAAAAACTTGGCCACAAAACTGTCAGAATATCAAACTCTTTCAAGAACCCTAAAACCTTGAAATCCTTATTACAAATCCCTCTCTCACTACAAACAAGGCATCTCAGTTACAAACCAACATCTTATTACTTCTTCAGTAAGGGTAAGGCTGATTTGATCTCCATGATCCAAAGGGCATAAAAGCATTCATGTCACTACTTTTCCAGTAAGGGTAAGGTTGATTTGATCTCCATGATCAAAAGGGTATAATCATTCATACATGCCATATTGTGCCTAAACATTAAATTTCTTTATATATTGGCTTTATTTGCATTTTATGATTTTATTTAATGTGTTCGTGAGATTCAACACCGCAGATTTAGACAGGATCCCATGCAGGTTCATTAAGGAACGTTGAGGCCAAAAGCCAAATGGCCAAAAGCCAAAAGCCAAATGGCCACAGTAGAAAAACTTATGCATGACACCAATACATGGCGAGACAGACATCCTGAGAAGATTAAGGAACGTGGAGATCAAAACGCAAATGGCCAAAAGCCAAAAGCCAAATGGCCAAAGTAGAACAACTTATGCATGATGAGGCCAGAACACAAATGGGCAAACCACTCCAATTCACCTCCAAAAAGGGGACAGAAACCCCCCAAGGTATTGTATTTTCTTTCTTTTCCTTATTTTATTTATTTCAATTATTTCTTTTTTTAATTAATTCCTTTAATTTAACTTATTTTCATAAAATATAAAAAATAGTAAAAAAACAGAAAAGTCATAAAAATCAAAATATATTTATTTAATTAATATTTTTTGTAAATAAATTTCACTAATAATTAATTATTTATTTTTATAAATCAAAATTGCATGTAAATAATTAGATTAATTTTAGGTTTAATTTTAACATGTTTTTCTTAATAAATAAAAAAATTAGAATTAGGGTTAATATTTTAATTTCATTTAATCTTTCTCATAAAAATACATAAAAAACATAAATACCAAAAACTCAAAAAAAATAATAATTTCTTTTTTCTCTTTAATTTCATTAGTTTAATCATTTAATTTAATTTCATTAAAAAAGGTCCAACGCCCTCGTTTCCAATTTTCAATTCCAATTCGCGCGTTTTATTTTGTTTCTTTTAATTATTTATGTAATTCTCCCAAAGCCGTGTAAATATTTATCTTTCGCACTTTACTTTATTTCTTTATTTTATGTCAAATCGGGTCCTGGATTTTAATTTGGCGATGTGGACCCGCGCCTTTGTAATAGTTTAGAACTTTTAATTTCCGCATCTTTTTAACTGTTAATTAAATCGCATGCAAGAATGAATGTCTAAATAAAAATAACGCGTAGATCACCCATGACATGACAAGACAAAAATAAATGAACATGACACACAAATCACACACCACCCCTAGGGTACGCCTCACTGTTGTCTTGCCTCGAAAGGTGATCGTCGAGTAGAGGATATCTTAGTAAGTCCTCATGATCCGGGAACCTGGCATGAGGGTAGCTTCTAAGGTGTCTTCCTATTGCTCTGGTGATCACCATGTCCCGAACCCTCGAATTGACCCGAACACCTCCAACGGTGGTGCTACCTACCTCTCAATGGTGGGATGGCACTACTTTAAAGGACATCTACACAGACGAATTCCTTAGGGTAGGTAGACGACTCGTGGATACTTGCTCTAATTTAAAAAACAAATCAAAAAATACTTTTCACACCGACACCTTTTCAAAAAGCTTTCGAAAGCAACTTTTCAAACACTCTTGAGGACCGATACAAGAGTCGAACTGAAATTTTCAAAGAAACTTTTTTAAACCCACAATTGAAAAACAAACAAACCATTTTTGAAAACACAAATGAGCAAGTATCTAAGAGCCCATGGATAACCATGGATAGAAAGGGTGCTAACACCTTCCCTTTCTATAACCTACCTCCCGAACCGAGAGCAATCTCTTTAAAGAAATTTTTCTGTGCTTTTGTCCTTTCCATTTGGAGAAAATAAAAGACGGTGGCGACTCTTGCTTCCGCGACATTTCGCGAACCAGCGTTAAACAGTCAGTTCCAGATCCACCGATCACGGTAATCTACTCAATAATTCGTGCATAATTCAATGTGGAAAGATTTGGAATGATTGGATCATGATTGGTACAAAATTGTATGAAAAAGATTGAAAAAACAAAGCTTGAAAATCAAATCTTCAAAACCATCAATGAAAGAGATTTTGCTCAGAATTGTTGACCTAATTGACTCAATACAAAAGCCAAAACACAAACCTAATCATCCTACACACGCAGCTGCTCAGAAAACTCCATTCACAAATTGGAATTTTTTGCAAAAAAAACTCATAATTGAAAACATCTTTGCAGGTTGATTCAAGGCACGATTTTTATCTCATTAGCTTCCTCAAGCATCACTGAACGTTTCCCAATCAAGAACATTCATCAAAACCTCAGGAATTGGTATACAGAACTTGAAATATCTCATGAAAAATTCATAATCGTGTTTTAAAATCTATGCATTTTCATGGCATTTTAATTATTGATTCATGTTCCTGGTATGATTCTAAAGCTAACCCATGCGTTTAATTGGATTATTACATGCTATAGGTGATTTCACCATTATTGAATTTTAGGGTTTACAGGACCTTAAATTGGGGATTTTGAAACAAGGAAAAATTGGAGCATATGAATTAGACCATTCGCTTCAGCGCATCTGGACGATCTCAAACCTACCCTCGCGCCTAATTTATAGAGCCCCTGGGGCTAATCGCTATTTTTTGATATGTTATCTTAGGCAACGCGTGAAAACCGTTGCCTATGTTTCTTTTGTTTCAGGAAAATAAAAAACCACGCGAGGAAGACGATAACGTGGGGAGCGATGATTGGAAGATTCAAATCTTCGCGCGTGCTAGAGCCCACTGACCATTGTTATTTTATATTATTTGTTTGTTGTTTAAATTACAGAAAGCGCGTCTAGAACAACTGGCAAGGCATGTGTGTGTTAACGTCCAAGACCTGGGTTCGAGCCCCAGGTCTTCATTGTTTCAATATTATTTTTCAATTTACAATCACATGCAGATTCAATACCAAGGACCATCATACTCCTTCCAAATCCAACGTCCACGCGTCCAGCTTCATCAGATCAAAGGCCATGGATTGAAGTATACGATAAGTCCCAGTCAATGCATCACATGCTAATGCCAAAGTCAAATGGACCAATGTCTTAATGGGCCTGAATTTCTAAAGAATCACCTCCTATTTGGGGTCTGAACCCCCTAGGTTTGCTATTTTTATTTATTTATTTATTTATTCTATTTTTCTTTTAACTATTATTTGTTTAGTTAATTAATTATTTTCGCAAAATATAAAAAATACCCATAAAAATCAGAAAAAAGAAAAAAAAAACAATAAATATATATATATATATATATTTTTTTAGTATTTTCATAAATAAATGCATATAATTAAATTTAGTTCTAAATTAGGTTAATTTTAATTCTTTTAATAAAAAAATCTAAAAAAAACATAGAATTAGGGTTTTAATTAATTTCATCTTTTTTCCTTTTTCTCCCATAATAATTAAATAATTTTATTTATTTTTATAATTAAATTTGTATATAAAAATTAGGGTTAATTTTAGGTTAAAAACTTCAATATTTTTCTTAATAAATTAAAAATAATTAGAATTAGGGTTAGCATCTTATTTTAACTTTAATTAACTTTCCTTTCTCATGTTAAATCCTAAAATATTAAAAAAATACCAAAAACATTTCTTTTAATTTTAATTAATTCCATGTAATTTAATTTTGCAAAAGGGTCCAACGCCCTCGTTCTTAACTTCTTATTAATTCGCGTTTTTATTTCGTTTAAATATTTATGTATCTCTCCCGAAGCCGTGTAAATAATTGCTCGCACTTTTAATTCTTTATTTACTTTGTTTATTTATTTTCTGTCAAATCGGGTTCGAGAAACTTTTGGCGATGTGGACCCGCGCCGTTTGTAATAGCTTAGAATTTACTTTTCTCACAATTTTTAACTGTTAAATAAATAGCATGAAAGAATGTATGGACAAAATAAAAACAAGCGTAGAACACCAATAACATGAAAAGACAAAAATAAATGAAAACGACACACAAATCGCACACACCACCCCTAGGGTACGCCTCACTGTTGCCTTGCCTCGAAAGGTGATCGTCTTAGTAAGTCCTCATGATCCGGGAACCTGGCATGAGGGTAGCTTCTAAGGTGTCTTCCTATTGCTCTGGTGATCACCATGTCCCAAACCCTCGAATTGACCCGAACAACTCCAATAGTGGTGCTACCTACCTCTCAATGGTGGGATGGCACTACTTTAAAGGACATTTACACAGACGAATTCCTTAGGGTAGGTAGGTTCTTGTAGATACTTGCTCTAATCTCAAAACAAAATCAAAAATACTTTTCACACCGATACCTTTTTAAAAAGCTTTCGAAAGCAATTTTTCAAACACTCTTGAGGACCGATACAAGAGTCGAACTAAAATTTTCAAAGAAACTTTTTAAAACCCACAATTGAAAAGCAAACAAACCATTTTTGAAAACACAATGAGCAAGTATCTAAGAGCCCATGGATAACCATGGATAGAAAGGGTGCTAACACCTTCCCTTTTTATAACCTACCTCCCGGACCGAGAGCAATCTCTATAAGGAATTTTTCTGTGCTTTTGTCCTTTCCATTTGGAGAAAATAAAAGACGGTGGCGACTCTTGCTTCCGCGACATTTCGCGAACCAGTGTTAAATAGTCAGTTCCAGATCACCGATCACAATTGGCATACAACCCAAGCTCCTGAGTCCCCAACAGTGGTCCCAGGACTTCTCATTTTCAACGATCAAAAGATTCTTGCAATCCCCTTCAGCAGTCAAGGATTCACTTTCCCCGACAGCAGTCAAGATTCTATTATCTCCGGCTATCCAGGATTCATCTATCCTCAGCAAGACAGCTCATCAGCTTACATGCACATTCACTACATTCATATATCATAAACATTGATATAACATATATATTGCATCATACATTTCATGCAACATAACTTTGTGTTTCAGATAATATTTTACCCTTTTCAGGATAAGATTAATAAGCTTCAACTTCGACTTCTGAAAACAGTTTACGGATGCTTCCAAATACGGATGTCAATCTATTGCTCACAAACAACCTAACAGTTCAACATACATTCCAGATGGCATCTTTAAGCCCATCCCCCGACAAGATTCTGTCACTTTCCAAATGGCATCTTTAAGCCCATCTCCAAATGGCATCTTTAAGCCCATTCCCTCAAACTACGCTTTGACGAGTGCAAATTTACGGGCACTCTAGTGTCCAATCCTCTTTTACCTTCAAGTCGCGAAAGGCAAGTCTGCCAATCTAACTCTTCAGGTTCAAGAAGATTGAACAGGGGCAGCTGTTGTACCCCAAAATTTTTCCTCTCATTTCATCAATATTTTCTCATCACAAGACTCTTAGAACTCAAGATCAAGTTAGGGTTTTCTCTGCTCAAGACCCCTCCCTGCACTGAGGACCCAAATTAAGGTTTGAAGTTTGCACAAGGATGTTTTGACCTAAAATTCCCAAAGTGACTTTCATGCTTCATTTTGGACTCACAAGTTTATCCATACCAAGTTTCAAGCCTTGATTCCAATCTTTGCCCCAGTCAATTGGACAGTTGATCTGAAAATCAGCTGTATTGGGGAAAAAGTCAACTATGACCAATTGACAGTCAAACCTCATGAATTTTGACCCATATCAACATAATAAACTCATATGAACTATTTGGTCATGTTTGGATCACAATTCCATAAGAAATTTGATCAGATCACCAAAAGGGCAAAATGGTCATTTTTAGGGTTTTGACTGCACAAAGGCAATTTTTGACTGTTTGACCTAACCAAGGGTAAACCAAGCTCACATATGGACTCAAGAACTCAATGGCATTGTCTTGACCCATTCAACAAGTTCAAAAGATCTCAAATGCACAGGATTGACAGATGAATTTTTCAGTCAACTGATCAAAATTTGACTGTATACTGAAAAGTCAAACTTTGACTTTTTGGTCAAAATCAAGTGCCAAGATTCATTTTTCATCAAGACATGTCAAATTATGAAACTTTTTCATCAAGAAATCCAAATTTGCAAATTAGGGTTTAAAATGAAAATTTTCATAACTTAGAAATTTTCTAAGTTATGAAATTTTCTTATTTTTCTCCCAACTTTGTCCCATTTTTTCACCAAGATGCAAATGGATTCAAACAAAGCTTGAAACATGAAAGTTGTAGTCCATTGCAAAATCTACAACTTTGATTCACAAAGTTTTCTCAAAGGAAGCTTGTATCTCAAGTTATGATTTTTGGAATAAGGGTACCAAACACTTTTAACTTAGAGAAAATTTGCCCTATTCTAGGCAGGATTTTGGTCCAACTTCTTGGCCATTTTTCACATGGTTCCACTTGGAGTTTCAATTTGCATTACAAATATGGATTGTAGTAAATGTTCCAAGATTTCCAAATTGTCCAATAACTTATCAAACACCCTTGTGGTTAGAGAGAATCGAATTCACAAAGTTGGCCAAAACTCACTTTTGTTCATGGCCAAGGCTTGTTCATAACAATTGCATTTTTCAAATCAGTTTGTGTAATGCTAGCTTGCAGGCCTCAATACCAAGTTTACACTCCTTAATTTAATGCCTAACCATTGTGTTAAGGTGTTATTTCATCCATTTGGACATTACATGCTAAACTAACCCTTAACTAGAAAAAGCAAAGTTTCCATTTTGGTAAAGTGATACTTTATGTCAAATTCCAAATCCTTGAGACAGAGGCCAGATCTTTGAGGCAAGAGTGAGTACACAAATCCCATTTACCAAGAGCAAATGCTGCAGCATACTTGATAAAGGTCACAGGCCTGCATTGTCAACTTGAACTTCTTGGCTTCAAAAACAAGCAACTTTGCAAAACAGAAAAAACTTTCATTTTCCTGTAAACACAAGCCAGAACAAACTTTGTACTCATCTTCCATACATCCCAACTGACCTAAGGCACGACCATTCCACCCCTCATACCTCCTAATACACCAAAACACCATCTTGCTGCAAAAAACAGGGCACCTGCTGCAGATTGAAGTCCACAACTCAGTTTGCTCGTGCACTTCTGCTAAAAACCTTTCAAACACCTTCCATACCATCCACCTAAACTATTCCAAGCCTTACACACCAGCTGTAACACCTCTAACCTCATTTGCCATTTTCATTTTCAAGTGTTGCAGGTGAACTTCTACAGCACAATACATAGTGTTTCAAAGCAAGCCAGGCATTTGGGAAGCATCCTTGGACTTCAGGCAAGCTCAACATAAGCTCAAACTCCATTGAAGGTTGCTACATTGCTCTATCCAAGTCAAGCTAAAACAGGTAATCTATGGACTTCTATCTCTCTATCCAGGCATGATTAAGCTTAGGTTTGTGAATGAAACATGTTCTACTCATAGCCCTGAAGCCATACATGTGGTCACTTTTCATTTATATTAAGCATGCTGTGAGAATTTTAACCATGAATATTTGAAAAAAGCTAGGTCAAAAATTGGGGGTGGTGAAATTCTCCCTGGTTTCTTAGAGTTAGGTCAAGTGTTTTATATGGTTGAAATCGTGGTTTCATGCTCTACAATGTTTGTGTTATAAGTTTTGGCTAAAAATCAAAGAATCAGGAGTTTGTATTTTGAACAAGGAAGCGCGCGTTTTGACAGTGCTGGAGGTTGAAGAAGGTTGGCTTGGGCTGGGCCTGAGTCAGTTTTGTTGTTTGCACCCCTTTTTTCAATTTGCACCCCCTGGCCCATTATGTGAAATATTTGACATTTTTGCATTTTTCTTTTTTATTCTGACTTTATATTTTTGACTCAAACATAAAAAACACCAAAAATATTTTTCCACATTTTTTTCATATTTATTTGACATTTATTTACTTTCAAGCATATGTATGTAAATAAATATAAATCCTTTTCATTTAAAAAACCTAAAAAAATAATACAAAAATATTTATTTTTCAGTTATTATTTTTTGTTTACATTTTGAAAACATTTTCTAAATATACATTTTTGTAAATATTTAATATTATAGTTTTGTACATATTTAGCATATTAAATATATATAATATATAGATGTACATATATTTAGGGCAAAAATACAAAAATAATACCTTTTATTTTTTATTTAATATTTGACACCAAAAATACTTTTTTTTAACAATATACTTTTTATTTTTGCATAAATTAATATATATATTGTACATAATCAATAAATAATACTATTTATTCAAAAACTAGGGTTTAACCCTAAAATGACAAAAATAATCAAAAATATGACTTTTTTTTATTTTGTTTACACTTCAAACATGGAAACCTTTTTCACATACATAAACAATCTCTTTTTTGCATAATGCATTTTTATTTGATACTTATTTATTCATATTTATTTAAATGTTAAATATTAATTTGTATATTCGATATGGTTGTAATAATTTAGCATTTATTTCCTTGTCAAATATCCCCCAATTCAAACTTGTATCCCCATCCCCATAATCATGTTGTAATAATTTAGGACTTTAAATTCTCACACATTTAAAAGTTTCCAAATTACGCCATGCTTAGACTTAGGGTTTGTATGCAAAATCAATCAACAAATAGCTTGACCTAATCCAAAGATAAACATGCATGAAAAACAAACACAATGCACACTTGCAACCCTAGGGTTTCATCCACTTGTTGCCTTCAAAAATGGGCCATGTTTGCATGTCAAGTACTTTGGCAAAACAAAAACAAAACAAAAACAAACAAAATGATCATAGTCCCTCGATGACGTTATCTTGTTGCCTAAACAAAATGATCATAGTCCCTCAAGAAAATTGCCAAAATACTTGACACTATTGCTTTCATGGTCTATACGATGACCCGCGCCCGTCCCGTTAACATCCTAACACAAGGTTGTTCACCAAATACAATGGTGAAACAACACTGTTAAAAGGGTTAAAAAACATAAGAAAGATCTTTGAGTAAAATAGGGTAGACAACTCTTAGTTACTTGATCAAAAATCTTGCAAAACATCCTTGCCATTTTTTAAAACACACATCACAACACAACTTCAAAACAACTTTCAAAAACATTGGAACATCTTTTCAAAAAGACATACACTTTTGTAAAACATTCAAACAAGAATTGTTACGAAGGTTGCCTAGACAAGGCATCTTTTTCAAAACATTTTCAAAACCACACACACAAAGCACCATTTCAAACAATTGAAAAGCAAAGGCAAGTGATCTAAAACAAGTAACTAAGATCCCATGGATAACCATGGATGAAAAGGGTGCTAGCACATTCCCTTTTCATAATCTACCCCCCGAACCCACGAAAACATCTCAAAGGTCTTTCCTATGCTTTTTGACCTTTCCTTAGGATAAAATAAAAAGTTGGTGGCGACTCTTGCTCAACCGAACATTTGCGAAAACAAACGCAAAACCCAAGTCAGTTCTCCCACCGTATCACAATGTTTAATTACCCTTAAACTTTTAAAATTTTGAATAATATTTTTCATACGTGTTTAGAATACTATAAAATGTTTCTTTATCAAATTTTAGAATTTTTTAAAATGAGAAGAATTAAATATGATTTTTTTAAATTTCAAAAGATATTGATAAAAATAATGAAAATCTCGACTTAGAAATCAAATTTTGAATTTTTTTTCCAAGGAACTTTTTATAACGTTCTAAACATGTCTACAAAATAATCATTCAAAAATACACATTGGTTTAACAACAAGGACTAAATCTACGTGCATAATAATTTCTTAGGGACTAAAACTTGTCATTATTTTAATAAGGACTAAAAATGAAATTTGAGATATTTATAGGGAACAAAAACATATTTAACCCGATCAATAAATAATGCGTGTCCAACTCTGATTACCCAATTAAATGATTTTTGTGACTTGTTCTTGCTTACAAAGTTTTTCTAGGTCAGAATACATGTCAAAATGGAATGATCTCTCAAAAATATCTAAGATTAACCTACATATACCCAAACTGCTCAGAAAAATTTGCCTAACGCCCATAAGCCATGTCGGGCGAATTTCCACTTTAAGCCCACTTGCCATCACGCAGACCCAACCATGATGGCCCAAAATATCTAGATTCGCCCAGCGCCCAAAAGCCTCGTCGGGCGAATTTCAGGCTCCTCACTCATCCTTGTGCGCCCAACAAAATCTCATGAATCGTAAAATAGAAGCTATTGGAATTTCACCAAATTTTCTCGCTCCAAGCTTGCTGGGAGAATTTTCCTTGCCCTTGCTTCTTGTTCGCTGGGTGAATTTGCTTAGACGTCACAACTTTGCTTTGATTTTTTTTATTCTTCACATGGACATGCCTTAGCTGCACATTAGTTCTTGTTTTTATTCAAAATCAATAAACATATTACACATGCCACAAATATATACATTTGCGCCTTAATCAAGCAAGCATGGAAACTTCAATTGTCAAAAGTATTGAAAAGAGCTTAAAAATGCCAAATTTTGGTATGGAAAAATAGACATATTTATAAAATTCTCCCCAACTTGCATGTTTGTTTTCCCTAAATCAAAGGTAAACTTCTAGAGGAAATTCTATGCAATAAAATCAACCGGAAAAAATGTACGGATCAAACTCAACAGAAGCATGCGCACAAGTAATTTCCAATCGCTTTCTTAGAATCAAAACATGATTATGACTTGAGTTCTAAACACAAACATAGAATAATGAATACTCAAGTAACAACATGTTAAAAATTTAATCACCTAACTCTCTCTTCAAAAATTGGATGAAGAACTATGTGCATAAAATTACACGGGACAAAACACTCTCACTAGTAATTGTGCTAACATCCGAAATAATTCATGTATTCATCTGATAAAACAAAAAGAAATCATGGAAACTAATATCATTAAAGGCTTTTCAAGGTTGTAGTTTGGATTGGTTTAACAACAAATGGTCATATATAAGGCTATTGAAACAAAAATGGGTTAAGACTATGAATAACATTTCAACTTTATACAACTTCCATTCTTGCTCATTCCTCAGTTTCTTTTCCACCCTTCGATTTCTTTTCTCAAAGTGTTATATTTTATTTTATTATTGATTATCCATTTTCTTTTCTTTTCAATTGATTTATTTTAGTATTTTTCTCTAAAATATACATTGTTCTACCAATTGTTTCTTTCTCTTCATCTTTGTCGCGGTGAAAAGTCGAGGAGACCTAGCTATTGAGAAACTTAACTCACAATGACTTAAGAAGTCACCACTGAACTTTATTGTTTCCAAGGAAAAGGGAAAAGATCGAAACCCTGTTATTTAACATGCAATGCAATAAGTAAAGACTAAAAGCAAAACATAAGGAAGAGATCCAAGGTACGGGGCTTGGTTATACAAAGAGAAGGTATTAGTACCATAATTATCTATAGTACTCTATAAGAACCTCTTATAATATATGCTTTTTGGTTTAAAATTGTTTGTTTACTAAATGAGTGTGGAGATGGGAAAAGAAATATTTTTTATTGATTTTTGTTTGGAAAGACATAGTCTTATACCTACGTACCATTTGTTAGAACAAGATTGGTTCTGATCATATCTCAGAGTTTTGATGATAACAATAAATTATATTTTATATATTTGATACTCTGATGAACATATTTAATTGTTTCAGATAATGTTCTGACAGAAGCATTTTGATGTGCTGAGCTGAAAATAAATGAAGAAGTTATTTGATGAAAGAACTATTTGTTTTTAGCGCAAGTGCTGATGCTGACTCTGATAAGAAATTAGTTAATGCATCTTCTAAGGTTTAGCAGGTTTCCATGTTCAGAAGTACTTTGAAAGCAAGTGTTTATCAGAAGTACTTAGCAAGCAAGCGTTGATAAGAAGATATGCAAGCATGTTCTGAATCAAGACGTGAAGCTAGTTCTGAAAGAATATATAAGCTAACAAGTCTTGTCAAGGATCAGGAAACATGCTCTGACAAAGTGTCGTTTGCTCATTTAATGCAAAGACGGCTACATGCACTCAAGTGTCTACGCTAGTTCATCGAAAAATGCAATACTGCAAGCAAACACGCAAACATTAATTGCTCTCCACTTTTGAAGGCAACAATGGTCAATTTTCTTCATGCTACAAATAGAAGATCATTTATTGCAACTCAACAACTTAACAAATTCAAAAGAAGCAAGAACTACGTGAAAATATTCTGGGCTCACAAATTATTTTACACACACTTTGTGCAATACTAATCTTAGTGAAAAATCACAGTTGTGATATAGCTTTCTTAGAAGCAAATTTTGTTTCACTATCTGTAAAGATTTAACTCTTGTAATTGTTCCTTGAGAGACCAAGTTTAGTCAGATTTCTCAAGTAGACTAGGACTATTTTAAGTCTTAGTGGTGTTAGTCACTTGTAAGATTGGTTGTGCATTATTAGTCACAACAGTTGTTGTGTGATTGTAATCAGTTGATTATAGTGAAGTAAGTCCTTGTTAAGAAATAAGAAATCACCTTGGCGGGTGGACTGGAGTAGTTTGAGTTCAAACGAACTAGGATAAAAATAACCGTGTCTTTCCATTATTGTTGAGCCCTTAAGAAAAAGAAAAAGAGAAACTTATTCAACCCCCCCCCCCCCTTCTAAGTGTTTTCTCACCCTTCAATTGGTATCAGAGCTTGACTCTGAGCGCAACACTTAACCGTGTCAGGAAAAAATCCAGAATGAAAACACAATGGCAAATGAACAAAACAACAATAACTACACCAGACCTCCAGTGTTTGATGGAGAAGATTTTGATTATTGGAAAGATAGACTAGAAAGTTTCTTTCTAGTTCATGATAGTGATTTATGGGATATAGTCTTGGATGGTTACACACATCCTATAGACTCAGAAGGAAACAAGATTGATAGAAAAAATATGGATAGAAAACAAAAAGTTGATTTCAAAAATCACCACAGAGCTAGAAATATTTTTCTAAATGCTATCTCTAAAATGGAATATGAAAAGATCACAAATAGATATACAACACATGATATGTTTGAGTCTCTCAAAATGACTCATGAAGGAAACGCTTAAGTGAAGGAGACTAAAGCTTTGGCTCTCATCCAGAAGTATGAAACCTTCCATATGGAAGAAAGTGAATTTATATAAGCTATGTTCTCAAGGTTCCAAACTCTGATTGCTGGCCTGAGAGTTCTGAACAAGGGATATTCTAAGGCAGAACATGTTAAGAAGATCATCAGAAGTTTACCCAGAAGATGGGCACCTATGGTCACTGCTTTCAAAGTTTCAAAAGATCTGAACAATGTGTCTCTTGAAGAACTCATCAGCACTCTCAGAAGTCATGAGATGGAACTCGATGAGCATGAGCCTCAGAAGAAAGGTAAGTTTGTTGCCATTAAATCAATTATAAAATATGAAACTAAATCTTTTCAGGGTGAAGAAGGAAACTCTGAAGAATCTGCTTCAGAAGAAGATGAACTATCCTTGCTCTCTAGAAGGATCAATCAGTTGTGGAAGCACAAGCAGAAAAATTTCAGAAACTCCAGAAGAACAGGAAATGACTCTGAACAATCCTCTAGACACAGAATATGAAGTAACAGAATCATTACCTGCTATGAATGCAATAAACAAGGTCACTACAAAAGTGAGTTTCCAACGCTTCAGAAGGAGAAACATAAAGGGATGTTCATTAAGGAAAAGAAGAAAAGTCTTATGGCAACATGGGATGATTCTGAATCTTCTGAAGACGGAACAAAATCAGAAGATGAACAAGCCAATATAGCTCAAACAGACAACTTATCAGATGTCTCTGAATCTTCTGAATCAGAATCAAGGTCAGAATCAGAATCAGACACTGAAGAGGTATTCTCTGACTTCACTATTAATTTCACTAAAGCTGAACTAGGAGAAAGTCTGAGTGAAATTCTGGAAAGATATCAGCAGCTTCGAGTCAAATTCAGGAATCTGAAAAAGAATCTTGCTTCTGACTCTGAAGTAACTGAGAGCCTGAGATCAGAAAACTCTGAGTTAAAAGGAAAGATTTCAAAACTAGAAAATGATCTACAAAACTCTCAGAAGGAAATAATCTCAGGATCCTAGTAATGTTGATAAGATCATAAAGAAATATGATCAAAGCTTTCAGAAGTTTCTGGCTAAAAACATAGATAGAAGCAAAATGGCTTCAATGATCTACGGAGTTAGCAAGAAAGACAAAATAGGTATAGGATACAAAGGCAAAGTATCCCAGCCTAAGAAAGTTAAGGATCTGGTTATCAAACGCACTCCTCTCTATTCTCACTTCACCACTAGACACACACATGATATTAAATATACATTTAACTCTGGAAACTCTTATGCTAATCCAAAGTTCAAACATAACTTTAAATGCTCTAACCCAAGAGGAACCGAAAAGATATGGGTACCAAAAGACAAAATCATCTATGTTGCAGATATTTTTAACAGCAAGGTTGATACTCCAGTACTAACACCTGGACTCTAGATGCTATCTACTTATGGAGGAAGGAAAGCATATGTTCCAAAGCCTGGAATCTAAAAGATTCGCAGGTTTCAGAGGCAATCAGAAATAGAAGATTACTGGCTCTGAAACTATTGGAAACAGGAATGGAAATACAACATCAGAAGCTCTGTGCGAAGCATGTCTAAAAGGAAAGTTTTCAAAACTTTCTTATAAATCATAAAATTTTGTTTCTTCCTCTAGGCCATTAGAAACATCTCATATTTCCATCCTTTTGGATGTACTTGTTTTATTCTGAACATTAAAGACATTCTGAACAAGTTTGATTCTAAAGCACAAAAGTGTTTTCAACTTGAATATTCTGAACGCTCAAAAGGCTATAGAATATACAACATAAAAACTCTGATTGTTGAAGAATCAATCAAAGTCGGGATTGATGATAAGCTTGGCCAGCAACAGCCAAAGCAAATTGATATTTTTGTAGGAACAGAAGATCTTCCCTCAAACTCTGAAAAGTCAGAAGCAAAGGAAGACTCAGAAGATCATCCTCTTGACAATATTCTGAATAATATCAGAATATCTGATCAACCCACTTAGAAAAGATGAGGTAAGTATGAAGGTGGATCAGAAGCTCTACAGAGGTATGATTGGATCCCTTCTCTATCTGACTGCATCCAGACCTGATATATTATTCAGCGTATATTTATGTGCTAGATTCCAATCAGATCCTAGAGAATCTCACTTAACTGCTGTTAAGAGAATTTTGAGGTATCTGAAAGGTACTACTAATCTGGGTCTGTGTTACATAAGATCAAAAGATTTCAGACTAGTAGGTTATTATGATGCTAACTTTACTGGAGATAGAATTGAAAGAAAGAGCACCTCTGGAAGCTGCCAGTTTCTGGGTGACAATATTATCTCGTGGTACAGTAAGAAGTAAGCAACAATTGCACTTTCAACAACAAAAGTTGAGTATATATCTACTGCTGGATGTAGTTCTCAGATGATTTGGATGAAAAGTCAGCTAGAAGATTTTAATCTTTATGAAAGTAAGATTCTTATCTTCTATGACAATACTTCTGAATTTTGTATTTCTAAAAATCCTATTTTACATTCTAAAGCTAAACACATTGAAATTAAACATCATTTTATAAGGGACTACATTCAGAAGGGAATCTTAAATTTAAACTTTGTAAAAACAGACCATCAATGGGCTGATATTTTTACCAAACCCCTTTCAGAAGATAGATTTAAATTCATTTTGAAAAATATTTGTATGGAATTATGTCCTGAATAAAATTGTATTTATCTTCTGTGTTTGACTTCAGAATATTCTGAAATGAATGTTCTGATTAACAACTCTTCAGAAGTTAGAAGAGAAGTTACATCAGAAGCTATATGTAAAGTTCTGAAATGTTCTAACGTTTCATTTCAAGTATAGCTCAGCAGTTCATTAGATCAAACAGTTGTCTCATGCAACCTTCAGGAGATGAACATGTGGTGTGTTTCTGAAAGGTCACGAGTGCTAAGCTACTGACGCCGTTCTAGGTAACTGTTATGGTTTGCTCAAATCTCACGTTTTCCCCTCAACTTTCATTATCATTAAATGCTAGTTATGATTAGATTCTTTTTAATTAATTTTTTTAAACTCTTTTTACAGTTTTATTTTTAAAACCTATTTCTCAAAAGTTTTCATATAAATACCTTTGTAAAAACCCTTTCTCACTTTTTACCTTCTCTTTCAAAAACTCAACCGTCTCTGTGTATTTTTCTCTTAAACCCATTTTTTCTTCTCTCAAACTAAGTGCTCAAATGTCTTCCTCCTTTACTCATTCTGAGAACACCCAATCTGAACAGTACGTCATTCCTGAGAGAACCACTCTCATTCCAGTGGATAGCTTAGAGGTTATAAGTGAATTAATGGTGGATTTTGATAACCTAAAAGCAAATGGTTTTGATCTTCTTCCTACTGTGGAGTTTCAAGGATGGGGAAACTTCTTTGACCGTCTAGTTGGTCTTGTTTTTCCACACCTTGTTAAGGAATTTTGGATACACGCTATTGCTTCTCCAAAAGTTATCCTCTCATTTGTGATGGGTAAGGAAATCTCTATAACTGAAAATCTCATCAGAAAACTACTGGGTTTTGAAGGAACTAGAGTGACTGGAATTTCAAGTGGCAGAATGGAAATATCAAAAGTTTATGCTGAAATTTTTACAAATGGGCAAGCGTCTTCAAAACTCATAGATTTGAAAAATAAGTACAAAACATAGGCAAGAATCATCCATGGTTGCATTCATCATAGGAAGGAAACAAGTTCTCCTGACTATATAAATGCTGACCAGCAATACTTATTGTTCTGTCTTGGAACAAATGTTAAGATTGATTTACCATATCTATTGTTTGATCATCTTTGGACTCATGTCAAAGAAACTAGGGAAGCGGAAAGAATGAAGAACCCTAAATCCAAAAGGAATTAGATTCCAATGGGGAGATTGATTTCAGACATTCTGACTGAGGATGGTCTGATTGCTCACATGGATGAAGCAAATCTGCTGGGGGAGTTAGAGCCTACATGTGGGAAAGCTCTGACTGGAAAGAATTTGGTGAAGAGAAATATCATTGACAAACTGCTGATAGAACCAACTCCTTATGTTTCAACATCCATTACCAGAAGAAGGATTCCAGTTGCTGATTTTCCACTATTTAACTCAGGAGATCACCCTCACATCATCCTGCATTACATTCAGATTTGCAAAGAAAGTGGAACTCCAATTGATCCTGCTTGGCTTCAAGGTAGACATGAAGCTGCTCCAAATGTTGTCTTTCAGCAACCAATGAAGAGGAAAGCAGTTGAAGGACCATCTGCTAGACCTCAGAAGAAGAAGAAGAAACCAGGTACACCTGCTGAGACTATTTTTGTTAATGATTCTGTAAATATATCTACATATGCTGAACCCCAAACCTTAGGTGACATAGATGTTGACATAGACTTGACCATACCCTCTGAACCTCTTGCTGAAAATCCTCAAAGAGATCAAGTTTTATCAGACTTGAGTGATTTTGACTCTGATTACTCCTCTAAACCCCAAATAGAACCATCTCAAACAGAACCCTCTCAAACACCTATCTCTCAAACTATTCCTGCTGAAAACCTTTCTAGACCTCCTCCCAGACCTTTATCACCCATACCTATTGGATGGTATGATACTGGCTCTTGGAGAATACCAGGAATCAACGTACCTCTGGCCACACAAAAGCCACCATTCACCCTACCTTCTGAAAATATCTTTGCCATGAACAGAACACAACCACAAAATCCTACCCCCACTACTGATAACACCATCATCATTTCACCTGACGTCACACCACCCACATCTCCACAACTTCCAACACCTAACTCACCAATGCTTTCACCTCCTCAATCTCCAGAACATAACCTTCATCCAACATATGAACCCTCTGAAACTCTCAATCCATCAGAAACACCTAAACTTTTTGAACAATCTGACCAAACTGAAACACCTGAACAATCAGAAAAACCTGAACCAGCTGACTTTCTAAAAATTGTAGTTGATTTTGAATCTCTACAATTTCTGAAAAACAAAACCTACAAAAAGGCTGTTCCCAAACCTGTTCAGCCAGATGTAAATGTATGTTTTCATAATTTCTTAACAAAAGTACAAGCTTGGTTGGACCTGCTGAAGGCAGACTGCACCAGAAATGTGAACCCAGCAGCAACAGATCTTCTGAGGGAAACATTCAGAAGAACCTTATATGCTGAGTCACTGAAGTTGCAAGACTTATGTCATTCTCAGGTGCTTGAGAACTTCTCCAAATATCTGCATGCCTTCCAGTCAGAAGCTGCTGATATTTGGGACAAGAAGTCTTCTCTGATGATTGCTAATGCTCCAGCTGATCAAATTGACATTTCAGAAGATGAGTCTTAAGATGCCTCTGAAGATTCAAATCCTCTGGAAATTGTTCTGTTGAATCAACCTTCTGCTAAAGCTGCACCTGAACATGTGCCAACTCTTATGGTGGATCTGGGCACTCTACTTTCAACGCTTGTTCGTTCTGACTCTGCTGCATCTACTCTAAAGGCTATATATACTGAAGCTTCTTTATCCTCTACTCCTATTTCACTTGTTATGGATACTCTGAATGAGCTTAATAGGGAAAATGAAGCTATTTATGAGCGCTTGGACAAGCAAGATCAGACAAACCAGGAAATCAGAAACTGGATGATGAAACAAGAGGAATCTGCATCTGAGATCAAGACTCTTCTTATGGCTCTTGTTTCTAAAAAATCTTTGTGTCATTCTATTTCTTATTTTTGTTTGTTGTTTTTGTACCTCTGAATCTTTTATTAAAACCTTTACGCTCTTCAACTATTTTTATATATACTTTTTGATTATGCCAAAAAGGGGGAGAAATGAGTATTTTGATCTAATCTCTGATTAACAGTTATGGGACGAAGTCTCAAACATTCTAACAAAATACAAAGATTTCTTTCTATGTTTAAAAGAATTTTGCAGGTATCACTAAACTCTGGAAGTTTAATTCAAATGAACATTATCTTCAAAAGACTTACTGAAGAAATCCTAGAAGAAAATTTCAAAGCTCTTATGAAAATTCTCAGGAAGTTTTTTCTTATAGAAATATCTATTTCAGGGGGAGATTCTTATCTCTTGTTCAAATTTATTTCTATATCTGAATATTTTTGTCATCATAAAAAAGGGGGAGATTGTTAGAACAAGATTGGTTTTGATCATATCTCAGAGTTTTGACGATAATAATAAATTATATTTTATATATTTGATACTTTGATGAACATATTTAATTGTTTCAGATAATGTTTTGACAGAAGCATTTTGATGTGCTGAGCTGAAAATAAATGAAGAAGTTCTTTGATGAAAGAACTATTTGTTTTTAGCGCAAGTGCTGATGCTGACTCTGATAAGAAATTAGTTAATGCATCTTCTAACGTTTAGCAGGTTTCCATGTTCAGAAGTACTTTGAAAGCAAGCGCTGATCAGAAGTACTTAGCAAGCAAGCGTTTATAAGAAGATATGCAAGCATGTTCTGAATCAAGACGTGAAGCTAGTTCTGAAAGAATATATAAGCTAACAAGTCTTGTCAAGGATCAGGAAACATGCTTTGACAAATTTCCGTTTGCTCATTTAATGCAAAGACGGCTACATGCACTCAAGTGTTTATGCTAGTTCATTGGAAAATGCAATACTGCAAGCAAACACGCAAACATTAATTGCTCTCCACTTTTGAAGGAAGCAACGGTCAATTTTCTTCATGCTATAAATAGAAGATCATTTATTGCAACTCAACAACTTAACATAATTCAAAAGAAGCAATAACTACGTGAAAATATTCTGGGCTCACAAATTATTTTACACACACTTTTTGTAATACTAATCTTAGTGAAAAATCACTGTTGTGATATAGCTTTCTTAGAAGCAAATTTTGTTTCACTATCTGTAAAGATTTAACTCTTGTAATTGTTCCTTGAGAGGCCAAGTTTGGTCAGATTTCTCAAGTAGACTAGGACTAGTTTAAGTCTTAGGGGTGTTAGTCACTTGTAAGATTACTTGTGCATTGTTAGTCACAACAGTTGTTGTGTGATTGTAATCAGTTGATTATAGTGAATTAAGTCCTTGTTGAGAAAGGCGAAATCACCTTCGTGGGTGGACTGGAGTAGTTTGAGTTTAAACGAACCAGGATAAAAATAATCGTGTCTTTCCATTATTGTTGAGACTTTAAGAAAAATAAAAATAGAAACTTATTCACCCCCCCCCCCCCCCCTTCTAAGTGTTTCCTCACCCTTCACCATTTAAGGATCAAAACCTCATAGTTCGTGGTAAAAATAACAAAAGGGTTTGTTGTGGTTGATTTTAGGAGAAAAGATATTTCGTTATCTTTTAGAGATAAAAGCTCAACTAATACCACCACAAGTATGAGAAGATGGATCTTGCATCATCATGAAGGAAAGGCTACTAACTTGGATATAAAGATCAACAAGTTGTCATTTAACATCTTCATGTGGAAAGAATCACATTTACTTCAACAGTTACTATAGGGATAGGAGAATTATATCTCAACTAATATAGGATATTTTATATCTAATCTCTTTGAGAAAAGTTTTAAATTGAAAAGTCGAGTGGCAAAAAGATTTGGGTGAGGTTCAGTCACTTTTAGTCTTTTGAAATTATTTTGATATTCTTAAGTGATTTGGAGCTTTTATTAAAGAAAGAAAGTTTGAAAATTCAATGACATAAAGTCAAGGTTTTTATATGAGAATGCTGAAAGTTTGAAAATGATTTTCAGGGTTAAAAGGTTTTTTAGAGTATATGATAATACATAGGGTAAACATTCACAAGGGATTTTATACAAATGGAAATGCACATGCTTATGACTATAAAGTCAACAATATTATCCTTTCCTTGGATTAATGGAAGTTTATGAAGGAAATATATCCTTAAAGACAAGTAAGCGTAAGACACATGGATAAACAATCAAGATAATCAAAGCATGTGAAGTTTTATGGATCATGAGTAATGAATTAGGGTTTTGAACAAGTTTATGATTTAAACATTAAAAAAGTCAAGTCCTAAACCTAATTTGTTAGAATAAGATTGGTTATGATCATATCTCAGAGTTTTGATGATAACAATAAAATATATTTTGTATAATTGATACTCTGATGAGCATATTTCTTTGTTTCAGATAATGTTCGGACTGAAGTATTTTCTAAGGTGAAAATCATTTTATGTGCTGAGCTGAATAAAAATGAAGAAGTTCTTTGATGAAAGAACTATTTATTTAGCACAAGTTCTGACGCTGGCTCTGATAAGAAACAATTCAAAGCATCCTTTAATCTTAGCAAGTTTCCATGCAAACTCTGTTCAGAAGTATTTTGCAAGCAAGCTCTGATGAGAAGTTATTTGCAAGCAAGATCTGAAGCAAGATCTAAAGCAAGTTCTGAAAGATTAAAGAAGCAATCAGTCTTGTCAAGTTTCAGGAAACAAGATCTGACAGTGTCGTTTGTTCATTTAATGCAAAAACGACTAAAGCACTCAAGTGTCTCTACGCTAGTTCATTGAAAGAAACAATAATAGCCAACACGCAAACATTAATTGCTCCTCACTTTTGAAGGCAGTAACGGTTGTTTTCCTCATGCTATAAATAGAAGATCATTTATTGCAAGCCAACAACTCACCAAAACCAAAAGAAACATCTTACGTGAAAATTATTCTGCTGCTCACAAATTACTTTGTTATTTTCACAAGTGCAAAACTTATCTTAGTGATAAATCACAGTTTGTGATATAACTTTCTAAGAAGCAATTTGTTCCACTATTGTAAATATTTAATTCTTGTATTTGTTCCTTGAGAGACCAAGTTTGGTCAGATTTCTCAAGAAGGCTAGGACTAGTTTGAGTCTTAGTTGTGTTAGTCACTTATAAGTTTACTTGCGCTTTGTATTGTTAGTCACAACAGTTTAGTTGTGTGATTGTAATCTGTTTGATTATAGTGAATTAAGTCCTTGTTGAGAAAGGCAAAATCACCTTGGCGGATGGACTGGAGTAGTTTGAGTTTAAACGAACCAGGATAAAAATAACTGTGTCTTTCCATTATTGTTGAGCTAGTAAGAAAAAGAAAAAGGAAAAACTTATTCAACCCCCCCCCCCCCCCCCTCTAAGTGTTTTCTCACCCTTCAATTGGTATCAGAGCTTTGTTAGAACAAGATTGGTTCTGATCATATCTCAGAGTTTTGATGATAACAATAAAATATATTTTATATAATTGATACTCTGATGAGCATATTTATTTGTTTCAGATAATGTTCTGACTGAAGTATTTTCTTAGATGAAAATCATTTTGACGTGCTGAGTTGAAAATAAATGAAGAAGTTCTTTGATGAAAGAACTATTTGTTTTAGTGCAAGTTCTGATACTGACTCTGATAAGAAACTAATTTATGCATCTTCTAAAGCTTAGCAAGTTTCCATGTGAACTTTGTTCAGAAGAATTCTGCAAGAAAGCGCTGATAAGAAGATTTGCAAGCATATTCTGAAGCAAGACGTGAAGCTAGTTCTAAAAGAATAAAGAAGCTAACAAGTCTTGTCAAGTTTCAGGAAACATGCTCTGACAAGTGTCATTTGCTCATTTAATGCAAAGACGGCTACATGCACTCAAGTGTTTATGCTAGTTCATTGGAAAATGCAATACTGCAAGCAAACACGCAAACATTAATTGCTCTCCACTTTTGAAGGCAGCAACAGTCGTTTTCTTCATGCTATAAATAGAAGATCATTTATTGCAAGCCAACTGCCCAACTACGTGAAAATATTCTGCTGCTCACAAATTATTTTATAAACACTTTGTGCAAAACTAATCTTAGTGAAAAATCACAGTTTGTGATATAGCTTTCTAAGAAGAAATTTGTTTCACTATCTGTAAAGATTTAATTCTTGTATTTGTTCCTTGAGAGACCAAGCTTGGTCAGATTTCTCAAGAAGGCTAGGACTAGTTTGAGTCTTAGTGGTGTTAGTCACTTGTAAGTTTACTTGTACTTTGAATTGCTAGTCACAACAGTTTGGTTGTGTGATTGTAATCTATTTTATTACAGTGAATTAAGTCCTTGTTGAGAAAGGCAAAATCACCTTGGTGGGTGGACTGAAGTAGTTTGAGTTCAAATGAACCAGGATAAAAATAACTGTGTCTTTCCATTGAGCCTTTAAGAAAAAGAAAAAGAAAACACTTATTCAACCCCCCCCCCCCCCCCCCTTCTAAGTGTTTTCTCACCCTTAAATTGGTATCAGAGCTTGATTCTGAGCGCAAACACTTAACCGTGTCAGGAAAAGATCCAGAAAGAAAACACAATGGCAACTGAACAAAACAACAATAACTACACCAAACCTCCAGTGTTTGATGGAGAAGATTTTGATTATTGGAAATATAGACTAGAAAGTTTCTTTCTAGGTCATGATAGTGATTTATGGGATATAGTCTTGGATGGTTACACATATCCTATAGATTCAGAAGGAAACAAGATTGATAGAAAAAATATGGATAGACAACAAAAAGCTGATTTCAAAAATCACCACAGAGCTAGAAATATTTTTCTAAATGCTATATCTAAAATGGAATATGAGAAGATCACAAATAGAGATACAATACATGATATGTTTGAGTCTCTCAAAATGACTCATGAAGGAAACACTCAAGTGAAGGAGTCTAAAGCTCTGGCTCTCATCCAGAAGTATGAAGCCTTCAAAGTAGAAGAAAGTGAATCTATAGAAGCTATGTTATCAAGGTTCCAAACTCTGATCGCTGGCCTGAGAGTTCTGAACAAGGGATACACTAAGGCATACCACGTTAAGAAGATCATCAGAAGTTTACCCAGAAGATAGGAATCTATGGTCACTGCTTTCAAAGTATCAAAAGATTTGAACAACGTGTCTCTTGAAGAACTCATCAGCACTCTAAGAAGTCATGAGATAGAACTTGATGAGCACGAGCCTCAGAAGAAAGGTAAGTCTGTTGCCCTTAAATCAATTAAAAAAATATGAAACTAACGCTTTTCAGGCTGAAGAAGGAAACTCTGAAGAATCTGCGTCAGAAGAAGATGAACTATCCTTGCTCTCCAGAAAGATCAACCAAATGTGGAAGCATGGACAGAAGAAGTTCAGGAACTTCAAGAAGTCAGAAGATAAACCAGAATCCTCTGGACACAAAAAGTCAAACAGAAGAGAGATAATTTGTTATGAATGTAAAGAACCTGGACACTACAAGAGTGATTGTGATACGGTGGGAGAACTGACTTGAGGTTTTGCGTTTGTGTTCGCAAATGTTTCGATTTAGCAAGAGTCGCCATCGACTTTTTATTTTATCCTAAGGAAAGGTCAAAAAGCACAGGAAAGACCTTTGAGATGTTTTCTTGGGTTCGGGGAGTAGATTATGAAAAGGGAAGGTGCAAGCACCCTTTTCATCCATGGTTATCCATGGGCTCTTAGTTACTTGTTTAGATCACTTGCTTTTGCTTTTCAATTGTTTGAAATGGTGCTTTGTGTGTGGTTTTGAAAGATGTTTTAAAAAGAGGTCATCGTGGTGGCAACCTTTGTAATGATTCTTGTTTGAATGTATACAAAGATGTATTTGTCTTTTGAAAAGATGTTCGATGTTTGAAAATTTGTTTTGGGAATTTGTTTTGAAATTGTGTTGTGAGGTGTGTTTGAAAATAGAAAGGATGTTTTGCAAGTTCTGATCAAGTAACTAAGAGTTATCTACCCTATTTTACTCAAAGATCTTTCCTATATGTTTTTAACCCTTTTAACAATGCTGTTTTACCATTGCATTTGGTAAACAACCTTGTATTAGGATGTTAAACGGGACAGGCGCGGGTCATCGTATGAACCATGATAGCAATTGTGATATGTATTTTGAGCAAATTTTTGTGGGACTAGATCATTTTTGTATAGGCAACCAAGATAGCATCATCGAGGGACTATGATCTTTTGTTTTGTTTTTGTTTTGCCAAAGTACTCAACATGCATAACATGGCCCATTTTTAAGGCAACAAGCGGATGAAACCCTAGGGCTGTAAGTGTGCATTGTGTATTGATTATCATGCATTTTTGTCTTTGCATTAGGTCAAGCTATTTGTTAATTTTGGATTTTTTGCATACAAACCCTAATCTCTAATCATGGCATAATTGAAAGCGTAAGTGCGTAAAATAAATCTACCACTATTACAACATGATTATGGGGATGGGGATACAATTTTTGAATGGGGATTATTTGACAAGAAATTAAAACCCTAATTTTACTATTACATCCAAATTGAATCAAATGGCATAAATAACAAATGAATAATGTTTAAATAAACAAATTAAATAAATATACAAAATAATATGAATATGCAAAAAAGGTTTTTGTTTATTTTCATGTATGTAAAAATATTTAAAAAAAAGAAATAATAAAAAAGGATTATTATTTTTTGTTAGGGGTAAACCCCAATTTTTAAGAATGTAAATATATTGACTATATTATTTATATATAATAAAATAAAATAGTGTATACACAAAAAATAAAAATATATTTTAGAAAAAGTATTATTTAAGTATAAATAATAATAAAAATAAAAGTATAGTATTTTTATGTTTTTTTATTCTAAAGCATCTATTAAATAAAATAAAAGTATGTATATATACAAGACCAAAATATATTTAGAATATGTAAATATGTATAATAAAAAAAAATATATATATATATACAAGACCAAAATATATTTAGAATAATATTTTTTTAATGTAAATAAAATAAAGAAATAAAAATAAAAGTATAATGGTTATTATATATTTATTTTCAAGTTTCCAATAAATAAAGTATATACTAATTAAATTATTTTTTATGTTAGAAAAAATAAAAATAAAATACAAAATAAATGTGAAAATTTATAAAAATATTTTTGGGTATTTTTTATATTTGGAAATAATAAAATAATATCAGAAATGAAAATAAAATACAAAAATATAAAAATATAAAGAAACTGGGCCAGGGGGTGCATTCAACAAAAGGGGGGGTGTCAAAAGCAAGGTTAGAACCAAGCCCAGTCCACTGACATCATCTTCAACCTCTTGTTCAAACAAAAACATGCGCCCTGTATAAAATGCCAGATCTTGCATATGTGCTCTAATGCAAAAACACATAACATCAAAGTTGTAGAGTTTTCCAAGACGAATTCAACCATATAAAAAACTTGTCCTAACTCTCAAAGACCAGAGAGAATTTCTCTGGCCCTAAATCTTAACCTATTTTTTTCAGGATGTTCATGGACCAAATTCTCTTAGCATGCTTAACTAAAATGAAAACTGAGCATATGTACAGCTTCATGGCTATGAATACTACATTTCTTATTCACAAACCTAAGTCTAAATGTTCCTAAATAGAGAGATAGGAAGTTGATAAAAACCTGTTTCAGCTGACTTCGTGTATGGCAATGTGGAGCTTTTCAACAAGGTCTGAGATGTTTGGGAGCTTGCTTGAACTTCCCCTAACATTCTCCAATGCCTAGCTTGCCTTGAATGTGCTTGAACAAGCCTACAGAACTCAACCTGTACAAGATGAAATCAAAAATGGAAAACCCTGTAAATGGAGTTACAGTTAGTGTTTAAGGGTTAGGGTAGCTTGGATAGGTTGTATGGAAGGTGTTTGAACAGGTTTGGGGCAAAACGCACGAGCAAATTGTGCTATGGAAACCAAACTGCAGGGAGTGCCCTGTTTTGCCAAATGAATATGATTTTGTGCTATAGGAGGTTTGAGGGCTCAAATGGTCGTGTTTCTGGCTCAAGGGGATGTGAGAAAGTTGTCTCAAAAGCTTGCACAAGTTGGTTTTCACAGATGTTCAAGTTCTAGTGTATTGGACATGTTTCTTGTCTTTTAAGCCAAAATGAACAATGATGTAATACAAGCCTGTACAGGCTATCTATCAGCCTGCCTCTTGTGATCTTGGCCCCTCAAGTTGGTGGATATTCTTTGCTACACAAGATATTGTTTCAGGCTCAAGAGATGTGGTTTTGACATAAAGCATATTTTGGCAAAAATGGTAATGTTGCTTTTTCTACTTAAGGATTAATCTTGTGTGCAATGCCCTAATGACCAAAACAAAACCTTAGACCAATGGATTTGAATTTAATTATTGAGTATGAAATGGTTTTGAGTCCTGTAATCTAGTGCAAAGCAAGCTGATTTGAATTTGCAACTTGTATCAATATGAACATGCCATGGATGAAAAGTGAGTTTTTGCGAACTTCAAGCCTTCGATTCTCCCTAACCACAAATGAGTTTGGAGAGTTCTTGGACATTTTGGAAAGCTTGAAACATTCTCTACATTCCATATTTGAAATGCAATTTGAGATTCCAAGTGGAACTATGTGAAAATGGCCATGAAGATAAGTCAAAATCCTGCCTAAACTAGGGCAAAATTTCACTAAGTTAAAAGTTTTAGGGACCCTTGTTCCAAAAATCATAACTTGAGATCTAAGCTTCTTTTAGGAAAACTTTGTGATTCAAATTTGTAGACTTTGTGGAGGACTACAACTTTCATGTTGAAAGTTTTATTTGAATCCAATTTCATCATGGTGAAAATGTTGGGCAAAGTTAGGAAAATTAAGAAAATTTCATAACTTAGAAATATTCTAAGTTATGAAAATTTTCAACTTTAAACCCTAATTTGCAAAATTGGGTTTCTTGATGAACAAGTTTCATGTTTTGACACATCTTGATAAAAAGTGACCCTTGGCACTTGATTTTGACCAAAAAGTCAAAGTTTGACTTTTCAGTGTACAGTCAAATTTGATCAATTGACTGAAAAATTCATCTGTCAATCTAATGCAATTGAGATCTTTTGAGCTTTGTGAATATGTCAAGATAATTCCATTGAGTACTTAAATCCATGCTTGAGCCTAATTTTCCATTGGATAGGTCAAAAATCAGAAATTGCCTTTGTGCAGTCAAAACCCTAAAAATGACCATTTTGCCCTTTTAATGATCTGATCAAATTTCTTGAGGAGTTATGGTCCAAACTTGATCAAATGGTTCATATGAGTCTATAATGTTGATGTGGGTCAAAAATCATGAGGTTTGACTATAAATTGGCCAAAGTTGACTTTTTCCCCAATACAGCTGATTTCTAGGTCAACTGTCCAGTTGACTGGGCAAAAATTTGATTCAAAGCTTGAAACTTGGTATGGAAAAATTTATGAGTCAAATATGAAGTATGAAAGTCACTTTGAGCATTAGAAGTCCAAAATTCCTTATGCAAACTCAAACCCTAATTTAGGTCATCAGTGCAAGAAGATGTCTTGAGCAGTGCAAAACTCTAATCCTGTCTGGAGTTCAAAGAGTCTTGTGAGGGGAAATCTTGATAAAATGAGAGGGAAAATTTTGGGGTACAACAGTTGCCCCTGTTCAATCTTCTTGAACCTGAAGAGTTAGATTGGCGAGTTTTCCTTTCGTGACTCGAAGGTAAAAGAGGATTGGACACTAGAGTGCCCGTAAATTTGCACTCGCCAAAATGTAGCTGAGGGAATGGGCTTAAAGATGCCATTTGGAGATGGTAGAATCTTGATGGAGATGGGCTTAAATATGCCATCCAAGACTTGTTTGTTGAAAATCAGGAGAATGAATGTCAGAATGGTATCCATGTCTGAAACGTATCTGAGTTGTATCTAGAGATTGGATTTGTATGAGCAAAGGAATGGCGTCCGTGTCTGGAGCGTATCTGAGTTGTAACTGTATTTGATTCTTGAATGAATATCAGAATGACTGCCGTGTCTGGAGTGTATCTGTATTGTATCTGAATTCTGAATGGGCGACAGAAAAAACATCCGTGTATGGAGCATCTCTGGGCTGGGGATAAATTCTGAATGAGTGACATGAGGGCAACCGTGTCTGGTGCGTATCTGGACTGTATCTAAAGTTGATACATGTATGAGTAGCAGAATGACTTCCGTGTTTGGAGTGTATCCGTACTATAATTGGGATATGAATAAGTGACAGAATGACTTCTGTGTCTGGAGTGTATCTGGACTTGAATTTGATAGTTGAATTTGAATGAGAAATAGAATGGCTTCCGTGTCTGGAGCGTATCTAGTCTGTATTTGATTGATGAAGTCTAAATGAGTAGTAGAATGACCTCCGCTTCTGGGGTGTATCTATATTGTATCTGAATAAGAGATCCGAATAAGTAGTAGAATGACTTCCATGTCTTGGAGTGTATCTGTACTGTATCTGAAATCTTTGAATAGTTGTTAACGATAGCTTTCAATCTCATCCTGAAAAGGGTAAAATGTTAGCTGAAACACAAAGTTATGTTGCATGACATGTATGATGCAATAAAATGTGTTCTATCAATGTTTATGATATATGAATGTAATGGATGCGCATGTAAGCTGATTAGCTGTCTTGCTGAGGAAAATAAATCCTTGATAGCTAGAGATAATGAAATCTTTGACTGTTGCTGGGGAAAATAAATCCTTGACCGCTGTTGGAGATTCAAAATCTTTGATTGCTGAGAATGAGAAATCCTTGGACCACTGTTGGGGGGTAGAAAATCCTTGGCGACTTGTGTGGATTAATAAGAACTTTGACAACTTCTGTGGGGATGTGAGAATCCTTCATGACTTTCATGGGGATATAGGGATCCTTTAAGTCTGCTTGGGAAACCTGCTTGAGGAATCCAGAGAATTTTGATGACTATGGCTGGGGAATAAGGAAAACTCTGACGATCTCTACTGGGGAATTGAAACCTGGAAGGCTTCAACTGGAGAAATGAGAATGAGAATCTTCGATCTGCTGGGAAATAACTCTGTGGGGAGAATGTTTATTCTGTTGAAGAGTTCTCAAGGGCTTGGGTTGCATGCCAATCTACTGAGTGAAATTCTGGCAGCAGATACTCAATGTCACAGTGAATGTTATGACACCGTATCTGACTTTCTATAAGACAGTAAATAAAAATAGTAAAGAACACAGTCAATTGTTTACCCAGTTCAGTGTGAAACAACACCTACTCTGGGGGCTACCAAGCCAGGGAGGAAATCCACTATAAGAGATATTAATTCAGGAATAAACCAACCAGTTTATCTCCTTCACTTAAGACCTACCCAATGCAACTTCAATCTAAGTTCAACTTAAACCTGAGTTCCTACTCACTCCCCCTCAATCACAGCAGTGATACTTAAAACAATTGACTAATGAAATAATGAAGACACTCTTCAGAACATACACTTGATTATGCTTCACAGCTTTTTAATCAAGTAACACAAACACTCGTGCTTCACAGCTTTGAGTGATACATAAACCTAACTTGACTTTGCTTCAAAGCTTTAGTCAAGAGACACAAAACACTCTTGCTTCAAAGCTTTGAGTGATACAAAAACCCTTACAATCAAAACCTATTCCAAGTCACTTATCACAATGATACTTGCTTGGATTACAGCAGTTAAAACTATACAGCTCCTAATTGATCTTCAGTCGAAAGAGTTACTTTGCAACCAGCATTCCTGTTGAATATATATGCAGCTGTTTCTTCAGTTAGGGTTTCCACAAAAAGCTAGGGTTAATTAGGTTTAACCTTAAGACTTGGTCACAAGACTTTATCAACCAGATTAGGGTTGAGCTAGGTTAACCCAAAGTCCACGAGAGATTCTGTTCTGGAAGGAATGAGCCATCTTTCTGAAAAATCTCAGAATTAACCAAACTGCATATCTGTTAGATCAGTACAGGATATCTTAACATTTGTTATGACATCAGAATTCCTGTTTACTGATTTTGGTAGAAGGCAATAAATGTGATCATTGCAAAATGCTCAGATACACACTCATAAACAGTAGCTACTGTATGCCATACTTTTTCTGCATAAAGTACCTAATAATCCAGAATGTTATGACATCAGTCATGACATTTACACACCTGGTTTTACCAAAAATACATGCCAATAACTAAACACTTACAAACTCCCCCTGTGGCAGATTTTTGGCTAAAACCCCTAAGCAATCAGAGAATAGAGAGCAACAGAATGAATATGACTGCAGAAAAAATATGATGTCTACCAAGTAATTAACTCAAAATATCTCCCCCTCTTTAGCCACAAATAGGCCAAAGATACATGTACTTATATGTTATACAGTCATCCAAAATAAGTAATAAAAACAACAAATAAAATCTGAAAACACTTGCATCAACAGGAACCAGCATCAGGCTTGTCAACTCCACCAAACTTTAAGCACTGTCATCTTCAGAGGAGCTACTTTCTTCAGCATTGAGCTGATCTTCAGCAGCACCCTCTTCCCTTCTGTTTCCTTCAGTCTCCTCTTGTTCTAAGCTGGCAATTAGGTTTTCTAGAGACTTTTTCCTTGTCTCCAACTCTTTGCAGGTCTCTTTCAATACAACTATAACATCAGATGTCTTGGACTGAGTTTTTACAGATGATGTCTCAGCTGATGTTATGACAATGTCAGGAACATGAGATCCCTGAAATAGCTTGTAGTGTAACCCAAGAGCAGGAGCTCTTTTGCAAGCAGTATCTCTTTCCACCAGGATATCAGGGTACTGAGCAAGGATAATTCCACATAGGAGGGAGGGAAAGGCAATGGGGCCTTTAACAGCATAGCTACCAGCATGTTTTAAAGTTTGATCAAAAATATACCTTCCATAGTCAAATTCAGTCTTGGTTCCAACAGCATAAATGAATCTCCCCAATCCTGTGGAGATGGTTGATTTATGGTTGGTAGGGACCCAGTTGGCTGCACCAATCTTGTGCAGGATGGAAAATTTCATGCT
Source organism: Vicia faba (assembly GCA_948472305.1). Lineage (NCBI taxonomy): Eukaryota > Viridiplantae > Streptophyta > Magnoliopsida > Fabales > Fabaceae > Vicia > Vicia faba. The sequence continues at coordinate 15,571,837 of OX451739.1, read as the reverse complement.
TAGTTTGCTGGCATTCAGCTTGCCTTTTAAGGGCCAGCACTTGACTTGTCTTGCTGTGATGGTTTGGCAAAATTCATTGTCAGTGACTTCTAGTTCAGGGTAAGCCTCATTTGATCTTCCAAGAAATTTGTTAATTTCAGATGGATAGAAATTAACCCTTCTTCCTATCACATAGACACATTCAAAGTCAGCTGACCTTCCATCAGCACATTCATCAGACAAATTCACTATGAATTCCTTGACCAGATTTTCATAGCATTTGGTAAATTTTACCACAGTCTTCATTAGTCCAGCAGCTTTGATCAAGTCCATGATTTCCTTGCAATCCATGGCACCATTGTTTAGTTCTCTTTCCAAGGATATTCTCTTCAAGCAAACATACTTCCATCTGTTGGCATTTTCAGGGTGGTGAAATGAAATGTTGTCAGTGGGGACTTCAGGAACTCTAGCCATTTTTCTGGAAGGGAGTTTCCTTCTGAGAGGAATGTCTTCAGCATCAATTTCAAATTCTGATTCCTCATCAGAATCAGAAGGCTCAGGTTCTTTTCTCTTCTTTGTTATTGGTTGTCTTGCAGGCTTTGAGAGACTCCCAGTATGCACTTGGGCTTTCACCTTCCCTTTGGACAGTCCAGTCTTCACAGTTTCTGCACCAGTCTTGCCTTCAGACCTGGTTTTCTTATCAGCGGGTTTCTCTTTGGTCAGACATTTTGCAGCATCCTGATTACCCTTTCTGTTCATCATTCTCCTAGCTATGCTAGGGTTGATATTAGCAATTAGATCATTGTCTGAGTATTCCTCATCCACATCAATAACAGGTGGTTCAACATTCTTCTCTGAAGGGTTCTGAATATCATCAAGGTTTTCAGATGATTTTTGAATGTTGTCATTTGGTGTCTCAACATTCTCAGAGACATCTGGATTTGCTTCAACATTTGGGCTTGCTGATTCTTGATTTAATGGAACAGAAATCCCCGGTACAAAGTGGTTCTCACTCAGGATTCTTGTAACAAGCCTAGCTATTGCTTGATGTACATAAGCTGATCCTTCCCTATTTGGTACAGAAGATGAAGGTTGAGAGGGATTACCGGATGAAGTAGCTTGAGACCTTCCTGCATGCCTTGTTCTCAGCTTTTTGACCTTGGAGGGGTTAGTTGCCATTTCTCTAAGAGGAGTAATCTCCAGGACTTCAGAATCCATGCATGAGGTGATTGCCCGAGAATCTTGATCAGATGATGAAGATGAAACGATCGTCTTGGATGAGGATGATGTTTGAGACATTTTGATTGACTTAGAAAACCAGTAGCAACTAGAGAGAAAACTTTGATTGAGAGAAAGGGATTTGTTGCAAAGTCGATAGAGGAAGGAGGCAAATGAGTGTCTATTCAACTTCTTAATAATTTTGAAAGAATTGGGAAAACATATGATTAACCCACTCAAAATAGACTTAACAAAAATAACTCCTTCAACCCTTGTTTTAAGCAAAATTAATTGCTACAATTTCTCATGTTGGCAAATACCCAACTTGCCCCTCAAGTTTTCAAATTGATTTGCATCAAGTGCCTTGGTAAAAATGTCAGCCAGTTGTAGCTCAGTGGCAACATGTTCCAGATTAATTGTTTTCTCCTCTACAAGGTCTCTGATTAAGTGATGTCTAATGTCAATGTGCTTGGACCTGCTATGCTGAACAGGGTTCTTAGAAATGTTGATTGTACTCAGATTGTCACAGTACAATGTCATAACATCTTGTGTGACATTATACTCAGTGAGCACCTGTGTCATCTAGATAATTTGAGAACAGCTACTACCAGCTGCAATGTATTCAGCTTCAGCACAAAAATGTAAAGGAAGTCTTTTGGCATGTATCATAGCTCTGGCAGATTCCTGTATGGTCCTATTTTTCCTCTCTTCAACTCCATTTTGTTGAGGAGTTATAGGAGAAGAGAATTCATGACTAATTCCTTCTGAGGAACAGAACTCATTAAACTTATTGTTTTCAAATTCCTTGTCATGATCACTTCTGATTCTGACAATACACCCTTCTTTTTCTCTTTGAATTCTTTTGCACAGTTCTTTAAAAACTTCAAACACATCAGATTTTTCCCTAATGAAGTTAATCCAGGTGAATCTGGAAAAGTTATCCACCACAACATAGGCATATCTCTTTCCACCAAGACTTTCCACCTGCATTGGTCCCATATGAAGAAGTTCTAGAACCTTAGAGGTGGTCAGATGTCTTGACTTTGGATGTGACATCCTAGTCTTCTTACCAACCTGACATTCACCACAAACTCTCCTTTCATCAATTTGCAGTCTTGGATTCCCTCTGACTGCCTCCATAGAGATAATCCTTTTCATTCCTCTTAGATGAAGATGGCCAAGTTTTTGGTGCCACAGTTTCACCTCTTTTTCTTCTTTGGCAATAGAACACACAGTGGAGTAATTAGTGTTCTCAGGCTCCCACAAGTAACAGTTGTCTTTAGATCTGACTCCTTTCATTACAACTTCTTGTTTTTCATTAATTACAAGACATTCAGATTTTGAGAAGTTGACCTTGAATCCTAGATCACATAATTGACTGATACTAATGAGATTAGCAGTCAGGCCTTTTACCAATAGTACTTCATTCAGATTTGGAACTCCAGGGCAGTCCAAATTACCAACTCCTTTGATTTCACCTCTAGCACCATCTCCAAAGGTCACATAACTAGTGGTGTGAGGTTTAACATTATTGAGAAGGTTCTTGATTCCAGTCATGTGCTTAGAACACCCACTGTCAAAGTACCAGTCTTCCTTTGCAGAGACTCTCAGGGAAGTGTGGGCTATCAGGGCAGTATCCTTTTTCTTCCATTGAGGAGTATGTGGTACCCTGTTAGACTTAGGTTTGACACCTGGGTTCTGATTAGGGTATCCATACAATCTGAAGCAGAAAGGCTTTATGTGACCAAACCTCCCACAATGATGACATCTCCATCTTTGGTACTTTTTCTTCCTATTTCTCTGTTCCCGATGTTGAGTGTTATGTTGTGACATCTGCTTTGACATTTGTTTATCAGACCTGATCTTCTTGTCTGCACCAGATTTCTTTGCTGCCACAAATCCTAGACCAGACTTGTTTCTCACATTTTGTCCAACCTGAAGGATTTCTTCCAATTTGTCAGTTCCATTTGTCAGCATCTTGACAGATTTGGTCATCTGGTTCAGTTTTGAGTTCAGCATTTGAACTTCCCCTTCTAGATGACTTATAGTTTCAAGGTCTGCCCTTTTTTCAGTCTCCAACTTTATGATGAGTTTTGTTTGTCTCTCATTTTGCACACAGACTTCAGCACTTCTGATACACAATTTCTTGTAAGTATCAACCAGTTCTTCAAATGTCACTTCCTCATCACTAGTGTCACTTTTAGAGGTACAAACACCAGTTAGTGCAGTAACTAGTTTGGCAGATTCTTCTTCAGAATTACTTTCTGAATCACAGTCAGACCAGGTAGCAGTCATTCCTTTCTTTTGTTTCTTAAGAAAGGTAGGACATTCAGCTCGAATATGCCCATATCCTTCACAACTATGGCATTGAATTCCTCTGCCTTGATTTCCCTTCTCTTCATACCTTGGTCTTCTGCTGGAGTCATAAGATCTGTTAATGTCAGAGGGGATGTTCTCAACATTTGACCTTGACTTTGGATCCATTCTCTTGATGAGTTTGTTGAATTGTCTTCCAAGCATGGCTATAGCTTCTGAAATATTTTCTTCTTCATCCTCCTTGTTTTTATCTTCAGAGTTGGATACAAGTGCTATGCTCTTGTTTTTCTTGTCAACATTGTCACTGATCCCCATCTCAAAAGTCTTAAGAGACCCAATGAGTTCATCCACCTTTAACTTGCTGATATCCTGGGCTTCCTCTATAGCAGTTACCTTCATTGCAAATCTTTTAGGCAGGGATCTGAGAATCTTTCTCACCAGTTTTTCTTCAGACATCTTTTCTCCCAATGCTCCTGAGGTGTTGGCAATCTCCAAGATGTTCATGTGAAAGTCATGAATGGTTTCATCTTCCTTCATCCTTAGGTTCTCAAACTTGGTAGTCAGCATCTGAAGCCTTGACATTTTTACTTTGGATGTGCCCTCATGGGTAGTTTTGAGAGTGTCTCACACTTCCTTGGCCAGTTCACATTGATGTACTAGTCTGAATATGTTTCTATCAATTCCATTGAACAAGGAATTTAAAGCTTTGGAATTACCCAGGGCTAACTCATCTTCTTCTTTGCTCCATTCTTCCTCAGGCTTCAGACTGATTGTCCCATCTTTCTCAGTTATGGTGGGATGATTCCATCCTTTGTCAGCAGCTCTCCAAGCCTTTTTGTCCAGTGATTTTAAGAAGGCAATCATACGAGGTTTCCAGTAGTCATAATTTGTTCCATCCAGAATGGGTGGTCTATTTCCAAAAACTCCTTCTTTGTCCATAGTGCCAGAAAGTGATATCCCTAGATCTCACCCAGTAATACAGGCAGGGTGCCTGCTCTGATGCCAATTGAAATTCTGGCAGCAGATACTCAATGTCACAGTGAATGTTATGACACCGTATCTGACTTTCTATAAGACAGTAAATAAAAATAGTAAAGAACACAGTCAATTGTTTACCCAGTTCAGTGTGAAACAACACCTACTCTGGGGGCTACCAAGCCAGGGAGGAAATCCACTATAAGAGATATTAATTCAGGAATAAACCAACCAGTTTATCTCCTTCACTTAAGACCTACCCAATGCAACTTCAATCTAAGTTCAACTTAAACTTGAGTTCCTACTCACTCCCCCTCAATCACAGCAGTGATACTTAAAACAATTGACTAATGAAATAATGAAGACACTCTTCAGAACATACACTTGATTATGCTTCACAGCTTTTTAATCAAGTAACACAAACACTCGTGCTTCACAGCTTTGAGTGATACATAAACCTAACTTGACTTTGCTTCAAAGCTTTAGTCAAGAGACACAAAACACTCTTGCTTCAAAGCTTTGAGTGATACAAAAACCCTTACAATTAAAACCTATTCCAAGTCACTTATCACAATGATACTTGCTTGGATTACAGTAGTTAAAACTATACAGCTCCTAATTGATCTTCAGTCGAAAGAGTTACTTTGCAACCAGCATTCCTGTTGAATATATATGCAGCTGTTTCTTCAGTTAGGGTTTCCACAAAAAGCTAGGGTTAATTAGGTTTAACCTTAAGACTTGGTCACAAGACTTTATCAACCAGATTAGGGTTGAGCTAGGTTAACCCAAAGTCCACGAGAGATTCTGTTCTGGAAGGAATGAGCCATCTTCCTGAAAAATCTCAGAATTAACCAAACGGCATATCTGTTAGATCAGTACAGGATATCTTAACATTTGTTATGACATCAGAATTCCTGTTTACTGATTTTGGTAGAAGGCAATAAATGTGATCATTGCAAAATGCTCAGATACACACTCATAAACAGTAGCTACTGTATGCCATACTTTTTCTGCATAAAGTACCTAATAATCCAGAATGTTATGACATCAGTCATGACATTTGCACACCTGGTTTTACCAAAAATACATGCCAATAACTAAACACTTACACCGAGGAATCGGAGGAATTTGGATAGTACTCCATCGGGGTTTAAAGATTGAAGTTTTGGACTCCGTTGAGGAAGAAAGTTTTATCTTCGTAGAGGGTTGTAGTTCAACATTTTTTGGCTCCGCTAGGGGTTGGGAGTTTGGAAACTTAGTTCTGACGGGGATTTCGAAACTTAACTCCGCTGGGGATATGTATTTCAAGGTTTTAGCTTTGTTGAGAATCTGAATGACATACTGTATGGGATTTCTTCTGGAACATCCTAAAGACGTTTTCCTATACTTTCAACCTATTAGTAATTATCCTTTCTCATTTTGTTTTATTTGTAGGCAGTGATTATATTCAAATGCATATGCTTATTTTAATAAATCATTGGACGTTTTCAAATAAAACACAAGTGTAAAAAAGAAAGAAAAAAAAACAAACAAATTTCTGCACTTTGAAGTATCTTTGTATTAACTTTTCGTAAGTATTTTGTACAAAGGAGACAGACATCCTAGTAAGAGAATGTTGTCATAAAAAATGAGAAAAATTTATACAAAGAAAGATGGCTATGTGTAACAATTCCATGGGTATCCCATTCTGCTATAGCCTTCACAACTCTGAGTATCTTGTCCATTCGTTGCTTCGTCCGCAGATGATTGGATTGATCAGAAGCTTGGAGCTTGTCCGTGAAGAGATTGTCCTTAAAGTGATCCGATGAGACATAGTCATATGCTTTAATTCCCTAACTTTTGCCTGGATCGCCCTTTCGGGTTTTCAGTCCACCGGGAAACCCTTTTTTGCCCAAGTCGCCCTTTTGGGTTTTCAACTTGCCTGGTGTACACATTTTTTGTTTTATCCCTATTTTTTGCCTGAACCGCCCTTTCGGGTTTTTGATTCACCGAGATGCCCATTTTTGCCCAAGTCTCCCTTTCGGGTTTTCAACTTGTCGGGTCATTTATGCGTAGTATCTTTTGACTATGTCTGCGTTCGCAGGGTGCGGCAGGTCTTCACCGTCCATGGTGGTCAGAATCATTGCCCCACCAGAAAAGATGTTTTTGATCACAAATGGTCCTTCGTAAGTAGGAGTCCATTTTCCCCCGGGATCACTTTGTGGCAAGATGATCCGCTTGATTACAAGGTCTCCGACTTGATATACTTGTCTCTTGACTTTCTTGTTGAAGGCCTTGATCATACATTTTTGATACGCCTGACCATGGTAAACAATAGTAAGTCGCTTCTCGTCAATCAAGTTAAGTTGATCAAGCCGGGTCTGAATCCAATCGTCTTCACTCAAACCAGCATCTTTCATGATTCTCAAGGAGGGAATATGAACCTCGATAGGTAAAACAACCTCTATGCCGTATACCAAAGAAAATGGGGTTGCCCCAGTTGAAGTGTGTGCCGTGGTACGGTACCCGTGCAGAGCAAACGGTAACATCTCATGCCAGTCCTTGTAGGTGACAGTCATTTTTTGAATGATCTTCTTGATACTTTTGTTCGCAGCTTCCACAACACCATTCATCTTAGGCTGATAGGGAGATGAATTGTGATGTTGAATCTTGAACTGCTCGCATAGAGAAGTGATCATAGTATTGTTTAAATTTGTACTGTTGTCCGTAATGATCCTGTCGGGGACACCATACCGGCATATGAGGTTTTGCTTGATGAAGCGGGCAACCATATTCTTTGTAACGGAGGCGAAGGAAGCTGCTTCGACCCACTTGGTAAAGTAATCAATGGCCACCAGGATGAAACAGTGTCTATTGGATGTTGTAGGCTTGATCTCTCCAATCATGTCGATTCCCCACATCGCGAATGGCCAAGGAGATGTTAAGACATCGAGAGGAACTAGGGGAATATGTACCTTGTCAGCATAGATTTGACATTTGTGACAAGTACGAGAGTGTTGATGACAATCAGCTTCCATGGTAGACCAGTAGTAGCCTGCCCGTAGAATCTTCTTAGCCATCGTATGACCACTTGAGTGGGTGCCAAAGGTGCCATTATGTAGTTCAACCATGATCTACTCAGCTTCAATCTTGTCCACACATCGGAGTAGGACATAATCAAGATTGCGCTTGTATAGGATACCATTGCTCAGAAAGAACTTGGCCGCGAACCTCCTTAAGAACTTTTTGTCGTTGACTGAAGCTCCTTCAGGGTATTCTTGTGCTTCGAGATGCCTTTTGACGTCATGAAACCAAGGTCGGTCAACCACTTCTTCGATATTAATCCCATGACAATGTGCAGGTTCGTCCATTCGTTCAATGGCGATTTGAGGTGCCTCATCGTCCCAGTTAAGTTTAAACATGGATGACATTGTAGCTAGCGCATCTGCTAGCTGATTCTCTTCTTGCGGGAAGTGCTCAAAGGTAATCTGCTCGAAATGTGGTAACAATGTCAAGACATGTTCTTTGTATTGGATGAGTTTTGGATGTTTAGTATCCCACTCTCCTTTGATTTGAATGATAACCAAAGCTGAGTCCACAAATACGATCAAAGATTAGATTCCTAAGTCAATAGCGGCCTTGAGACCAAAGATACAAGCCTCATACTCGGCCATGTTGTTGGTGCAGCTGAAGTAGAGTCTAGCAGTGAAAGGTGTATGGCAACCTTCTGGAGAGATAAGTACCGCGCCGATACCGTTGCCAAGTGCATTTGAAGCACCATTAAAGTGCAGGGTCCATCGGGATCCTTGTTCAGGTCCGTCATACGGTTCGTTACCTTTAATGTTGTCCAATGTCATAATATCCTCGTCAGGGAAGTCGGACCTTATAGATTGGTAATCTTTGACGGCTTGATGAGCTAGATGGTCAGCTAGTACACTCCCCTTTATAGCTTTTTGGGTTGTGTACTGGATATCATACTCTGTTAGGATCATCTGCCATCTAGCGATTCTTCCGGATAAAGCATGCTTCTCGAAGATGTACTTGATCAGATCCATTTTGGAAATTAGCAAAGTGGTATGTGTCAACATATACTGCCTTAGTCGGCGAGCATCCCATACCAAAGCGCAGCAAGTTTTCTCGAGCAGTGAGTAGCGAGTCTCACAGTCGGTAAACTTTTTGCTAAGGTAATAAATGGCATGCTCTTTTTGACCAGACTCGTCATGTTGGCCCAGTACGCACCCTATTGAGTTATCTAAAACAGTCAGATACATGATTAACGGTCTTCCTTCGACGGGTGGCATCAAGATAGAAGGTTCCAACAAATATTCCTTGATCTTATCGAAAGCAGATTGACAGTCATCATTCCATTCAACCACCTGATCTTTCTTCAACAGCTTGAAGATTGGCTCACAGGTAGATGTTAGGTGGGAGATGAACCTTGCGATGTAGTTTAGGCGTCCCAAGAAACCTATGACCTCCTTCTCAGTGCGAGGGGAAGGCATTTCTTGTATAGCTTTGACTTTAGCAGGATCAACCTCGATGCCTTTGTTACTGACGATGAATCCCAAAAGTTTACCGGACCTGACTCCGAAAGTGCACTTGCTAGGGTTTAGTCTGAGCTTGTATTCCTTTAATCTGACAAACAGCTTTTGCAGATGGTCGAGGTGTTCTTCTTCTGTCTGTGAACGGGCTATCATGTCGTCTACGTAGACTTCAATCTCATGATGTATCATGTCATGAAACAAAGCTACCATGGCTCACTGATAGGTTGCCCCGACATTCTTCAGTCCGAATGGCATCACTTTATAACAAAAGGTACCCCACTGCGTAACAAAAGTAGTCTTCTCCATGTCTTCGGGGGCCATTTTGATCTGGTTGTACCCTGAAAATCCATCCATGAAAGAGAATACCTTGTGTTGAGCTGTGTTGTCAACCAAGATGTAAATGTGTGGTAGTGGAAAATCATCTTTAGGGCTAGCCCTGTTTAAGTCTCTGTAGTCCATATACATCCTGACTTTGCCGTCCTTCTTAGGCACGGAAACAATGTTAGCAACCCATTGTGGATAGGAAGTAGCAGCAAGAAAGCCAGCATTGAACTACTTCATCACTCCAGCTTTGATCTTTTCAGACATATCGGGCCTCATCCGACGGACTTTCTGTTTGATTGGTGGACAGTATTGTCTTGTAGGGAGACGGTGAAGCACAATATCTGTGTCAAGTCTCGGCATGTCTTCAGAGGACCAGGCGAAGATCTCAACATATTCATTCAACAGCTGAACTAAGTGCTCTTTGACACTTGGCTCCAGGTTGGAACCCACTTTAACCTCCTTTATGTCTTCGGAAGTACCCAAATTGATAGTCTCTAACAACTCTTCATGGGGCAGAATAGTTGTTATACCCCAAAATTTGCCCTCTCATGTTTTCCAAAGTCTTACCCCTGCATGGTTGACCAGAAACCCTTGCCTAAGGAAAAAGAAAATTTTTGAGTGGTGCTTTAAGAACTTCGATTGGCATTCTGAAAGACCCTTCGATTGGTATTCTGAAGGAGCATTTCGATTGGCATTATGGACAAGCACTTCGATTGGCATTATGTCAAGGCCTTCGATTGGCATTCTGAAAGACCCTTCGATTGGTATTCTGAATGAGCCTTTCGATTGGCATTATGGACAAGCACTTCGATTAGCATTGTGTCAAGGCAGCTTCGACAGGCATGGGAACCATGTCCTTCGATTAGCATGAACAGCACCTTTCGATTGGCCTGTTAACAAAGCCTTTCGATTGGCCTGTTAACAAAGCCATCTAGAGGGCACTCAAAAAACATGTCCAGGTACACTGAACATGAGAAAATGGCATGTTTCCCTTGCAAATATAGAAATAATTAAATGCTGATTGTGGATTTAATTCCTGAGTTAAAGGCCAGATTCTTGCCTTTTCTGTTCCTAAAGAGCTGATTCGACCAGAGTGATTCTGTGCAACTCAAGACCATTCGAAGAAGCATTCAGAAGGCCTATTCGAAGGGTACATAAGAAGTCCATTCGAAGGAGGCAAATCAAGACCAATCGAAGAGCAGGGCCTGAAGGCATTCGAAATTCAAAAGTGTCCAGGTTCATTCAAGAGACATGAATATTTCAAAAAAGGAAATTATTTAATGTGTCTGATTCTTGTCTCATGGCTTTAAAGGCCTGTTTAATGGGTTGTCTCTTGCCGTTACTAGACCCCCACACTCCTATAAATACAGGGGCAAGCATGCAGTGCAAACACATGAAAAAACACACAAAAATAGAGAAAAGAAAAAACAGAGGATTTGGAGATACGTTGCTGTGATCGGTGGAAATAGAACTGACTGTTTTTTAGCTGGTTCGCGAAATGTCGCGGTAAGCAAGAGTCACCACCGTCTTTTATGTTCTCCAACAAGGAAAGGACAAAAGCACAACAAAATTCCTTTTCGAGATGTTTCTCGGTTCGGGAGGTAGATTATAAAAAGGGAAGGTGTTAGCACCCTTTCTATCCGTGGTTATCCACGGGCTCTTAGGTACTTGCTCACTATGTTTTCAAAAAATGTTTTCTTTTCTTGTGTTTGTGGGTTTTGAAAAAAAGTTTGTTTGAAAACTTCGTTTTAACTCTTGTATCAGTCCTCAAGAGTGTATGAAGTATTGTTTGAAAACTTTTTGAAAGTGTGAGTGTGAAAAGATTGTTTTTGTTTTTTGAGAGAGCAAGTACCCATGAGATCTACCTGCTCTAAGGAATTAGGCTGTGTAAGAGTCCTTTAAACAATGCTATCCCACTATTGAGAAGTAGGTAGCACCGTCGTTGGAGGCGTTCGGGTCAATTCGATTATAGGGACAATGTGGTCACCAAAGCAATAGTAGGACACCTTAGCGGTAACCCTAATTTCCTAGATCCTTTTTATCCGAGGAAACCGTTTCGAGGCAACTGGATCTTTAGACAGGAGGGCGACCTCTAAAACACCCTATACTTGACGACCATGTTCGAGGCAACCAAGTGAGGCGTACCCTAGGAGTGGCATGTGCATGTGTGTCAGGTTTCAGTTTATGTTTATCTTGTACATGTTATTTGTGAGCTACGGATTAATTCTATTTTGAGAACAAGTCTTGTCATGCATAGCAATTAATAATTGCGGAAAGTAAATTGCGGAAATTAAATCTAAACTATTACAAGGCGTCGGGTATTTACATCGCCAAAAATAAACCATTTAATTTAAATTGCGGAAAGTAAAATAAAGCAATAAATAATTAAAGTCCTAATTAAAGTTATTACATTCCGGAAGCAAGTACAATAATATGGAAAAATGGATCGCGTGCGGGAAATTAAATCGGATGCGAGTTTTTTTTGGGGTTTTGACCCTTTTTTGAAAGAAAGTGATTTTTTTAGTTATTTCTGAATTAAATAGAATTAAATTAAATGAACAATTAAATTAAATTAAATAATGAAAATATTTTTAGATTTTTGAGTTTTTAAAGAAATAAAATAAATTGAATTAATGCTAATAAAAACCTAATATTCCAAATTGATTTTAAATATTGCAAAAAATATTAAAAGTTAAATCTAATTAAAGCTAAATTGATTAAATTAATTTATTTACAAAAATAAAAGTGATGAAGTTAATTTTAATAAATAAAATATTTTTTGTGTTTTTGATTTTATTAGGCAAAAATGTTTATTGGTTAGTGATTAATAAAAATAATAACGATTAATTAATTAAAGGAACATAATACAAATAGAGAGAAAGTTTAGGAGTATACGGGCCTGATTGGAGGGGTGAAACAGCTGTTGGCGTCATGTGTAAACTGTTTTGTTTTGGCCATTTGTGTTTTGGCTTTTGGCCATTTGTGCTCTGGCCTCAACGTTCCTTAACCTTCTCAGGATGTCTGCCTCGCCATGTATTGGTGTCATGTGTAAACTGTTCTGTTTTGGCCTTTTGGCTTTTGGCCATTTGTGTTTTGGCCTCAACGTTCCTTAATGAACCTGCATGGGATCCTGTCTAAATCTGCAGTGTTGAATCTCATGAACACATTAGATAAATTACTATATATCATAAAATACAAATAAAGCCAACATATGAAGAAATTTAATGTTTAGGTCAATATGGCATGTATGAATGATTATACCCTTTTGATCATGGAGATCAAATCAACCTTATCCTTACTGGAAAAGTAGTGACATGAATGCTTTTATGCCCTTTTGATCATGGAGATCAAGCCAGCCTTACCCTTACTGAAGAAGTAGTGAGATGTTGGTTTGTAACTGAGATGGTTTGTTTGTAGTGAGATGTTGGTTTGTAACTGGGATGACTTGTTTGTAGTGAGAGAGGGATTTGTAATAAGGATTTCAAGGTTTTAGGGTTCTTGAAAGAATTTGATATTCTGGCAGTGTTGTGGCAAGGTTTTTTTCTCTTCTTCGGTTTGTGTAAAAAGAAAGTGATTATATAATGGAAATTAGAGTAAAGAAAATGGGCTTTGAATGTGCAATTGGGCCTCCAATGTTCACTTGAGTTCGTCACTTTCCAGGCTAAATCGCAGGGACTTAAGTACAATTTTTGAAGTTGAAATGTGAAAACAAAATGTAGCCGATATCGAGAACTAACTCCTGTCCGAAAATCGGCTCAATCGGATAAACGGTGAATTAGTTATGAATTTTTGAAGTTTCAGCTCAGACAAACTTATTTTTGGCTCCAGTGTCGACTCTGACACGTTCTTCAATAAAAAACTGGTATTGATCGGAGCATAATCCGGTCTCGACTTTTGAAGCAAAGTTGTAGATCTATGAGTCAGTGACCTTGTGTAAAAATATGAGACCAATCCGATAAAAATTGACCGAGTTATGAATTTTCGAAGTTTCGGCCCAGATAAAATAATATTCAGCATTCAGGATTTTCAGCGTGTCACGCACTCTGAGCAAAAAACGAAGGCCTTTTGAATACTGTTTGAACTTAATACCTTCTTTGAAAATGTAGCCAACTCAATTTTTGAAATTTTGGCGCCGGAACCAGCTCGATACGATGAAAATCGACCAAGTTATGATTTTCTGAACATGACGCAAATAAACTTCTGTCACAAATTTTCTGTACGAAAATACTTGATAAATCCCCATTTTTGAAGACCTTCTGATCGAAATTGGCTTCCAGTTGTGAGAGATGAAAATGTAGATAATGTCAAGACAGAATTTTGGCCACCGGAACGGGTTCAAAACGAGTCACGATCTTCAAGTTATGAATTTTTTAGCGCGTAAAAACTGCACTTTCAGCACACTTTTTCACCATATTTCTTCAAGAAAACTCACACATTCGGATACCTTCTTTAAAGAATTGACTCTTGAGCCGAACCTGAATTTGAGAATACGTTATCAGAGATATCTTGGTGAAAGAACACCTGAATATGACGCGCCGGGTTGGACTTGTGAATTTTTCTTGAAATGTCTTGAGAAATATGGGAGGGAAATTTTGGGGTACAACAGTTGCCCCTGTTCAATTTTCTCAAACCTGAGGATATAGATTGGCTTTCGAGCCTTTCGTGATCCGAAGGTGGAAGATAATTGAACACTAAAGTGCCCAGAAATTTGTACTCGCATGGTTTAATATCAGCATTGTGATATCGGGAATGGGCTTATAGATGCCATTTGGCGGTATGATGGATAGGAGGATGGGCTTATAGATGCCATCTAGAAGTGTGACAGAATCTTGTCGGGAATGGACTTATGGATGCCATTTGGAGATGTCGATCGCGTAAGAGATTCCTTAGCGAGAACTTGCGTATCTGAGAAAGAAAGATAATTTCCTGGCCTGTTACAGGTGTTGATCTTCAAACTCTTCATGCAGATACTTTCCTGGCTAGATACAGGTATAGATCTACATTCAATCGCTCACAGATATGCCCTGGCTAGATACAGGTATCGAATCTGGAACTTTAAACTCTTTATGCAAATATGCCCTGGCTAGATACAAGTATCGAATCTACAATCAATCGCTCACAGATATGCCCTGGCTAGATACAGGTATCGAATCTGGAACTTCAAACTCTTCATGCAGATATGCCCTGGCTAGATACAGGTATCGAATCTACAATCAATCGCTTGCAGATATGCCCTGGCTAGATACATGTATCGAATCTGGAACTTCAAACTCTTCATGCAGATATGCTCTGGCTAGATACAGGTGTCGAATCTACAATCAATCGCTCACAGATATGCCCTGGCTAGATACAGGTATCGAATCTGGAACTTCAAACTCTTCATGCAGATATGCCCTGGCTAGATACAGGTATCGAATCTACAATCAATCGCTCACAGATATGCCCTGGCTAGATACAGGTATCGAATCTGGAACTTCAAACTCCTCATGCAGATATGCCCTAGCTAGATACAGGTATCGAATCCACAATCAATCACTCACAGATATGCCCTGGCTAGATACAGGTATCGAATCTGGAATTAGTCGTCTATAGATATGCCCTGGATGGATACAGGTATCGAATCTCTAAACTCTTCATGCAGATATGCCCTGGCTGGATACAGGTATCGAATCTACAATCAATCAATCACAGATATGCCCTGGCTAGATACAGGTATCGAATCTGGAATTAGTCGTCTACAGATATGCCCTGGCTGGATACAGGTATCGAATCTCTAAACTCTTCATGCAGATATACCCTGGCTGGATACAGGTATCGAATCTACAATCAATCGCTCACAGATATTCCTTGGCTAGATACAGGTATCGAATCTGGAATTAGTCGTCTACAGATATGCCCTGGCTGGATACAAGTATTGAATCTCTAAACTCTTCATGCAGATATGCCCTGGCTGGATACAGGTATCGAATCTACAATCAATTACTCACAGATATGCCCTGGCTAGATACAGGAATCGAATCTGGAATTCTTCGTCTACAAATATGCCCTGGCTGGATACAGGAATCGAATCTCTAAACTCTTCATGTAGATATGCCCTGGCTGGATACAGGTATCGAATCTACAATCAATCACTCACAGATATGCCCTGGCTAGATACAGGAATCGAATCTGGAATTGGTCGTCTACAGATATGCCCTGGCTGGATACAGGTATCGAATCTGGAATTAGTCGTCTACAGATATGCCCTGGCTGGATACAGGTATCGAATCTCTAAACTCTTCATGTAGATATGCCCTGGCTGGATACAGGTATCGAATCTACAATCAATCACTCACAGATATGCCCTGGCTAGATACAGGAATCGAATCCGGAATTAGTCGTCTACAGATATGCCCTGGCTAGATACAGGTATCGAATCTCTAAACTCTTCATGCAGACATGCCCTGGCTGGATACAGGTATCGAATCTACAATCAGTTACTCACAGATATGCCCTGGCTAGATACATGAATTGAATCTGGAATTGGTCGTCTACAGATATGCCCTGGCTGGATACAGGAATCGAATCTCTAAACTCTTCATGCAGACATGCCCTGGCGGGATACAGGTGTCGAATCTACAATCAGTTACTCACAGATATGCCCTGGCTGGATACAGGAATCGAATCTGGAATTGGTCGTCTACAGATATGCCCTGGCTGGATACAGGTATCGAATCTCTAAACTCTTCATGCAGATATGCCCTGGCTGGATACAGGTATCGAATCTCTAAACTCTTCATGCAGACATGCCCTGGCTAGATACAGGTGTCGAATCTACAATCAGTTACTCACAGATATGCCCTGGCTAGATACAGGAATCGAATCTGGAATTGCGACAGTTGATAGTAATCATCTTTGGATTGACCTTTTTCCTGAAAAGGCAAAAACAGTTATATGCAATGTCATGATGTATGAAATGCCTGATGTCATGATGTTCTCAAAAATAGATGAGATTGTGTCGTATGATACGTATGCATGCTATAATGTACGAAGATGTGATGTTTTATGAATGTATTTTCGTCTAGGAAAATAAATCCTTGACGAATGCCAGGAGCTTGTTGAATCCTGGGCTGATGTTTGAAGAATAGAGTTCTTCGTTTCCGCTGGGGATGAAGATTGCAAGAATACCGGTAGGAGAAGTTGACTCCGTTGGGGAATAAACTTGGTGAAGAGATTACTCTGCGGGGAATTACTCTGTGGGGAAGAGATACTTCGCTGAGATGTGATGATAACTCCGCTGGGGATTCCTGTTGATAAGTTTTGTTGAGGATTTGATGAACTCCGCTGGGGGATGGGAAGAACCTCGTCGAGGACGATCTTTCTGTGGTAATTAGCTGAGGATAACCCAGTTATAAGCTCTGGTGGGGAATAACCTTTGAATATGGTCGGGGAGAGACGTATGTACTCTGCAGGGGACCAACTTCCAGACTCTACTGGGAATAAGCTTCCAGACTCTACTGGGGATAGGCTTCCAGAATCTACTAGGGAGGATGATTCAATTCTCCTGGGGAGACTTTTCAGACTGTACTGGGGGAATGGCTCCACTGGGGGTATCTATATTCCGTCGGGGAACAATCTTATATTAAGACTGTCGGGGATGCTTGCTTAGGAACATCTGTATACTCCGTTGGGGAATGTTGAGATTTTCTGGGGATACCCAACTTCCTTAAGGCTGACAGTAGACTAACCCTGCTTGGGGAGAGTATTGCTGACTTGCTGGAGATATTGTGCCTTTTCAGGGCTGATTGGGAGACCAACTGTTGTACCCCAAAATTTGCCCTCCCATTTTCTCAATATTTCTCATCACAAAGCCCTTGGAGATCAAGATCCAGTTAGGGTTTCATCTGCTCAAGACTGCTCCTTGCACTGTTGACCCAAATTAGGGTTTGTGTTTGCACAAAGATGTTTTGACCTAAAATTCCTAAGATGACTTTCTTGCTTCATATTGGACTCCCAAGTTTACCCATATCAAGTTTCAAGTCTTGATTCCAAGTTTTGCCCAGTCAATTGGACAGTTGACCTAAAAATCAACTGTATTGGGGAAAAAGTCAACTATGGCCAATTGACAGTCAAACCTCATGATAATTGACCCACATCAACATTATGAACTCCTATGAACCATTTCGTCAAGTTTGGATCAAAATTCCACAAGAAATTTGATCAGATCACCAAAAGGGCAAAATGGTCATTTTTAGGGTTTTGACTGCACAAAGGCAATTTTTGACTGTTTGACCTAACCAATGGAAAACCAATCTCACATAGGGACTCAAGGACCCCATGGATTTATCTTGACATGTTCAACAAGTTCAAAAGATCCCAAGTACACAAAATTGACAATTGAATTTCTTAGTCAATTGATCAATTTTGACTGTATACTGAAAAGTCAAACTTTGACTTTTTGGTCAAAATCAAGAGTCAAGATTCATTTTTCATCCAAACATGCCAAATCATGAAACTTGTTCACCAAGAAATTAAAATTAGCAAATTAGGGTTAGAAATGGAAATTTTTCATAACTTAGAATTTTTCTAAGTTATGAAAAACCCTAATTTTTTCCCAACTTTGCCCCACCTTCTCACCATGATTAATTTGGATTCAAACAAAAGTCAAAACATGAAAGTTGTAGCTTGTTGCATAATCTACAACTTTGATTCACAAAGTTTTCCCAAATGAGGCTTGTATCTCAAGTTACAAATTTTTGAATAAGGGCACTAAACCATTCTTAACTTAGTGAAATTTTAACCTATTTTGACAAGGTTTTCTACCTAACTTCAAAACCATTTTCCATACACTTCCACTTGGAATTTCAATTTGAATTTCAAAGATGGATTGTAGTACACATTCCAAGCTTTCCAAAATGTCCAAAAACTCATCAAACAACCTCATGACTTGAGAGATTCGAATTTTACAATTTGGCAAAAACTCACTTTTGAATTGGCTATTTTCCATGTTCATAATTTGTGCCAACTTCTCAAACCAGCATGCCCCTTTGATTACAGGTCCTAACACCCTTTGACACTCATAAATTTAATGCCAAACCTTTGTGCCAAGACCATGTTTTGTGTATTCAAGCATTGCCTAGAAGATTAATCCATTTATAGATAAAGCATTATTGCCATTTTGAAAAAGTAGAACTTTATGTCCATTTTGCAAATCCAAGTGGTACAGCCAAAATCTTCTAGGCACAAGTTATGAGACACATTGCACTGATCAAGACAAGGGTTTGCAGCATGTCATGGGGGCCTGCATCAGTCTAGAACATCAACTTGCCTTTTGTTGCTTAAGTAAGAAGAAAAGTGTCATAACATAGGAGAACTCTCATATCAGCTACCAAACACTTGAGCAAACTTTGAGAACACACTCAGTACATCCCAACTAAGCTAACACACGAGCCCTTGGCCTCCAAAACACTCCCAATCTCAGAATCACCATCAAACTGCAAGAACAGGGCAAGGCCTGCAGTTTGAGTGCCATCTTTCATTTCTCTCAAGCTTTCTTGCCCAAACCAGTTCACACACATTCCCTAGCATCTATGCAAGCTAACCATGACTTGAAACACGACCTGTAATCCCTCTAACAAGTTCCACCATTTTCACTTTTTCATTTTGCAGTTGAAGTTCCACAACTCGATTCAAGGTGTCTCAAGGCAAAGTAAACATTGGAACAGCATCACCACACCTCAAGGAAGCTATACCAACCATTATCTTGCACTGAAAGCTCCCCCATTACCAGATTGAACTTCAACTGAACAGGTACTTTGGTGAACTTCTAACTCTTAGTACAGGCATCATTAACTCTAGGTTTGTGAATAAGAAGTGTTCTACTCATGCCACTGAACATGTACATACTTTTACTTTTCATTTATTTTGCCTGAGCTGTGAGAATTGAAGGTTTAAAAATGGCAGAAAACTTAGGTCAGGATTTGGGATTGTTAAAATTCTCTCTCATTTCTGAGAGTTAGGAGGAGTTTTTTATATATTTGGAATCGTGATTCAATGCTTGACATGTTTTGTGTTGAAAGTTTGTGCAAAAGCTCAAAGAATCAGGATGTTTGAATCCCTGTTACAAAGCGCGCGTTTTTGGCTGGAGGTTGAAGAAGGTGTCTCATGGGTTGGGCCAGCTTTTGTTCTACTTTTCACACCATACAATTGCTTCTGCACCCCCTGAGCCCATTTGGTTTATTTTTAATGATTTTTGACTTTTTCTTTTTTGGATTGGTTCATTTATTTTTTCTCATGTTATTAAAAATATAAAAATATTTTTTCTCACCATTTTCTAATTTATTAGGTATTTATTTGATTTTCTTTTGATTTATACACAAATAAATAAATATATACATTTCATTAAAAATATTAAGAAATATGTAAAAACACTTTTATTTTCATTTTTATTTTATTTTACCTTCTGAAATACTTTATATAAAGAAAATACTTTTTTTATAAATATTAAATATTATTATTATTTATATATATATAATACATATTTAAAATAATACAAATATGTTTATTAATATATTTAGGATAAATACAAAATATATACACTTTTATTTTTTCTTATTAATATTTAATATAAAAATGCATTTTTTTGACAAATACCTCATTTTATTTTATTTTGTATATATAAATAAATATTTGTACATAATAGATAAATAATGTATTTTATTTAATAGAATTAGGGTTTTGCCCTAAATAGGAAAAACTCCAAAAAATAATACCTTTTTATTTCTCTTTTTATTTTACATAAATAATACTTTTTTTTCATATACATAAAAATTCTTTTTTACATTTTGCATATTTATTTCATTTCTATTTAATTATGCAATTATTTATCTTGTAAATATTCCCAAAAATGATGTAATAGTTAGATTTAATTTTTTGTCTAAATATCCCCCATTTGGACATTTGTACCCCCTCCCCATATTATTGTGTTGTAATAGTGTAGGAATTTAAATTTCGCACTTTATACGCTTTCTAAAATATACCATGCTAGAATTAGGGTTTGTATGCAAATAAAACGAACAAAATAGTGTTGACCTAATCTCAAGATAATCAAGCATGAAAATGGACAACACATCTCACACTTGCACCCCTAGGGTATTCCACTTTGTTGCCTTCAAATAATTGGGCCATATTGCATGTTAGGTTTCTTTGGGTAAAACAAACAATCAAACGATCATAAGTCCCTCGATGACGCTTTCGGAAAGTTGCCTAAAATGATCAAGTCCCTTTCAAAGATAAATTGCCCAAAGACACTTAACACTATTGTAATTATGGTCTAAACGATGACCCGCGCCCGTCCCTTCAACCTCCTAATACAAGATTGTCCACCAAATGCAATGGTGGAACAAAATTGTCAAAAGGGTTAAAACATAACAAGAATCTTTGAGAAAACTTTAGGGGAGATAACTCTTAGGTACTTGTCAATTTGCAAAGAAAACACTTGCCTATTTGCAAATCACACTTCACAAACACTTTCAAAACAAACTTTCAAAAAACCTTGAAACATCTTTTCGAAAAGACAAAACACCTTTTGTAAAACATTCGAGTAAAGAATTGTTACAAGGGTAGCCTATACAAGGCATCTTTTTCAAAACCTTTTCAAAACCACACACACAAAACACCATTTCAAACAATTGAAAACCAAGGCAAGTTGATCTAAGCAAGTACCTAAGAGCCCATGGATAACCATGGATAGAAAGGGTGCTAATACACAAATTAATAATATTTAATATTTAATAAAAAAAAGTATTTTTTCTATAAAATGTTTTCAGAAGGTAAAAACAAAATAAAAGTGTATAAAAATGTATTTTGCACTATTTAGTATTTTAAATAAAAAAAAGTATATGAATTTATTGATTTATGTACAAACTAAAAGAAAATCAAATAAATACCTAATAAAATAAAAAGGTGAGAAAAAAAATATTTTTATATTTTTAATATCATGAGAAAAAATAAATGAGTCAATCAAAAAAAGAAAAAGTCAAAAATATTAAGAAATGAACCAAATGGGCTCAGGGGGTTCAGAAGCAAAAAGAGTGTGTGAAAAAGAAATGCAAAAACAGGCCCAGCCCAGATGACCTTTCTTCAACCTCTGGCCAAACAATGTCAAAAAAACGCGTGCCTGGTTCCTTGATTCAAATACCTGGATTCCTGGCTTTTCAATGAAAACTCATAACATAAAAAATGTTCAGCATGAAGAGACGAATCCAACCATATGCAGAACTTGTCCTAACTCTCTAAGATGAGGGAGAATTTCTTCTCCCCCAAATTCTGACCTAAATTTTCTTCCAAGTTCAGAACCAAAATTCTTGCAACACACACAATATAAATAAAATCTAATTATATGGGCATGTTCAGGGGAATGATTGTGACATATTCTCTTCACAAACCTAAAGCTAACAATGCCTAATAAGAGAGATACGAATTCAAAAACTTACCTGTTCAGTTGAAGTTATATCTGGCAATGGAGAAGCTTTCAGTGCAAAGTGATGATTGGTATAGCTTCCTTGAGGTCCAGGGATACTATTCCAAGTGTTACTTTGCTTTGAAACCTTTTGAATCGAGTTGTAGCACTTCACCTGCAAATCAGAAAAGTGAAAATGGTGGAACCAGTTAGAGGGATTACAGGTCGTGTTTTAGCTTTTGGTTAGCTTGCATAGATGGTAAGGAAGGTGTGTGAACTGGTTTGGGCAAGAATGCTTGAAAGGATTGAGAGTTAGCATTCAATCTGCAGAGGTTGCTCTGTTTGAGCAGTTTCAAGGTAATTCTGAGTTTTGGGAGGTATTGGAGGTGAAAGGCTCGTGCTTTTGCTTAGGATAAATGTTTGGAATGTGTTTGATAAGTTTGTCTAAGTGTTCTTGAGCTGATATGAGAGTTGGTAACTATTATGCAATGTTTCTTACTTTTCAAGTCAAAATGCCAAGTCCTTGTTACAAGCTTATGCAGGCCCCCTAATCATGCTGCAAAGCCTTGTCTAGATCAGTGCAATGTGTCTCATAACTTGTGCCTCAGAGATTTCTTTGTACTTCAAAGATATGTGAACTTGACATAAAGCAATCTTTTCAAGAATGGAAATAATGCTTTATCTATAAATGGATTAATCCTTTAGGCAATGCTTGAACTCATGAAACAAGGCCTTGGCACAAAGGTTTTGCATTGAATTATTGAGTGTCAAAGGGTTTTAGGACCTGTAATGTAGCTTAAGCATGCTGAGATTGAAATGCATAGTGTTATGAACATGTACATGGCCAAGAACAAAAGTGACTTTTTCCCATTTTGCAAAATTCGATTCTCCCTAACCATGAGGTTGTTTGAGAAGTTCTTGAACATTTTGGAAAGCTTGGAATGTGTACTACAATCCATCTTTGAAATGCAAATTGAAATTCCAAGTGGAAGTGTATGGAAAATGGTCTTGAAGTTGGGTAGAAAACCTTGTCAAAATAGGTTAAAATTTCACTAAGTTAAGAATGGTTTAGTGCCCTTATTCAAAAATTTGTAACTTGAGATACAAGCCTCAAATGGGAAAACTTTGTGAATCAAAGTTGTAAATTATGCAACAAGCTACAACTTTCATGTTTTGACTTTTGTTTGAATCCAAATGGATCTTGGTGAAAAAGTGGGGCAAAGTTGGGAAAAAATTAGGGTTTTTTTATAACTTAGAAAAATTCTAAGTTATGAAAAATTCTAATTTCTAACCCTAATTTGCATTTTGTGATTTCTTGATGAACAAGTTTCATGATTTGGCATGTTTTGATGAAAAATGGATCTTGACTCTTGATTTTGACCAAAAAGTCAAAGTTTGACTTTTCAGTATACAGTCAAAATTGATCAAATGATTGGGAAATTCAACTGTCAATCTTGTGTATTTGGGATCTTTTGAACTTGTTGAGCATGTCAAGATAATGCCATGGGGTCCTTGAGTCCATATGTGAGCTTGGTTTGCCATTGGCTAAGTCAAACAGTCAAAAATTGCCTTTGTGCAGTCAAAAATTGCCTTTGTGCAGTCAAAACCCTAAAAATGACCATTTTGCCCTTTTGATGATCTGATCAAATTTCTTGTGGAATTGTGATCCAAACTTGATCAAATGGTCCATGTGAGTTCATAATGTTGATGTGGGTCAATTTTCATGAGATTTGACTGTCAATTGGCCACAGTTGGCTTTTTTCCCAATACAGTTGATTTCTAGGTCAACTGTCCAATTGACCGGGCAAAATTTGGAATCAAGACTTGAAACTTGGTATGGATAAACTTGGGAGTCCAATATGAAGCATGAAAGTCATCTTAGGCATTTTAGGTCAAAACATCTTTGTGCAAACACAAACCCTAATTTGGGTCCACAGTGCAAGGAGAAGTCTTGAGCAGAGGAAACCCTAACTGGATCTTGATCTTCAAGGGTCTTGTGATGAGAAAAAGTTGAGGAAATGGGAGGGAAAATTTTGGGGTACAACAGTTGCCCCTGTTCAATCTTCTTGAACCTGAAGAGTTAAATTGGCAAGTTTGCCTTTCGTGACTCGAGGGTAAAAGGAGATTGGACACTAGAGTGCCCAGAAATTTGCACTCGCATGTTGGAGTAACAGCAATGTGATGTCAGGAATGGGCTTATAGATGCCATTTGGAGAGGTGGATAGGGAGATGGGCTTATAGATGCCATCTGGAGATGTGACATCAACTTGTCGGGAATGGGCTTATAGATGCCATTTGGAAGTGTTGATCGCATAAGAGATTCCTTAGCGAGAACTCGTGTATCTGGGAAAGACAGACGTTTTCCTGGCTTGTTAGAGGTGTTTGATCTTCAATCTCCTGATGTAGATATGCCCTGGCTAGAT
The DNA here is from genome assembly GCA_948472305.1 of Vicia faba. NCBI lineage: Eukaryota > Viridiplantae > Streptophyta > Magnoliopsida > Fabales > Fabaceae > Vicia > Vicia faba. Next base: position 15,547,640 of record OX451739.1, on the reverse strand, counting down.
ACAGGTATTGAATCTACAATCGGTTGCTCACAGATGTGCCCTGGCTGGATACAGGAGTCGAATCCGGAAATAGTCGTCAATAGATATGCCCTGGCTGGATACAGGAATCGAATCTTCGAACTCTTCAGACGTGCCCTGGCTAGATACAAGAGTCGAGTCTGGAAATGTGATCAACAGATATGCCCTGGCTGGATACAGGAATCGAATCTGGAAATGTTGTAGTTGCTAGATGTGCCCTGGCTGGATACAGGAATCGAATCTTCGAACTCTTCAGACGTGCCCTGGCTAGATACAGGAATCGAGTCTGGAAACTGACCACTCTCAGATGTGCCCCTGGCTAGATACAGGTATCGAATCTGGAATTGTGGCAGTTGAAGGTAGTTGTCTTTGGGATTATCTTTTTCCTTGAAAAGGCAAAAACATAAGTTGTATGCGATGTCATGATGTATGATATGCATGATGTCCTGATGTTCAATATGAGATAGTGTTATATGCACTTTATCATGTACGTGAGCAAGATGTATGAAAATGTGAAATGAATGTAATTTCGTCTTAGGAAAATAAATCCTTGACGACCGGCCGGGGAATTGCTCTGTGGAAGAGATACTTTGCTGAAGCTTCACCGAGGGTTTCAATGATGAACTCCGCTGGGGAAACCAAAGATAAACTCCGCTGAGGGTTGAAAGAACTTTTCCGAAGGTGATCTTCTGTGGCAATTAGCTGAGGATAACCCAGTTATAAGCCTTTGTGAGGAATAACTTTGAATAAAGCTCGGGAGAGACGTCCGTACTCCGCGGGGATAAGCTTCCAGAATCTACTGGGGAGAAGCCTCTTGCCGGGGAAACGGATTCCACTTTCCTGGGGAACCTTTTGGATTGGACTCTCCTGGGGAAATTAATGCTGACTTGCTGGGGAAATAGGGCACCCATTGTAAGGCTGATGTATTGCTGAAACTTACCTTACTCTGTGGGGAATTGAGATAACCTGGTCACATTCTTCAGTTGAACCTATCTTGGTACCTTGGCGGACAAGGCAAACAGACTGCATTAGACAACTTCACATTGCCCCGGTTTCTGATGTCACCTGTAATTAGTCTTTTGTTTCTTATGAAAATATTTATGAATTAGCAATTTAATGACAAATGCATATATCAAAAATGAACATTGGACATTCTTCGCAAGACAAAACAAAAAGAAAACAATTAGCAATTTGTCTGAAAAGTGTATTTGTATTGATTTGAATTTTGCCTGTGAATAGGCGTTTTTGTACAAGAGGCTGACATCCTAGTAAGAGAATGCCGCCGAATAATTTACAATTTTGAAAAAATAACAAAACAGCTATGTGAACAATCCCACTGGGTTCCAACTCTGATATCGCCTTTATGTCTCCAAGCGTCTCATCGCTTTGCTGCCTAGTTGAAGATGAAGCTGATCGGTCGATGCCGAAATCTGAGCCAGATAGTTGATGCCGAATTCTGGATGCAAGGTGATCCAATGAGACATAGTGTTACGCTTTATCCCTAACTTTTGCCTGGACCGCCCTTTCGGGTTTTCAGTCCATCGGGATACCCATTTTTGCCCAAGCCGCCTTTTCAGGTTTTCGACTTTCCGGGTGTACAGATTTTTTTCATTTCATCCCTTATTTTTGCCCGAACCCTTTTGGTTTGCCGGGAAGCCCTTATTTTTGCCTAGGTATGTCAACCTAGCGGGTCTTTTATTCATGCGTAGTATTTTTTCACTATGTCTGCATTGGCGGGGTGAGGAAGGTCGTCACCATCCATGGTGGTTAGGATCATGGCTCCTCCTGAGAACACATGTTTAACCACAAATGGCCCTTCGTAAGTAGGGGTCCATTTGCCCCGGGGATCACTTTGAGGAAGGATGATGCGTTTGATTACCAGGTCCCCAGCTTGATACTCTTGCGGTCTGACTTTCTTGTTAAATGCCCTGATCATTTGTTTTTGATACGTTTGACCATGACAGATAGCGGTGAGTCTCTTTTCGTCAATCAGGTTTAATTGATCAAGTCGAGTCTAGATCCAGTCATCTTCACTCAAGTCTGCATCCTTCATTATCCGGAGAGAGGGTATTTGGACTTCAATTGGCAAGACTGCTTCTATGCCGTAGACCAAGGAGAAAGGAGTTGCCCCGGTTGACGTCCTTGCTGAGGTACGGTACCCATGAAGAGCGAATGGTAACATCTCGTGCCAATCTATATAGGTCACTGTCATCTTCTGCACAATTTTCTTGATATTCTTATTAGCTGCCTCTACAGCCCCATTCATCTTCGGCCGGTAGGGAGAAGAATTGTGGTGCTGTATTTTGAATTGTTTGCAGAGTTCAGTGATCATTTTGTTATTGAGATTGGTACCGTTGTCTGTAATGATTCTCTCTGGGACACCATACCGACAGATCAGATTATGCCGGATGAAACGTGCCACGACGCTCTTGGTTACTGTGGCGTAGGAGGCTTCCTCAACCCACTTCGTGAAGTAATCGATCGCCACCAAGATAAAGCGATGCCCATTGGTTGCCGTTGGTCGGATCTCGCTGATCATATCGATGCCTCACATTGCGAAAGGCCAAGGTGCCGTCAGGACGTTTAAAGGAACCGGAGGAATGTGCACCTTGTCAGTATAGATCTGGCATTTGTGACAAGTTCGAGAGTGTTGGTAACAATCGGCTTCCATTGTGGACCAGAAATATCCCGCCCTAAGGATTTCCTTTGCCATGGTGTGCCCACTGGAATGTGTTCCGAATGTACCTTCATGCAATTCTATCATGATCTTCTCTGCTTCAGCCTTATCCACACAACGCAGTAGAGTTGAGTCATGATTCCATTTGTAGAGAATGTCGTTGCTGAGGAAGAATTTTGCAGCAAACCTCCTCATGAACTTCTTGTCATTGACAGATGCACCTTCAGGGTATTCCTGAGCTTCCAAGTACCTCTTCACATTATGATACCAGGGTTTTTCAGTCACCTTTTCAGCCTCAAGGTCGCAGCAGTATGCCAGTTCGTCCAACTTCCAGATTATGATCTGGGGAGCCTCATTGTCCCATTTAACTTTGAACATTGAAGACATTGTGGCTAGTGTGTCCGCTAGCTGATTCTCCTCTCTTGGGAAGTGCTCAAAAGTTATCTCTTCAAAGTGGGGAAGCAAAGTCTGTACATACTCCTTGTAGGGAATAAGATTCGGGTGTTTCGTATCCCACTCGCCTTTGATCTGATTGATCACGAGAGCGGAATCTCCGAAGACACTTAGAAACTTGATCCTTAAGTCGATCGCAGCTTGAAGACCCATGATACATGCCTCATACTCCGCCATATTGTTGGTGCAGTTGAAACACAATCGGGCGGTGAGTGGAGTATGAGTTCCTTTGGGAGATATGATTACAGCGCCGACGCCGTTACCCAAAGCATTAAAGGCTCCGTCAAAATGCATAGACCATCGGGATCCTTCCTCAGGTCCTTCATCCGGTCCAGGCACTTCACAATCTGTTACCACCATGATGTCTTCATCCGGAAAATCAAAGTTCAATGATTGATAGTCGTCCACAGGTTGGTGTGCCAAATGATCTACCAGTACACTTCCTTTAATTGCTTTCTGAGTTGTATACTGGATATCATATTCCGTCAAGATCATTTGCCATCTCGCTATTCTTCCAGACAGAGCAGGCTTTTCGAATATGTACTTGATGGGATCCATCTTTGAAATCAACAAAGTGGTGTGAGTCAGCATATACTGTCTCAGCCGGCGAGCAGCCCATACTAGAGTGCAGCAAGTTTTCTCAAGCAGTGAGTAACGAGACTCACAGTCGGTAAACTTTTTGCCCAAGTAATAAATAGCGTGCTCTTTTCGGCCAGACTCGTCATGCTGCCCTAGCACACACCCCATTGAATTATCAAGCACTGTCAAGTATAGTATCAGAGGTCTTCCTTCCACTGGTGGCATAAGAATGGGTGGCTCTTGGAGGTACTCCTTTATCTTTTCAAAGGCAGCCTGACATTCATCGTTCCAACGTACCACTTGATCTTTCTTCAGTAATTTGAAGATTGGCTCACAAGTAGCAGTCAGATGTGAGATGAAACGGGCAATGTAATTCAATCGTCCCAGGAAGCCTCTGACCTCTTTCTCTGTCTTTGGAGTCGGCATCTCTTGTATGGATTTTACCTTGGCAGGGTCCACCTGAATACCTTTATCACTTACAATGAAACCTAGCAATTTTCCGAACCTTACCCCAAAGGTGCATTTGTTGGGATTCAACCTCAGCTTGTACAACTTTAGTCGGTCAAACAGCTTCCTCAGATGATCAAGATGCTCCTCCTCAGTTTGAGACCTTGCTATCATGTCATCAACATATACCTCAATCTCATGATGGATCATATCATGAAATAAAGCAACCATGGCACGTTGGTAAGTTGCCCCATCATTTTTCAACCCGAATGGCATGACCTTGTAGCAGAAGGTGCCCCACTGAGTCACAAAGGTAGTCTTTTCCATATCTTCCGGAGCCATCTTGATATGATTATACCCTGAAAAACCATCCATGAAGGAAAACACCTTGTGTTGAGCAGTATTGTCAACAAGAACGTCAATGTGAGGTAGAGGAAAATCATCCTTGGGGCTTGCCCTGTTTAAATCCATGTAGTCAACGCACATTCTGACTTTACCGTCCTTCTTCGGCACTGGCACCACATTGGCAACCCACTGAGGGTAAGAAGTTACTGCTAGAAACCCGGCATTGAATTGCTTCATAACCTCAGCCTTGATCTTTTCAGACATCTCTGGGCGCATACGGCGGACCTTTTGCTTTACCGGAGGGCAGTCTTCCTTGGTTGGTAGGTGATGAACTACAATGTCGGCATCCAAACCAGGCATGTCCTCGTAGGACCAAGAAAATATCTCCATGTAATCATGTAGCATCTGGATCAATCGTTGTTTCACGCTGAGCTCTAGATTGGCACCAATCTTGACCTCTTTTTTATCTGTCTCAGTACCCAGGTTAATTGTTTCTACCGGCTCTTCATGTGGTTGAATAGCCCTCTCTTCTTGGAGTAGCAGTCTTGCCAGTTCACCAGGCACTTCGCAATCATCTTCACCTTCGTCTTCGGCCAAGTTGATCGGATTCTCGAAGTCATAACTGGCAGTAGCAGAGCTGTTACCAGTGAGATCCATAGTGGATTGAAACCTGTATAAGTGAGTGTGTGTAAATATAGCTGTTTTGCAATATATAACACAGAAAGAAAAAAGAGCACAAGATTTGAAATGCAACAAACGTCCAATGTTTTGATTGATGATATATGGAAATGTCATACAAAAAGCCCTCACAAATGGAGCTACGATGCCCCGGGTAGGACACCGAGCCAACAAAGTTTTAACATATTGTTTGTTACAAATTGAAAATCAAAAGAGTTAATTACTGCGTGACAAATGTGATAGGAGTAAAATCTTTTGCCGTCCAGTTGCTTGGTCCGTTGCTGGTGGTTGGATAGATCCAACTGTCAAACTCTGCTTCCTCCACATCCCCCTCGATAGCATTCACCCTTGGATGGGAGATAAACACCAGAGCCTTTCTGATCTTTTCCTTGCGCACAGCCCTCTGAGCCTCTGCAGTAAAGCCCAGCCCAAACTTGTCGTTCTTTTGAGTGAAATCAGGAAGCTGACCCCAGTTTGCACGATTGCCTTTCTCAATTACAGCCCGGGCATCCTTCAAGGACGCCATCTTCAACGGAAAGTCTTCTTCAACCACTGCTTCAGCTGATGCCAAAATTGGAGGTACTTCCTCAAAATGCTGAAAGGGAGTTTCAATAAACTCCCCGTCCATCTCGATATACCGGAATGAATTCAAGTGGCTAACCATGTATTCCTCCTCACCTTGCACAGTAACAATCTTCCCTTTGACAGGGTATTTGAGCTTTTGGTGTAGAGTGGATGTTACTGCCCCAGCTTTGTGAATCCAGGGTCGACCCAACAAGCAGGAGTAAGATGGACGAATGTCCATTACATAGAACGTTGAGTCAAAAACTTGGGAACCCACACGAACAGGAATGTCTACTTCATCGTGCACCATCCTTTTAGAACCGTCGAAGGCTCTAACAATGATGTTGCTAGGTTTCAATTCCAGGCCCTCACAATCCAGGCGATCCAATGCCTTCTTGGGCAAAACATTCAGAGAAGAGCCGGTATCCACCAATACGTGCGGGAGAGTAATGCCCCTGCATTCTATGGAAACATGCAGGGCATCATTGTGATTTATCCCTTTGGCGGTAAGGTCAGCATCCGAGAACCCCAAGCCATTGTCAGCTGTCAAATTAGCCACACAGTCGGTGAATTGATCCGCAGAGGTCTCTTGCGGCACATGGGCCGTTTTCAGAAATGAAATCAGGGCTTTTGCATGGGCCTCTGAGCATAGCAGCAAAGATAGCATATAGATTTTGGAGGGGGTATGCCCCAACTGTTCAACAACATTAAAGTCACTCTTTTTGATGATTTTAAGAATTTCCTCCATTTCTTGTTGGGAGGCTTCCACAGCAGTCTTTTTTGGTGCCTCCGTCCTGGCAGGCAAATCGGTAGCAACTTCTTTGCCCCGAGTATCAGAGGACTCGGCGGCAGTAGTAGACACAGGAACTTGAATTGGAACATGCACACTTGCGGGTGTGATGGTGAGAGGTTTTCGGATAACTGGCGGTGCAATGTCAGGCGAGAAGAGCCTGCCACTGCGGGTAATCTTAGCGGGACCAGTGATGTTACTGATACTGGTATTGGTACTGGTGTTGAACTCCTGCTTCACTCCAAGCACATACACGTCGGCTCCATAATGCCATGGGACCGCTTTATCAGACTCATAGGGGAGAGGCCCCGGAACAGTAATAGTAATGGGTGCGACAGACATAATTTGGACTGGTTTCTTCATGGGAGCTTTGGCAGGATTGTAAATTGTGACAACAGATATTTCTTCAACGGAGACAAACGGAACAGCAGTTTTCTTGAACAGAATTTCCTTGCTATCCATCAGGCTTTGGATGCCTGATTTCAGCAGTGGACAACCGGTAGGGATAACAGCACACAAGAGGCAACCCTTGCTACAACCCGGAAATAAACCGGCTAGTAGTAAGTTCCTCTTAACCGTCAAAAGAGGGGTAACAACTTCATTCACCGAAACAGCATACAACTCTTCCTCAATGGCATTTACTCTATGCTGGGGCATAGGAGCAGTTACAACATTCGGTCTCTCAGGCGCTTCAAACTGAATTTCCTTCGCGTCGATAAGATCTTGCACTTTGTTTCTCAAGGCCCAGCAATCATCAGTAGTGTGCCCGGGGCTATCAGAATGATAAGCACAACGGGCATTCGGGTTATACTTAGGAGATGCAGTATTCACGACCTTCGGCGCTTCTTTAGGGGTCACTAAGTTGGTTGATAACAGTTGGGGTAGAATTTGTGATAAAGTCATACTCAGCCGAGTATACTACATTTTGGGCCTTTCGCTTCTTTGTTGATTGTACTGATGAGGAGCAGCAACAGGTTTTGAAATGACCAAAGCATTGACGGCTTGGCGACTTTCTGGCTTGACTTGTCTTCTAGGACCATAGACGGCACTTGCTTCTTTCTTAAAAGGTCTCTTCTCAGTACTTGGGGAGGCAACTTTTTGTATCTTTCCTGACCTGATGCCAGCTTCAATTCTCTCACCTGTCAGAATCAAATCCGTAAACTCAGCGGAGGAGTTACCAACCAAATGATTGAAAAACGGACCAGACAAAGTCCCTAGAAACATATCAACCAGCTCACGATCAGTCAATGGAGGCTGCACCCTGCCAGCCAAATCTCTCCATTTTTGTGCGTATTCTTTGAACCCTTCACCCGTTCCTAGAGACATACCCTGAAGCTGGGTACGCGTAGGAGCGAGATCAGAATTGTATTAATATTGTCTGTAGAACGCGGTTGCCAAATCTTCCCAGTGTCGGATACTAGTTCCATCTAGTTGGTAGAACCACTCAAGCTGTGACCCCGAAAGGCTATCTTGGAAGAAATGAATCCAAAGGTTCTTATCCGCCGTGTAAGGTTGGATCTTCCTTACGTACGACCTTAGATGCAGCTTTGGACAAGAAACCCCGTCATATTTGGCAAAGGCAAGCGCCTTAAACTTGTGTGGAATTACTACCCCAGAAGATAACCCCAAATCTCCAAAATCCAGCCCCGGCACATTCTGAATCTCCATGGCGCTCAAACGGTCTTCCAATTGCTTGTATCTATCAGCAGCAGGTGGGTATTGTTCGTCGTTGTAGTCTGTCTCGTTGTCAGAGACTACAGGACTAGGAGCTCCTCCCCCTTGGGGACTGTTTTTCTCAGCAGAAGAAGTGGTTGGTTCAGCTTCATTATGGAGTGTGTTCCCAAATCTGCGTCCAGTGTTGAATAACGCAATCCTCTTTTTCTTCTTCTTCTTCAAGAGTAGAGTCTTCAATTCTTGCTGTCCTTGGGCCAGGCTCAGAACCATCTCTTGAAACTGGGCACTTTGGGCCTGAAGGGCCTTGATTGCTTGCTCACTGGATGAGTCTGGATTCATGATGACTGTTCAAACAAACAGCGAAGAAGATTAAGCAACCTGTGAAATAGGGTACCTGCTATGCATATGGTGCAATGAGATGCGTATGTTTTATGTTTTCAAAGACAAACAAGATTCAACTTTGTAGACAAAAGGGAAACACACTTCATTAGATTAAAATTTTAATTGTTTCAACAACTTGCCCTTAGGCATTAGAGGAATGAAAGATACTGGAAAGGAAATGAAAGCTATAAAAGGAAATGTCCAAAGCCCAATCAGTGCTCCCATGGCCTCCTCTTCTCAGTGTTGATGTAGTTATTCAGAACCCGCTCTTCCTCCAATTGCTTAGTCAGCCTCTGGACCTTCCGTTCCTGCTCGTTGAACTTTTCCTGATAGAAATCCCGTTCTTCCTTTAGCTGCGCCCAATATCTCTTCATTGTGTCAAAATCAGTGGGTATCTGAGGAGGGAGGACAGTTGGAGGAACCCCATCTTCATCAGGAGATTCAAGAATGACAGGTCTGACAGCTTCGTACGGCATACCTAACCTCTGAGCACGGATGCGGACCCATTTGCAATAGGGTTCCAATGGTAGAGAAGTCTTTGGTCCCAACTCATGTGGGTCAGCTTTGTGAATTCTGTCCCAAGCTCTAATGAATCCATGGCGTAGTTTATCACTGTCTGCCTGAAACTCAAAATGAAAGTGAGGAACTAACATCTCATGAGGCCCAGTCCTTCTGGCTCTTCCAAACTGGCGGAGAGCTAAGCATGGATTATAAGAGATTCCTCCTTGGATACCAATCAATGGAACATTAGGGTACTCTCTGCATCAATCAATAACAGCTACCTCATCCAAACCTCTGAGAGTCCAAGTGATGTCCTTATCAGTGAGGGACATTAACCTCTGAGCCCAACCTTTTCCTTCTTCATTCTTCAGCACGAACTTAGGAAGGTGCGAAATAAACCACCTCACTAGCAAAGGAGCACAACACCACGGAGTTCCCCGTTTTCGAGCAGTACGAGCATAGAGTTGTTGTAGGATATCACCCAAAAGAGTGGGTACCGGATTCCGAGACTTGAAGATCCTTATGACATGGATACTGATAAAGGTGTCAGGATTGGGAAACAGTACCAGACCATAGATCAAAAGAGCCAGAACATCTTCGTACACCTTGAAGTCCAAGTCATTCTAGAAATCATTAGCCTTACCAACCAGAAATTTGACCAAAAAGCCCTTAACTCCACTTCTAGTTTCCCAGTTAGCCAATATCTCTTCTTTGGTCAAGGGGAGAATTGCAGCAATCTCTTCAGGCTTAGGAGTCTTTTCCAAACCAGTGAAAGGAGTTTGTTCCAAGACAGGGATCCCAAGCAGATAAGAGAACTCTTCCAGGGTAGGGACCAGCTGGAAGTCTTGAAAAGTGAAACAATGATACAGGGGGTCATAAAACTGGGTCAGAACACTTATCAGTTGTTGGTCCCATTTTGCAGTGATCAAACCAAGGAGAGAACCATGTCTGTTGATGAAGGAGGAAGTGTTTGGAATCCTACCCACCAAATCCTTGAGCAAAACTGGTGGTTGAACAAAGTTGAGCCGGACAGTATTCCTACGCACGGGCATCATGATGTCCTACAAAACAGAGCAAAGATGAAACTTTTTTGTCTTTGAAATGGGTTAGTCTTTTGTACAGGATGCATGCAATGGTATGATGGAATGATGTTATGATGAAGCACACCACAAGTATTCACATAGGCAAGCATGATAAGGCACACAAGTCACACAAGACAACCCTTAGGTTTCAGGCCAGCATGAAGTTTAGGTATTACCCTCTTTTAGTTTTGTTGGTTAAAACCTGTCTTATCAAAAGTAACCGGGTTCTAGAGGATCTCAAATCATTGGCTACCCTCAATCGTTCATAACTCCAGCATCGCAATCTTTTCTCGCGGCCGGAACCATCTCGAGAGTTTAGCCTCAATGAGTGTAGCATACTGCTACTGTCTTAATAGCCAAGTTGGTCAATTTAGGGTTCTAAAGTTGGTTGGTGTTTTAATGACTCCTTAGAAGACCTATATTCTCCTCATTGCAACACAAGGGATATAGGTACAGACCAAGGTGCCACAACAACGTAGCCACTGCTTCACCCATGTCGGTCTACGCCGGACAGGTCCCTCACAGATTATGCTACCTAAAAAGGGTATTTCCCAGATCCGGGTTAGGATCTATGAAACTCCGATGCAAAGCCCACAAATATAAAAGCAAACAAAGCAAACAATTGAAAACAAAGGTGATCTAAGCCCTAAGGTTACTCCACTTTTAAAAATTCCCCAGCAGAGTCGCCAGTTCTGTGATACGGTGGGAGAACTGACTATGGTTTTGCGTTTGTTTTCGCAAATGTTTCGGTTGAGCAAGAGTCGCCACCGACTTTTTATTTTATCCTAAGGAAAGGTTAAAAAGCACAGCAAAAAACCTTTGAGATGTTTTCTTGGGTTCGGGGAGTAGATTATAGAAAGGGAAGGTATTAGCACCCTTTCTATCCATGGTTATCCATGGGCTCTTAGTTGCTTGCTTAGATCAACTTGCCTTGATTTTCAATTGTTTGAAATGGTGCTTTGTGTGTGGGTTTGAAAAATGTTTTGAAAAGAGGCCAATGTGGTGGCAACCTTTGTAATGATCCATGTTGGGATGTATACAAAGGTGTATGTCTTTTGAAAAGGTTTTCATTTGTTTTTGAAAGTTGTTTTGAAAGTGTTTGTGAAGTGTGGTTTTAGAAAATAGGCAAGTGTTTTGTTTTTTGCAAGTTTGGTTCAAGTAACTAAGAGGTTATCTACTCCTAAATTTCTCAAAGATTATTGCTATGTTTTAACCCTTTTACAAGTTTGTTCCACCATTGCATTTGGTGGACAATCTCATGCTAGGATGTGAAAGGGACGGGCGCGGGTCATCGTTTAGACCATAATTACAATAGTGTTAAGTGTCTTTGGGCAATTTTCTTAAGGGACTTGATCATTTGTTTAGGCAACATTTTGAAAGCGTCATCGAGGGACTATGATCATTTGATTTGTGTTTATTTTGCCCAAAGAGACCTAACATGCAATATGGCCCAATTTTGAAAGGCAACAAGTGGAATACCCTAGGGGGTGCAAGTGTGATTTGTGTGTTCATTTTCATGCTTGCTTGTCTTGAGATTAGGTCATAACTATTTTTTGTCGTTTTTCGCATACAAACCCTAATTCTAACATGGTATAATTAGAAAGCAATAAAGTGCGAAAATAAATTTACTAAGCTATTACAAAACCAAATATGGGAAGGGGGGTACAAATGTTCAAATGGGGGATATTTAGACAAGAAATTGAAACCCTAGCTATTACATCAACTTTGAATCATTTACAAGAATATTTAATTGCACAAATTAAATAAAATAAGAATAAATGTGTAAGATGCAAAAAATGGTTTTTTGTATGTATGAAAAAAAGGTATTTATTTTATGTCAAATAAACAAAATAAAAAAATGTATTATTTTGGAGATTTTTTTTGTATTTTAGGGCAAAAACCCTAATTCCATTAAATAAAATGTATTATTTATTTATTATGTACAAATATTTATTTATTATATAAAAATAAAATAAAATGAAGTATATTTGTGAAAAGGTATTTTTATATTTAAATATTAATAAAAATAAGAATGTATGTATTTTTGCATTTTTACCCTAAATACATTAATAAATAAATAAATATATATATATATATATATATATATATATATATATATATATATATATATATATATATATATATATATATATATATATATATATATATATATATATATATATATATATATATATATATATATATATATATATATATATATATATATATATATATATATATATATATATATATATATATATATATATATATATATATATATATATATATATATATATATATATATATATATATATATATATATATATATATATTATTTATTAAATATGCATTATATACACAAATTAATAATATTTAATATTTAATAAAAAAAAGTATTTTTTCTATAAAATGTTTTCAGAAGGTAAAAACAAAATAAAAGTGTATAAAAATGTATTTTGCACTATTTAGTATTTTAAATAAAAAAAAAGTATATGAATTTATTGATTTATGTACAAACTAAAAGAAAATCAAATAAATACCTAATAAAATAAAAAGGTGAGAAAAAAAATATTTTTATATTTTTAATATCATGAGAAAAAATAAATGAGTCAATCAAAAAAAGAAAAAGTCAAAAATATTAAGAAATGAACCAAATGGGCTCAGGGGGTTCAGAAGCAAAAAGAGTGTGTGAAAAAGAAATGCAAAAACAGGCCCAGCCCAGATGACCTTTCTTCAACCTCTGGCCAAACAATGTCAAAAAAACGCGCGCCTGGTTCCTTGATTCAAACACCTGGATTCCTGGCTTTTCAATGAAAACTCATAACATAAAAAATGTTCAGCATGAAGAGACGAATCCAACCATATGCAGAACTTGTCCTAACTCTCTAAGATGAGGGAGAATTTCTTCTCCCCCAAATTCTGACCTAAATTTTCTTCCAAGTTCAGAACCAAAATTCTTGCAACACACACAATATAAATAAAATCTAATTATATGGGCATGTTCAGGGGAATGATTGTGACATATTCTCTTCACAAACCTAAAGCTAACAATGCCTAATAAGAGAGATACGAATTCAAAAACTTACCTGTTCAGTTGAAGTTCTATCTGGCAATGGAGAAGCTTTCAGTGCAAAGTGATGATTGGTATAGCTTCCTTGAGGTCCAGGGATACTATTCCAAGTGTTACTTTGCTTTGAAACCTTTTGAATCGAGCTGTAGCACTTCACCTGCAAATCAGAAAAGTGAAAATGGTGGAACCAGTTAGAGGGATTACAGGTCGTGTTTTAGCTTTTGGTTAGCTTGCATAGATGGTAAGGAAGGTGTGTGAACTGGTTTGGGCAAGAATGCTTGAAAGGATTGAGAGTTAGCATTCAATCTGCAGAGGTTGCTCTATTTGAGCAGTTTCAAGGTGATTCTGAGTTTTGGGAGGTATTGGAGGTGAAAGGCTCGTGCTTTTGCTTAGGATCAATGTTTGGAATGTGTTTGATAAGTTTGTCTAAGTGTTCTTGAGCTGATATGAGAGTTGGTAACTATTATGCAATGTTTCTTACTTTTCAAGTCAAAATGCCAAGTCCTTGTTACAAGCTTATGCAGGCCCCCTAATCATGCTGCAAAGCCTTGTCTAGATCAGTGCAATGTGTCTCATAACTTGTGCCTTAGAGATTTCTTTGTACTTCAAAGATATGTGAACTTGACATAAAGCAATCTTTTCAAGAATGGAAATAATGCTTTATCTATAAATGGATTAATCCTTTAGGCAATGCTTGAACTCATGAAACAAGGCCTTGGCACAAAGGTTTTGCATTGAATTATTGAGTGTCAAAGGGTTTTAGGACCTGTAATGTAGCTTAAGCATGCTGAGATTGAAATGCATAGTGTTATGAACATGTACATGGCCAAGAATAAAAGTGACTTTTTCCCATTTTGCAAAATTCTATTCTCCCTAACCATGAGGTTGTTTGAGAAGTTCTTGGACATTTTGGAAAGATTGGAATGTGTACTACAATCCATCTTTGAAATGAAAATTGAAATTCCAAGTGTAAGTGTATGGAAAAAGGTCTTGAAGTTAGGTAGAAAACCTTGTCAAAATAGGTTAAAATTTCACTAAGTTAAGAATGGTTTAGTTCCCTTATTCAAAAATTTGTAACTTGAGATACAAGCCTCAAATGGGAAAACTTTGTTAATAAAAGTTGTAGATTATGCAAAAAGCTACAACTTTCATGTTTTGACTTTTGTTTGAATCCAAATGGATCTTGGTGAAAAAGTTGGGCAAAGTTGGGAAAAAATTAGGGTTTTTTTATAACTTAGAAAAATTCTAAGTTATGAAAAATTCTAATTTCTAACCCTAATTTGCATTTTGTGATTTCTTGATGAACAAGTTTCATGATTTGGCTTGTTTTGATGAAAAATGAATCTTGACTCTTGATTTTGACCAAAAAGTCAAAGTTTGACTTTTCAGTATACAGTCAAAATTGATCAAATGACTGGGAAATTCAACTGTCAATCTTGTGTATTTGGGATCTTTTGAACTTGTTGAGCATGTCAAGATAATTCCATGGGGTCCTTGAGTCCATATGTGAGCTTGTTTTGCCATTGGCTAAGTCAAACAGTCAAAAATTGCCTTTGTGCAGTCAAAACCCTAAAAATGACCATTTTGCCCTTTTGATGATCTGATCAAATTTCTTGTGGAATTGTGATCCAAACTTGATCAAATGGTCCATGTGAGTTCATAATGTTGATGTGGGTCAATTTTCATGAGATTTGACTGTCAATTGGCCACAGTTGGCTTTTTCCCCAATACAGTTGATTTCTAGGTCAACTGTCCAATTGACCGGGCAAAATTTGGAATCAAGACTTGAAACTTGGTATGGATAAACTTGGGAGTCCAATATGAAGCATGAAAGTCATCTTAGGAATTTTAGGTCAAAACATCTTTGTGCAAACACAAACCCTAATTTGGGTCCACAGTGCAAGGAGAAGTCTTGAGCAGAGGAAACCCTAACTGGATCTTGATCTTCAAGGGTCTTGTGATGAGAAAAAGTTGAGGAAATGGGAGGGTAAATTTTGGGGTACAACACCTATGAAACCCCATGCAAGCCTGAAACTAGGGTTTGGTGTGATTTGCTTGTACATATGTTTTATGCATACATCATAAACATCATAAAGCATCATATGCATTCACTAACCATTTCAAGGGTTTGGATCTTCATCATTGTTCTTTTTTTGTAGGACATGGAAATTCCTCACAGAAATACCATTCAAGTCAACCTTGTGAGAATCTCTCCTCAGCTCAAGGAGCTCACCTCAAGAATCCCGGAAAATTCATCCTTCAGTGAAAGACATGGTAGACTGCTCAACCTAGTCGACACCAATATTGAAGAAGACATGATGAAAGTGCTATTCCAGTTCTTTGACCCTCTTCACCATTGTTTCACTTTCCCTGATTACCAGTTGGTGCCCACTTTGGAGGAGTTTTCTCAACTCCTAAGAATCCCTATCCTTAATCAACTACCCTTCAACGGTACGGAAAAGGAACCAAAGCCGGAAGATGTTGCTCGAGCATTACATCTACATCCATCAGAAATCAAGGGGCATTGGGAAACCAGAAGTGGCGTCAAAGGATTCTTAGCAAAATTCTTGTTTGAAAAGGCACAAGAATGTTGGAATTCATTGGACCTACAAGCTTTTGAAGAGATTGTGGCACTCCTTATCTATGGGTTGGTCTTGTTCCCAAATCCTGACCAATTGGTAGATGTCAACGCCGTCAAAATCTTCATGTCCAGAAATCCAATACCAACATTGCTTGGGGACATTCTTCACTCATTTTACACACGAACAATGAGAAAGAGGGGTGTTCTCATGTGCTGTACTCCTCTCCTTGCAAGGTGGTTTATTTCGCACCTTCCACAATCTGTCTTGAAGAATGACCAAGGTTCAAGGTGGTCCCAACGGTTGATGACTCTTACTCACTCTGATGTACATTGGTGTTCTCGGTCCAGAGAAGATGTCATCATCGTCGATCGTTGTGGAGAGTTTCCTAATGTTCCTTTACTTGGAATTAGAGGAGGTATCACCTACAACCCTTGCCTAGCTTTGAGGCAATTTGGATATGCACGGAGGGATGGCCCTCATGACATGTTGATTCCTGACCTAGTTTTTGACTTCGACAACGATGCGCAAGGACTTCGCCAAAGATTCATCAGAGCTTGGGGAAAACTCAACAAGGTTGATAGCAAGACTCTGGGACACAAGAACTTTATCCCTCTTGAGCCTTATCTCAAGTGGGTACGAGCCCGAGCCCAAAGTCTAATGATGCCTTATCCTCATGTTCTCCCTGTGATTAAAGAGCCCGTCAAGGAAGGAGAGGTTCCCTACACCATCCTACATCCAGACATGCCTACATCGTGGGAGGAAATGCAGAAAAGTTGGATTCAGCTCAAGGAGGAACGGAACACTTTTGAAGCTAGCTTCTACGCCAGTGAGAAAAAGTTTTTAGAGCTTACCCGCCGACTCCATGAGCAAGAGGCCCTCAACACCTACATCGCACCAAAGAGGATGCGCAATGTCTTTTTGACTTGAGAAGTTATTTTGTAATATTTGGCCCATGGGGCATTTATGTACTAACAAATTTCTTCTTATCAATATGACGTGCGTTCTTCTTTGTTTGAAACAATTTTGAATGTTCTAAATCCTTGAATGCATTGCATACATAAGCATACCATTCATCATGTGCATAAGCAGGTCTCACTCCAGGTTTCCTTATCTGTCTGCTGTTTATTTCAGTAGGATGGATCTCGAGCAAACAATCAAAGACCTACAAGCTCAGAATGCACAGTTCCAGCAACTCCTGACGACCTTGGCTAAGGGTCAGGAGGATATCAAGACTCAATTGGGGAACAAAGACCCAGTGAAAAAGAAGAAAAAGAGGATCGAGATGGCTACTTTGGGTAGAAGATTTAACGGAGAAGCTAGGAGAGTGCTTGATTTTCCTCCTACTTCTGATGAAGGGACCAGTAAAAGAGATGGAGTTGCAGTGCCTTCCGAGTCTGATGCGGAAGAAGAGGAGGTTGAAGAGGAGGATGAAGATTATTCTGATCAGCAATACCCTCCAGCTGATGATAAATACAAAGGGCTAGAAGACAGATTGGCTGCCATGGAGTTACAAAGAGTACCAGGGTTGGACTTTGAAGACTTAGGTTTGGTTGCCGGAGTTGTGATTCCCCAAAAATTCAAAGTGCCTGTGTTTGTGAGGTATGATGGGTTGTCCTGTCCCAAAATGCATCTCAGGTCTTACGTGAGAAAGATCCAACCCTATACGGCAGATAAAAACCTTTGGATTCATTTCTTTCAAGACAGCCTTTCGGGAGCTCAGTTGGAGTGATTTTATCAGCTAGAAGGAACCAGTGTCAGAAATTGGGAAGATCTGGCCACCGCTTTCTACAAACAATACCAGTATAATTCGGACCTTGCTCCTACTCGTAACCAACTTCAGGGTATGTCACTAGGAACAAGCGAGGGATTCAAAGAATATGCACAAAAATGGAGGGATTTAGCTGGCAGGGTGCAGCCTCCTTTAACCGACCGTGAACTCGTTGATATGTTTCTAGGGACCCTATCTGGGCCATTTTTCAATCATCTAATTGGTAACTCTTCTGCGGGGTTTACCGATTTGATCTTAACAGGCGAAAGGATAGAAGCTGGCATCAAGTCAGGAAAGATTCAAAAGGGTGTTGCTGCAAGTGTTGAGAAGAAGCCTTTTAAGAAGGAAACAGCCGTGGTATATTCTCAGAGAAGAGCAGTGAAGACTGAACGTCGGCCAACTGTGGGGGCCGTAATGATTCAAAACACTCCGAGTGAGCAGCCTCGCTATAACCAGTCCAGACCAAATCAACAACGAGTGGAACGGCCACAACGGCAGTTCACCCGTATTAATATGACTCCAGCGCAAGTGCTTCCCCATCTACTGAAGTTGAATCTCACCACCATCAAGGAGGCACCAAAGAATGTGAATACGTCCTCTCCACATTATCATGCTAATGCTAAATGCGCCTACCATTCAGACAGTGTTGGACACGACACCAATGATTGTTGGGCACTCAAGCATAAGATCCAAGACCTGATAGAGGCTAAGGAGGTAGAGTTTGACACTCCAGAGAAGCCTAATGTGATATCTGCACCCATGCCGAAGCACGGCCAAAATGTCAACGCCATTGAAGAAGATTTGTATGTTGCTAATGTCAGTGATCTGACTACTCCACTGCTAACCATTAAGTTGAATTTGTTAAGGGCCGGGATCTTCCCGAGATGTAAAGAAGACTGCTATTGTTGTTACTCTCTGCCATTTGATTGTCCGCTACTAAAGAAAGGCATCCAAGGCCTTATGGATAGTCGACAAATTTTGTTTGAAAAAGTTTCTACTGTTCCAGTTCATACTGAAGATGTCTCAATCATAACCATTCACGCCAATCTTTCCAAGGCCGTCAAAAAGCCTGTTAAGATTACACCAGCTGCGAAATCTGTTCCTTTGAAGATAACAATGCCAGGGCCTGTTCCCTATGTTTCTGAGAAGTCGATACCTTGGAACTATGGCGGCGACGTCTACTACCATGGTATCAAGCAAATCGAAGTAATTGAAGAAAGTTCGGATGATGATGAAGCCAACATTGGTAACATTGCAGGCACTAGCAAAACCACCAGGAGCGGGAGAATATTTTCTCTAGAGATTGCCCCTCCAAGAGCAATCTTTGGACCCTCATCAGCTGACAAGGTCGTCCCTGCACCAATAAAACTTTCTGCTAGAACTCCTTTGATTAAAGATGTTGTTGTTCCTAGTACTGTCTCTCCTACCGCTGCTGATAAAGGTAAGGGAATCCAAGATGAGCCCGTCAGGATGAGGGCTCAACCCTTGGTTATCCCGGAAACCTCCAAGAAGGAAATGGATGAGATTTTGAGGATAATCAAAAGAAGTGATTACGATGTGGTAGAACAGCTGGGGCAAACCCCCTCCAAGATCTCCATGCTGGCACTACTACTTTGCTCAAAAGCGCACGCTAAAGCTCTGATAAAGTTTCTGAAGGCAGCTCATGTGCCCCAAGAAACCTCTGCGGATCAATTTTAAAATTGCGTGGTTAGCCTGACTGCGGACAATGGATTAGGTTTCTCTGATGCCGACCTAACTCCTAAAGGTAGAAACCACAATGATGCTTTGCACATTTCGATCGAGTGTCGAGGAACCACTCTCGCACATGTCTTGGTCGACACCGGTTCATCACTGAATGTTTTGCCTAAGAAGGCCTTGGACCGACTAGATTGTGAAGGGTTGGAGTTGAAGCCGGGTGATATTGTTGTCAGAGCTTTCGATGGTTCGAAGAGAATGGTCCATGGGGAGGTTGAAATTCCCGTCAAGATAGGCACTGAGGTGTTTAAATCTACTTTCTATGTGATGGACATCCGTCCATCATACTCTTGCTTGTTGGGTAGGCCTTGGATACACCATGCTGGGGAAGTCACCTCCTCCTTGCATCAGATGTTGAAGTATCCCGTCAAGGGAAAGATCATTATTGTCCATGGCGAAGAAGAGTACATGATTAGCCACTTAAATTCTTTCCGGTATGTGGAGGTTGAAGGAGAGTTCATTGAGACGCCTTTTCAACATTTCGAAGAAGTCCTTCCTGAAATAGCAGCAGCAAAGTTGGCGGCTGAGACACCGAGGCAGATGGCCAGGATGGCATCTCTGGAGGACGCAAGGGCCGCAATAAAAGAAGGGAAGAATTCGGCATGGGGGGAGTTGCCTGACATTCCACATAAGACCGACAAATTTGGATTAGGGTTCACAGCCGCTGGCCAGAAGGCTATGCGCCGTGCGAAGATTGAAAGGGCACCAGTCAAAATTTCTCCCTATGGAATCAACGCTTTGGAAGACGAAGACAAAGAGAGCAACATTGAAGAGTGGATTTACCCAACTGTCAAGGGAGGGTTGAGCAATTGGGAGGCGAAAGACTTCGTCCCCATCACTTTTATTCATCAGTAATTTATCTGTTAAACATTTCCTATTTGGTCTGTAATATTTGCTTTCAAATAATCCATACACTATCTTTTCACCTCATGCCTTGCCCGGGGCATGTAGGTCCATTTGTAAGGGTTTTGATTATTTTTCATATCCATATGCCATGTTTAATGATTCATTGGACGTTTTTCATTTGATAAACTGCTTGTGTTCATTTTCTTTCCTTTTGCATTTTTGTTTAAGGATGGCTATCCCTTACACACACCCACACTCACCAATGCAGGTACCCATCCACTCCGGATTCCATGGGTGACTATTCTGCTATATCTTTCAATAACTCTGAAGATCTGGTCAATCTAGCCGAGTATGAAGATGACGAAGGTTGTGAAGTACCCGGGGAATTAGCCAGACTTCTGCAACAAGAGGAAAGGGCCATCTTACCGCATGAAGAGCCATTGGAAACTGTTAACTTGGGAACCGAGGAAGACCGGAAGGAGGTGCAAGTGGGTGCCAATCTGGAACCGAATGTCAAGGAACGCCTGATACAGTTGTTGAATGAGTATGTTGAAATCTTCGCTTGGTCTTATGAAGATATGCCGGGTTTAGACACAGACATCGTGGTTCACCGTCTCCCCACAAGAGAAGACTGTCCACCGATCAAGCAAAAAGTTCGCCGAATGAGGCCTGACATGTCTGAAAAGATCAAAGCAGAAGTAATGAAGCAGTTCGACGCTGGCTTTCTGGCCGTTACGTCCTATCCTCAATGGGTCGCTAACATCGTGCCAGTACCTAAGAAAGATGGCAAAGTAAGGATGTGTGTGGACTACCGGGATTTGAATAGGGCCAGCCCCAAAGATGACTTCCCGCTACCTCACATTGACATCTTGATCGACAATACAGCTCAGCACAAAGTGTTTTCCTTCATGGACGGATTCTCGGGCTACAATCAAATCAAAATGGCCCCCGAAGATATGGAGAAAACAACTTTTGTTACACAATGGGGCACTTTCTGTTACAAGGTGATGTCGTTCGGGCTGAAGAACGCAGGGGCAACTTATCAACGCGCCATGGTAGCTTTATTTCATGATATGATACATCATGAGATTGAAGTTTACGTAGACGATATGATAGCTCGGTCACAAACAGAGGAAGAGCACCTTGAACATTTAGAAAAGCTGTTTGCCAGATTGAAAGAATACAAGCTCAGGCTGAACCCAAGTAAATGCACTTTTGGAGTTAGGTCTGGTAAACTCCTGGGATTCATTGTAAGCAACAAAGGCATTGAAGTCGATCCAGCAAAAGTAAAAGCAATACAAGAGATTCCTGCTCCCCGTACTGAAAAGGAGGTTAGAGGATTCTTGGGGCGCTTGAACTATATTTCCAGGTTCATCTCACATCTGACTTCTACCTGTGAGCCAATTTTCAAACTCTTGAAGAAAGATCAGGTAGTCGAATGGAACGACGACTGTCAAGCTGCTTTTGATAGAATCAAGGAGTATTTGCTAGAACCTCCTATTCTGATGCCACTCGTCGAAGGAAGACCATTGATCATGTATTTGACCGTCTTGGATAACTCAATGGGGTGTGTTTTGGGCCAGCATGACGAGTCTGGTCAAAAAGAGCATGCTATTTATTACCTTAGCAAAAAGTTTACCGACTGTGAGACTCGCTACTCACTGCTCGAGAAAACTTGCTGCGCTTTGGTATGGGCTGCTCGCCGACTAAGACAGTATATGTTGACTCATACTACCTTGTTGATTTCCAAAATGGATCCTATCAAATATATCTTCGAAAAGCCCGCTTTATCTGGAAGGATAGCTAGATGGCAAATGATTCTAACTGAGTATGACATCCAGTACACCACCCAAAAAGCTATAAAAGGGAGTGTACTAGCTGACCATCTGGCTCATCAGGCTATCGAAGATTATCAACCCATGAGATTTTATTTCCCAGACGAGGACATCATGAATTTGGACAACATTAAAGGTGACGGACCGTATGACGGACCCGAAAAGGGATCCCGATGGACCCTGTACTTTGATGGTGCTTCAAATGCACTTGGAAACGGTATCGGCGCGGTACTCATTTCTCCGGAAGGTTGTCACACACCTTTCACGGCCCGACTTTGCTTCAGCTGCACAAACAACATGGCTGAGTACGAAGCTTGCATCTTTGGTCTCAAGGCTGCTATAGACTTGGGGATAAAATCTTTGATCGTATTTGGGGATTCGGATTTGGTTATCAGTCAAATCAAAGGAGAGTGGGATACCAAGCATCCTAATCTTATCCCATACAAAGAACATGTCCTGACATTGTTGCCTCATTTCGAGCAAGTTACCTTCGAGCATTTCCCGCGAGAAGAGAATCAGCTAGCAGATGCTCTGGCCACAATGTCCTCCATGTTTAAACTCAACTGGGATAACGAGGCTCCCCAAATCACCATCAAGCGAATGGATGAACCTGCGCATTGTCATGAGATTAATACCGAAGAAGTAGTGGAACAACCTTGGTTCCATGAAATCAAAAGGTATCTCGAGACTAGAGATTATCCCGAAGGAGCTTCCGTAAATGACAGGAGGTTCTTAAGGAAATTTGCTGCCAAATTCTTCCTGAGCAACGACATCCTTTACAAACGAAGCCATGATTGTGTATTGCTCCGATGCGTAGACGAAGCTGAAGCAGAGTTGATTATGACCGATATACACAGCGGCACATTTGGCACTCACTTGAGCGGGCATACAATGGCTAAGAAGATCCTAAGGGCAGGCTATTACTGGTCTACCATGGAAGTAGAATGCCATCAACATTTTCGTACTTGCCACAAATGTCAAGTCTACACTGACAAAGTTCATATCCCTCCGGTTCCTCTCAACGTTCTGACTGCTCCTTGGCCATTTGCAATGTGGGGCATTGACATGATTGGAGAGATTAAGCCCACGGCTTCCAACGGACATCGCTTCATCCTGGTTGCCATTGACTATTTCACCAAATGGGTCGAAGCAGCTTCCTTCGCCTCTGTTACCAAAAATGTGGTTGCCCGCTTTATCAAGCAAAATCTCATATGTCGGTATGGTGTTCCAGACAGGATCATCACAGACAACGGTACAAATCTGAATAACACAATGATCACCGCTTTGTGCGAACAGTTCAAGATTTATCATCACAATTCATCTCCCTATCGGCCGAAGATGAACGGTGTTGTTGAAGCTGCGAACAAAAACATTAAGAAGATCATTCAGAAAATGGCAGTCACTTACAAAGACTGGCATGAAATGTTACCGTTTGCTCTGCATGGATACCGTACGACGGCACGTACTTCAACTAGGGCAACCCCATTTTCTTTGGTTTATGGCATGGAAGCTGTTTTGCCTATGGAAGTTCAGATTCCTTCTCTAAGGATTATGAAGGATGCAGGTTTGAATGAAGATGATTGGATGCAGACCCGACTTGATCAACTCAATCTGATCGACGAAAAGCGACTTGCTGCTATATGCCATGGTCAGGCATATCAAAAGCGGATGATCAAGGCCTTCAATA
This sequence comes from Vicia faba, assembly GCA_948472305.1. Classification (NCBI taxonomy): domain Eukaryota; kingdom Viridiplantae; phylum Streptophyta; class Magnoliopsida; order Fabales; family Fabaceae; genus Vicia; species Vicia faba. The sequence goes on along the minus strand of OX451739.1, from coordinate 15,523,908 downwards.
AGAAAGTCAGACGTCAAGTGTATCAAGTCGGAGATCTCATAATCAAGCGGATTATCTTGCCGCAAAGTGATCCCAGGGGCAAATGGACTCCTACATATGAAGGACCATTTGTGATCAAGAGCATATTTTCTGGTGGTGCAATGATTCTGACCACCATGGACGGCGACGATTTTCCGCACCCTGCGAACGCAGACATAGTCAAAAGATACTACGCATAAAATAACCCGGCAAGTTGAAAACCCGAAAGGGCGGCTTGAGCAAAAATGGGCATCCCGGTGAACCGAAAACCCGAAAGGGCGGTTCAGGCAAAAATTAGGGATAAAAACAAAAAAAATCTGTACACCCGGCAAGTTGAAAACCCGAAAGGGCGGCTTGGGCAAAAAGGGGTTTCCCGGTGGATCGAAAACCTGAAAGGGCGATTCAGGCAAAAATTAGGGAATTAAAGCGTATGACTATGTCTCGTCAGATCACTTCAAAGACAATCTCTTCATCAACCAGTCCTAGGCTTCTGATCAATCCAGTCATCGTCAAGCGAAGCATTGAATGGACAGATATTCAGAGTTGTGAAAGCTATAGTGGAATGGAATCCCATGGAATTATTTCACATAGCCATCCTTATTTTGTATAAACTTTTCAATATTCACGACAAAATCCTCTCACTAGGATGATTGTCTCCTTTGTACAAATATACTCATAGAAAATCAATACAAATACTTTTTCCAGAAATTTGTGTCTTTTCCTTTCTTTCTGCACTATTTGTTTATTTTGAGAAACGTCCAATGTTTTGTTAAATAAGCATATGCATTTGAAACATAATCATTTCCTTATGAACCCAGAAAGAAGGGTTACCGACAGGATGAAGGTACAGTTGGATATTATGATACCTTTTCGAAGGAAACTCCCAAGAGATTTGGAATCCATATCCCTAGCAAACCCCGAGGCTTATCTTCAGCAGATTCTCGAGGCTTATTCCCCGCAGAGTACTGACGTCTCTCCCAAGTTTTATTCAAAGTTATTCCTCACAAGGGCTTATAACTGGGTTATCCTCAGCTAACAACCACGGAAGATCGCGCTCGCCAAAGTTCTCCCTATCCCCAGCGGAGTTCATCAAAGTTCCCCAGCTGAACCAAAGCTTCAAAATTATCAATCTCCAGCGGAGCCAGACTAATGAACCGCTTCCCCACAGAGTTTTAGAAGAGAAAATCCCGAGTTCCCCAGTAAAGTCTCCAGAGATACTTCCCTCCAAGCTGAAGATTCTCAGTCTTACCTCCCCAGCATGAGTCTACTAGATTGGTACTCCCCAGTAGAGGTCATCAGGAATTCCCCAGAAGATTGGTATACAACCCAAGCTCCTTATTCTCCAACAACAGCCAAGGAATTATTCTTCCCGGCAGCAGTCAGGATGCTCTTATCTTCAGCCATCCAGGATTCATCTATCCCCAGCAAGACAGCTCATCAGCTTATATGCGCATTCATTACATTCATATCATAAACATTGGTAAAACATATATTGCATCATACATTTCATGCAGCATAATTTTGTGTTTGGCTAATATTTTGTCCTTTTCAGGATAAGAATAAAAAGCTATCCTTAACGGTTTCAGATGCAGTTTTACACGGACTCATCATCAAGCAACCCTACACCGGTTCCTATTCAACTTCAAGATTTCTGAAAACAGCTCATGGGTTCTCCAAGTGACGGATGTTAACCTATCGCTTGTTCAGTTTCTTCTCAAGACTTCTGAAAACAGTTTACGGATTCTTCCCAACAACGGATGTTAATCTACCAACTTGTTCAGATGCCAACTTTTGAAAACAGTTTACGGACGCTTCCCAACAACGGATGCTGCTCTATTGCTTATTCAACTTCAAGATTTCTGAAAACAGCTCATGGGTTCTCCAAGTGACGGATGTTAACCTATCGCTTGTTCAGTTTCTTCTCAAGACTTCTGAAAACAGTTTACGGATTCTTCCCAACAACGGATGTTAATCTACCAACTTGTTCAGATGCCAACTTTTGAAAACAGTTTACGGACGCTTCCCAACAACGGATGCTGCTCTATTGCTTATTCGACTTCAAGATTTCTGAAAACAGCTCACGGGTTCTCCAAGTAACGGATGTTAACCTATCGCTTGTTCAGTTTCTTCTCAAGACCCCTGAAAACAGTCTATGGATTCTTCCCAACAACGGATGTTAATCTATCACTTGTTCAGATTCGACTTTTGAAAACAGCTTACGGATGTCTCCAGATACGGATGTCAATCTATTTCTTGTTCACACCCCCAGTTCAGAAATAGTCCAAGGCATAGACACCCGTCTGATACTCTTTTCCAGATGGCATCTTTAAGCCCATCCCCGACAAGTTACTGTCACCCCTCAAGATGGCATCTCTAAGCCCATTTCCAGATGGCATCTTTAAGCCCATCCCCGACAAGTTACTGTCACCCCTCAAGATGGCATCTCTAAGCCCATTCCCGCATCCATTGCTTTAACGAGTGCAAATTTAAGGGGCACTCTAGTGTCCAATCTCCTTTTACCCTCGAGTCGCGAAAGGCAAACTTGCCAATCTAACTCTTCGGATTCAAGAAGATTGAACAGGGGAAACTGTTGTACCCCAAAATTTTCCCTCCCATTTTCTCAATATTTCTCATCACAAAGCCCTTGGAGATCAAGATCCAGTTAGGGTTTCATCTGCTCAAGACTGCTCCTTGCACTGTTGACCCAAATTAGGGTTTGTGTTTGCACAAAGATGTTTTGACCTAAAATGCCTAAGATGACTTTCTTGCTTCATATTGGACTCCCAAGTTTACCCATATCAAGTTTCAAGTCTTGATTCCAAGTTTTGCCCAGTCAATTGGACAGTTGACCTAGAAATCAACTGTATTGGGAAAAAAGTCAACTATGGCAAATTGACAGTCAAACCTCATGAAAATTGACCCACATCAACATTATGAACTCCTATGAACCATTTGGTCAAGTTTGGATCACAATTCCACAAGAAATTTGATCAGATCACCAAAAGGGCAAAATGGTCATTTTTAGGGTTTTGACTGCACAAAGGCAATTTTTGACTGTTTGACCTAACCAATGGCAAACCAAGCTCACATAGGGACTCAAGGACCCCATGGATTTATCTTGACATGTTCAACAAGTTCAAAAGATCCCAAGTACACAAAATTGACAGTTGAATTTCCCAGTCAATTGATCAATTTTGACTGTATACTGAAAAGTCAAACTTTGACTTTTTGGTCAAAATCAAGAGTCAAGATTCATTTTTCATCCAAACATGCCAAATCATGAAACTTGTTCACCAAGAAATCAAAATTTGCAAATTAGGGTTAGAAATAGAAATTTTTCATAACTTAGAATTTTTCTAAGTTATGAAAAACCCTAATTTTTCCCCAACTTTGCCCCACCTTCTCATCATGATTCATTTGGATTCAAACAAAAGTCAAAACATGAAAGTTGTATCTTGTTGCATAATATACAACTTTGATTCACAAAGTTTTCCCAAATGAGGCTTGTATCTCAAGTTACAAATTTTTGAATAAGGGCACTAAACCATTCTTAACTTAGTGAAATTTTAACCTATTTTGACAAGGTTTTCTACCTAACTTCAAGACCATTTTCCATACACTTCCACTTGGAATTTCAATTTTCATTTCAAAGATGGATTGTAGTACACATTCCAAGCTTTCCAAAATGTCCAAAAAATCATCAAACAACCTCATGACTTGAGAGATTCGAATTTTACAATTTGGCAAAAATTCACTTTTGAATTGGCTATTTTCCATGTTCATAATTTGTGCCAACTTCTCAAACCAGCATGCCCCTTTGATTACAGGTCCTAACACCCTTTGACACTCATAAATTTAATGCCAAACCTTTGTGCCAAGACCATGTTTTGTGTATTCAAGCATTGCCTAGAAGATTAATCCATTTATAGATAAAGCATTATTGCCATTTTGAAAAAGTAGAACTTTATGTCCATTTTGCAAATCCAAGTGGTACAGCCAAAATCTTCTAGGCACAAGTTATGAGACACAGTGCACTGATCAAGACAAGGGTTTGCAGCATGTCATGGGGGCCTGCATCAGTCTAGAACATCAACTTGCCTTTTGTTGCTTAAGTAAGAAGAAAAGTGTCATAACATAGGAGAACTCTCATATCAGCTACCAAACACTTGAGCAAACTTTGAGAACACACTCAGTACATCCCAACTAAGCTAACACACGAGCCCTTGGCCTCCAAAACACTCCCAATCTCAGAATCACCATCAAACTGCAAGAACAGGGCAAGGCCTACAGTTTGAGTGCCATCTTTCATTTCTCTCAAGCTTTCTTGCCCAAACCAGTTCACACACATTCCCTAGCATCTATGCAAGCTAACCATGACTTGAAACACAACCTGTAATCCCTCTAACAAGTTCCACCATTTTCACTTTTTCATTTTGCAGTTGAAGTTCCACAACTCGATTCAAGGTGTCTCAAGGCAAAGTAAACATTGGAACAGCATCACCACACCTCAAGGAAGCTATACCAACCATTATCTTGCACTGAAAGCTCCCCCATTACCAGATTGAACTTCAACTGAACAGGTACTTTGGTGAACTTCTAACTCTTAGTACATGCATCATTAACTCTAGGTTTGTGAATAAGAAGTGTTCTACTCATGCCACTGAACATGTACATACTTTTACTTTTCATTTATTTTGCCTGAGCTGTGAGAATTGAAGGTTTGAAAATGGCAGAAAACTTAGGTCAGGATTTGGGATTGTTAAAATTCTCTCTCATTTCTGAGAGTTAGGAGGAGTTTTTTATATATTTGGAATCGTGATTCAATGCTTGACATGTTCTGTGTTGAAAGTTTGTGCAAAAGCTCAAAGAATCAGGATGTTTGAATCCCTGTTACAAAGCGCGCGTTTTTGGCTGGAGGTTGAAGAAGGTGTCTCATGGGTTGGGCCAGCTTTTGTTCTACTTTTCACACCATACAATTGCTTCTGCACCCCCTGAGCCCATTTGGTTTATTTTTAATGATTTTTGACTTTTTCTTTTTTGGATTGGTTCATTTATTTTTTCTCATGTTATTAAAAATATAAAAATATTTTTTCTCACCATTTTCTAATTTATTAGGTATTTATTTGATTTTCTTTTGATTTATACACAAATAAATAAATATATACATTTCATTAAAAATATTAAGAAATATGTAAAAACACTTTTATTTTCATTTTTATTTTATTTTACCTTCTGAAATACTTTATATAAAGAAAATACTTTTTTTTATAAATATTAAATATTATTATTATTTATATATATATAATACATATTTAAAATAATACAAATACATATATGTTTATTAATATATTTAGGATAAATACAAAATATATACACTTTTATTTTTTCTTATTAATATTTAATATAAAAATGCATTTTTTTGACAAATACCTCATTTTATTTTGTATATATAAATAAATATTTGTACATAATAGATAAATAATGTATTTTATTTAATAGAATTAGGGTTTTGCCCTAAATAGGAAAAACTCCAAAAAATAATACCTTTTTATTTCTCTTTTTATTTTACATAAATAATACTTTTTTTCATATACATAAAAATTCTTTTTTACATTTTGCATATTTATTTCATTTCTATTTAATTATGCAATTATTTATCTTGTAAATATTCCCAAAAATGATGTAATAGTTAGATTTAATTTTTTGTCTAAATATCCCCCATTTGGACATTTGTACCCCCTCCCCATATTATTGTGTTGTAATAGTGTAGGAATTTAAATTTCGCACTTTATACGCTTTCTAAAATATACCATGCTAGAATTAGGGTTTGTATGCAAATAAAACGAACAAAATAGTGTTGACCTAATCTCAAGATAATCAAGCATGAAAATGGACAACACATCTCACACTTGCACCCCTAGGGTATTCCACTTTGTTGCCTTCAAATAATTGGGCCATATTGCATGTTAGGTTTCTTTGGGTAAAACAAACAATCAAACGATCATAAGTCCCTCGATGACGCTTTCGGAAAGTTGCCTAAAATGATCAAGTCCCTTTCAAAGAGAAATTGCCCAAAGACACTTAACACTATTGTAATTATGGTCTAAACGATGACCCGCGCCCGTCCCTTCAACCTCCTAATACAAGATTGTCCACCAAATGCAATGGTGGAACAAAATTGTCAAAAGGGTTAAAACATAACAAGAATCTTTGAGAAAACTTTAGGGGAGATAACTCTTAGGTACTTTTCAATTTGCAAAGAAAACACTTGCCTATTTTCAAATCACACTTCACAAACACTTTCAAAACAAACTTTCAAAAAACCTTGAAACATCTTTTCGAAAAGACAAAACACCTTTTGTAAAACATTCGAGTAAAGAATTGTTACAAGGGTAGCCTATACAAGGCATCTTTTTCAAAACCTTTTCAAAACCACACACACAAAACACCATTTCAAACAATTGAAAACCAAGGCAAGTTGATCTAAGCAAGTACCTAAGAGCCCATGGATAACCATGGATAGAAAGGGTGCTAATACCTTCCCTTTCTATAATCTACTCCCCGAACCCAAGAAAAATCTCAAAGGTTTTTGCTGTGCTTTTTAAACCTTTCCTTAGGATAAAATAAAAAGTCGGTGGCGACTCTTGCTCAACCGAAACATTTGCGAAAACAAACGCAAAACCCTAGTCAGTTCTCCCACCGTATAACACCAACTCTGCTCGGGGGAGAGTATTGCTGAACCTTGTCTTACTCTACGGGGAGTGGAGATATCTTGGTTACATTCTTCAGCTGAACATACCTTGGCACCTCGGTGGACAAAGCAACCAGATCGCTTAGACAATTTGTATTGCCCCAGTTTCTACGGGAGAAGAAGGCCTGTGAGGTGCTTGATGACTGCCGATCGACAAATCTTCTTCTGGTAGGCAAGTGACGAGATGACAGGACATAGTCGTACGCTTTGATCCCTATCTTTTGCCTGGACCGCCCTTTCGGGTTTTTAGTCCACCGGGATACCCATTTTTTCCCAAGCCGCCTTTTCAGGTTTTCGACTTGCCGGGTGTAAAGATTTTTCATTTTCATCCCTGATTTTTGCCCGAACCCTTTTGGTTCGCCGGAAAGCCCTTATTTTTTCCTAGGTGTGTCGACCTAGCGGGTCTTTGATTATGCATAGTATTTTTTCGACTATGTCCATGCTCTCAGAATGCAGGGAGTTGTCACTGTTATTAGTGTTGTGCTGCCATACTACCAGAAGGTGTTTGATCAGGCAAGATTCGTTGCTGGAATTCATGCCCAATGCCCCAAGTGATTCAGATGGAGATTTGCCCCTGGCTATTTGGCATCCTTGAGAGATTCCTTGAATCTTGACTGGACTGCCCCAGATGATAGACCATGATCATGTCTGCCCCTTGGTTGGAAGTACTTTTGTTCACTTAGATATTCGTCGTGCGATTTTCTCTGTTGTTCGAACAAATAGTCATATGCAAACAATGTTATATCAGAAATGCAAAGCTTATGTCTGTCTTGAAGTTTTTGAAAATGCATTTTTTCAGTAAAACAAGCAAATTTTTGCAAAAATGTGATGTCAACTCAGTATTTTACAGCAAGCCTTAAGGAGTCAGGATACCTTTGTAACAGTATGCTTTCGAACTAACCCATGCTTTAGCTAGGACTTTTGAGGGTTATAATGTGGCCTGGTTCACGGTTTAAGAAACAAAGGATAAAGGCTCAAAATGTATTTGTACCCACCCACTCTTCGTGATGTTCTTCAAACCTAACCTCAGCTAATCGTGCGTTAGACCTTGTTTGAGTCTTTGCTCGGATATTCCAGTGATGGTTCGGATGTTGACCGTTTATTTTGAATAGGCAGTCATTTTTTTTGTGTTGAGGGCTTGTAGGACCTCTTTTTTTTGATTTCGTTATTCCTGTTTTTTTTCCTGAACTATTTCTTTTGTGATTACAGTCAGCGGGATGCCCCAGTTTTGTAAGTCTCCTTCGTAGGTTTTGACTTATTGGGCTTTTATTTTGAGATAATGACTGCATGTCTTTATGATTATTCGGAACCATCACTGTCTTTTGTTTTGTAAGGACTTCTTTGGTGCCATTCGTTGCGTGCTTGGATCAGCTGAGAGAACTACCCTGCCCCAGGTTATGATTAAGGGTTTTAATTTTCGAAAAGAAAAACTCCGACTTCTTTGGCTCAAAGGGGTTGACGAGGGATTATCTTCCTTATAACTCCAGTGTTTAGGATTTGAAACAATGTCTGTACCTCATCAGTGGGGTCTGTTCAAAAGCATACTGTAAAGATCGTGGTATCGTTTTCGTCATCCTCCCTCGTGGTATCTACCTCAGCCTGCAGATGTTTCAGCCGTTCGTCCTTACCGTCTTCTGGATTGTTCTTGACCAAATTCCCCATGAGGAGCGTTCTCAATTCTTCCTGCCCCTTGGATAGGCTTAGGAAGATTTCCCTGAACTGAGTCTCTTGAGTACGGAGATCCTGGTTGTCTGGTTGGAAAGACATTGCTGAAATAAACAGCGAAGAAGATAAGCAACCTGTAGAAAGGGTACCTGTAATGCAATGATATGTATGATATGCAATGTTTTCAAGGATCTCGCGGGGTAAACAGAAAAACTTGTTAGCAGTTGAATACGGTAGCTTGATTAAAGGAACGTCATGTTGTTGAGAGTCGTTCTTCAAGAGTCAAAGCTCACAATATCGAGTGGGTCATAGCCCCTGACTCAAGTCATCATGTTTTGGTTCCAAACAACCTTGGCTAGAGGAAAATAAATCCCCTTTGCCCCTTGCCAGACATTTGATTCATCATGACCTGCATCACAAACCCTTGAGATCCTTGAAATGGGTTAGTCCTTATGCAGGATGTATGCAATGGTATGATGGTATGATGTTATGCTATGCGTGGAGTGATGTAAGTAAACCCTGTTATAAGCCCAGATTAAGGACTGTAAACAAAACCTGCGAGAAACTCATGTGTCAGATAAGAATATGCAAGTAGTTCAAGTTTTAAGGCACACAAGTCACACCAGAAAGCCCTTAGAGTTTAGGCCAGCATGAATTTTAGGTACTACCCTCTTTCAGTTTCATTGGTTAAGACCTGTCCTAGAAAATAGTAATCGGGTTCTAGAGGATCTCAATATCACTGACTACCCTCAATCGGTCATAACTCCAGCATCGCAATCTTTTCTTGCGACCAGAACCATCGCGAGAGTTTAGCCTCAATGAGTGTAGCATACTGCTACTGTTCTATGGCCAAGTTGGGTCAATTTAGGGTTCTAAGGTCGGTTGGTGCTTAATGACTCCTCAGAAGACCCATATTCTCCTCGTTGCAACACAAGGGATATCGGTACAGACCAAGGTGTCACACCAACGTAGCCACTGCTTCACCCGTGTCGGTCTACGTCGGACAGGTCCCTCACAGCTTATGCTACCTAAAGGGTATTCCCCAGATCCGGGTTAGGATCTATGAAACTCTGATGCAAAGCCCACAAATATAAAAGCAAACAAAGCAAGCAATTGAAAACATAAGAGTGGTCTAATCCTAAGGTACACCTCACTTTATAAAGTATCCCCAGCAGAGTCGCCAGTTCTGTGATCGGTGGAAATAGAACTGACTGTTTTTTAGCTGGTTCGCGAAATGTCGCGGTAAGCAAGAGTCGCCACCGTCTTTTATGTTCTCCAACAAGGAAAGGACAAAAGCACAGTAAAATTCCTATTCGAGATGTTTCTCGGTTCGGGAGGTAGATTATAGAAAGGGAAGGTGTTAGCACCCTTTCTATTCGTGGTTATCCACGGGCTCTTAGGTACTTGCTCACTATGTTTTCAAAAAATGTTTGCTTTTCTTGTGTTTTTGGGTTTTGAAAAAAAAGTTTGTTTGAAAACTTCGTTTTAACTCTTGTATCAGTCCTCAAGAGTGTATGAAGTATTGTTTGAAAACTTTTTGAAAATGTGAGTGTGAAAAGATTGTTTTTGTTTTTTGAGAGAGAAAGTACCCATGAGATCTACCTACTCTAAGGAATTAGGCTGTGTAAGAGTCCTTTAAACAGTGCTATCCCACTATTGAGAAGTAGGTAGCACCGTCGTTGGAGGCGTTCGGGTCAATTTGATAATAGGGACAGTGTGGTCACCAAAGCAATAGTATGACACCTTAGCGGTAACCCTAATGTCCTAGATCCTTTTTATCCGAGGCAACCGTTTCGAGGCAACTGGATCTTTAGACATGAGGGCGACCTCTAAAACACCATATACTTGACGACCATGTTCGAGGCAACCAAGTGAGGCGTACCCTAGGAGTGGCATGTGCATGTGTGTCAGGTTTCAGTTTATGTTTATCTTGTACATGTTATTTGTGAGCTACGGATTAATTCTATTTTTGAGAACAAGTCTTGTCATGCATAGCAGTTAATAATTGCGGAAAGTAAATTGCGGAAATTAAATCTAAACTATTACAAGGCGTCGGGTATTTACATCGCCAAAAACAAACCCTTTAATTTAAATTGCGGAAAGTAAAATAAAGCAATAAATAATTAAAGTCCTAATTAAAGTTATTACATTCTGGAAGCAAGTACAATAATATGGAAAAATGGATCGCGTGCGGGAAATTAAATCGGATGCGAGTTTTTTTTGGGGTTTTGACCCTTTTTTGAAAGAAAGTGATTTTTTTGGTTATTTTTGAATTAAATGGAATTAAATGAACAATTAAATTAAATTAAATAATGAAAATATTTTTGGATTTTTGAGTTTTTAAAGAAATAAAATAAATTGAATTAATGCTAATAAAAACCTAATATTCTAAATTGATTTTAAATATTGCAAAAAATATTAAAAGTTAAATCTAATTAAAGCTAAATTGATTAAATTAATTTATTTACAAAAATAAAAGTGATGAAGTTAATTTTAATAAATAAAATATTTTTTGTGTTTTTGATTTTATTAGGCAAAAATATTTATTGGTTAGTGATTAATAAAAATAATAACGATTAATTAATTAAAGGAACATAATACAAATAGAGAGAAAATTTAGGAGTATACGGGCCTGATTGGAGGGGTGAAACAGCTGTTGGCGTCATGTGTAAACTGTTTTGTTTTGGCCATTTGTGTTTTGCCTTTTGGCCATTTGTGCTCTGGCCTCAACGTTCCTTAACCTTCTCAGGATGTCTGCCTCGCCATGTATTGGTGTCATGTGTAAACTGTTCTGTTCTAGCCATTTGTGTTTTGGCCTCAACGTTCCTTAATGAACCTGCATGGGATCCTGTCTAAATCTGCAGTGTTGAATCTCATGAACACATTAAATAAATTACTATATATCATAAAATACAAATAAAGCCAACATATGAAGAAATTTAATGTTTAGGTCAATATGGCATGTATGAATGATTATACCATTTTGATCATGGAGATCAAATCAACCTTATCCTTACTGGAAAAGTAGTGACATGAATGCTTTTATGCCCTTTTGATCATGGAGATCAAGCCAGCCTTACCCTTACTGAAGAAGTAGTGAGATGTTGGTTTGTAACTGAGATGGCTTGTTTGTAGTGAGATGTTGGTTTGTAACTGGGATGACTTATTTGTAGTGAAAGAGGGATTTGTAATAAGGATTTCAAGGTTTTAGGGTTCTTGAAAGAATTTGATATTCTGGCAGTGTTGTGGCAAGGTTTTTTCTCTCATTCGGTTTGTGTGAAAAGAAAGTGATTATATAATGGAAATTAGAGTAAAGAAAATGGGCTTTGAATGTGCAATTGGGCCTCCAATGTTCACTTGAGTTTGTCACTTTCCAGGGTAAATCGCAGGGACTTAAGTGCAATTTTTGAAGTTGAAATGTGAAAACAAAATGTAGCCGATATCGAGAACTAACTCATGTCCGAAAATCGGCTTAATCGGATAAACGGTGAATTAGTTATGAATTTTTGAAGTTTCAGCTCAGACAAACTTATTTTCGGCTCCAGTGTCGACTCTGACACGTTCTTCAATAAAAAACTGGTATTGATCGGAGCATAATCCGGTCTCGACTTTTGAAGCAAAGTTGTAGATCTATGAGTCAGTGACCTTGTGTAAAAATATGAGCCCAATCCGATAAAAATTGACCGAGTTATGAATTTTCGAAGTTTCGGCCCAGATAAAATAATATTCAGCATTCAGGATTTTCAGCGTGTCACGCACTCTGAGCAAAAAATGAAGGCCTTTTGAATACCGTTTGAACTCAATACCTTCTGCGAAAATGTAGCCAACCCAATTTGTGAAATTTTGGCACCGGAACCAGCTCGATACGATGAAAATCGACCAAGTTATGATTTTCTGAACATGACGCAAATAAACTTCTGTCACAAATTTTTTGTATGAAAATACTTGATAAATCCAGATTTTTGAAGACCTTCTGATCGAAATTGGCTTCCAGCTGTGAGATATGAAAAAATAGATAATGTCAAGACGGAATTTCGGCCACCGGAACGGGTTCAAAACGAGTCACTATCTTCAAGTTATGAATTTTTTAGCGCGTAAAAACTGCACTTTCAGCACACTTTTTCACCATATTTCTTCAAGAAACTCACACATTCGGATACCTTCTTTAAAGAATTGACTCTTGAGCCGAACCTGAATTTGAGAATACGTTATCAGAGATATCTTGGTGAAAGAACACCTGAATATGACGCGCCGGGTTGGACTTGTGAATTTTTCTTGAAATGTCTTGAGAAATATGGGAGGGCAAATTTTGGGGTACAACAGCTGCCCACAAACCCACCAAAGGTTATCAGCATTTTCATCCAAGCCAAAGCAGCCATTCCACACTCATAACTACAGATCAAAGCACCTCTGTTTGGTAAAAAAAAATCTAATCTCAAACTCATTCAATCTCTGATTTAAATTCATTTTGATTGCATATTCACGTTATTATTGTTGTTTGTGAATGATTTAATGTGATACATGTAAGCTACAGCGCAAAGTTGAGATTGTGCCATTGCTTAGACACAATCTGAGTTTCTCCTTGGAATCCCAGGATAAAACAAACCCAGATTCAGCAGGTTCAAATTGGGAGGAGATTCGAATCAGGGGGATAAAAGTCCCCCCTGGACCTTTTAACATTTGTTTCGTTTTGCAGGAAATATATTCTCAGAATCCTGTTCAGAGCTTCGAAGCTTAGCAGCTTAGCTTCGAACTGGATCCAGGATTTCCAGATCGAAGGATGACCTTTCCAGATCGAAGGATGACATATCCAGATCGAACACCCTCAAAGTGCAGCCCCTCATGCACCTTCGATCAAGCCTCTTCACTGGGTCGAAAGACAGCCTACACCTCTTTCGACCCAGGCCTCCAGAATTATATTTTTTTTCTTTTTCTTGATTTACTGCCTGATTTCATTTTTGTTTTGACCATTTTATTTGTTTTTTTAATCAACATAAAAAATCATAAAAAATAAGTAACTTAGAATTAGGTTTCATTTTTTTAGGGATTTAATTTAGTTAATTATTTTAACTTATTTTCTTCAATTTTAAAATCAGTAGACTTAGGATTTATTTGAATTCAATCCTTTTCATAAACAAAAAAATGCAAAAAGTATTAGGTATGTTTTAGAGTTAATTTTAATCAGTATTTTTAATTAATTAAATTTGACTTAATTGAATATTTAGCATTTCCCAAAATAAAATAAAACAACAAAAAAATTTTATTCTTAGGATTTTTAGAGGTTATTTTCAGATTCGCGCGCGTTTATTTTATTATAACTGCCTACTGGTTTGTGATAGCTTGACTAAGACTTTTGCACTTTACTGCTTTTATTCCCCCAATTTTTGGACATGTAAATAATCCCTCTCCCCGAAGCTTTGTAATAGCGTAGGATTTACAATTCCCGCACTTTAAATTCTTGTACATATATTAACTGTTTAGATGTATGCTAACTAAGATTGCATGACAAGATTAACCTTTAAATCAACCGTAGCTCACCATAACATATACAAAGATAATATAAACTGAAAATTGACACACTCGCGCATGTCACTCTTAGGGTACGCCTCACTTGGTTGCCTCAAATGTGGTCATTGAGTATAGGAAGTCTTAGAGGTCGCCCTTTTGTCCCAAGATCATAAGTTGCCTCGAAACGGTTGCCTCAGAAAAATGATCTAAGACATTAGGGTTACCGCTAAGGTGTCCTAACGTTGCTTTAGTGACCACACGTCCCTTAAACCGAATTGACCTGAAAACTCCAGCGACGGTGCTACCTACTCCTCAATAGTGGGATAGCCCTGTCTAGAGGACATTTGCACAGTTTAATTCCTTTTTGAGTAGGTAGAGGTTCTTAAGTACTTGCTCATTTTAAAAACAAAACAAAACTTTTCGCACTTACACTCTCTTCAAAAACAAAACTCTTTTCAAAACCCACAAACACAAAGAAAAGCAAACTTTTGAAAACACAATGAGCAAGTACCTAAGAGCCCGTGGATAACCACGGATAGAAAGGGTGCTAACACCTTCCCTTTCTATAATCTACCTCCCGAACCCGAGAAACGTCTCGAAAAGGAATTTTTCTGTGCTTTTGTCCTTTCCTTGTTAGATAAAATAAAAGACGGTGGCGACTCTTGCTTACCGCGACATTTTGCGAAAACAAACGCAAAACGCGAACCAGCATTCCAAAAACAGTCAGTTTTATTCCCACCGATCACAGAACTGGCGACTCTGCTGGGGACGCTTATAAGTGAGGTGTACCTTAGGATTAGATCACTTGTGTTTTCAATTGTATTGCTTTGTATGCTCTTAATTTTGTGGGCTTGTATTGGAGTTCTATAAATCCTAACCCGGATTTGGGAAACATTCATAGATAGCAATACGTTGTGGAAACTGTGCGGGGTATACCGACACGGTTGAAGCAATAGCTATATTAGTGCGACATATTTGTGAGTACCGGTAGCCTTTGAGTCAATCAAAGAGAATACGGGGCCGCTGAGTGATATCACTAAGCACTAATGACCTAGAACCTTACTTGACCATCTTGGCCTTTTTTAGGGGTAGTGAGATGACCGACTTTGGTGCAGTCTGAAGTTGGTAGATACTCGATACTAAACTCATTGAGGATTGTTTTCTTGGAATATTTTGGTCGCTAGTTCAGTGACTAAACTAAAACGATGAACATAGAAAACAATCCAATGATATTGAGCTCCTTAGAACCCAATTACTATTTATAGGACAGGTTTTGAGCCAACTAAACTCAAGAGGGTACTTACCTATGGAACCTCATGCAAGCCTGAAATCTAAGGGCTCTTATGTGTAACTTGTGTGCCTTCAAACTTGAACTACTTGCACATTCTTGTTATCTGACAACATGGTTTCCTTGCAGGTTTTGTTTACAGTCCTTATCCAATATTTTGGATTTATTGCAGGGCTTACTTACATCACCTCACACTTTTGGTTAAACGCATATCATACACATCATAACATCATGCCTTAACATTTCCTTAACCATTTCAAGGATCTCAGGGGCTTGTGATGCAGGTTATGGTAAATCAAATGTCCAGCAAGGGGCAAAGGGGATTTATTTTCCTCTAGCCAATGTCATCTAGAGATCAAAACATGATAACTTGAGTTAGGGGCTATGACCCACTCGATATGGTGAGCTTGACTCTTGAAGAAGGACTCTCAGCAACATGAAGTTCCTTCAATCAAGCTATCAGATTCAAATTCTAACCGTTTCTTGTTTACCCCGCGAGATCCTTGAAAATATTGCATACATATATCATACATATCATTGCATAACAGGTCTCCCAGTACAGGTCTCTTATCTTCTTCGCTGTTTATTTCAGCAATCATCATGTCTACTGAACCTTCAACCGAGCAAGCTATCAAGGCCCTCCAGGCCCAGAATGCCCAATTTCAAGAGTTGGTCATGAGCCTAGCTAAGGGTCAGCAGGACCTGAAGACTTTGATTCTAAAGGAGAAAAATAAGAAGAAAAAGAGGACCATCTTGTTCAACACTGGACGCAGGTTTGGAAACGGGCTTCAGAATGAAGTCAATCTGACCACCCCATCTGGAGGGAAAGACAGTCCACAAGAAAGGAGGGCTCCTAGCCCTGAAGTCTCCGACAACGAGACGGACTATGATGAAGAACAGTATCCTCCTGCTGAGGATAAGTACAAACAACTGGAAGACCGTTTGAACGCTATGGAGACACAGAAGGTGCCCAGTCTGGACTTCGGAGTTCTGGGCCTATCATCTGGGGTGGTGATTCCCCATAAGTTCAAGGCACCTGCCTTTGCCAAGTATGACGGAGCTTCCTGTCCAAAGCTACACCTCCGGTCATATGTGAGGAAGATTCAACCCTATATTGCTGATAGAAATCTCTG
Source organism: Vicia faba (assembly GCA_948472305.1). Taxonomy (NCBI): domain Eukaryota; kingdom Viridiplantae; phylum Streptophyta; class Magnoliopsida; order Fabales; family Fabaceae; genus Vicia; species Vicia faba. Next base: position 15,507,545 of record OX451739.1, on the reverse strand, counting down.
GGTTCATTTCTTTCAAGATAGTCTGTCAGGGACTCAACTTGAATGGTTCTGTCAACTGGAAGGAGCTAACATCCGCAACTGGGAGGACCTTGTTGCTGCTTTTTACAAGCAATACCAGTATAATGCCGACCTTGCTCCCACGCGTACTCAGCTTCAGGGTATGTCTATGGTTACAGGCGAAGGCTTTAAGGACTATGCTCAGAAGTGGAGAGATCTTGCTGGAAGAGTCCAACCCCCTCTGTCTGATAGGGAGTTGGTGGATATGTTTCTTGGGAATTTGTCTAGTCCCTATTTCAAACACTTGATCGGAAACTCTTCATTCGGATTCACCGAGCTAATACTGACCGGCGAAAGGGTCGAAGCTGGCATCAAAAGTGGGAAGATTCAAGAAGCTACACCTTCTGATGCTCAGAAAAAGCCCTACAATGGGAAGAAAGAGTCCAACGCTGTGTATGGTCAAAAGAGTCGTCATGACCAACACGTAGGAGAAATCTTGATCTCTAATCCTACACATGCTCAACAAAGACAGGGGCATCAGCATAAGGAGGTCGCGCCTAAAAGACAATTCACTAAGATCAACATGTCACTGGGTCAAGCGCTACAACGCCTGTTGGAGGCAGAGCTGATTACATTAAAGGCTCCTCTCCGGAACCCAAATACTTCCGCTCCTACCTATCATCCCAATGAAAGGTGTGCATACCACTCTGACAGTCCGGGATATGACACAAACAACTGTTGGGCTCTGAAGAACAAGATCCAAGACATGATTGATGCCAAGGAGATCAAGTTTGACCCTCCGGAGACTCCAAACATAATCACTGCTCCTATGACGAATCATTGAAAGCTTTTGTTCATTTGAATTTTCAAGTTGTAATCTCTTTATTATTCAAACAATTATCTATTAATGTCAAACTTTGTTTCATTAATGCATTGCATATGTTTGTCTTGATTTGATCCAATCATTTTAATTACATTTAAACTATGCTTTTTACTCACTTTATGACATTCAACTCTTGCTAAAAGTTACAAGCCTTTAGAGGGAGGATGACAAAACAATGCCATACAGTATGCTTTTGGACAGACCTTGCTGACGATGTACAGGCATTCTTTCAAATCCTAAACACTGGAGTTATAAGGAAGATAATCCCTAGTCAACCCCTTCGAGCCAAAGAACTAGGAGTTTTCTGTTTTAAACACAAATTGAAACCTTTAATTTAAACCTGGGGCAGGGTAGTCTCTCAGTTAATTCAAAAGATGCGCATTAAAGTCGCAAAACTCTCAGTTCATAATACAACGAACGACATCAAAAGCATTCCTATGGAATCAAAAGACAGTGGCGGTTCCTTATCTCATAGGCAGTCAATCTCTCAAAAAAGAAAAGCCCACTGAGCCAAAACCTATAAAGGAGGCTTAAGAAAGCTGGGGCATCCCGTTGACTGTAATCTCGAAAAACAGAAACAGTCAGGCAAAAGTTAGGGATAATAAATCAAAAGAACGAGGTCATTACAAATCCTCGACAATATGAAAAATGTTGCAAAAAAAATGAAATGATGACTGCCTTCAAAAATCCAACTTGTGTGAACCATCACCAAAACGTTGTTCCAAACGAATAGAGTTCGACGCACAATTAACTGAGTTTAGGATTGAAGAACATCACAAAGAGCGGGTGGGTACAAATATGCTTTGAGCCTTTATCCTTTGTTTCTTAAACCATGAACCAAGCCACGTTACAACCCTTCAAAAGTCCTAATTGGAGCATGGGTTAGTTCAAAAGCATATTGTTACAAAAGGTATCCTGACTCCTGTAAGGCTTTGCCCTAAATCTTGTGTTGAATTTGTCTTATAAAAAGTTTTCTGCTAAAAAACGCATTTTTCAAAACTTCGAGACAAGCATAAACTTTGCATTATTTGAATATCACTGTTTGCATTTGGCTATTTGTTTGACAGCGGAGAAATTCACACAACGAATATCCGATGAACGAAAGCCCTCTCAGTGAACAAAATCACTTCAAAAAGGATAACACTTCCGTTGACAAATCTCCTATCAACAAGGGGACTTGACATGTCACTATCCAGCACACCTGGGGCAGTCCAGTCGAGATTTCAATAAATCTCTGAATTAGTGCAGAGTAACCAGGGGCAAGTCTCCATCTCCGTCACTTGGGGCATTGAACATCAATCTCAGTGAAGGGTTACGTACAATTAAACATTTTCTGGCAATGTCACAAACACTTGCTACTGGGGCCAATGACAAATATCCCCAAAATCCTTTTCATATGATGACTCCCAGCAAGGGTTTAATCTCTGAAAACCTTTCCCCAGCTGAATCAACCTCAAGAATCCTCGAGGACTTCCCCCAACGAAGATGTCACCTCATCAGCGGACTGACGGCAGGGTTTATTTCCCCAACAACACCAGGATTCCCCAGCTTGGGTTTGCCTCTCCGACTACTACAAATCAAAGGACCACAACTCGTCTTCCCCAGTAGACTACTCTACAATCCCCAGCAAGTTACTGCGAAACCTGGACCCGACCAGATATCAGTTCAACTTCGACTCCCTAGTAGAGCAACGGACGACTAAGACTCCTAAACTCTTTTCCCAAGCAAAAATAAACATACTCCCCACAGAGTTTTCAATATCCCCCAGCGGAGTTCTCCTCAAACAACAAAGCAGGGATCCCCGGTGGAAACATTTTGAGCAAAGTCCAAGACAAAATTACACTTCAACAACATTCATAACATATGCATACAAAATACATATGACACAAATCTCATTTCATTTTGAGAACATCATTACACAATGCATACATCATGACAATGCATACATCATAACATTGCATACAACTAACTCTTTACCTTTTCAGGAAAGATCAATCAACAGGCAAAGATCATCATCTTCTGAGATTCCTTCTAGAGACAGTTCAGATGCGATCCAGATATGGCTGACATTCTGATACTTATTCCAGATTCCTTCTAGAGACAGTTCAGATGCGATCCAGATATGGCTGACATTCTGATACTTATTCCAGACTCCTTCTAGAGGCAGTTCAGATGCGATCCAGATATGGCTGACATTCTGATACTTATTCCAGATTCCTTCTAGAGACAGTTCAGATAGGACCCAGATATGGCTGACATTCTGATACTTATTCCAGATTCCTTCTAGAGACAGTTCAGATGCGATCCAGACATGGCTGACATTCTGATACTTATTCCAGATTCCTTCTAGAGACAGTTCGGATGCGATTCAGATATGGCTGACATTCTGATACTTATTCCAGATTCCTTCTAGAGACAGTTCAGATGCGATCCAGATATGGATGACATTCTGATACTTATTCCGGATTCCTTCTAGAGACAGTTCAGATGTGATCCAGATATGGCTGACATTCTGATACTTATTCCAGATTCCTTATAGAGACAGTTCAGATGCGACCCAGATATGGCTGACATTCTGATACTTATTCCAGATTCATTCAAAATACAGTCCAGATACGATCCAGATTCGGATGTCATTCTGTCACTCATTCAAAATATAATCTAGATACGATCCAGATTCGGATGTCATTCTGTCACTCATTCAAATTACAGTCCAGATACGATCCAGATTCGGATGTCATTCTGTCACTCATTCAAATTACAGTCCAGATACGATCCAGATTCGGATGTCATTATGTCACTCATTCAAATTACAGTCCAGATACGATCCAGATTCGGATGTCATTCTGTCACTCATTCAAAATACAGTCCAGATACGATCCAGATTCGGATGTCATTTTGTCACTCATTCAAATTATAGTCCAGATACGATCCAGATTCAGATGTCATTTTGTCACTCATTCAAATTAAAGTCCAGATACGATCCAGATTCAGATGTCATTTTGTCACTCATTCAAATTATAGTCCAGATACGATCCAGATTCGGATGTCATTATGTCACTCATTCAAATTACAGTCCAGATACGATCCAGATTCGGATGTCATTCTGTCACTCATTCAAATTACAGTCCATATACGATCCAGATTCGGATGTCATTCTGTCACTCATTCAAATTACAGTCCAGATATGATCCAGATTCAAATGTCATTCTGTTACTCATTTCAAATTACAGTCCAGATACAATCCAGATTCGGATGTCATTATGTCACTCATTCAAATACATTTCAGATACGCTCCAGATGTAGACGCAATTCTGACAATCATCCAGACTCAACTCTATTCTCCAGCAGCTCCGGGATTTATTTTCCCAGCTAAAACATCACACTTCCCTACGTCATAGTGTGGAAGAGTACTATAACCTCAACGGTATACCCCCGGTGAGCACGAGTCAGTTCCTAGATCTTGATGTTCTCCTTCGTCATAGTGTGGACAAGTTCTATAACCTCAGCGGTATACTGCATTGAGCACGAGACAGTTCCTAGATCTTGATGAAGATGTTTCCCCCCAATTGAATTATGAACAGGTTCTTAAAACTCAGCTTAAGCATTCTCTCAGTTGAAGTACAGGCAGGTTCCTAAATCTCAACAAGATTAGACTTCCCCAGCGGAATCTTCTACAACAACAGGTATGCAAGTTCTCGCTAAGGAATCTCTTATGCGATCGACACTTCTCCAAATGGCATCTATAAGCCAATCCTCCTACCAACAATCTCCAAATGGCATCTGTAAGCCCATTCCCGACATCACAATGCTGATACTACACCATACGAGTGCAAATTTCTGGGCACTCTAGTGTTCAATTATCTTCCACCTTCTGATCACGAAAGGCTCGAAAGCTAATCTATATCCCCAGGTTTAAGAAAATTGAACAGGGGCAACTGTTGTACCCCAAAATTTGCCCTCTCATGTTTTCCAAAGTCTTCCCCCTGCATGGTTGACCAGAAACCCTTGCCTAAGGAAAAAGAAAATTTTTGAGTGGTGCTTTAAGCACTTCGATTGGCATTCTGAAAGACCCTTCGATTGGTATTCTGAAGGAGCATTTCGATTGGCATTATGGACAAGCACTTCGATTGGCATTATGTCAAGGCCTTCGATTGGCATTCTGAAAGACCCTTCGATTGGTATTCTGAATGAGCCTTTCGATTGGCATTATGGACAAGCACTTTGATTAGCATTGTGTCAAGGCAGCTTCGACAGGCATGGGAACCATGTCCTTTGATTAGCATGAACAACACCTTTCGATTGGCCTGTTAACAAAGCCTTTCGATTGGCCTGTTAACAAAGCCATCTAGAGGGCACTCAAAAAACATGTTCAGGTACACTGAACATGAGAAAATGGCATGTTTCCCTTGGAAATATAGAAATAATTAAATGCTGATTGTGGATTTAATTCCTGAGTTAAATGCCAGATTCTTGCCTTTTCTGTTCCTAAAGAGCTGATTTGACCAGAGTGATTCTGTGCAACTCAAGACCATTCGAAGAAGCATTCAGAAGGCCCATTCGAAGGGTACATAAGAAGTCCATTCGAAGGAGGCAAATCAAGACCAATCGAAGAGCAGGGCCTGAAGGCATTCGAAATTCAAAAGTGTCCAGGTTCATTCAAGAGACATGAATATTTCAAAAAAGGAAATTATTTAATGTGTCTGATTCTTGTCTCATGGCTTTAAAGGCCTATTTAATGGGTTGTCTCTTGCCGTTACTAGACCCCCACACTCCTATAAATACAGGGGCAAGCATGCAGCGCAAACACACGAAAAAACACACAGAAAAAATAGAGAAAAGAAAAAACAGAAGATTTGGAGATACGCTGCCCACAAACCCACCAAAGGTTATCAGCATTTTCATCCAAGCCAAAGCAGCCATTCCACACTCAGAACTACAGATCAAAGCACCTTTGTTTGGTAAAAAAAATCTAATCTCAAACTCATTCAATCTCTGATTTAAATTCATTTTGATTGCATATTCACATTATTATTGTTGTTTGTGAATGATTTAATGTGATACATGTAAGCTACAGCGCAAAGTTGAGATTGTGTCATTGCTTGGGCACAATCTGAGTTTCTCCTTGGAATCCCAGGATAAAACAAACCCAGATTCAGCAGGTTCGAATTGGGAGGAGATTCGAATCAGGGGGATAAAAGTCCCCCCTGGACCTTTTAACATTTGTTTCGTTTTGCAAGAAATATATTCTCAGAATCCTGTTCAGAGCTTCGAAGCTTAGCAGCTTAGCTTCGAACTTGATCCAGGATTTCCAGATCGAAGGATGACCTTTCCAGATCGAAGGATGACATATCCAGATCGAACACCCTCAGAGTGCAGCCCCTCATGCACCTTTGATCAAGCCTCTTCACTGGGTCGAAAGACAGCCTACACCTCTTTCGACCCAGGCCTCCAGAATTATATTTTTTTCTTTTTCTTGATTTACTGCCTGATTTCATTTTTGTTTTGACCATTTTATTTGTTTTTTTTTAATCAACATAAAAAATCATAAAAAATAAGTAACTTAGAATTAGGTTTCATTTTTTTTAGGGATTTAATTTAGTTAATTATTTTAACTTATTTTCTTCAATTTTAAAATCAATAGACTTAGGATTTATTTGAATTCAATCCTTTTCATAAACAAAAAAATGCAAAAAAATATTAGGTATGTTTTAGAGTTAATTTTAATCAATATTTTTAATTAATTAAATTTGACTTAATTGAACATTTAGCATTTCCCAAAATAAAATAAAACAACAAAAAGTTTTTATTCTTAGGATTTTTAGAGGTTATTTTCAGATTCGCGCGCGTTTATTTTATTATAACTGCCTACTGGTTTGTGATAGCTTGACTAAGACTTTTGCACTTTACTGCTTTTATTCCCCCAATTTTTGGACATGTAAATAATCCCCCTCCCCGAAGCTTTGTAATAGCGTAGGATTTACAATTCCTGCACTTTAAATTCTTGTACATATATTAACTGTTTAGATGTATGCTAACTAGGATTGCATGACAAGATTAACCTTTAAATCAACCGTAGCTCACCATAACATATACAAAGATAATATAAACTGAAAATTGACACACTCGCGCATGTCACTCTTAGGGTACGCCTCACTTGGTTGCCTCAAATATGGTCATTGAATATAGGAAGTCTTAGAGGTCGCCCTTTTGTCCCAAGATCATAAGTTTCCTCGAAACGGTTGCCTCGGAAAAATGATCTAAGACATTAGGGTTACCGCTAAGGCATCCTAACGTTGCTTTAGTGACCACACGTCCCTTAAACCGAATTGACCCAAAAACTCCAGCGACGGTGCTACCTACTCCTCAATAGTGGGATAGCCCTGTCTAGAGGACATTTGCATAGTTTAATTCCTTTTTGAGTAGGTAGAGGTTCTTAAGTACTTTCTCATTTTAAAAACAAAACAAAACTTTTCGCACTTACACTCTCTTCAAAAACAAAACTCTTTTCAAAACCCACAAACACAAAGAAAAGCAAACTTTTGAAAACACAATGAGCAAGTACCTAAGAGCCCGTGGATAACCACGGATAGAAAGGGTGCTAACACCTTCCCTTTCTATAATCTACCTCCCGAACCCGAGAAACATCTCGAAAAGGAATTTTTCTGTGCTTTTGTCCTTTCCTTGTTGGATAAAATAAAAGACGGTGGCGACTCTTGCTTACCGCGACATGTTGCGAAAACAAACGCAAAACGCGAACCAGCATTCCAAAAACAGTCAGTTTTATTCCCACTGATCACAATAGCCCTTTCTTCTTGTTGCAAAAGTCTAGCCAACTCTCCAGGCACTTCACAGTCTTCATCACCTTCGTATTCAGCATGATTGACCAGATCTTTAGAGTCACTGAAGGCCATAGCAGAATTGTTACCCATGGAATCCGGAGTGGATGGGTACCTGCATTTTGTGAGTGTGGGTGTGTGTAAGGGATAGCCACCTTTAAACAAAATAAGATGTAAAAAAGAAAGAAAATGAACACAAAAGTTTATAAATGAAAACGTCCATGATTCATTAAAAATGGCATATGAAAATGAAGAATCACAACCCTTATAAATGGACCTATATGCCCCGGGTAAGGCATAAGGCGAAAAGATTGTACGAATTGTTTAAAAGTTATTACAGACTGTGATACGGTGGGAGAACTGACTATGAGTTTTTGCGTTTGTTTTCGCAAATGTTGCGGTTAGCAAGAGTCGCCACCGACTTTTTATTTTATCCTAAGGAAAGGTTTAAAAAGCACAGCAAAAACCTTTGAGATGTTTTCTTGGGTTCGGGGAGTAGATTATAGAAAGGGAAGGTATTAGCACCCTTTCTATCCATGGTTATCCATGGGCTCTTAGTTACTTGCTTAGATCACTTGCCTTTTGTTTTCAATTGTTTTAAATGGTGCTTTGTGTGTGGGTTTGAAAAATGTTTTAAAAAGAGGCCAATGTGGTGGCAACCATTGTAATGATCCATGTTGGGATGTATACAAAGGTGTATGTCTTTTGAAAAGGTTTTCATTTTGTTTTTGAAAGTTTGTTTTGAAAGTGTTGTGAGGTGTGAAAAAAACAGGCAAGTGTTTTTATTTTGCAAGTTTGACAAGTACTTAAGAGCGATCTACCCCAAACTTGTCGTTCTTCTGAGTGAAGTCGGGAAGCTGACCCCAGCTTGCACAATTGCCTTTCTGAACCACAGCCCGGGCATCCCTTAAGGAAGCCATCTTCAAGGAAACATTCTCTTCAACCGTTGCCTCTGCTGCTGCTGAAATTAGATGCACCTCCTCGAAATGCTGAAAGGGGGTTTCAATAAACTCCCCATCCATCTCAATGTATCTGAAGGAATTCAAATGGCTCACCATATACTCCTCTTCTCCTTGCACAGTGACAATCTTTCCCCTGACGGGATACTTCAGCTTCTGGTGCAAGGTGGAGGTCACTGCCCCAGCTTTATGGATCCAAGGTCGACCCAGTAGACAAGAGTACAATGGACGTATATCCATCACATAAAAAGTAGAGTCAAATACTTGAGAGCCCACACGAATAGGGATGTTAACCTCTCCATGAACCATCCTTTTTGAACCGTCAAAGGCCCTGACGATGATATTGTTGGGCTTCAGTTCCAGGCCTTCATAATCCAAACGGTCTAAAGCCTTTTTCGGTAGAACATTCAAGGAAGAACCAGTATCCACCAATACATGCGCCAGAGTAGTGCCCCTGCATTCGATAGAGACATGCAGGGCATCATTGTGGTCTCTTCCCTTCGCGGTTAGGTCAGCATCTGAAAACCCCAAGCCATTGTCTGCTGTCAGGTTTGCTACGCAATCAGCGAATTGGACTGCAGATGTCTCTTGTGGTACATGGGCCGTCTTGAGAAATGAAATCAAGGCTTTAGCATGGGCTTCAGAGCATAGCAATAAGGAGAGCAGGGAGATCTTGGAGGGCGTATGCCCCAGCTGTTCGACAACATTGAAATCACTTTTCTTTATTATTTTCAGAATCTCCTCCATTTCTTGTTGGGAGGCCTCAGCATTTACGGGTATTGGTGCCTCCGTCCGGGCAGGCTCTTCTTCAATCCCTTTGCCCCGAGCATTTGAGGACTCGGCAGCAGGGGAAACAACTTGATCAGCAGCAGGAACAGGTAAACTTGCAGGTTTTATAAGGAGGGGTCTTCGAATGGCGGGCGGTGCAATGTCAGGCGAGAAGAGCCTGCCACTGCGGGTGACCTTGGCTGGACCAGTGATATCGCAGATACTGGCGCCAGTGTCAAATTCCTGTTTGATTCCATTCACATATACGTCTGCCCCATAATGCCAAGGGACAGCTTTATCAGACACGTAGGGGAAAGGCCCCGGAACAGTAACAATCACAGGTGCGACAGTCAAGATTTGAACAGGCTTCTTCGGGAGAGCCTTGATTGGATTTTTGAAGATGGTAACCACAGAAACTTCTCTTATCGGAACTACTTGAACAACAGACTTCTGAAACAAAATCTCCTTACTATCCATTAGGCTTTGGATACCTAACTTTAGCAAGGGACAACCAGATAGGGAAACCGCACAGAACAGGCAACCTTCACTGCAACCCGGAAATAAACCGGCCCGCAGTAGGTTCTTCTTGACAGTCTTCAGAGGGGTAACAACTTCATCTACCGAAACAGCATATATTTCTTCCTCAATGGCATTTACCCTATGCTGGGGCATAGGAGCAGTTACAACATTTGGTCTCTCCGGGGCTTCAAACTGAATTTCCTTTGCGTCGATCAGATCTTGCACTTTGTTTCTCAAGGCCCAGCAATCATCAGTAGTGTGCCCGGGACTATCAGAATGATAAGCACACCGGGCATTTGGGTTATACTTAGGAGACGCCGTGTTGACGACCTTAGGAGCTTCTTTGAGGGTCACCAGGTTGGTGGATAACAGTTGGGGTAAAATTTGAGATAAGGTCATACTCAGTCGAGTATACTGCCTCTTGGGCCTTTCACTTCTTTGTTGATTGTACTGCTGAGGAGCAGCAACAGGTTTTGAGATGACCAAAGCATTGACGGCTTGGTGACTTTCGGGCTTGACTCGTCTTCTAGGACCATAGACGGCACTTGCTTCTTTCTTAAACGGCCTCTTCTCAGCACTTGTAGAGGCAGCCTTTTGTATCTTTCCTGACCTGATGCCAGCTTCAATTCTTTCTCCCGTCAATATCAAATCTGTAAACCCAGCGGAGGAGTTACCAACCAAATGATTGAAAAACGGACCAGACAACGTCCCTAGAAACATATCAACCAGCTCCCGATCAGTCAATGGAGGCTGCACCCTGCCAGCCAAATCTCTCCATTTTTGAGCGTACTCTTTGAACCCTTCACCCGTTCCTAGAGACATACCCTGAAGTTGGGTACGCGTAGGAGCGAGATCAGAATTGTATTGGTATTGTCTGTAGAATGCGGTTGCCAAATCTTCCCAGTGTCGGATGCTAGTTCCATCCAATTGGTAGAACCATTCAAGCTGTGACCCCGAGAGACTATCTTGGAAGAAGTGAATCCAGAGGTTCTTATCCGCCGTATAAGGTTGGATTTTCCTTACATACGACCTCAGATGCAGCTTTGGGCAGGATACCCCATCATATTTGGCGAAGGCAGGCGCCTTAAACTTGTGTGGAATCACTACCCCAGAAGATAACCCCAAATCTCCGAAGTCCAGTCCCGGCACATTCTGAATTTCCATGGCGCTCAAGCGGTCCTCCAATTGTTTGTATCTGTCAGCAGCAGGTGGGTATTGTTCATCGTTATAGTCCGTCTCGTTGTCGGAGACTGCGGGACTAGGAGCTCCTCCCCCTTGGGGACTGTTTTTCTCAGCAGAAGAAGTAGTTGGATCAGCTTCATTATGGAGTGTGTTCCCAAATCTGCGCCCGGTGTTGAACAACGCGGTCCTCTTTTTCTTTTTCTTCTTCATGAGTAGAGTCTTCAACTCTTGCTGACCCTGGGCTAGGCTTAGGACCATCTCTTGAAACTGTGCACTTTGGGCCTGAAGGGCCTTGATTGCTTGCTCACTGGATGAGTCTGGATTCATGATGACTGACTGTTCCAAATAAACAGCGAAGAAGATTAAGCAACCTGTAGAAAAAAAGGGGTACCTGTTATGCACATGATGCATGAGATGCTATCTATGCAATGCATTCAAGGGTTTTGGAAATTCACAATTGTTGTAGACAAAAGGAACGCACGTCATTTTAATAAGAAAAGATTTGTCAGTACATAAATGACCCATGGGTCAAAAATTACAAAATAATTTCTCAGGGTAGAAAGACATTGCGCATCCTTTTTGGTGCGATGTAGGTGTTGAGGACCTCTTGCTCATGGAGTCGGCGGGTAAGCTCTAGAACCTTCTTCTCACTGGCGTAGAAGCTAGCCTCAAAAGTATTACGTTCCTTCTTGAGCTGAATCCAGCTTTTCTGCATCTCCTCCCACGATGTAGGCATGTCTGGATGTAGGATGGTGTAGGAAATCTCTCCTTCATTGAAGGGCTCTTTAATCACAGGGAGAATATGAGGATAAGGCATCATCAATCTTTGGGCTCGGGCTCGTACCCATTTGAGATAAGGTTCAAGAGGGATGGAGTTCTTGTGTCCCAAAGTCTTGCTATCAACCTTGTTGAGTTTTCCCCAAGCTCTGATGAATCTTTGACGAAGTCCTTGCGCATCGTTGTCGAAGTCAAAAACTAAGCTAGGAATCAACATATCATGAGGGCCGTCCCTCCGGGCATATCCAAATTGCCTCAAAGCTAGGCAAGGATTGTAGGTGATACCCCCTCTAATTCCAAGTAAAGGAACATTAGGAAATTCTCCGCAACGATCGATAATGATGATATTTTCTCTGGACCGAGAACACCAATGCACATCAGAATGAGTAAGAGCCATCAATCGTTGGGACCACCTTGTACCTTGATCATTCTTCAAGACAGATTGGGGAAGGTGCGAAATAAACCACCTTGCGAGGAGAGGAGTACAGCACATGAGAACACCCCTCTTTCTCATTGTTCGTGTGTGAAATGAGTGAAGGATGTCCCCAAGCAATGTTGGTATTGGGTTTCTGGACAAGAAGATTTTGACAGCGTTGACATCTATCAATTGGTCAGGATTCGGGAACAAGACCAACCCATAGATAAGGAGTGCCACAACCTCTTCAAAGGCTTGTAGGTCCAATGAGTTCCAACATTCTTGTGCCTTCTCAAACAAGAACTTGGCTAAGAATCCTTTGACGCCGCTTCTGGTTTCCCAATGCCCCTTGATTTCAGATGGTTGTAGATGTAGTGCTCGAGCAACATCCTCAGGCTTTGGTTCCTTCTCCGTACCGTTGAAGGGTAGTTGATTAAGGATAGGAATTCTCAGGAGTTGAGAAAACTCCTCCAAAGTGGGTACCAACTGATAATCAGGGAAAGTGAAGCAATGGTGAAGAGGGTCAAAGAACTGGAATAGCACTTTTATCATGTCTTCTTCAATGTTGGCGTTGACTAGGCTGAGCAGTCTACCATGTCTTTCACTGAAGGATGAATTTTCCGGAATTCTTGAGGTGAGCTCCTTGAGTTGAGGAGAGATTCTCACAAGGCTGACTTGAATGGTATTTCTGCGAGGAATCTCCATGTCCTGCAAAACAAGAACAAAGATGAAGATCCAAAACCCTTGAAATGGTTAGTAAATGCATATGATGCTTCATGATGTTTATGATGTATGCACAAAACATATGTACAAGTAAATCACACCAAACCCTAGTTTCAGGCTTGCATGGGGTTTCATAGGTAAGTACCCTCTTGAGTGTAGTTGGCTTAAAAACCTGTCCTATAAATAGTAACCGGGTTCTAAGGAGCTCAATATCATTGGATTGTTTTCAATGTTCATTGTTTCGGTTTAGCCACTTAACTAGCGACCAAAATATTCCAAGAAAACAACGCTCAATGAGTGTAGTATCGAGTATCTACCAACTTCGGACTGCACCAAAGCCGGTCATCTCACCACCCCTAATGAAAGGCCAAGATGGTCAAGTAAGGTTCTAGGTCATTAGTGCTTAGTGACATCACTCAGCGGCCCCGTACTCTCCTTGATTGAACTCAAGGGTTACCGGTACTCACAAATATGTCACACTAATATAGCTATTGCTTAGACCGTGTCGGTATACCCCGCACAGTTTCCACAACGTATTGCTATCTATGAATGTTTCCCAAAATCCGGGTGGAGGATTGTAAACCCAAACAATAGAGCCAAAGTATAAAGCAAGCAAATCAAACAATTAGTCATGCAAGAGGGTGATCTAAGCCCTAAGGTTACTCCACTTTTAAAACATCCCCAGCAGAGTCGCCAGTTCTGTGATACGGTGGGAGAACTGACTATGAGTTTTTGCGTTTGTTTTCGCAAATGTTGCGGTTAGCAAGAGTCGCCACCGACTTTTTATTTTATCCTAAGGAAAGGTTTAAAAAGCACAGCAAAAACCTTTGAGATGTTTTCTTGGGTTCGGGGAGTAGATTATAGAAAGGGAAGGTATTAGCACCCTTTCTATCCATGGTTATCCATGGGCTCTTAGTTACTTGCTTAGATCACTTGCCTTTTGTTTTCAATTGTTTTAAATGGTGCTTTGTGTGTGGGTTTGAAAAATGTTTTGAAAAGAGGCCAATGTGGTGGCAACCATTGTAATGATCCATGTTGGTATGTATACAAAGGTGTATGCCTTTTGAAAAGGTTTTCATTTTGTTTTTGAAAGTTTGTTTTGAAAGTGTTGTGAGGTGTGAAAAAAACAGGCAAGTGTTTTTATTTTGCAAGTTTGACAAGTACTTAAGAGCGATCTACCCTAAATTCCTCAAAGGTTTTGTTATGTTTTAACCCTTTTAACAAGTTTGTTCCACCATTGTATTTGGTGGACAATCTTGTGTTAGGATGTGAGAGGGACAGGCGCGGGTCATCGTTTAGACCATAAGTGCAATGGTGCCAAGTATCTTTGGGTATTTTCCTTAAGGGACTTGATCATTTTTTAGGCAACTTTCGAAAGCGTCATCGAGGGACTATGATCATTTGAATTGTGTTTATTTTGCCCAAAGAGACCTAACATGCAATATGGCCCAATTTTGAAAGGCAACAAGTGGATATAACCCTAGGGGTGTTAGTGTGCAAGTGTGTTTTATTGCATACAAGAGTTTTTCTTTGAATTAGGTTTTTCTATTTCATTGATTTTATCTTGTCATACACGTCCTAATTACTAGCAATAAGAAGCGGAAATGTAAAATCCTACGCTATTACAATAGTTAGGGGAGGGGGATACACATTTGTACATGGGGGGTTCAACGAGAAAAATAGACAAAAAAGAAAATAGCGAAAAACAAGATATATATAGAGAGAGAGAGAGGGAGCCCGCGCGCTGTTGGGAGGCCATCAGAAGTTCTGACCCAGATCCGCTGTCAGATGATCAACCTGTTGGTGAAACTGGATGAGTCAGAACTTCTGACTCTAGAACCTGCAAAACAGAACCCTGTTAGTGGGGAAACCAGAAGTTCTGATTTCCCTGCGCTGCAAGACAGAAGTTTGTTAGTGGAGAACCCAGAAGTTCAGATTCTGCTGAAAAGGCAATAACTCTCAGAGGTTCTGATGTCATTGACAGCAAAACAGGCTTCAGATGTGCTAACGTCAAAGTCAGCACTTGGCTTTTTCCTGCACTAATCAGAACATCTGCAATCCTGTTGTTACTCCACAAAACAGAAAACATATTTGGAACAGATCCAGCAAAATAGCAAAATGTCTCAGAGGTCAGAATCACCAAGGTCACAGGCAAGTCCTAAACTGGCTCAGAACGTTCTGAGGTATGAGAGTCCTCAGAACATAAACAGCAATAACATGAATATTTACATTATGTCACTTGAATATGTACAGCTGATGATGCTTAACAGTGTGGTGAGGGTCAGCAGGTGCTTACCTGACTGTCTGGAAGGTGGTGGGTGAAAGTTAGCTTTTGGTTCTGGTGGTGTTCTGGATAGATTTGGAAAAGGGGAAGTGAAGGTGTATACGTGTATAGGGTCAGAAGTTTGGAAAGAACATTTTTGGTTTACAGAAAAGAGCTGGATGTTTGATGAAGTTGAAGGTAAGAAACTTAAAGTTATGAAACAAAGCTGGAAATTTTGACAGAGTTTCAGGATGTTATGTTGCTAGGAGTTTCGTTTCTCTCTTAGCAATTTTTCTGTTTCTTTTCTTGAACGTCTTTTGCAGTGGTGAAAGCTCTCTATTTATAGGCAAAGTTCTTGTGGATGCCTTGAACATTTAAGGCGCCAACAGAGTTTGAATCTTTGTTCTTTGACAGAAATTCCTGGGAAGTTCTGATAACAGCTATTTTTCAGCCTAGGTAGCAGCAGCAGGCGTAGATTGGGGGAAGTGACCTCTGAAATGGGCGGTGGCGTGAAGACCCATGCCAGAATCTGTGCAAAAGCATTTTCCAAGCCACACGTGAATGCTCAGGAGTGGTTGGAGGCATTAATGGGCATTAAATGGTGACAAGACCTGTCAATACCAACATTCTGGTTGTTGAATCAGCAGCGTAAACCATGCTCTGGCCTTGGCTACCTGTTGTCTTAGCAAGCTCTGGAGATTCTCCTGGTTTTCTGGTACGTTCCTTGGATCTACTTCTGGACAACCTGGACTTAGAGATTCTGTATCAATGTGACACCTATCCCTCTGACCTTTCATCTTCTGACTTCAACCTATTCTGAAGGAGCCTTTATACTTTCATGTTTCTCTTGCATTCCTTTAGCAAGTTCTGACTGAGCTTGTGTAACTGCTGAAGGGGCATGTTCTGTTTGAGGCTTACACTCTGAACCACGTTTACAACTTCTGATTGAACTGATGTAGCTGCTGAAGAGCCAACTTCTGACCATGCTGAGCCAAACTTGCAACTTCTGACCGTCTTCATCTGGAATGGGTCCAGAAGTTCTGAAGCGCTGATTTTTCTAAAAACACTTATTTTATAGAAACATTTTAAGCACTTAGAATTTGATTTTCCT
This sequence comes from Vicia faba, assembly GCA_948472305.1. Classification (NCBI taxonomy): domain Eukaryota; kingdom Viridiplantae; phylum Streptophyta; class Magnoliopsida; order Fabales; family Fabaceae; genus Vicia; species Vicia faba. The sequence continues at coordinate 15,491,109 of OX451739.1, read as the reverse complement.
CAAGATGAAAGCGTTGTTTCTGGAGTTTGTGAGATCATCTTGCTCTTGTAAGTGACTTGCTTGGGCAAAAGGATAACTCAGGACTTGGATTTGTTTCAGGGGATTTTGAAAAATCTAAGATGGTTTCCTGAAGAAAGGGAGGGCGAATTTTGGGGTACAACAGTTGCCCCTGTTCAATCTTCTTGAACCTGAAGAGTTAGATTGGCGAGTTTGCCTTTCGCGACTCGAAGGTAAAAGGAGATTGGACACCAGAGTGCCCGAAAATTTGCACTCGCTTAGTAGAGTATCAGCAATGTGATGGCGGGAATGGGCTTACAGATGCCATTTGGAGAGGCGGTAGATAGGGAGATGGGCTTATAGATGCCATCTGGAGACGTGACAGAACCTTGTCGGGAATGGGCTTATAGATGCCATTTGGAAGTGTCGATCGCATAAGAGATTCCTTAGCGAGAAATTTGTATATTTGAGAAAGACGGATGTTTTCCTGGCTTGTTACAGGTGTTTGATCTTCAATCTCCTTATGCAGATGTGCCCTGGCTAGATACAGGTATCGAATCTACAATCGGTTGCTCACAGATGTGCCCTGGCTAGATACAGGAGTCGAATCTGGAAATAGTCGTTAATAGATGTGCCCTGGCTGGATACAGGAATCGAATCTTCGGACTCTTCAGACGTGCCCTGGCTAGATACAGGAATCGAGTCTGGAAACGTGATAGTTGATAGATGTGCCCTGGCTGGATACAGGAATCGAATCTTCGAACTCTTCAGACGTGCCCTGGCTAGATACAGGAATCGAGTCTGGAAACTGACAGTTGATAGATGTGCCCTGGCTGGATACAGGAATCGAATCTTCGAACTCTTCAGACGTGCCCTGGCTAGATACAGGAATCGAGTCTGGAAACTGACAGTTGATAGATGTGCCCTGGCTGGATACAGGAATCGAATCTTCGAACTCTTCAGACGTGCCCTGGCTAGATACAGGAATCGAGTCTGGAAACTGACAGTTGATAGATGTGCCCTGGCTGGATACAGGAATCGAATCTTCGAACTCTTCAGACGTGCCCTGGCTAGATACAGGAATCGAGTCTGGAAACGTTGTTTTTGGGATCGTCTTTTTCCCTGAAAAGGCAAAAATATAAGTTGTACGCAATGTCATGATGTATGATATGCATGATGTCATGATGTTCAACATGAGATAGTGTTGTATGCACTTTATCATGTATGTAAGCAAGATGTATGAAAGTGTGAAATGCTTATGAATGTATCTTCGTCTTAGGAAAATAGGTCTTTGACGATCGGCTGGGGAGTTGCCCAGTGGCCGAGATACTTTGCTGAAGTTTTGATGAGAGCTTCGCTGAGGGTTTCGATGATGGACTCCACTGGGGATAACAAAGATAAAATCTGCTGGGGATACCAAAGATAAAATCTGCTGGGGATTTGAAAGATAAACTCCGCTGGGGATTTGAAAGATAAACTCCGCTGGGGATTGAAAGATAAAATCCGCTGGGGATACCAAGGATAAAATCTGCTGGGGATTTGAAAGATAAACTCCGCTGGGGATTGAAAGATAAACTCCGCTGGGGATTGAAAGATAAAATCCGCTGGGGATTGAAAGAACTTTGTTGGGGGCGATCTTCCGTGGCGATTAGCTGAGGATAACCCAGTTATAAGCCTTTGTGAGGAATGACTCTGGATAAAGTTAGGGAGAGACGTCCGTATTTTGCAGGAGATAAGCTTCCAGAATCTACTAGGGATAAGCTTTAAGACCTGTTGGGGACAAGAATCCCACTTTCCTGGGGAAACTTTTGGAATTGTGCTGGTAAATGGTTCTACTGGGGTGTCCGTATTTCGCCAGGTAACAAACTTAGATCAAGACTGCCGGGGATGCTTGCTGACGAATGCCTATACTCCGCTGGGGAATGTGGTGCCTTTTTCAGGATTGATAGGGAACCAACTCTGCTTGGGGAAAGTATTGCCGAATCTTGTCTTACTCTGCGGGGAGTTGAGATGATTTAGTCGCATTCTTCAGTCGAATCTACCTTGGTACCTTGGCGGACAAAGCAACCCGACCGCATCAGACAACTTCAATTGCCCCTGTCTCTGATGTCACCGGTAATCAATCTCTTGTTTCATATGCAAATATTTATGAATCAGCAATTTAATGTCAAATGCATATATCAAAAATGAACATTGGACGTTCTTCGCAAGACAAAACAGAAAAAGGAAAACAATGGTAATTTGTATGAACCAGTGAATTTGTATTGATTTAGACTTCGCCTGTGAATAGGCGTTTTTATACAAGAGGCTGACATCCTAGTAAGAGGACGCCGCCAAATAACATAGAATTTTGAAACGGAAATAAAACAGCTATGTGAACGATCCCACTGGGTTCCAACTCTGCTATTGCCTTTATGTCTCCGGGCGTCTCATCACTTTGCTGCCTGGTTGAAGATGAAGTTGATTGGTCGATGCCGAAGTCTGAGCCAGGTAGTTGATACTGAATTCTGGATGCGATGTGATCCAATGAGACATAGTGTTACGCTCCATCCCTAATTTTTTCCTGGACCGCCCTTTCGGGTTTTCAGTCCACCGGGATACCCATTTTTGCCCAAGCCGCCTTTTCAGGTTTTCGACTTGCCGGGTGTACAGATTTTTTTCATTTCATCCCTTATTTTTGCCCGAACCCTTTTGGTTCGCCGGGAAGCCCTTATTTTTGCCTAGGTATGTCAACCTAGCGGGTCTTTTATTTATGCGTAGTATTTTTTCACTATGTCTGCATTGGCGGGGTGAGGAAGGTCGTCACCATCCATGGTGGTTAGGATCATGGCTCCTCCTGAGAACACTCGTTTAACCACAAATGGCCCTTCGTAAGTAGGGGTCCATTTGCCCCGGGGATCACTTTGAGGAAGGATGATGCGTTTGATTACCAGGTGTTGTACCCCAAAATTTGCCCTCCCATTTCTCACTGATTTCTCCTCACAAAGCTCTTGAAGCTCAAGACTCAGTTAGGGTTTCATCTGCTCAAGACCTCTCTTTGCACTGTAGACTCAAAATTAGGGTTTGTGTTTGCACAAAGTTGTTTTGACCCAAAGTGCCCAAGATGACTTTCTGGCTTCATATTAACCTCCTAAGTTTATCCATACCAAGTTTCAAGTCTTGATTCCAAGTTTTGCCCAGTCAATTGGACAGTTGACCTAGAAATCAACTGTATTGGGGAAAAGTCAATTATGGTCAATTGACAGTCAAATCTCATGAAATTTGATCCACATCAACATTATGAACTCATATGAACCATTTGATCAAGTTTGGATCACAATTCCACAAGAAATTTGATCAGATCACCAAAAGGGCAAAATGGTCATTTTTAGGGTTTTGACTGTACAGAGGCAATTTTTGACTGTTTGACCTAGCCAATGGCAAACCAAGCTCACATATGGACTCAAGGACCCCATGGAATTATCTTGACATGCTCAACAAGTTCAAAAGATCCCAAATACACAAGATTGACAGTTGAATTTCTCAGTCGATTGATCAATTTTTACTGTATACTGAAAAGTCAAACTTTGACTTTTTAGTCAAAATCAAGAGTCAAGATTCATTTTTCATCAAAATATGCCAAATCATGAAACTTGTTCACCAAGAAGTCACAAATTGCAAATTAGGGTTTGAAAATGGAATTTTTCATAACTTAGAATTTTTCTAAGTTATGAAAAACCCTAATTTTTTCCCAACTTTGCCCCATCTTTTCACCATGATCCATTTTGATTCAAACAAAAGTCAAAACATGAAAGTTGTAGATTGTTGCATAATCTACAACTTTGATTCACAAAGTTTTCTCATTTGAAGCTTGTATCTCAAGTTATAATTTTTTGAATAAGGGCACTAAACCATTTTTAACTTAGTAGAATTTTAACCTATTTTGACAAGGTTTTCTACCCCACTTCAAGGCCATTTTTCATACCCTTCCACTTGGAATTTCAATTTGCATTTCAAAGATGGATTGTAGTGCACATTCCAAGCTTTCCAAAATGTCCAAGAACTTCTCAAACAACTTCATGGTTAGGGAGAATCGAATTTCACAATATAGAAAAAACTCACTTGTGAATTGGCCATTTTTCATGTTCATAAGATTATGCAACTTCTCAAAACCAGCATGCCCTTGATTACAGGTCCCTAAACCAAGTTACACTCATAAATTTAATGCATATTCTTTGTACCAAGACCAAGTTCTTTGAGTTCAAGCTTTGTCTAGAGGATTAATCCCAATTTGGAAAAAGTAAACTATCCATTTTTGCAAAAGTTCACTTTATGTCAAATTAGAAATCCAATAAGTACAAGCTAAATCTGAATGGCACAAGATTATGGACAAATTGCTCTGATCAAGAGAAGATTATGCAGCCCATTAGGAGGCCCCCTACATGCCTAGAACATCAAGTGGCATTTTGTTGCTTAGAAAAGAAGAAAAGTCCATAACTTGTGACAACTTGAACCTCAGCAAAAGAACACAACACAAAGGATATCAAACACACTCAGTACATCCCAACCAAGCTTTTGCACGAATCCTTGACCTTTCAAACACTCCCATTGCCATAATCATCCTCAAACTGCAAAAACAGGGTTGCCTCTGCAGTTTGAGTGCAAACTCCCATTTCCCTCGAGCATTCTCACCAAAATCAATTCATACACCTTCCATACAACATATGCAAACTAACCATGGCCTAAAACCTGACCTGTAATCACTCTAACAGTTTCCACCATTTTTAATTTTTCCTTTTGCAGTTGAAGTTCCACAGCTCGATACAAGGAGTTTCAAGACAAAGTAAGCATTGAAAAAGCATCCCTGGACCTCAAGGAAGCTTTTCCAATCATCACCTTGCACTGAAAATTCCTCATTCTCCAGATAGAAGTCCAACTGAATAGGTAAAAGTTTGAATTCGTATCTCTCTTATCATGCATATTTAGTCTTAAGTTTGTGAAGAAACAAGGTCCTACTCATAGCCCTGAACATGTACATAGCTTTACTTTTCATTTCTTTTGTCTGAGTAGAGAGAATTTGAGCTCTGAAAATGGTAGAAAAGTTAGGTCAGAAAAGAGGGGGAGAGAAATTCTCCCTCATCTTAGAGAGATAGTTCATGTTCTTTATATGTATGAAATCGTGAGATTATGCTTTACATGTTTTGTGTTGGAAGTTTGTTCAAAGGATCAAAGAATCAGGACATTCAAAGGGAGCTTGTTGGCGCGCGTTTTTGAACAAAATCTGTTCAGAGGTTGAAGAAGAAGTGGATTGGGCTGGGCCTGTGTTATTTTTGCTATCCACACCATTTTTTTTTGTTTCACACCCCTCAGCCCATTTGCTTCATTTTTTAACATTTTTGACTTTTTCTTTTTTTGTTTGACTTGTTTATTTTTTCTCAACATATTAAAATTTTGAAAATATTTTTCTCATCATTTTTTGATTTTATTTGGTTTTTATTTGATTTTCTTTTTGATTTGTATATAAATAGATATATATTGTTATTTAAGATAAATAGAAAATATGTAAAAAATACTTCTATTTGCATTTTTATTTTTTATTTACCTTCTGAAAATATTTCACATAAAAAATACTTTTTTATTTATTTTATTAAAATATTAAGTAAATACTTATTTTGTATATAATACATATTTATAATATAAATATACATATATATATATATATATATATATATATATATATATATATATATATATTATTATACTTAGAATAAAAACGCCAAAAAATGTATATATTTTATTTTTAATATTTAATACTAAAAAATGACCTTTTTTCAAATATACCATATTTTATTTATTTCTTGTATGTAAACAATAAATATTATGTGGATTAATTAATTAATATACATTTTGATTAAAACTAGGGTTTTGCCCTAAATATGAAAATACTCAAAAATAATATCTTTTTATTTTCTTATTTTTATTTTTACATAAATAATATTTTTTCATACATATAAAAACTTTCTTTTTGCATTTTGCACATTTATTTAATTTCTATTTAATTGTGCAATTTATTTACCTTGCAAATATTAAAAAATGATGTAATAATCTAGATTTAAATTCTTGTCTAATATCCCCCATTTGTAAATTTGTACCCCCCTCCCTATATTATTATGTTGTAATAACGTAGGAATTTAAATTTCGCACTTTATACGCTTTCTAATTATGCCATGTTAGAATTAGGGTTTGCATGTGAAAAAACGATAAAAAATAGTTTGACCTAATACAAGATAAATGAGCATGAAAATAAACAACACTTCTCACACTTACACCCCTAGGGTATTCCACTTTGTTGCCTTCAAATAAGGGCCATATTGTATGTTGAATTTCTTTGGGCAAAGCAAACAATTTGAATGATCATAGTCCCTCGATAAAACTTTTCAAAACAAACAAAAACAAATGATCAAGTCCCTTAAAGAGAATTGCCCAAAGACATTTAACGCCGTTGCAATTATGGTCCAAACGATGACCCGCGCCTGTCCCTTTTCATCTCCTAAGACAAGATTGTCCACCAAATGCAATGGTGGAACAAAAATTGTCAAAAGGTTTAAAACATAATAAAAATCTTTGAGGAAATTTTTAGGGTAGATAAACTCTTAAGTACTTGCTAAACTTTCCAAGAAAACACTTGCCTAATTTCAAAACCCACTTCACAAACACTTTCAAAATCAACTTTTCAAACCCTTGAAACATCTTTTTAAAAGATAAAACACCTTTTGTAAAACATTCGAGTAAAGAATTGTTACAAGGTTAGCCTAATACAAGGCATCTTTTCAAAACATTTTCAAAAACCACACACAAAGCACCATTTCAAACAATTGAAAACCAAGGCAAGTTGATCTAAGCAAGTACCTAAGAGCCCATGGATAACCATGGATAGAAGGGGTGCTAATACCTTCCCCTTCTATAATCTACTCCCCGAACCCAAGAAAAATCTCAAAGGTTTTTGCTGTGCTTTTTTAACCTTTCCTTAGGATAAAATAAAAAGTCGGTGGCGACTCTTGCTAACCGCAACATTTGCGAATACAAACGCAAAACCCTAGTCAGTTCTCCCACCGTATCACACCAGGTCCCCAACTTGATACTCTTGCGGTCTGACTTTCTTGTTAAATGCCCTGATCATCCGTTTTTGATACGTTTGACCATGACAGATAGCAGTGAGCCTCTTTTCGTCAATCAGATTTAATTGATCAAGTCGAGTCTGGATCCAATCGTTTTCATTCAAGTCTGCATCCTTCATTATCCGGAGAGAGGGTATCTGGACTTCAATTGGCAAGACTGCTTCCATTCCATAGACCAAGGAGAAGGGAGTTGCCCCGGTTGACATTATGGCTGAGGTGCGGTACCCATGAAGAGCGAATGGTAACATCTCGTGCCAATCTTTATAGGTCACTGTCATCTTCTGCACAATTTTCTTGATATTTTTGTTGGCTGCCTCTACAACCCCATTCATCTTCGGCCGGTAGGGAGAAGAATTGTGGTGCTGTATCTTGAATTGTTCAGAGTTCAGTGATCATTTTGTTATTGAGATTGGTACCATTGTTCGTAATGATTCTTTCCGGGACACCGTACCGACAGATCAGATTATGCCGGATGAAACGTGCCACGACGCTCTTGGTTACTGTGGCATAGGATGCTGCCTCAACCCATTTCGTGAAGTAATCGATTGCCACCAAGATGAAGCGATGCCCATTGGATTCCGTCGGTCGGATCTCACCGATCATATCGATGCCCCACATTGCGAAAGGCCAAGGTGCCGTCAGGACATTCAAAGGAACCGGAGGGATATGCACCTTATCAGCATAGATCTGGCATTTATGACAAGTTCGGGAATGTTGGTAACAATCGGCTTCCATTGTGGACCAGAAATATCCTGCCCGAAGGATTTTCTTAGCCATGGTGTGTCCACTGGAATGTGTTCCAAACGTGCCTTCATGTAATTCCATCATAATCTTCTCTGCTTCAGCCTTATCCACACAACGTAGCAGAGTTAAATCATGATTCCGCTTGTAGAGAATGCCGTTGCTGAGGAAGAATTTCGCGGCAAACCTCCTCATGAACTTTTTATCGTTGACAGATGCACCTTCCGGGTATTCCTGAGTTTCCAAGTACCTCTTCACCTCATGATACCAGGGTTTTTCAATAACCTTCTCAGCCTCGAGCTCACAGCAGTATGCCGGTTCATCCAACTTCCAGATGATGATTCGGGGAGCCTCATTGTCCCATTTAACTTTGAACATTGAAGACATCGTAGCTAGTGCGTCCGCTAGCTGATTCTCCTCTCTTGGGAAGTGCTCAAAAATTATTTCTTCAAAGTGGGGGAGCAAGGTTGACACATACTCCTTGTAAGGGATAAGATTCGGGTGTTTCGTATCCCACTCGCCTTTGATCTGATTGATTACGAGAGCGGAATCTCCGAAGACACTTAGAAATTTGATCCTCAAGTCGATTGCAGCTTGTAAACCCATGATACATGCCTCATATTCTGCCATGTTGTTGGTGCAGTTGAAACATAATCGGGCGGTGAGTGGAGTATGAGTTCCTTTGGGAGATATGATTACAGCGCCGACGCCGTTACCCAAAGCATTGGAGGCTCTATCGAAGTGCATAGACCATCGGGATCCTTCCTCAGGTCCTTCATCCGGTCCAGGTACTTCACAGTCAGTTACCACCATGATGTCTTCGTCCGGAAAATCAAAGTTCAATGATTGGTAATCGTCCACAGGTTGGTGTGCCAAGTGATCCGCCAGTACACTTCCTTTAATCGCTTTCTGAGTTGTATACTGGATATCATATTCTGTTAAGATCATTTGCCATCTCGCTATTCTTCCAGACATAGCGGGCTTTTCAAATATGTACTTGATGGGATCCATCTTTGAAATCAATAAAGTAGTGTGAGTCAGCATATACTGTCTTAGCCGGCGAGCAGCCCATACAAGAGCGCAGCAAGTTTTCTCAAGCAGTGAGTAACGAGACTCACAGTCGGTAAACTTTTTGCTCAAGTAATAAATAGCGTGCTCTTTTCGGCCAGACTCGTCATGCTGTCCCAGCACACACCCCATTGAATTGTCAAGTACTGTCAGGTATAGTATCAGAGGTCTTCCTTCCATCGGTGGCATAAGAATGGGTGGCTCTTGGAGATACTCCTTTATTCTTTCAAAGGCGGCCTGACATTCATCATTCCAGCGTACTACTTGATCTTTCTTCAGCAGCTTGAAGATTGGCTCACAAGTAGCAGTCAGATGCGAGATGAATCGGGCAATGTAATTCAGTCGTCCTAGGAAGCCTCTGACTTCTTTCTCTGTTTTTGGAGTCGGCATCTCTTGTATGGCTTTTACCTTGGCAGGGTCCACCTGAATACCTTTATCACTTACAATGAAACCTAGCAATTTTCCAGACCTTACCCCAAAGGTGCATTTGTTGGGATTCAATCTCAGCTTGTACAACTTGAGTCGGTCAAATAACTTCCTCAGATGGTCAAGGTGCTCCTCCTCAATTTGAGACCTTGCGATCATGTCATCAACGTATACCTCAATCTCATGATGGATCATATCATGAAACAAAGCAACCATGGCACGTTGATAGGTTGCCCCGGCATTTTTCAATCTGAATGGCATGACCTTATAACAGAAGGTGCCCCACTGAGTCACAAATGTAGTTTTCTCCATATCCTCTGGAGCCATCTTGATCTGATTATACCCTGAAAAACCATCCATGAAGGAGAACACCTTGTGTTGAGCTGTATTGTCAACAAGGACATCAATGTGAGGTAGGGGGAAGTCATCCTTGGGGCTGGCCCTGTTCAGATCCCTGTAGTCGACACACATTCTGACTTTACCGTCCTTCTTCGGTACTGGCACTACATTGGCAACTCACTGAGGGTATGAAGTCACTGCAAGGAATCCGGCATCAAACTATTTCATAACCTCGGCCTTGATCTTTTCGGACATCTCTGGACGCATCCGTCGGACTTTTTGCTTTACCGGAGGGCAATCTTCCTTGGTTGGCAGATGGTGAACTACAATGTCGGCATCCAAACCAGGCATATCTTCATAGGACCAAGCAAAAATTTCCATGTAATCTTGTAACATCTGGATCAATCGTTGCTTCACGCTAAGCTCTAGATTGGCACCAATCTTGACCTCTTTCCTATCTGTCTCAGTACCCAAGTTAATTGTTTCCACAGGCTCTTCATGTGGCTGAATAGCCCTCTCTTCCTGGAGCAGCAGTCTTGCGAGTTCACCAGGCACTTCGCAATCATCTTCACCTTCGTCCTCGGCCAAGTTGATCGGATTTTCGAAGTCATAACTGGCGGTAGCAGAGCTGTTACCAGTGAGATCCAGAGTGGATTGAAACCTATATAAGTGAGTGTGTGTAAATATAGCTGTTTTGCAGTATATATAACACAGAAAGGAAAAGAGCGCAAGATTTGAAATGCAACAAACGTCCAATGTTTTGATTGATGATATATGAAAATGTCATACAAAAAGCCCTCGCAAATGGAGCTACGATGCCCCGGGTAGGACACCGAGCCAACAAAGTTTCATATTGTTTGTTACAAATTGGAAATCAAAAGAAATCAATTACTGCGTGACAAATGTGATAGGGGTAAAATCCTTTGCCGTCCAGTTGCTTGGTCCGTCGCTGGTGGTCGGGTAGATCCAACTGTCAAACTCGGCTTCCTCTACATCCTCCTCGATAGCATTCACCCTTGAGCTGGAGATAAACACCGGAGCCTTTCTGATCTTCTCTTTAAGCACAACCCTCTGAGCCTCTGCAGTAAAGCCCAGCCCAAACTTGTCGTTCTTCTGAGTGAAGTCGGGAAGCTGACCCCAGCTTGCACAATTGCCTTTCTGAACCACAGCCCGGGCATCCCTTAAGGAAGCCATCTTCAAGGAAACATTCTCTTCAACTGTTGCCTCTGCTGCTGCTGAAATTGGATGCACCTCCTCGAAATGCTGAAAGGGGGTTTCAATAAACTCCCCATCCATCTCAATGTATCTGAAGGAATTCAAATGGCTCACCATATACTCCTCTTCTCCTTGCACAGTGACAATCTTTCCCCTGACGGGATACTTCAGCTTCTGGTGCAAGGTGGAGGTCACTGCCCCAGCTTTATGGATCCAAGGTCGACCCAGTAGACAAGAGTACGATGGACGTATATCCATCACATAAAAAGTAGAGTCAAATACTTGAGAGCCCACACGAATAGGGATGTTAACCTCTCCATGAACCATCCTTTTTGAACCGTCAAAGGCCCTGACGATGATATTGCTGGGCTTCAGTTCCAGGCCTTCATAATCCAAACGGTCTAAAGCCTTTTTCGGTAGAACATTCAAGGAAGAACCAGTATCCACCAATACATGCGCCAGAGTAGTGCCCCTGCATTCGATAGAGACATGCAGGGCATCGTTGTGGTCTCTTCCCTTCGCGGTTAGGTCAGCATCTGAAAACCCCAAGCCATTGTCTGCTGTCAGGTTTGCTACGCAATCAGCGAATTGGACTGCAGATGTCTCCTGTGGTACATGGGCCGTCTTGAGAAATGAAATCAAGGCTTTAGCATGGGCCTCAGAGCATAGCAATAAGGAGAGCAGGGAGATCTTGGAGGGCGTATGCCCCAGCTGTTCGACAACATTGAAATCACTTTTCTTTATTATTTTCAGAATCTCCTCCATTTCTTGTTGGGAGGCCTCAGCATTTACGGGTATTGGTGCCTCCGTCCGGGCAGGCTCTTCTTCAATCCCTTTGCCCCGAGCATTTGAGGACTCGGCAGCAGGGGAAACAACTTGATCAGCAGCAGGAACAGGTAAACTTGCAGGTTTTATAAGGAGGGGTCTTCGAATGGCGGGCGGTGCAATGTCAGGCGAGAAGAGCCTGCCACTGCGGGTGACCTTGGTTGGACCAGTGATATCGCAGATACTGGCGCCAGTGTCAAATTCCTGTTTGATTCCATTCACATATACGTCTGCCCCATAATGCCAAGGGACAGCTTTATCAGACACGTAGGGGAAAGGCCCCGGAACAGTAACAATCACAGGTGCGACAGTCAAGATTTGAACAGGCTTCTTCGGGAGAGCCTTGATTGTATTTTTGAAGATGGTAACCACAGAAACTTCTCTTATCGGAACTACTTGAACAACAGACTTCTGAAACAAAATCTCCTTACTATCCATTAGGCTTTGGATACCTAACTTTAGCAAGGGACAACCAGATAGGGAAACCGCACAGAACAGGCAACCTTCACTGCAACCCGGAAATAAACCGGCCCGCAGTAGGTTCTTCTTGACAGTCTTCAGAGGGGTAACAACTTCATCTACCGAAACAGCATATATTTCTTCCTCAATGGCATTTACCCTATGCTGGGGCATAGGAGCAGTTACAACATTTGGTCTCTCCGGGGCTTCAAACTGAATTTCCTTTGCGTCGATCAGATCTTGCACTTTGTTTCTCAAGGCCCAGCAATCATCAGTAGTGTGCCCGGGACTATCAGAATGATAAGCACACCGGGCATTTGGGTTATACTTAGGAGACGCCGTGTTGACGACCTTAGGAGCTTCTTTGAGGGTCACCAGGTTGGTGGATAACAGTTGGGGTAAAATTTGAGATAAGGTCATACTCAGTCGAGTATACTGCCTCTTGGGCCTTTCACTTCTTTGTTGATTGTACTGCTGAGGAGCAGCAACAGGTTTTGAGATGACCAAAGCATTGACGGCTTGGCGACTTTCGGGCTTGACTCGTCTTCTAGGACCATAGACGGCACTTGCTTCTTTCTTAAACGGCCTCTTCTCAGCACTTGTAGAGGCAGCCTTTTGTATCTTTCCTGACCTGATGCCAGCTTCAATTCTTTCTCCCGTCAATATCAAATCTGTAAACCCAGCGGAGGAGTTACCAACCAAATGATTGAAAAACGGACCAGACAACGTCCCTAGAAACATATCAACCAGCTCCCGATCAGTCAATGGAGGCTGCACCCTGCCAGCCAAATCTCTCCATTTTTGAGCGTACTCTTTGAACCCTTCACCCGTTCCTAGAGACATACCCTGAAGTTGGGTACGCGTAGGAGCGAGATCAGAATTGTATTGGTATTGTCTGTAGAATGCGGTTGCCAAATCTTCCCAGTGTCGGATGCTAGTTCCATCCAATTGGTAGAACCATTCAAGCTGTGACCCCGAGAGACTATCTTGGAAGAAGTGAATCCAGAGGTTCTTATCCGCCGTATAAGGTTGGATTTTCCTTACATACGACCTCAGATGCAGCTTTGGGCAGGATACCCCATCATATTTGGCGAAGGCAGGCGCCTTAAACTTGTGTGGAATCACTACCCCAGAAGATAACCCCAAATCTCCGAAGTCCAGTCCCGGCACATTCTGAATTTCCATGGCGCTCAAGCGGTCCTCCAATTGTTTGTATCTGTCAGCAGCAGGTGGGTATTGTTCATCGTTATAGTCCGTCTCGTTGTCGGAGACTGCGGGACTAGGAGCTCCTCCCCCTTGGGGACTGTTTTTCTCAGCAGAAGAAGTAGTTGGATCAGCTTCATTATGGAGTGTGTTCCCAAATCTGCGCCCGGTGTTGAACAACGCGGTCCTCTTTTTCTTTTTCTTCTTCATGAGTAGAGTCTTCAACTCTTGCTGACCCTGGGCTAGGCTTAGGACCATCTCTTGAAACTGTGCACTTTGGGCCTGAAGGGCCTTGATTGCTTGCTCACTGGATGAGTCTAGATTCATGATGACTGACTGTTCCAAATAAACAGCGAAGAAGATTAAGCAACCTGTAGAAAAAAAGGGGTACCTGTTATGCACATGATGCATGAGATGCTATCTATGCAATGCATTCAAGGGTTTTGGAAATTCACAATTGTTGTAGACAAAAGGAACGCACGTCATTTTAATAAGAAAAGATTTGTCAGTACATAAATGACCCATGGGTCAAAAATTACAAAATAATTTCTCAGGGTAGAAAGACATTGCGCATCCTTTTTGGTGCGATGTAGGTGTTGAGGACCTCTTGCTCATGGAGTCGGCGGGTAAGCTCTAGAACCTTCTTCTCACTGGCGTAGAAGCTAGCCTCAAAAGTATTACGTTCCTTCTTGAGCTGAATCCAGCTTTTCTGCATCTCCTCCCACGATGTAGGCATGTCTGGATGTAGGATGGTGTAGGAAATCTCTCCTTCATTGACGGGCTCTTTAATCACAGGGAGAATATGAGGATAAGGCATCATCAATCTTTGGGCTCGGGCTCGTACCCATTTGAGATAAGGTTCAAGAGGGATGGAGTTCTTGTGTCCCAAAGTCTTGCTATCAACCTTGTTGAGTTTTCCCCAAGCTCTGATGAATCTTTGACGAAGTCCTTGCGCATCGTTGTCGAAGTCAAAAACTAAGCTAGGAATCAACATATCATGAGGGCCGTCCCTCCGGGCATATCCAAATTGCCTCAAAGCTAGGCAAGGATTGTAGGTGATACCCCCTCTAATTCCAAGTAAAGGAACATTAGGAAATTCTCCGCAACGATCGATAATGATGATATTTTCTCTGGACCGAGAACACCAATGCACATCAGAATGAGTAAGAGCCATCAATCGTTGGGACCACCTTGTACCTTGATCATTCTTCAAGACAGATTGGGGAAGGTGCGAAATAAACCACCTTGCGAGGAGAGGAGTACAGCACATGAGAACACCCCTCTTTCTCATTGTTCGTGTGTGAAATGAGTGAAGGATGTCCCCAAGCAATGTTGGTATTGGGTTTCTGGACAAGAAGATTTTGACAGCGTTGACATCTATCAATTGGTCAGGATTCGGGAACAAGACCAACCCATAGATAAGGAGTGCCACAACCTCTTCAAAGGCTTGTAGGTCCAATGAGTTCCAACATTCTTGTGCCTTCTCAAACAAGAACTTGGCTAAGAATCCTTTGACGCCGCTTCTGGTTTCCCAATGCCCCTTGATTTCAGATGGTTGTAGATGTAGTGCTCGAGCAACATCCTCAGGCTTTGGTTCCTTCTCCGTACCGTTGAAGGGTAGTTGATTAAGGATAGGAATTCTCAGGAGTTGAGAAAACTCCTCCAAAGTGGGTACCAACTGATAATCAGGGAAAGTGAAGCAATGGTGAAGAGGGTCAAAGAACTGGAATAGCACTTTTATCATGTCTTCTTCAATGTTGGCGTTGACTAGGCTGAGCAGTCTACCATGTCTTTCACTGAAGGATGAATTTTCCGGAATTCTTGAGGTGAGCTCCTTGAGTTGAGGAGAGATTCTCACAAGGCTGACTTGAATGGTATTTCTGCGAGGAATCTCCATGTCCTGCAAAACAAGAACAAAGATGAAGATCCAAAACCCTTGAAATGGTTAGTAAATGCATATGATGCTTCATGATGTTTATGATGTATGCACAAAACATATGTACAAGTAAATCACACCAAACCCTAGTTTCAGGCTTGCATGGGGTTTCATAGGTAAGTACCCTCTTGAGTGTAGTTGGCTTAAAAACCTGTCCTATAAATAGTAACCGGGTTCTAAGGAGCTCAATATCATTGGATTGTTTTCAATGTTCATTGTTTCGGTTTAGCCACTTAACTAGCGACCAAAATATTCCAAGAAAACAACCCTCAATGAGTGTAGTATCGAGTATCTACCAACTTCGGACTGCACCAAAGCCGGTCATCTCACCACCCCTAATGAAAGGCCAAGATGGTCAAGTAAGGTTCTAGGTCATTAGTGCTTAGTGACATCACTCAGCGGCCCCGTACTCTCCTTGATTGAACTCAAGGGTTACCGGTACTCACAAATATGTCGCACTAATATAGCTATTGCTTAGACCGTGTCGGTATACCCCGCACAGTTTCCACAACGTATTGCTATCTATGAATGTTTCCCAAAATCCGGGTGGAGGATTGTAAACCCAAACAATAGAGCCAAAGTATAAAGCAAGCAAATCAAACAATTAGTCATGCAAGAGGGTGATCTAAGCCCTAAGGTTACTCCACTTTTAAAACATCCCCAGCAGAGTCGCCAGTTCTGTGATACGGTGGGAGAACTGACTATGAGTTTTTGCGTTTGTTTTCGCAAATGTTGCGGTTAGCAAGAGTCGCCACCGACTTTTTATTTTATCCTAAGGAAAGGTTTAAAAAGCACAGCAAAAACCTTTGAGATGTTTTCTTGGGTTCGGGGAGTAGATTATAGAAAGGGAAGGTATTAGCACCCTTTCTATCCATGGTTATCCATGGGCTCTTAGTTACTTGCTTAGATCACTTGCCTTTTGTTTTCAATTGTTTTAAATGGTGCTTTGTGTGTGGGTTTGAAAAATGTTTTGAAAAGAGGCCAATGTGGTGGCAACCATTGTAATGATCCATGTTGGGATGTATACAAAGGTGTATGTCTTTTGAAAAGGTTTTCATTTTGTTTTTGAAAGTTTGTTTTGAAAGTGTTGTGAGGTGTGAAAAAAACAGGCAAGTGTTTTTATTTTGCAAGTTTGACAAGTACTTAAGAGCGATCTACCCTAAATTCCTCAAAGGTTTTGTTATGTTTTAACCCTTTTAACAAGTTTGTTCCACCATTGTATTTGGTGGACAATCTTGTGTTAGGATGTGAGAGGGACAGGCGCGGGTCATCGTTTAGACCATAAGTGCAATGGTGCCAAGTATCTTTGGGCATTTTCCTTAAGGGACTTGATCATTTTTTAGGCAACTTTCAAAAGCGTCATCGAGGGACTATGATCATTTGAATTGTGTTTATTTTGCCCAAAGAGACCTAACATGCAATATGGCCCAATTTTGAAAGGCAACAAGTGGATATAACCCTAGGGGTGTTAGTGTGCAAGTGTGTTTTATTGCATACAAGAGTTTTTCTTTGAATTAGGTTTTTCTATTTCATTGATTTTATCTTGTCATACACGTCCTAATTACTAGCAATAAGAAGCGGAAATGTAAAATCCTACGCTATTACAATAGTTAGGGGAGGGGGATACACATTTGTACATGGGGGGTTCAACGAGAAAAATAGACAAAAAAGAAAATAGTGAAAAACAAGATATATAGAGAGAGAGAGAGGGAGCCCGCGCGCTGTTGGGAGGCCATCAGAAGTTCTGACCCAGATCCGCTGTCAGATGATCAACCTGTTGGTGAAACTGGATGAGTCAGAACTTCTGACTCTAGAACCTGCAAAACAGAACCCTGTTAGTGGGGAAACCAGAAGTTCTGATTTCCCTGTGCTGCAAGACAGAAGTTTGTTAGTGGAGAACCCAGAAGTTCAGATTCTGCTGAAAAGGCAATAACTCTCAGAGGTTCTGATGTCATTGACAGCAAAACAGGCTTCAGATGTGCTAACGTCAAAGTCAGCACTTGGCTTTTTCCTGCACTAATCAGAACATCTGCAATCCTGTTGTTACTCCACAAAACAGAAAACATATTTGGAACAGATCCAGCAAAATAGCAAAATGTCTCAGAGGTCAGAATCACCAAGGTCACAGGCAAGTCCTAAACTGGCTCAGAACGTTCTGAGGTATGAGAGTCCTCAGAACATAAACAACAATAACATGAATATTTACATTATGTCACTTGAATATGTACAGCTGATGATGCTTAACAGTGTGGTGAGGGTCAGCAGGTGCTTACCTGACTGTCTGGAAGGTGGTGGGTGAAAGTTAGCTTTTGGTTCTGGTGGTGTTCTGGATAGATTTGGAAAAGGGGAAGTGAAGGTGTATACGTGTATAGGGTCAGAAGTTTGGAAAGAACATTTTTGGTTTACAGAAAAGAGCTGGATGTTTGATGAAGTTGAAGGTAAGAAACTTAAAGTTATGAAACAAAGCTGGAAATTTTGACAGAGTTTCAGGATGTTATGTTGCTAGGAGTTTCGTTTCTCTCTTAGCAATTTTTCTGTTTCTTTTCTTGAACGTCTTTTGCAGTGGTGAAAGCTCTCTATTTATAGGCAAAGTTCTTGTGGATGCCTTGAACATTTAAGGCGCCAACAGAGTTTGAATCTTTGTTCTTTGACAGAAATTCCTGGGAAGTTCTGATAACAGCTATTTTTCAGCCTAGGTAGCAGCAGCAGGCGTAGATTGGGGGAAGTGACCTCTGAAATGGGCGGTGGCGTGAAGACCCATGCCAGAATCTGTGCAAAAGCATTTTCCAAGCCACACGTGAATGCTCAGGAGTGGTTGGAGGCATTAATGGGCATTAAATGGTGACAAGACCTGTCAATACCAACATTCTGGTTGTTGAATCAGCAGCGTAAACCATGCTCTGGCCTTGGCTACCTGTTGTCTTAGCAAGCTCTGGAGATTCTCCTGGTTTTCTGGTACGTTCCTTGGATCTACTTCTGGACAACCTGGACTTAGAGATTCTGTATCAATGTGACACCTATCCCTCTGACCTTTCATCTTCTGACTTCAACCTATTCTGAAGGAGCCTTTATACTTTCATGTTTCTCTTGCATTCCTTTAGCAAGTTCTGACTGAGCTTGTGTAACTGCTGAAGGGGCATGTTCTGTTTGAGGCTTACACTCTGAACCACGTTTACAACTTCTGATTGAACTGATGTAGCTGCTGAAGAGCCAACTTCTGACCATGCTGAGCCAAACTTGCAACTTCTGACCGTCTTCATCTGGAATGGGTCCAGAAGTTCTGAAGCGCTGATTTTTCTAAAAACACTTATTTTATAGAAACATTTTAAGCACTTAGAATTTGATTTTCCTCAAGATGAAAGCGTTGTTTCTGGAGTTTGTGAGATCATCTTGCTCTTGTAAGTGACTTGCTTGGGCAAAAGGATAACTCAGGACTTGGATTTGTTTCAGGGGATTTTGAAAAATATAAGATGGTTTCCTGAAGAAAGGGAGGGCGAATTTTGGGGTACAACACAGACCAAACAGGAAATGTTCAAAAGATAAATGACTGATTGATGAAAGTAATGGGAACGAAGTCTTTCGCCTCCCAATTGTTCAGTCCTCCTTCAATAGTTGGAAAGATCCAGTCTTCAAAATTTCTTCCTTCTTCATCATCTTCTAAAGCATGAACTCCATGATGAGTGATTTTCAGTGGCAGTCCTCCAGCCCGGGAGCGACGTACATCTTTCTGCCTAGCAGCAGTGAAACCCAATCCGTACTTATCTGTCTTGTAAGGAAAATCTGGCAGTTGACCCCAAACTTTACTTCCTCCTTCCTTGATCACAACCTTTGCATCTTTAAGGGATGACATCCGGGACACGGGCTTGGTAATGATGGGCGCATCAGTCATTGTCTTGGCTACCGCAACTTCAGGATAAACGTCTTCAAAGTGTTAGAAAGGTGTTTCTATGAATTCACCATCTAACTCCATGTAGCGGAATGAGTTAAGGTGGATTATCATATATTCCTCCTCACCATGAACTGTTATAATCTTATCCTGGACTGAGTATTTGAGCATCTGGTGTAGAGAAGAAGTGACTGCCCCATCGTTGTGGATCCATGGCCTTCCCAACAAGCATGAATATGAAGGACGGATGTCCATCACATAAAAAGTAGAGTTGAAAACTTCCGTACCCACTCTAATTGGGATGTCCACCTCTCTGTGAACCATCCGCTTAGAACCGTCGAAGGCTCTAACAATGATATTACTGGGCTTTAGAGTCAAACCTTCACAGTCCAAACCGTCCAATGCTTTCTTTGGTCGGACATTTAAGGATGAACCAGTATCAACCAGAACATGAGCAAGTGTGGTCCCTCTGCACTCTACCGATATATGCAGCGCATTTTTATGCTTTCTTCCCTTAGACGTCAAATCGGCATCAGAGAAGCCAAGACTATTGTCGGCTGTAAGGCTAGCCACACACTCTTGAAACTGGTCCGCCGAAGTTTCTTGAGGCACGTGTGCCGTCTTCAGGAATTTGATCAAGGCTTTGGCATGAGCCTCAGAGCAGAGCAATAGAGCCAACATAGAGATTTTTGAAGGGGTTTGCCCCAGCTGCTCTATGACATCGTAGTCGCTCTTCTTAATTATATTTAAAATCTCCTCCATCTCCTTTTGGGTGGTCTCAGGGATAACCAAAGTCTGAGCCCTCGTCCTGATGGGCGCTTCTTGGATCCCCTTACCTTTATCAGCAGCAACAGCAAAGGGTATAACTTCAGGAGTAACAATTTCTTCAATTACTGGACTTCGCACAGACATCTTGACAGGCATAGGAGCACTTGAGGGTCCGAAGACTGCCCGTGGATGAGCAATCTCCGGAGAGAAGATTCTTCCGCTACGAGTGATCTTACTTGTCCCCGCAATATTCCCCACATCAGGAGTCTCTTCATCGGAATTTTCTTCAACTGATTCAATTTATTTCACACTGTGATAGAAGATCTCTCCTCCATAATTCCACGGTATTATTTTATTGGACTTATATGGGATAGGTCCTGGCATGGTAATCTTCAGCGGTACAAACTTTGGATCAGGTATAATCTTAACAGGCCTTTTGTAGGTCTTGGAAAGATTGTCGGAAATGGTGATTATAGCAACATCATTGATTGGAGTAACAGGAGTAACATGAGTAATAGTAGCAACATGAGTTTTCTGAAAGAGGACCTCTTGAGTATCCATCAGGCATTGGATGCATGACTTCAACAGCGGACAGTCGGATTGCAGGGTCGAACAAATGTAACAATCTTTTTCACAGCCTGGGAAAATCCCGGCTTTCAACAGATTCATCTTGATCATTGGCAACAGAGTCATTAAGTCATCAACAACGGTAACATGAAGATCTTCTACAATAGCATGGACATTATGACCATGTTTTGGCATAGGAGCGGATATCACATTAGGTTTTATGGGGGCATCAAACTCTACCTCCTTGACATCTATCAAATCTTGGATCTTGTTTTTAAGGGCCCAACAGTTGTTGGTGTCGTGCCCCACACTGTCCGAATGATATGCACATTTTGCATTGGAATGATAATAGGGAGAAGAGGTATTTGGGTTTTTCGGCGCTTCTTTCAAGTTGGTAAGGTTTAACTTTAACAGATGAGGGAGGACCTGAGCCGGTGTCATATTGATCCGGGTGAATTTCCGTTGTGGCCTTTCTACCCTCTGCTAGTTAGCTCTGGGTTCACTGCTTCGAGGTTGATCGGCTGAGGAGTTCTAGATCATCACAGCCCCCACCGCTGGTCGGTGCTCCAATATCCCTTGATTTCTCTGGGTGTGAACAACAGAAACTTCCTTCTTGGCTGGGAAGGTCTTCTTGATAGCAGTGGAAGCAGATGTATCCTTCTGAATTTTGCCACTCTTAATGCCAGCTTCAACCCTTTTGCCTGTCAGAATTAATTCGGTGAACCCTACAGATGAGCTCCCGATCAAGTGATTGAAGAATGGACCTGACAGGGTCCCCAAAAAAATGTCAACCAGCTCTCTATCCGACAATGATGGCTTCACCCTTCCAGCCAAATCCCGCCACTTTTGGGCATACTCCTTAAATCCCTCATTAGAGGCTATACCCATACTCTGTAGTTGAGTACGAGTAGGCACTAAATCTGCATTATATTGGTATTGTCGGTAGAAAGCAACAACTAAATCCTCCCAATTATGAACATCAGATCTCTCAAGTTGATAGAACCAGTCCAATTGCATACCCGACAAACTATCTTGAAAAAAGTGGACCCACAGATCCTTATGAGAAGAGTGAGGTTGGATCTTTCTAACGTAGGACCGCATATGCATTTTCGGACAAGACAAATCGTCATATTTAGCAAATGTAGGCACTTTGAACTTGGGGGGAATTACGATCCCAGCAACCAACCCTAGTTCTTCGAAATCCAACCCAGGTACTCTTTGTACCTCCATGGCTGCTAGTCGGTCCTCAAGATTCTTATACTTATCATCCGCCGGAGGGTACTGCTCTTCAGAATAATCTTCATCTTCGTCTTCTTCTTCCTCTTCCGCTTCAGACTCGGAAGGTACCACAACTCTTTTTCCTTTACCAACCCCATCATTAGACGTTGAGGGGAAATCCAGAACTCTCCTAGCCTAATTCTCAAATCTTCTTCCCATAGTGGCCACACCGATTCTTTTTTTTTCTTCTTTTCATTTTCCTTCTCTTTCTCTAACAGTTCTTTAAGATCCTATTGACCTTTTGCCAAGTGTTGTACCCCAAAATTTGCCCTCCCATATTCTTCAAGAATTGCAAAGTCAAGCTTCAAAATCTCCCCAAAGGTTGCACAGTGCAAGGGTATCCTAAACAGTCAAAATTAGGGTTTTGGTTCTGATCAAGAAAATGAAGTTTCCAAGGGTCCAATCAAGCCCCACATGCCTATAAATATGGTCAAGCATCCTCATACAAAGTTTCAAGACTTTCAGCACAAAATTGCACAGTCAAAACCCTAATTGCACTACAGTCAACTGTAGGGGCAAAATGGTCATTTGACAGTCAAAAGTTCAAATTTTTGGTCAACATCTCATTTTGAAGCCACAAACATCATTTTATCAATGATTGATCATGATTCTCAAAGCTTGGCTCAAAAATCATCAAGATGCAAAAGTTTCCTTATTTGGACAGTTGAAAAAGTCAACTGTAAATTGACCAGGGCATAACTTTCACATGGATTATCAGAAAAATTCCATCCAAAGCTCATTTTGAAGATAAAGACATTTCCTACAACTTCTCTTCACACTCCAAGTCCAAGAAATGCTCTCACAAAAAGTTATCAATTTCAACATTATAGGTCATTTTCAAAAGTCAACAAAAAGGGACTTTAAGTCAAAGGCCATAACTTGAGATTGGTAAATCAAAATGACATGGGACCAAAGAAATTGGTTAGAGGACTCAAAGACCTTTCCAAAATGTCCAAGAACATGAGCAAAGCTTAATAATTGAGCAAGTTATGCCTTGTGGAAGTTGGGAAATTTTTGGATATTTTGAAAAGTCAACATTGCTTCAAATGACCTAAAATTGCTAATGGGCCTCTTTTTTCTTCCACAATTCATCATCCAAGACATGCACACGACCATTTGGCCCAAAGGGAAGTTTTTTATTATTTTTATTTATTTATTTGAATTTTTTTATTACAATTAATTCATTTAAACTAAATAAAATATGAAAAAATACTAAACTAATGAAATCAAATCTTTTTGTGCAGAAAATACTCTCATTGGACACTTAAGATTCGTGCATAATCATTTTTGGAAGGTTTTGTCATGATTTGATATCAAATTGCATAAAAAAATATTGAAAAAGATCTTGAAAAATCAAATCTTAAAAACCATGAATGCAAAGGTTTTGGATCAATTTCTTTAACCCTAATCACTCTCCTATACATACACAAGCAAGACCTAATCCTCCTAACCTCTCAGCTGCGCATAAACTCCATGATCAAACTCACACTTTTGGCCTAAAAACTTCAAAACTGAAAACAAGGTTAGAGGTCGATTCAGAGCAAGAGACCAATTGCAAAAGCTTCCTCGTGTCTCATTGAAGCTAACTGGACAATTTTCCAACCCTTACACGCCTAGAATTGGTACAAGGGGTTCAAACTGTTTCAAATTATATGCATAATCATGTTTCCATATTTAGGCATTTTCATTGCGTTTCTTTGATGGATTCATACTAATTAATGTGTTCTGAAGCTAACCATCTACTTTAATTGTGTTTTCGTGTACTATATGCAATTCTACCATTGATGCAGATTAGGGTTCTTGGAGGTCCAAATTGGGCGTTTCTTAATATGGTAAAATTAGACCACCATAGTACCATGAATGGATTCAACACGATTGGACGATCAATAAGCAATCCTCGCGCCTAATTTATGAGGCCCCAGGGGCTAATCGTTATTTTTCAATAAGGTGCCTAAGGGAATGGTTCAAAAACTGTTGCCTGTTTCTTTTATGTTTCAGGAAAATAAAGCCAACGAGGAAGACGCTTAGGTGGCTATCAGCGGTTGGTCCGTTTGAAAGTTCGCGCTCAGAATCCACTAACGCGTTTGTTTTGTTTTATATTGATTGCTTATTATATAGTATACAAAGAAAACAAAGTGGAGTAGTTGGTGAAGCGTTTGGTTGGTAATCATCAGGACCTGGGTTCGAATCCCAGGTCCTCACCCTTTCCTTATATTTTTCCTTTAAACATATTCCTATGCAGATTCAACTCTGGGTTCCACCATGCACTCAATATCCAGGCCCTCCACGTGTTTACCACTATCAATCCAAGGAACACAATCTGAAGAACATGGTGAACTCTAGTCAATGCTCCCACACGCTGCTTGGAAAAGTCAACAAGGCCACCAGTAATGGGCCAGAATCACTGGGTTGTACCTCCAGTTTGGGGACAACACCCCCTTGGTTTGCTCTCTCCTATTCCTTTTTTTATTTTTTTATTTTTTATTTGTTTGTTTAATTTCCATTTAATTTTTCAAATCAATATTTTTTTTTAACATAATGAAAATAATAAAAATAACCAAAAAAATAATAAATATTTTTATTTTAGTATTTTTGTAAATAAATCGCATTAATTAATTTTAGTTGTTAAATTAGGTTTAATTGTAATATTTTCATAATAAAAAACTAAAATTGGTAGAATTAGGGTTTAATTAATTTTTTATCCCTTTTTCTTTTCTTTCATAATAATTAAATATTTACTATTACTTATTTTTGTAATTAAATCGCATGTAAAATAATTAGGGTTAATTTTAGGTTAAACTTTAATATGTTTTCATAATAAAATAAAAATTGTAGAATTAGGTTTAATTGCATTAACTTCTCCTAAATACCAAAAAATACCAAAAAGACAATTTCTTTTCATTTTAATTTTATTAGCTTAATCATAATAATTTAATTTTGCAAAAAGGGTCCAACGCCCTCGTTTTTAATTCTTATTTAATTCGCGTGTTTATTTCTTTCTTCTGTAATATTTATGTACCTCTCCCAAGGCCTTGTAAATTAATCTGTCGCACTTTTAAATTCTTTACTTTTCATTATTCCTTTATTTTTCTGTCAAATCGGGTTCTGGAAATTTTGGCGATGTGGACCCGCGCCTTTTGTAATAGCTTTAGAACTTTACTTTTCTCGCACTTTTAACTATTAATCAAGGCATGCAAGAATGAATGACAACAAATAAAAACAAACGATAGATCACTTTGACATGACAAGATAAATGCAAATGAAAACGACACACAAGTCACACACCACCCCTAGGGTACGCCTCACTGTTGCCTTGCCTCGAAAGGTGATCGTCGAGTAGAGGATGTCTTAGTAAGTCCTCATGATCCGGGAACCTGGCATGAGGGCAGCTTCTAAGGTGTCTTCCCATTGCTCTGGTGATCACCATGTCCCGAACCTCTAATTGACCCGAACACCTCCAACGGTGGTGCTACCTACCTCTCAATGGTGGGATGGCACTACTTTAAAGGACATCTACACAGACGAATTCCTTAGGGTAGGTAGACGACTCTAGATACTTGCTCTAAATTTCAAAAACAAATTCAAAAATACTTTTCACATCGACACCTTTTCAAAAAGCTTTCGAAAGCAATTTTTCAAACACTCTTGAGGACCGATACAAGAGTCGAACTGGAATTTTCAAAGAAACTTTTTAAAAACCACAATTGAAAAAGCAAACAAACCATTTTGAAAACACAATGAGCAAGTATCTAAGAGCCCATGGATAACCATGGATAGAAAGGGTGCTAACACCTTCCCTTTCTATAACCTACCTCCCAAACCGAGAGCAATCTCTTTAAGGAATTTTTCTGTGCTTTTGTCCTTTCCATTTGGAGAAAATAAAAGACGGTGGCGACTCTTGCTTCCGCGACATTTCGCGAACCAGCGTTAAACAGTCAGTTCCAGATCCACCGATCACAGAACTGGCGACTCTGCTGGGGACTTAAACTTAAAGTGAGGTGTACCTTAGGGCTAGTTCATAACTGTGTTTTCAATTGTATTGCTTTGCTTGCTTTAAATTGTGGGACTGTCTTGGGAGTTCTATAGATCCTAACCAGGATCTGGGGATACCTTCTTAGAAAGTAGCAACAAGGCTGTGAGGGAACTGTGCGGGGTATACCGACATGGTTGAAACAGTCTGCTACGTTGATGTGGCACTTTGGTGTGTACCGGTAACCCTTGAGTTCAGTCAAGGAGAGTACGGGGCCTCCGCGTGGTGTCGTGAAGCATCAACAGACCTTAGGAACCTTAATTGAACTATCTTGGCCTCTTTAGGGTAGTGAGATAACTGACTTTGGTGCAGTCCAAGGTTGGTTGATACTCGATACTACACTCAATTGAGGGTTGCTTTCCTGGAATATTTCGGCCGCCAGTTCAGTGGCTAAATCGAAACGATGAACAATGAAAGCAATCCAGTGATATTGGGATCCTTAGAACCCGATTACTTCTAATAGGACAGGTTGAGCCCACCAACTTCAAGAGGGTAATACCCAGACCTCATGCTGGCCTAAAACTCTAAGGGCTCTTTTGTGTGACTTGTGTGCCTTCGTACTTGCCTACTTGCATGCTTGTTAACTGACACATGAACTACTTGCAGGTTGTTTTAGTCCTTAACTGGGACCCATGACAGGGTTTACTAAGTTTCTTGCAGGTTTTGGTTTGCAGTCCTTAATTAGGACTCATAATAAAATTTACCAAGTTTCTTGCAGGTTTTGGTTTGCAGTCCTTAATTGGGACTCATAACAGGGTTACTTACATTACCCCATGCATAGCATAACATCATACCATTGCATACATCCTAACCCGTTTCAAGGATCTCAAGGGCTTGTGATGCAGGTCAGGATGAACCAACTGTCCAGCAAGGGGCAAGGAGGATTTATTTTCCTCTAGCCAAGGTTGTCAAGGGCTATGACCCACTCGATATGGTGAGCCTTTGACCCCTGAAGAAGGACTCTCAACAACACGAAATTCCTTCAATCAGGATACGAAATTCAAATGCTAACAATTTTCTTGTTTACCCCGCGAGATCCTTGAAAACATTGCATGCATATCATACATATCATTGCATTACAGGTACCCTTTTGACAGGTCCCTTACCTTTGTCGCTGTTTATTTCAGCAATGGCTTCCCAACAAGACAACCAGGGTCTTCATGCTCAAGAGACTCAGTTGAGGGAGATCTTCGTAAGCCTATCCAAGGGGCAGGAAGAGTTGAGGACACTCCTCACGGGGAATTTGGCCATGAAAAGTCCCGAAGATGACAAGGACGAACGGCTGAAACGTCTGCAAGCCGAAGTAGATACAATGAAAACCCAGATGCTGGGGCAAAGGGCTCTCATCCAAGGTTTAGCTCGGGAGCAGGAAGATTTGAGGACCATGATCAGTCAACTCCACCAAGACAGATCCAACATGAAGCAACCAGTCCAAGTCAGGGACCAAGTCATTAATCAGCCTCCAAGAAGTCAAAGGTTTGGTTTAATGAATGGGCCTCTCCGAGCTGATACTACTTCACAGGTCCAACAACGACCTCGCCAAGA
This sequence comes from Vicia faba, assembly GCA_948472305.1. Taxonomy (NCBI): domain Eukaryota; kingdom Viridiplantae; phylum Streptophyta; class Magnoliopsida; order Fabales; family Fabaceae; genus Vicia; species Vicia faba. The sequence continues at coordinate 15,463,669 of OX451739.1, read as the reverse complement.
ACAACGGGCTGATCAGAGCAAGCCGAACAAGCCTAAAAGGCAGTTCACCAAGCTCAATGTGTCACCGTCTCAAGCTTTACAACAATTGTTGAGGTTAAATCTGGTGACGTTAAGGGACCCTCCTAAGAATCTCAACACAACCTCCCTAAAGTACAATCCTGAGGAAAGATGTGCATACCACTCTGACAGTCCAGGACATGACACCGATGACTGTTGGGCTCTGAAGAATAAGATCCAAGACCTGATTAATGAAAGAGCTGTAGATTTCACCCAGATGGGCCAGGCTGAATGCTCCTGCCATCCCTACAAGATGCACCAGTCGAAGTGACAAGCCTTGAGACTAGAATACTTTTGTTCATTAGAATTTTTCAAGTTGTGATTTTCTTTTGATTGTTCAAACATTTATTCATGTTAAACATTGTTATTTCATTAATGCACTACACATGTCTGTTTTGAAGTAATTATTTTGTATTCACTATTTAAAATTACTTTCATTTTTTCTGATGATCAACTTTTAAATAATAATTCTAAGCCTCTTGAGGGAGGATGACGAAAACGATACCGCTATCTTTACAGTATGCTTTTGAATGGACCCCGCTGATGAGGTACAGGCATTGTTTCAATCCCTAAACACTGGAGTTATAAGGATGATAATCCCTCGTCAACCCATCTGAGCCAAAGAAGTAGGAGTTTTTCTTTTCGAAATTTAAAACCCTTAATCATAACCTGGGGCAGGGTAGTCTCTCAGTTGATCCAAGTGCATAACAAATGACACTAAAGAGGTCCTTACAAAATAAAGAAAGACAATGATGGTTCCGAATAATCATAAAGAAAGGCAGTCATTATCTCAAAAAATAAAAAACCCATTAAGTCAAAACCCATGAAGGAAACTTACAAAACTGGGTCATCCCGTTGACTGTAATTCTAAAAAAGGAAACAGTTCAGGCAAAAAAAAGAAAGGGATAACAAAAAATCAGACAAGAAAGAGGTCTTACAAACCCTCGACAAAAAAAATGACTGCCTATTCAAAGTAAATTGTCAACATCTGAATCATCACCGGAAAATCAGAGCAAAGACTCAAACAAGGTCTAACGCACGATCAGCTGAGTTTAGGATTGAAGAACATCACGAAGAGCGGGTGGGTACAAATAATTTGAGCCTTTATCCTTTGTTTCTTAAACCGTGAACCAGGCCACGTTATAACCCTCAAAAGTCCTAGCTGAAGCATGGGTTAGTTCGAAAGCATACTGTTACGAAAGGAATCCTGACTCCTTAAGGCTTACAGTAAATACGGAGTTGACATCACGTTTTACAAACATTCACTCGTTTTATGAAAAAGAATGCATTTTCAAAATCTGCAAGACAGACATAGGCTTTGCATTTTTAACATAACTTTGTTTGCATATGACTTTTTGTTTGAACAGCATAGAAATTCGCGCGATGAATACCTAGTGAACCAAAGCACTTCCAATCAAGGGGTAGACGTGATTATTGTCCATCATCTGGGGCAATTCAGTCAAGATTCGGAGAGTCTCTCAAAGGCCAAATAGCCTGGGGCAAATCTCCGCCTGAGTCACTTGGGGCATTCCAGCAACGAATCTTACCTGATCAAACATCTTCTAAGGGTACGACAAAACACTTTTAACAGGGGCAACTCCCTACATTCTGAGAACACGGACATAGTCGAAAAAGTACTACGCATAATCAAAGACCCTCTAGGTTGACATGCCTAGGCAAAAATTAGGGCTTCCCGGCGAACCAAAAGGGTTCGGGCAAAATGGAGGGATGAAATGGAAAAAATCTGTACACCCGACAAGTCGAAAACCTGAAAAGGGGGCTTGGGCAAAAATGGGTATCCCGGTGGACTGAAAACCCGAAAGGGCGGTCCAGGAAAAAGTTAGGGATTAAAGCGTACGACTATGTCCCGTTATCTTGGCACCTGCCTACCAGAAGAAGGTGGGTCCATCAACAGCTATCAGCACCTCCCAGGTCTTCCTCTCCCACCTCAGAAACAGGGGCAATAATGAGTTGTCCAAACGATCTAATTGCTTTGTCCACCAAGGTACCAAGGTAGGTTCAGCTGGAGAACATAACCAGATATCTCAATTCCCCAGAGAGTGAGCCAGCAAGTCAGCAATACTCTCTCCACATAAAGCTATTGTCAAACCTTAAGGAAGTTGGGTATCCTCCCGCAGACCTCAATATTCCCCAGCAATATACATGCATTCTTACAAACATCCCCGGCAGTCTTGACCTAAAGATTGTTCCCCGGAGGTATATCAAAGATTCAGTGGGGTCACTTCCCTGACACAGTTCAGAACTTCCCCCAGGAGAGTCCAATCCAGTTTCCCCAGGAAAGTTGGAAATCATCTCCCCAAGCAGTAAGCTTATCCCCAGTAGATTCTGGAAGCTTATCCTCGCAGAGCACGATCGCGTCGTCCGGCTTTATTCAAAGAGTTATTTCCTTACCAGGATATAACTGGGTTATCCTCAGCCGAAAGCCATGGAAAGGTCGTCGTCAACACAGTTCTTTCTTATCCCCAGCGAAGTCTATTAGCACTTCCAACACAACAAGGGTATCCCCAGCAAATTATTATCAACAACTCAACAAAGTAACTCTCTCCCCACAAAATATTGCTTCCCAGCAAGATCGTTAGAGTACTTTCCTCCCCGCAGAGTTATTCCATTCGCCAAGTTTATTCCCCAACGGAGTTATCTTCTCCTACCGGTATTCTTGCAATTATCATCCCCAGCGGAAGCAAGATCTATTCTCCAATATCAGCCCAGGAGTGACTTCCCGGCACCCGTCAAGGATTTATTTTCCTAAGACGAAAAAATACATTCATAAACATCGCACTTCCATACATTATTATAGCATGCATAGACGCATCATATCTTACAAATCTCATTTATATTGAGAACATCATTGCTTGATCCATATCATGCATTGCATATGACTGACCTTTACCTTTCAGGAAAGATTCAGTTAAGTTCTCAATCACATTCCAAGACCTAGGCCGGTTCAGTTAATCGACTCCAAAGATTTCTTATCCAGTCCAAGGCCTTCTCTAGTCTAGTCAAATCGACCCCAAACAGATTTTTCTGATGAAGACTCAGTAGAAGTTTTCCCAGGTTTTTCTCAATGATTGCTATTGAGATTGTAATTGCCTATGGTTCTCTCCCCGATCCTGCGGAGACGATAATTCCATTCCAGGTTTTTCTCAATGATTGCTATTGAGACTGTAATTGCCTATGGTTCTCTCCCCGATCCTGCGGAGACGATAATTCCATTCCAGGTTTTTCTCAATGATTGCTATTGAGACTGTAATTGCCCATGGTTCTCTCCCCGATCCTGCGGAGACGATAATTCCATTCCAGGTTTTTCTCAATGATTGCTATTGAGATTGTAATTGCCTATGGTTCTCTTCCCGATCCTGCGGAGACGATAATTCCATTCCAGGTTTTTCTCAATGATTGCTATTGAGACTGTAATTGCCTATGGTTCTCTCCCCGATCCTGCGGAGATGATAATTCCATTCTAGGTTTTTCTCAATGATTGCTATTGAGATTGTAATTGCCTATGGTTCTCTCCCCGATCCTGCGGAGACGATAATTCCATTCCAAGTTTTTCTCAATGATTGCTATTGAGATTGTAATTGCCTATGGTTCTCTCCCCGATCCTGCGGAGACGATAATTCCATTCCAGGTTTTTCTCAATGATTGCTATTGAGATTGTAATTGCCTATGGTTCTCTCCCCGATCCTGCGGAGACGATAATTCCATTCCAGGTTTTTCTCAATGATTGCTATTGAGACTGTAATTGCCTATGGTTCTCTCCCCGATCCTGCGGAGACGATAATTCCATTCCAGGTTTTTCTCAATGATTGCTATTGAGATTGTAATTGCCTATGGTTCTCTCCCCGATCCTGCGGAGACGATAATTCCATTCCAGGTTTTTCTCAATGATTGCTATTGAGACTGTAATTGCCTATGGTTCTCTCCCCGATGCTGCGGAGATGATAATTCCATTCCAGGTTTTTCTCAATGATTGCTATTGAGATTGTAATTGCCTATGGTTCTCTCCCCGATCCTGCGGAGACGATAATTCCATTCCAGGTTTTTCTCAATGATTGCTATTGAGATTATAATCGCCTATGGTTCTCTCCCCGATACTGCGGAGATGGTAATTCCCACCAAGATTTCCTCAATGATTGCTGTTGAGGTTAAGGTCATCCAAGGTTCTCTCACCGTTCCTGCTGAGGTAGTAACCACCCCTGGTTCATTCATCATCTTTTGAAGCTCCAGATCCAGCTCCTGTAACCAGTCAGGACACATCTATACAAAGAGTTTGAAGACCAGCCCCGTAACCGGTCAGGTAATCATTTTCCTTTTTGCAGGTATGCAAGTTCTCGCTAAGGAATCTCTTATGCGATCAACATCCAGATGGCATCTATAAGCCCGTCCACCTTCCATCACCTCTTAGCATGGCATCTATAAGCCCATCATCCTATCCATTAATCTCCAAATGGCATCTATAAGCCCATTCCCATCATCACACTGCTACTATGTGAGCGCAAATTTTTGGGCACTCTAGTGTTCAATCATCTTCTACCCTCGGATTACGAAAGGCACGTCAGCCAATCTGCATCCTCAGGTCTAAGAAGATTGAACAGGGGCAACTGTTGTACCCCAAAATTTGCCCTCCCATATTCTTCAAGAATTGCAAAGTCAAGCTTCAAAATCTCCCCAAAGGTTGCACAGTGCAAGGGTATCCTAAACAGTCAAAATTAGGGTTTTGGTTCTGATCAAGAAAATGAAGTTTCCAAGGGTCCAATAAATCCCCACATGCCTATAAATATGGTCAAGCATCCTCATACAAAGTTTCAAGACTTTCAGCACAAAATTGCACAGTCAAAACCCTAATTGCACTACAGTCAACTGTAGGGGCAAAATGGTCATTTGACAGTCAAAAGTTCAAATTTTTGGTCAACATCTCATTTTGAAGCCACAAACATCATTTGATCAATGATTGATCATGATTCTCAAATCTTGGCTCAAAAATCATCAAGATGCAAAAGTTTCCTTATTTGGACAGCTGAAAAAGTCAACTGTAAATTGACCAGGGCATAACTTTCACATGGATTATCAGAAAAATTCCATCCAAAGCTCATTTTGAAGATAAAGACATTTCCTACAACTTCTCTTCACACTCCAAGTCCAAGAAATGCTCTCACAAAAAGTTATCAATTTCAACATTATAGGTCATTTTCAAAAGTCAACAAAAAGGGACTTTAAGTCAAAGGCCATAACTTGAGATTGGTAAATCAAAATGACATGGGACCAAAGAAATTGGTTAGAGGACTCAAAGACCTTTCCAAAATGTCCAAGAACATGAGCAAAGCTTAATAATTGAGCAAGTTATGCCTTGTGGAAGTTGGGAAATTTTTGGATATTTTGAAAAGTCAACATTGCTTCAAATGACCTAAAATTGCTAATGGGCCTCTTTTTTCTTCCACAATTCATCATCCAAGACATGCACACGACCATTTGGCCCAAAGGGAAGTTTTTTATTATTTTTATTTATTTATTTGAATTTTTTTATTACAATTAATTCATTTAAACTAAATAAAATATGAAAAAATACTAAACTAATGAAATCAAATCTTTTTGTGCAGAAAATACTCTCATTGGACACTTAAGATTCGTGCATAATCATTTTTGGAAGGTTTTGTCATGATTTGATATCAAATTGCATAAAAAAATATTGAAAAAGATCTTGAAAAATCAAATCTTAAAAACCATGAATGCAAAGGTTTTGGATCAATTTCTTTAACCCTAATCACTCTCCTATACATACACAAGCAAGACCTAATCCTCCTAACCTCTCAGCTGCGCATAAACTCCATGATCAAACTCACACTTTTGGCCTAAAAACTTCAAAACTGAAAACAAGGTTAGAGGTCGATTCAGAGCAAGAGACCAATTGCAAAAGCTTCCTCGTGTCTCATTGAAGCTAACTGGACAATTTTCCAACCCTTACACGCCTAGAATTGGTACAAGGGGTTCAAACTGTTTCAAATTATATGCATAATCATGTTTCCATATTTAGGCATTTTCATTGCGTTTCTTTGATGGATTCATACTAATTAATGTGTTCTGAAGCTAACCATCTACTTTAATTGTGTTTTCGTGTACTATATGCAATTCTACCATTGATGCAGATTAGGGTTCTTGGAGGTCCAAATTGGGCGTTTCTTAATATGGTAAAATTAGACCACCATAGTACCATGAATGGATTCAACACGATTGGACGATCAATAAGCAATCCTCGCGCCTAATTTATGAGGCCCCAGGGGCTAATCGTTATTTTTCAATAAGGTGCCTAAGGGAATGGTTCAAAAACTGTTGCCTGTTTCTTTTATGTTTCAGGAAAATAAAGCCAACGAGGAAGACGCTTAGGTGGCTATCAGCGGTTGGTCCGTTTGAAAGTTCGCGCTCAGAATCCACTAACGCGTTTGTTTTGTTTTATATTGATTGCTTATTATATAGTATACAAAGAAAACAAAGTGGAGTAGTTGGTGAAGCGTTTGGTTGGTAATCATCAGGACCTGGGTTCGAATCCCAGGTCCTCACCCTTTCCTTATATTTTTCCTTTAAACATATTCCTATGCAGATTCAACTCTGGGTTCCACCATGCACTCAATATCCAGGCCCTCCACGTGTTTACCACTATCAATCCAAGGAACACAATCTGAAGAACATGGTGAACTCTAGTCAATGCTCCCACACGCTGCCTGGAAAAGTCAACAAGGCCTCCAGTAATGGGCCAGAATCACTGGGCTGTACCTCCAGTTTGGGGACAACACCCCCTTGGTTTGCTCTCTCCTATTCCTTTTTTTATTTTTTTATTTTTTATTTGTTTGTTTAATTTCCATTTAATTTTTCAAATCAATATTTTTTTTAACATAATGAAAATAATAAAAATAACCAAAAAAATAATAAATATTTTTATTTTAGTATTTTTGTAAATAAATCGCATTAATTAATTTTAGTTGTTAAATTAGGTTTAATTGTAATATTTTCATAATAAAAAACTAAAATTGGTAGAATTAGGGTTTAATTAATTTTTTATCCCTTTTTCTTTTCTTTCATAATAATTAAATATTTACTATTACTTATTTTTGTAATTAAATCGCATGTAAAATAATTAGGGTTAATTTTAGGTTAAACTTTAATATGTTTTCATAATAAAATAAAAATTGTAGAATTAGGTTTAATTGTATTAACTTCTCCTAAATACCAAAAAATACCAAAAAGACAATTTCTTTTCATTTTAATTTTATTAGCTTAATCATAATAATTTAATTTTGCAAAAAGGGTCCAACGCCCTCGTTTTTAATTCTTATTTAATTCGCGTGTTTATTTCTTTCTCGTGTAATATTTATGTACCTCTCCCAAGGCCTTGTAAATTAATCTGTCGCACTTTTAAATTCTTTACTTTTCATTATTCCTTTATTTTTCTGTCAAATCGGGTTCTGGAAATTTTGGCGATGTGGACCCGCGCCTTTTGTAATAGCTTTAGAACTTTACTTTTCTCGCACTTTTAACTATTAATCAAGGCATGCAAGAATGAATGACAACAAATAAAAACAAACGATAGATCACTTTGACATGACAAGATAAATGCAAATGAAAACGACACACAAGTCACACACCACCCCTAGGGTACGCCTCACTGTTGCCTTGCCTCGAAAGGTGATCGTCGAGTAGAGGATGTCTTAGTAAGTCCTCATGATCCGGGAACCTGGCATGAGGGTAGCTTCTAAGGTGTCTTCCCATTGCTCTGGTGATCACCATGTCCCGAACCTCGAATTGACCCGAACACCTCCAACGGTGGTGCTACCTACCTCTCAATGGTGGGATGGCACTACTTTAAAGGACATCTACACAGACGAATTCCTTAGGGTAGGTAGACGACTCTAGATACTTGCTCTAAATTTCAAAAACAAATTCAAAAATACTTTTCACACCGACACCTTTTCAAAAAGCTTTCGAAAGCAATTTTTCAAACACTCTTGAGGACCGATACAAGAGTCGAACTGGAATTTTCAAAGAAACTTTTTAAAACCCACAATTGAAAAGCAAACAAACCATTTTGAAAACACAATGAGCAAGTATCTAAGAGCCCATGGATAACCATGGATAGAAAGGGTGCTAACACCTTCCCTTTCTATAACCTACCTCCCGAACCGAGAGCAATCTCTTTAAGGAATTTTTCTGTGCTTTTGTCCTTTCCATTTGGAGAAAATAAAAGACGGTGGCGACTCTTGCTTCCGCGACATTTCGCGAACCAGCGTTAAACAGTCAGTTCCAGATCCACCGATCACACCAAGGTCATGAGAAGTTGCTGGAATTGCGAATTTTGTGCTTGTAGATCTTTGACTGTTTGCTCTATATCCATCTTGCTGAAATAAACAACAGAGAGATAAGGAAACCTGGTGTGAAGACCTGTTTATGCATATGATGAATGATATTTTATTCATGTAATGCATTCAAGGATTCAGAAATTCAAATTTGTTGCAAACAAAAAGAACACACGTCATATTAATAAGAAGAAGATTGTTAGTACATAAATGCCCCATGGGAAAAATGTTACAAAGTTCTTAATGTAAAAAGATGTTACGCATCCTCTTTGGTGCGATGTAAGTGTTGAGATTCTGCTCTTCATGGAGTTGATGGGTAATTTCCAAAACCTTCTTCTCACTGGCGTAGAAGCTGGCTTCAAAAGTATTTCGTTCTTCCTTGAGGTGTATCCAACTCTTTTGCAAATCTTTCAATGATGTTGGCATGTCGGGATGTAGGAGGATGTATGGAACCTCTCCTTCCATAACAGGCTCTTTGATCATAGGCAGAATGTGGGGGTAAGGCATCATAAGACTCTGGGCGCGGGTTCGTACCCACTTGAGGTAGGGCTCAAGAGGGATGGAATTATTGTGCCCCAATGTCTTACTATCCACTTTGTTTGGAATCCTCCAAGCTCGGATAAACCTTTGTCGAAGTCCTTGAGCATCGTTGTCGAAGTCAAAAACCAAGTCAGGAATCAGCATTTCATGAGGGCCATCCCTTCGGGCATACCCAAATTGTCTCAGAGCTAAACAAGGGTTGTAAGTAATGCCTCCCCTAATACCAAGTAGTGGGACATTAGGGAATTCTCCACAACAATCAATGATGATGACATTTTCTCTGGACCGAGAACACCAATGAACATCAGAATGTGTGAGGGTCATCAACCGTTGTGACCACCTTAAACCCTGTTCATTCTTCAAAATTGACTGGGGAAGGTGAGAAATAAACCACCTTGCTAGAAGAGGAGTACAACACATGAGAACACCTCTTTTCCTCATTGTTCGTGTGTGAAATGAGTGTAGGATGTCCCCAAGCAATCTAGGCACATGATTCTGAGATATGAAAATCTTGACAGCATTCACATCTATAAGCTGATCAGGGTTTGGGAACAAGACCAACCCATAGATGAGAAGTGCTACAATCTCTTCAAAAGCTTGTAGATCTAAAGAATTCCAGCAGTCTTGTGCCTTCTCAAACAGAAACTTTTCCAAGAAACCCTTGACACCACTTCTGGTTTCCCAATGGCCTTTGATATCAGATGGTTGCAAGTGTAAGGCTTGAGCAACATCTTCAGGCTTTGGTTCTCTTTCCGTACCGTTGTAGGGTAGTTGATGGAGAATAGGAATCCTCATAAGTTGAGAAAATTCCTCCAAAGTAGGCACTAGTTGGTAATCAGGAAATGTGAAACAGTGGTGTAGGGGGTCAAAGAACTGGAAGAGGACTTTCACCATGTCTTCTTCAATGTTGGAGTTGACCAAGTTGAGAAGTCTGCCATGTCTTTCACTGAAGAGAGAATTCTCTGGAATCTTGGAAGCAAGCTCCTTGAGTTGAGCAGGGATTCTCACAAGGTTGACCTGAATTGTTTTTCTGCGGAGTGATTCCATAATCTACAAAACAAGAACAAAGATGAAAATCCAAACCCTTGAAATGGTTAGTGGATGCATATGATGCTTTATGATGTTCATGATGTATGCACAAGTACATGTACGAGCAAGTCAAACAAGATCCTAGTTTCAGGCTTGCATGGGGTTTCATAGGTAAGTACCCTCTTGAAGTTAGTTGGCTTAACCTGTCCTATAAATAGTAACCGGGTTCTAAGGAACTCAATATCACTGGATTATTTTCTGTGTTCATTGTTTCAGTTTAGCCACTTAACTGGCGACCAAAATATTCCAAGAAAACAACCCTCAATGAGTGTAGTATCGAGTATCTACCAACTTCGGACTGCACCAAAGTCGGTCATCTCACTACCCCTAAAAAGGCCAAGATGGTCAAGTAAAGGTTCTAAGAGTTCATTAGTGCTTCATGACATCACTCAGCGACCCCGTATTCTCTTTGATTGACTCAAAGGCTACCGGTACTCACAAATATGTCGCACTAATATAGCTATTGCTTCAACCATGTCGGTATACCCCGCACAGTTTCCACAATGCATTGATATTTACCTATGATTGTTTCCCAAATCCGGGTAGAGGATTTCAAGCCCAAACAAGAGAACCAAATATAAAGCAATCAAAGCAAACAAGATAAGCATATAAAGGTGATCTAAACCCTAAGGTTACTTCCACTTTTAGAATATGTCCCCAGCAGAGTCGCCAGTTCTGTGATACGGTGGGAGAACTGACTTGAGGTTTTGCGTTTGTGTTTGTAAATGTTTCAGTTTAGCAAGAGTCGCCACCGACTTTTTATTTTATCCTAAGGAAAGGTCAAAAAGCACAGGAAAGACCTTTGAGATGTTTTCTTGGGTTCAGGGAGTAGATTATGAAAAGGGAAGCTGCAAGCACCCTTTTCATCCATGGTTATCCATGGGCTCTTAGTTACTTGTTTAGATCACTTGCTTTTGCTTTTCAATTGTTTGAAATGGTGCTTTGTGTGTGGTTTTGAAAGATGTTTTGAAAAGAGGCCATCATGGTGGCAACCTTTGTAATGATTCTTGTTTGAATGTATACAAAGATGTATTTGTCTTTTGAAAAGATGTTCGATGTTTGAAAATTTGTTTTGGGAATTTGTTTTGAAATTGTGTTGTGAGGTGTGTTTGAAAATAGCAAGGATGTTTTGCAAGTTTTGATCAAGTAACTAAGAGTTGTCTACCCTATTTTACTCAAAGATCTTTCCTATATGTTTTTAACCCTTTTGACAGTGTTGTTTTACCATTGCATTTGGTAAACAACCTTGTATTAGGATGTTAAACGGGACAGGCGCGGGTCATCGTATAGACCATGATAGCAATTATGTTATGTATTTTGAGCAAATTTTTGAGGGACTAGATCATTTTTGTATAGGAAACCAAGATAGCGTCATCGAGGGACTATGATCTTTTGTTTTGTTTTTGTTTTGTCAAAGTACTCAACATGCATAACATGGCCCATTTTTAAGGCAACAAGCGGATGAAACCCTAGGGGTGTAAGTGTGCATTGTGTATTGATTATCATGCATTTTTGTCTTTGCATTAGGTTAAGCTATTTGTTAATTTTGGATTTTTTGCATACAAACCCTAATCTCTAATCATGGCATAATTGAAAGCGTAAATGCGTAAAATAAATCTACCACTATTGCAACATGATTATGGGGATGGGGATACAATTTTTGAATGGGGATTATTTGACAAGAAATTAAAACCCTAATTTTACTATTACATCTAAATTGAATCAAATGGCATAAATAACAAATGAATAATGTTTAAATAAACAAATTAAATAAATATACAAAATAATATGAATATGCAAAAAAGGTTTTGTTTATTTTCATGTATAAAAATATTTTTAAAAAAAAGAAATAATAAAAAAGGATTATTATTTTTTATTAGGGGTAAACCCTAATTTTTAAGAATGCAAATATATTGACTATATTATTTATATATAATAAAATAAAATAGTGTATATACAAAAAATAAAAATATATTTTAGAAAAAGTATTATTTAAGTATAAATAATAATAAAAATAAAAGTATAGTATTTTTATGTTTTTTTTATTCTAAAGCATCTATTAAATAAAATAAAAGTATGTATATATATTAATTATATTAAATATGTATAATAAAAAAATAAAATAAAATATATACAAGACCAAAATATATTTAGAATAATATTTTTTTAGTGTAAATAAAATAAAGAAATAAAAATAAAAGTATAATGGTTATTATATATTTATTTTCAAGTTTCCAATAAATAAAGTATATACTAATTAAATTGTTTTTTATGTTAGAAAAAATAAAAATAAAATACAAAATAAATGTGAAAATTTATAAAAATATTTTTGGGTATTTTTTATATTCGGAAATAATAAAATAAAATTAGAAATGAAAATAAAATACAAAAATATAAAAATATAATGAAATTGGGCCAGGGGGTGTATTCAGCAAAAGGGGAGTGTCAAAAGCAAGGCCAGAACCAAGCCCAGCCCATTGACTTCATCTTCAACCTCTTGTTCAAACAAAAACACGCGCCCTGTACAAAATGCCAGATCCTGCATACGTGCTCTAATGCAAAATCACATAACATCAAAGTTGTAGAGTTTTCCAAGACGAATTCAACCATATAAAAAACTTGTCCTAGCTCTCAAAGACCAAAGAGAATTTCTCTGGCCCTAAATCTTAACCTATTTTTTTCAGGATGTTCATGGACCAAATTCTCGTAGCATGCTTAACTAAAATGAAAACTGAGCATATGTACAGCTTCATGGATATGAATACTACATTTCTTATTCACAAACCTAAGTCTAAATATTCCTAAATAGAGAGATAGGAAGTTGATAAAAACCTGTTTCAGTTGACTTCGTGTATGGCAATGTGGAGCTTTTTAACAAGGCCTGGGATGTTTGGGAGCTTGCTTAAACTTCCACTGACCTTCTCCAATGCCTAACTTGCCTTGAATGTGCTTGAACAAGCCTATAGAACTCAACCTGTACAAGCTGAAATCAAAAATGGCAAACCTTGTAAATGGAGTTACAGTTAGTGTTTAAGGGTTGGGTTAGCTTGGATAGGTTGTATGGAAGGTGTTTGAACAGGTTTTGGGCAAAATGCACGAGCAAATTGTGCTATAGAAACCAAACTGCAGAGAGTGCCCTGTTTTGCCAAATGAATATGATTTTGTGCTATGGGAGGTTTGAGGGATCAAAGGGTCGTGTTTCTGGCTCAAGGGGATGTGAGAAAGTTGTTTCAAAAGCTTGCACAAGTTGGTTTTCACAGATGTTCAAGTTCTAGTGTATTGGACATGTTTCTTGTCTTTTAAGCCAAAATGAACAATGATGTAATACAAGCCTGTACAGGCTATCTATCAGCCTTCCTCTTGTGATCTTGGCCCCTCAAGTTGGTGGATATGCTTTGCTGCACAAGATATTGTTTCAGGCTCAAGAGATGTGGTTTTGACATAAAGCATATTTTGGCAAAAATGGTAATGTTGCTTTTTCTACTTAAGGATTAATCTTGTGTGCAATGCCCTAATGACCAAAACAAAACCTTAGACCAATGGATTTGCATTTAATTATTTAGTATGAAATGGTTTTGAGGCCTTTAATCTAGTGCAAAGCAAGCTGATTTGAATTTGCAACTTGTATCAATATGAACATGCCATGGATGAAAAGTGAGTTTTTCCCCAACTTTAAGCCTTCGATTCTCCCTAACCACAAATGAGTTTGGAGATTTCTTGGACATTTTGGAAATCTTGCAGCATGCTCTACATTCCATATTTGAAATTCAATTTAATATTCCAAGTGGAACTATGTGAAAAATGGCCATGAAGATAGGTCAAAATCCTGCCTAAACTAGGGCAAAATTTCACTAAGTTAAAAGTTTTAGGGACCCTTGTTCCAAAAATCATAACTTGAGATCCAAGATTCTTTTGGGAAAACTTTATGATTCAAAGTTGTAGACTTTGTGGAGGACTACAACTTTCATGTTGGAAGTTTTGTTTGAATCCAATTTCATCATGGTGAAAATGTTGGGTTACGAAAATTTCATAACTTAGAAAAATTCTAAGTTATGAAATTTTTCAACTTTAAACCCTAATTTGCAAAATTGGGTTTCTTGATGAACAAGTTTCATGTTTTGACACATCTTGATAAAAAATGACCCTTGACACTTGATTATGACCAAAAAGTCAAAGTTTGACTTTTCAGTGTACAATCAAATTTGATCAATTGACTGAAAAATTCATTAGTCAATCTAATGCAATTGAGATCTTTTGAGCTTTGTGAATATGTCAAGATAATTCCATTGAGTCCTTGAATCCATGCTTTAGCCCAATTTGCCATTGGCTAGGTCAAAAATCAGAAATTGCCTTTGTGCAGTCAAAATCCTAAAAATGACCATTTTGCCCTTTTAATGATCTGATCAAATTTCTTGAGGAGTTGTGGTTCAAACTTGATCAAATGGTTCATATGAGTCTATAATGTTGATGTGGGTCAAAAATCATGAGGTTTGACTGTAAATTGGCCACAATTGACTTTTTCCCCAATACAGCTGATTTCCAGGTCAACTATCCAATTGACTGGGCAAAAAATTGATTCAAAGCTTGAAACTTGGTATGGACAAACTTATGAGTCCAATATGAAGTATGAAAGTCACTTTGAGCATTAGAAGTCCAAAATTCCTTATGAAAACTCAAACCCTAATTTAGGTCATCAGCACAAGGAGATGTCTTGAGCAGTGTAAAACCCTAATCCTGTCTGGAGTTCAAAGAGTCTTGTGAGGGGAAATCTTGATAAAATGAGAGGGAAAATTTTGGGGTACAACAGTGATTATCCAAAACTTCAAAGAGAAAGACCAAAGAAAAAAGTTTGGTAAAAAGAAAGGCATGATGGCCATCTGGGACGATTTAGAATCCTCTGAAGATGAATCTGATTCTGAAGATGAGAATGCCAACCTAGCTCTGATGGCTACCACAACAGATGACTCAGACTGTGAGTCAGAACCAAAAGAGATATTCTCTGAATTTACTAGAGCTGAACTTGCTGAAAGTTTATCAGAACTTCTGGAAAACTAAAGTCAACTCAAAATCAAATACAAGAAACTCAAAAAGAGTCTTGCATCTGATCTTGAGAAACATGAAACAGAAAAATATGAACTCAAAGAAAATAATTTTAAACTTAAAAAGGAAATTCAAAAAGTTCAAAAAATTTCTAGTTCAGATTCTGTGTCAAGTTCAAAAGATATTCTTAAAGAATATAACTGTAGCTTTCAAACTTTTCTTGCTAAAAGCATAGATAGAAGCAAAATAGCTTCAATGATCTATGGAGTTAGTGGGAGCAACAAAAGAGGAATTGGATATGAAACTCCCAAAGGGAAGGAAACATACATACCAAAACCTATCGCTAAGATGACTTTCACATATAAACCTATGAACAAACAATTCAAATTTGGGCACACACATGATATTAAATATACATCTCACTCTGGAAACTCTTATGCTAATCCAAATTTCAAATAGAACTTTAAATACTCTAACCAAAGAGGACCCAAAAAGATATGGGTACCTAAGGATAAAATAATATTTGTTGCAGATGTCCTTAAAAGCTCAATTGAGACACCAATCATGGTACCTGGACTTTGGAAGCTCACAACATATGACGGGAAGAAAGTCTATGTTCCAAAACCTGGAATTTAAATCTGGAGGAGACGTCAAGTTTGGAGGTAATCAGAAAGGGAAGATTATTGGTTCTGGAACCATTGGAAACGGTAGCCTTCCTTCTATCTCTAATGTTTTATTAGTAGAAGGATTAGCGCATAACCTGCTGTCCATAAGTCAATCAAGTGACAACGATTATGACATTATCTTTAATCAAAATTCCTGTAGAGCTATTAGTAAAAAAGATGGAATAATCCTCTTTTCTGGCAAGAGAAAGAACAACATCTACAAAATTGATTTGTCAGATCTTAAAACTCAGAATGTAAAATGCCCGTTGTCTGTTAGCGATGAGCAATGGGTTTGGCACAGAAGATTGGGACATGTCAGCTTGAGAAAAATCTCTCAATTAAATAAACTAAATTTAGTCAGAGGACTTCCCAATCTGAAGTACAACTCATAAGCTCTGTGCGAAGCATGTCAAAAAGGAAAATTTTCAAAACCTTCTTTTAAACCAAAAAATGTTGTTTCTTCCTCTAGGCCATTAGAACTACTTCATATTGATCTGTTTGGGCCAGTTAAAACTGCATCCATCAGAGGAAAGAAGTATGGATTGGTCATTATTAATGACTACAGCAGATGGACATGGGTTAAGTTTTTAAAACACAAGGATGAGTCACATTCTATGTTCGCTGACTTCTGTAACCAAGTGCAAAACGAAAAAGATTTTAGAATTATAAAAGTCAGAAGTGATCATGGAGGAGAATTTGAAAACCATTATTTTGAAAAATATTTTAAAGAAAATGGTATTGTTCATAATTTCTCTTGTCCTAGAACTCCCCAACAAAATGGAGTTGTAGAACGAGGTTGACAACATATAGAATTAAAGAACCAATAATGAGCAAACTTGACATGCGTGAAATCTTTCCAACTCCCAAGAGAAGAAAACATATATAATTAAAGAACTAATAATGAGAAAACTTGACATGCATGAAATCTTTTGAATTTTAGATTTTCAAGAATCAGAGAAGAGGAAGAATCAAAAGAAACAATATAAATGTTGAATTCCTCTTTGAACCAAAACACCAAACGAACTTTGTCCAAAGAAATCAGATAAGAAGAACCAAAATGAGTACTTCTGCTGAAGCTTTCAACAATGTTGTTGTGGCTGTAGAGGCTGCTCCTGTATAAAACCCTACTCAGAATCAAGAAGTGGAAAGAAGCCGCACTTGTGCAACCAAAATTTTGAGACTTAAGAGAGCTCCCAGGAAGAGGAGATCAAGAAGAAGAAGAAGAAGAAGAAGAAGAAAGGTGAAAATGTCAGTCATCATCGATTCTAATGATGAGGATGAAGCAAATTATACTTGGCCAAACTATCTCTCAGCCAGAGGATTTAGATATAATTATTATTATGATGGAGCCTTTTTTGTAAGGATTATCTAATAAAAGTTTTATTCAGGTTAATTTTTATCCAGCTTAACTCTTAGTATGATGTACACTCTATGGTTATATGCTACAAAATCTGAATAAAACCAAAACGAAACAATCCACAATAATGATTTCCAACAACAACAATGGAGAACAATAACAATAGTAATGGAGAACAATAATAATAACATACCAGAGAGAAATGGTGAGTGTTGTACCCCAAAATTTTCCCTCCCATTTCCTCAACATTTTCTCATCACAAAAACCTTGAAGATCAAGATCCAGTTAGGGTTTCCTCTGCTCAAGACTTCTCCTTGCACTGTGGACTCAAATTAGGGTTTGTGTTTGAACAAAGATATTTTGACCTAAAATGCCTAAGATGACTTTCATGCTTCATATTGGACTCCCAAGTTTACCCATACCAAGTTTCAAGTCTTGATTCCAAGTTTTGACCAGTCAATTGGACAGATGACCTAGAAATCAGCTGTATTGGGGAAAAAGTCAACTGTGGCCAATTGACAGTCAAATCTCATGAAAATTGACCCACATCAACATTATGAACTCATATGGACCATTTGATCAAGTTTGGATCACAATTCCACAAGAAATTTGATCAGATCACCAAAAGGGCAAAATGGTCATTTTTAGGGTTTTGACTACACAAAGGCAATTTTTGACTGTTTGACCTAGCCAATGGCAAACCAAGCTCACATATGGACTCAAGGACCCCATGAAATGGTCTTGACACAATCATCAAGCTCAAAAGATCCCAAGTACACAAGATTGACAGTTGAATTTCCCAGTCAATTGATCAATTTTGACTGTACACTGAAAAGTCAAACTTTGACTTTTTGGTCAAAATCAAGAGTCAAGATTCATTTTTCATAAAAACATGCCAAATCATGAAACTTGTTCACCAAGAAACCAAGAAATGCAAATTAGGGTTTAAAATGGATTTTTTTATAACTTAGAATTTTTCTAAGTTATGGAAAACCCTAATTTCTTCCCAACTTTGCCCCACTCTTTCACCATGATTCATTTGGATTCAAACAAAAGTCAAAACATGAAAGTTGTAGCTTGTTGCATAATCTACAACTTTGATTCACAAAGTTTTCTCATTTGAAGCTTGTATCTCAAGTTACAAATTTTTGAATAAGGGCACTAAACCATTCTTAACTTAGTGAATTTTTGACCTATTTTGACAAGTTTTTCTACCCCACTTCAAGGCCATTTTCCATACACTTCCACTTGGAATTTCAAATTGCACTTCAAAGATGGATTGTAGTACACATTCCAAGCTTTCCAAAATGTCCAAGAACTCATCAAATAACCTCATGGTTAGGGAGAATCGAATTTCACAATATAGCAAAAACTCACTTTTGAATTGGCCATTTTTCATGTTCATAAGTTATGCAAACTTCTCAAAACCAGCATGCCCTTGATTACAGGTCCTTAAACCAAGTTACACTCAATAATTAAATGCCAATCCATTGTGTTTTAGCTTTGTTTTGTTCATATAGTCATTACACAAGGAATTAAGCCTTAATTGGAAAAAGTGGTTTATCCATTTTTGAAAAGAAGAACTTTATGTCAAATTTACAAATCAAATGGTACAATGCATGTCTTTGGACACAAGATTCATGGAGATAACACTCTGATCAAGACAAAAAGATGCAGCATAGTGTGAGGGCCTGTACAGGCTAGAAGGATCAAGTGGCTTTTGTTTGCTTCAAGTTCAAGAAATATGGCATAACTTGTACCAACTCAAAAAACCAGCTTACAAACACTTAGACAAAGTTATCAAACACATTACACACATCATAACCAAGCTATTGCACGAGCCATTTACCTCCCAAACATCATCAAACCAAAAAACACCATCAAACTGCAAAAACAGAGTTGCCTCTGCAGTTTGAGTGCCAACTTCTATTTCTCTCAAGCATTCTTGCCAAAACCAGTTCACACACCTTCCATACCATCTATGCAAGCTAACCAAAAGAAAAAGCACGACCTGTAATCACTCTAACCACTTCCACCATTTTCACATTTCTGACTTGCAGGTGAAGTTCTCTAGCTCGATTCAGAAGCTTTCAAGATAAAGTAAACATTGGAATAGCATCCCTGGACCTCAAGGAAGCTTCTCCAATCATCACCTTGCACTGAAAGTTCCTACATCTCCAGACAGAACTTCAACTGAACAGGTAAGTTTTTGAATTCGTATCTCTCTTATTAGGCATCATTAGCTTTAAGTTTGTAAAGAAACAAGGTTCTACTCATGCCACTGAACATGTACATGTTTTTACTTTTCATTTCTTTTGCTTGAGTTGTGAGAATTTGGAGTTTGAAAATGGCAAAAAAACTAGGTTAGGATTTGGGGGAGGAGAAATTCTCCCTCATCTTAGAGAGTTAGATCAAGTTACGCATATGGTTAGAATCGTCTCTTCATGCTGAACATTTTTTATGTTATGAGTTTTTGCTAAAAAGCCAGGAATCAAGAGTTGGAAGATGAGGAACAGGGCGCGCGTATTTTCAAACGTTGTTTGCTGGAGGTTGAAGACAAGTCTTCTGGGCTGGGCCTAGAACATTTTTCTTATTTGCACCACATAAATGCTTTTACACCCCTAAGGCCCATTTGCTTATTTCTTTGACTTTTTGACCTTTTTCTTTTTTGATTGACTTTGTTTATTTTTTCTCATAACATAAAAAATATAAAAATATTTTTTCTCACCATTTTTAATTTATTAGGTATTTATATGATTTTTCTTTTGATTATTACTTAGATAAATAAATATATACATTTCATTAAAATATTGAGAAATAGGTAAAAATACTTTTATTTTCATTTTTTATTTTATTATACCCTCTGAAAATATTTTACATAAAAAATACCTTTTTTATACATATTAAAAATTATTATTATTTATATATATATAATACACATTTAGAACTTAATACATATATATATATATATATATATATATATATATATATATATATATATATATATATATATATATATATATATATATATATATATATATATATATATATATATATATATATATATATATATATATATATTTATTAATATATTTAGGTTAGAATACAAAAATATCTGTATTTTTCATTTTCATTAATATTTAATAAAAAATACTTTTTATAATATACTTCATTTTATTTTTATTTTTGTACATAATAAATAAATACTTGTATTAAATTAAATAATAATACATTTTATTTAATAGAATTAGGTTTTTGCCCTAAATATGAAAAAACTCCAAAACTAATATCTTTTTATTATCTTTTATTTTTACATAAATAATACTTTTCTTTTTTTCATACATATACAAAATATTTTTGCACCTTGCATATTTTATTCCATTTTTATTTAATTATTGTACATTAATTAAATTGTATAAATTCAATATTGATGTGATAGTTTTAGGTTTAAATTATTTGTCCATGCCCCCATTTGAACATTTGTACCCCCCTTCCCATAACAAACAAGCATGAAAATGGACACACAAGTCACACTTGCACCCCCTAGGGTACTCCACTTGTTGCCTTTCAAATTGGGCCATATAGCATGTTAAGTCTCTTTGGGCAAAACAAACAAACCAAATGATCATAGTCCCTCGATAACATCTTCAAAATATTTCCAAAGCAAATGATCAAGTCCCTTAAAGAAAATGCCCAAAGATACTTGGCACCATTGCAATTATGGTCTAAACGATGACCCGTGCCCGTCCCTTTTACATCCTAAACATAAGATTGTCCACCAAATACAATGGTGGAACAAACTTATTGAAAGGGTTAAGACATAGCAATAAACTTTGAGAAATTTAGGAGTAGATAACCTCTTAGTTACTTGAATCAATCTTGCAAACTAAAACACTTGCCTATTTCAAAAAAACCACACATCACTACACTTTCAAAACAACTTTCAAAAAACAAATGAAAACCCTTTTCAAAAGACATACACCTTTGTATACATCCCCACATGGATCATTACAAAGGTTGCCACCACATTGGCTTCTTTTCAAAATATTTTCAAACACACACACACAAGCACCATTTCAAACAATTGAAAACAAAAGGCAAGTGATCTAAGCAAGTAACTAAGAGCCCATGGATAACCATGGATAGAAAGGGTGCTAATACCTTCCCTTTCTATAATCTACTCCCCGAACCCAAGAAAACATCTCAAAAAGGTTTTTGCTGTGCTTTTTAAACCTTTCCTTAGGATAAAATAAAAAGTCGGTGGCGACTCTTGCTCAACCGAAACATTTGCGAAAACAAACGCAAAACCTCAAGTCAGTTCTCCCACCGTATCACAGTGAGAGAGTTTTTTTGTTCGCTATGTCTCCTTGGAGAAGAAGTATTCTTTCGTTGGCTGAAAAAGAAGTGTTCTTTCGCTAGAGCTTGAAAAGAAAATGAAAGAGACACTTGGGGGATAAAAATTATAAAAAAGTATTCATCTCGGTTTTACTTAAAATCGAGGTGACATATCTGACGTAAAATTTATACAAAATAATGGCGCCTTTTTGGTTGCAAAATAAATATAAAAAATTACGGAGTTTTTATCTCGAATTTACTGAAAACCGACGTAAAAAAATAAAGGAGCTTTTTTGGTTCCATAAAAAATATTAAATTGCAGAAGGTGGGAATCAAACCTTAAACCTTGAGCATATATTTATGTCGGTTTTATTTAAAACCGAGGTAATAGATTTATTATTATTTTTATAAAAAAACAAGGCGCTCCACTTACATGTATCCATAATTTTTTATGGTGTGCGATGAAAGCTTCATCATAAAAAGCGTTATTTATTATAGTGATTGATACTTGATCTCGCAAAAGTCTTCTTTGGAGTATAATGAAACTCTTTTCTTGATAGATAACAATAAAGACCAACATGCACTAAAGAAATAATATTTGCACCTATTACAAACAACAAACTTCACACACAAATATTGGATATCCTAATGCACCACTAGTATTCCTCAACACTCAATCTTTAGAGATGAAGGTCCACAATAATGAAAAATGACTAAGGGTGAAGATAATGAACATTGTCAGAATATCTCACAAACAATAAAAAATGCAAGGCGTTAGTCAAGGGATTATATGAATGCGAATGAAGAATACACACAAGGTTCTCTCAAATTTCTGGGTAAATAGTCTTGGTTCTTGATTGTTATCATGAGCTTGATTAATCATGAACAACACAACAAGATTAATCAACCCATACTCTCTCTAATTCATCAAACAAAATAACAAATTACATAAGAACAAGATGCAACAAAAAGAAAAAAAATGAATATGACATGAATTCACATTTAAGAAGTTGTTCTAAAAAAGAAAAGAAAGATTAAAAGTGTTAAGAGTAGACACACTAAAGAAGAGAAAACAAATTGTAATTTTGTCTCAAAAATGGGTTTCACCATTTTTGGTTTTTTCACTCACTTCTTACTTTCACCAAAGAAACAACTATTTAAATCAAAGATGTAAAATTGATTATGTGAAGTCATGATTCGAGTCAAGAGGAAATCATGATTCAAATCACAAGATATCATAATTAAAATCAAGTTAAGTTTTTGATTCGTATCGAGAAGAGTAGAGCCCAAATATGACTTCATACAGACACATGATTTGACTCATGTTTTGCACCTGATTCGAGTCACAAGAGTGTGCGATTCTAATCAGGTTTACATTATGATTTGAATAAAGCAATCCAGTAGCAAATCCTAAATTTTCACAAGTTTGTGATTCAAATCATATTTTGTACATGATTCAAATCAAATACTCAACATCTTGATTTTAAGAGTTTTAACTTGTATTCAAGCTACGTTTATGAAACGGTAAAATACAACTCGCTAGGCTAAAAAAGGAACATTATCAAGGTACAAATACTCTTATTTTATTGAGTAATGAAGGGTTCTAATGGTACATAAAAACAATAACCTAAGCAATTACAATACAACTCAAATACAACTCAAATACAAATAAAGTACAAACACTCAAATACAAATTGATAAGAAAATTTCAAATACACAACCAAATTATATAACATTCAAACAAATTAGCAAAAATATTAAAATAAAATAAGAGATACCATACATCAACGTCATTGCACTTTCAGGTAACACTCGTGAGGTTTTCTAGATCAATGTCTTTCAAAGCAACAACTATATACCTTAGAACCATATTGTACTTCTTTATGTCATTCACAAAGGACCTTTCATAATCATTTAGACGACCCAATATGTCATGGTCATCTAAATCTTTGGATAGTTTATGATTATGCAACCCACACCTAACCATCACCTTCCAACTACTACCACTCGACACAAATGTAAGCCTAAAATGACATTTAACTTTCATAATTTTAATATTTTTCATTTTCAGTTTTGATTCGTTTCGATTTTAGTGTCAGTTCAGTTCAATTTTAATTCGATTCGATTCTAGAATCATTTGTGTAATATGGTTTGGTTCACTAACTAAACATAACAATTTAATTGTTTTAACCTTAGTTCAGTTCAGTTCGACGGTTCGATTCAATTCATAAATTTTTTGAACAACCATTTCTATGTGCCCGATAAAACTCGGGTTGCAACCAAGTTGTAAGCCATAGCATTGCAGTATTGGGCCGGGCTTTAGAATAACAAAGCCCATACACTGCTTTCAATTTCGCAACCAATCTATTCTCTCTCTCTCTCTCTCTCTTGTTTCACTCACGCAATCGTACTCATTTCTCTCTCTTCATTTTCTCTCCGACTTGCGAGCCCGAGCGATCCAACCCTACCGTCACCATGTTCCGCCGCGCTACATCCACTTTCCTCTCCCGCGCCGCCACTCGCCGCTTCTCCACCGACGTGGCTACCCCCACCACCAATTCCTCCTTCGTTGAAGCGTGGAGGAAAGTTAGCCCCAATATCGATCCACCTAAGACGCCTCTCGAATTCCTCAAAACTCGTCCACCTGTTCCTTCTACCATCCCTACCAAACTCACTGTTAATTTTGTTCTTCCCTATCATTCTCAATTGGCCGCTAAAGAGGTATCGCTTTTCCTTTTCGATCTCTTCATGTTGATTTGTGTTGCTGGTTTTTCGTTTTTGAAATTGTGATTTGAGATTGTTGTGGAATAGGTTTGAATTGAGTGGATTGATTGATGCTTAAGATCCAATTGTGAAGGATTTGGTTTGAAATTGGAAATATACTGTGTTTAAGGTTTTAAATAACGGGGCTTCCGTGATTTCTGTTGGTGTTGAGATACTGATTGGGATTGCGATAACAGTATCGGTATCAGCACCTTCCTATACTGTTATATAAACCAGTGTGTTTATTTTGAATACAAAACTGAATTTAGGATGTAGTTCAATTATATGTTTGCTGTTAAATTTTCTCCGTGGTGATTTTTTTTTTGTATATAGGTGGGTTAAGTAATGGTTTAACTCCAAAGAAAATAATTGATACAATATTTGATGCATTTTTGTGTGTGTAAGATTTTAAATAACAGTCGCGCGCAAAGGCTTTTGCAATTTCTGTTGGAACGGGTGTTGAGATACAGATTGTTATTGTGGTAGTTGGGGTTTGAATTAATCATAATTTCTTTTTCATCATAAAAATAGTGAATAATGGTATTGGTATCAGCACCTTGCTATACCGTTTATTAAACTAGTGTGTTTATTTTGAATACAAAACTGAATTTAGGATGTAGTTCAATGATATGTTTGCTGTTAAGTTTTCTTTGTGGTGATTGTTATTTGCATTTCTAGAAATGCTGCTTTATGTTTAGTTCTGATCCCATGCTCCATTTTCTAGGGTTGTTGTGGTTATGATCAAGACCTTTTTTATTTTGCGATTTATTATTTAAGATTTTGATCTCTTTATGTTAAGTCTTTGCCTTCATATTTCAGTTGCTTGAGGATTGAAACTTAACCCTCATTCCTTTTCTAGTGTTCTGTGTGCTTTCTTTTATTTTGCTTAGCGAAAGTAGGTATTAGTTTCTTTTGCTTCACACGTTGACATCTTATAGAATCATCTATCATCTATTCCTGAAAACCTGCTATTAGAATGTAATATAGTATTTCGTGCATATGGACTTGGTGTTTTTTGTTCTGTCGGATTAACGTAATCCTCAGAGTTTAGAATTTCCTGGATAAATAATGCTATAGGGTTTTGGGTGCTTCTCATTATTGTGTTATCCTTATTTCATGAAGGAATTGTTTAGTGATACAGAACATGAAGCCTTGCTTTCTTCTCATGTCACCCTGTTGTTTTTAACTAAAAGGCTACATCATGCTATAGTATAGCCAAAGAAAACCTAGAAAAATTCTGAGCTTCCTCGAAAATTTAGAAAAAGAAGAACGTTCCCAAAGTGGCACACGGATTTTTTTTGTTTTGGTTTTTCACCACTTGTATAGTCCGGTTCGGGGTCAGTTCTGGCATCAAGTGGTTCCAGCCCCCTCCTGATCGCAGTTGCGGGGATTGAACCGTGGTCCTCCCTAACAAGTCCAGTGCCAATCACCACTGGATCAACTAACGATTGGTAGTGGCAGACAAAATTTAATGTACTTAACATTGGCTAACATGGATAGACGAAATTTTTACTTTTAAGTATACATTAGGTATTGGAAACATCTCTTTTAAGGACTTGGTTTTGAAACTTTCATTGAACATTTTTTATCTTAAACTGGCATCTTTGTTCAAGTGTGCTATTTCTAGCTGTAATACATTTTTGTAAAGGGGTTGAATGGAAGAGTATTCATAATTTCACACAGTACAAGATAGTATTGAGGTTTGGAAATAAAAGCATTTCTGAGAATTTCAGTTATTTCAGTGTAATTATTTATATTGACAAATTTGGTTATCTAGTTTATTTTCTAATGCTGCAATCTCTCCGCCCTCACCGGTTCCATTGTTTTTTGGGTTTCAATTTCAATGTTAACAAATTTCTTAATTCCTCTTTCCTGGGAAAATGACACAATTTATGTTTTATAGGTTGACAGTGTTATAATCCCAGCTACAACCGGTGAGATGGGCGTTCTCCCAGGACACGTCGCAACAATCGCAGAGTTGAAACCTGGGGTCCTTACTGTACAAGAAGGAACTGATACAACCAAGTATTTTGTAAGCAGTGGTTTCGCTTTCATCCATGCAAACTCTGTTGCTGATATTATTGCTGTAGAGGCTGTACCAGTGAACCAACTTGATGCAGACCTAGTGCAAAAGGGTCTTCAAGAGTTCACTCAGAAACTCAACTCCGCAACAACGGACTTGGAGAAAGCTGAAGCTCAGATTGGAGTTGACGTGCATAGCGCTCTCAACTCAGCTCTTACAGGCTAAATACTGTAGTTGAAGTTTACATTTTCAATTGTTTATTTCCCCGGTTTTTTGCTCGGTGTAATCAAAGTTGCTGAACAACATTTTCAGCATGTATTTTGTGTTGAAAACTGAATTGATGAAAATAATATATTTCAACAGCTTCCATCTAGATCCAGGAAGTTGAGCAAGACATTGAAATCAGAAACAAAAGCTTGATATATATTTTTGGATCACAGGCATTACGATTTCATCTTCATAAACCTTGCATCTTTTGCTGGTTAGTTTAATCGAATGGCACTTATTTTGTCCGCAACCTCGACATATTTAGTTTTTGTCATGCAGATGCATGAAATTTCTATGAGCAATGTTGATCCCAAAACTCCTTGTGGTAATTAAGAATCATAAGAAAATGTCCATTAAGCTATTCAAAAGAGAAGTTGTTTTGATTAGCTTCTTCAGAAAATTATTTTTAACAAAATTTTTTTAATAATAAAAGTGATTTTCTTTACGGTACCAAATCAAGTTTTAATTTTTTTATCAAAAAATATTTAGAAATTAATTTCTATATTATTAAACATCAAAATCCCTTTTTTGTAATCGGTATCAAGTGGACACTTAATTTTATTTAAATGAAAATCATAAATGAATCGGATGTAGAAGTTAACTAATATATATATATATGATATAATAACTTTAAACTTTAAAGTCAATAATTATTTTCAATATAGATAAGTTCTTTCATAGATCCTACATTCCTATATACTTTCAAACTTTAAAGTTAACTTCTTTCAATTTATTGATTAGTTTATTATATTTAATATATAAAATAGTTAATAATCCAAAAATGTATATTCAAAGAGAAAGTTATACTTCTATTAGTTTTTTTTTGTTTTTTTTGTTTTTTTTTATTTTTTAAATAAATTCTCATATTATATACAAAAGATACAGGCACAAAAGAGGAACCAACCTCACAAAAAAGAAGAGAAAAAAATCAACTCCTTCAAGAGGAAGTGAACCTAAAACAGGGTAAATCTAGTCTATTATTTACAAAATTCTTCCTTAAACTAATTAGAATGGATTCAAACAAAATTAGAGAAGGCCTAGATTTGCTAATAGATCTGCACAAGAGTTACCCTCCCTAAATATGTGAGAGGCAAAAAGATGATTGTTGTTATAGTAAGATATACGATCTTCTCAACTTCTACGGATTTTCCAAGGGACAAGTGAAGCTTATTTCAATCTTTGCTTTTAGCGATTTGCATAGAAAACAAAGCTGCCTCGAATTCAGCAAGAGAAGAGGAAGTCCAAAGAACATTTGTCGCAAAAGCTAAGAGAAAGTTACTGAACTTAGCACAAAAAATACCACCATAGCCCGCCATCAAAGAATTGCGAGGAAAAGCACCATCACAATTACATTTCACCCAATCCAGAGGAGGAGGATGCCAAAAGAATTCAATAATACAAGGGGCATCTAGCGGCCGGATCTTGATGTTGAAAATCTTAAGAATGCGAAAGTCATTCATCGAAGAGTAGGAAGAAACAGTGGTGTTCATACCAGTGAGAGTGATATGGCTGAAGATTTTCTTAATGGTGTTACTAGGGTTAGGCGCAATGTTTTTAAACCTAACCCAATTCCTAACTTCCCATAAGAAATAAATGATATAAATAATAGCGGAATGAAGAACAACCTTACATTGTTTAGATCGAGAAGCGCACCGATCCCACTAATCTTCTAACGTTTGCAGCGGATTCTGGATATTGGTGATATTGTAAAACCCACCAAACTTTACGCGCGAAAATGAAATCAAAGAACAAATACTTGCTTTCCTCAACATAATTATGTTTAATAATATAGTGGACTTCTTTTTTACTCTTATATGTGCTCATTTGCAAGAAGCTTATAAACAAGTTCTTCTATTGTATGTGCTCATTTGCAAGTAGCTTATAAACAAGTTCTTCTATTGTATGTGCTCATTTGCAAGTAGCTTATAAACAAGTTCTTCTATTGTATGTGCTCATTTGCAAGAAGCTTATAAACAAGTTCTTCTATTGTATGTGCTCATTTGCAAGTAGCTTATAAACAAGTTCTTCTATAGTTGTCCAATTATGTTTTACTTCACATTGGAAAGAAGGGAGAAGAGGGAGAAAGAGTTAGGTTAGTACAAACTAATAAAACATTATTCCTAGTTAATGATAATAATTCCCATAATAGTTTTGTTGATACCCTCCCATGTAGAAATTGTTAGGCTGTTGTTGTTGTTGTTGTGTTTGAAATCCAACATGTCCTTGCATTCCACTTTTTGCATATTGCTGCCACATTGCTTGTTCATCAAGTAGCAACCTTTGTCTTTTCTCAATCTCTGACATTTGCACATAAGCTGGTGGTGCCACACCCATTGATGCTGCAAATGGATCTTCATAAGCATTCCTCGATGTTTGTGGCGCCGGCAATGCTAACATTGGTGCTGCTGAAACTCTTGCAACACTACTAGCACTTCCATAACCATTCACTCCTTGCATTGTTGCTACATTATTTCTTGTTGATGATTGCTCATACATGCTATCCAATAACAATGTGTCGAATCCACCACCTAATGATGGTTTCTGATTTGGTAAGTTACTACTTGATTGAACTAGTGATGTTTCCCAATCAGATTCATCATCAAAAGCATGCCATGGAAGAGCTTGTGTTGTTGATAATTCACCATCAAATAATGCTAAGGCTAGTTTGTTTTCATTATAATCTTCTTTTGTCATCATATTTTCTCCTAAACCTAACAAATCACCTTCTGTTTGAACTATTTTTTCTTCCTTTATCTCCTGTTCTTGTTCCGTCTCTTCCTTCACGACTTCCTTTATCGGTTCTTCATTGAATCCTTCCGGTGGTGGAAGTGCTTTGATTTCATTGATATCCGATTCTACTTCTACTTGTTTTTCTTCTTGTTTTTCTTGTGTATTCATTTTCTCTTTTAGTGGTGATCTGTCTCTGATGAATTGATCAACGAGTTCCAAATTCTTTGTTGTGACTTTTTCAATATGTGGATACTCAGAAGAACGTCCAATTCCAATACATTTAGACCAGACATAAAACAAGTCGAGTTCATCCAATTGTTTTCCTATGCGACAGAAAATGTCATACACCTTATAACATTCTTGTATTTCCATCTCGGTGAAACGGTGAATGAAGATACCTAGTATTTGTGTAATGTCATGATATATTTGAAAACTTTCCTTCACAATTGGGTAGAGTGCCACTACCACAATTCTATGAGTCTTTGCTCTACCTGTTGAGTTCAAATAACCATGAGATTGATTCTTATGCTTGAAAATTACATCTTTTACTTTATACCAGAAAAACACATCATTGTTGCAACATATGATTAATAATGTTACGTGAACTCTAGCTCTAAATATTAACAAACCTGTGGGACGACAAGACATAAAGCGCTCAAGCAACAACTGCAAATGCTGCATTTCGGAAAAGAGTTGTTCCGTCTTCATTTCACACAATGGTATTGATTTCACAACAATTTCTCCATTTTTATCTCTTTCTCTATTTCTTTCTTTTTCCCTTGATTGTTCTTCATCGTCTTCCTCATACGAAAACCTACCACTTCTTCCACGTCTACGTTGCATCTTATACTCAAGTCTTTCATCTAGATACAACGCATACGTGCGAACAAATGAAGAGTAATCCCACGAATTAGACTTAGACTTGTCCCTAAAATCACACATGTTTAGAAGTCGAGTTCCACGTCTAGTTGAGAAGAATATCTCTTGTTCATAAGCAGGATCACCTTCAGATGTCAACCTTTGAATCAAAATAAGTGTTTTCAAAGCAACCGTCCAATTACTCGTTTTACTCAAGCGCTTAGCCAGAGTGTTGACACAAGCACTTATAAACGCGCTCGAGTAACACGTTAGGCTTAGAATCTCCCTAACGTGTTTCTCGTTCGCAGGATTTTCAGTGTGTTTTGTTGCTTTTACAATGGCAACTTCAAGGTCACCTAGTGAAGCGCTGCTTCCAACTTTTGCTAGGCTTATGCTTGTTTGGTCCTTCACTGCTCCAATGGCTCTTCTTAATGTGCTTTGTGACATTGTTTCTTTTCTTTTATGGATCAATAATTTCACTTCTTTGATTAGCCTCTGAAATTCTTGAATATGACCTGAAAATTATTTTTTTGCACATTACTCATTTCAAATTATTCCAACTTGGCAACATTTTTTAATACTAAATTATGGATTTATCATTCAAATTTCAGACAATATACTTAATCAAATTATCGAAATTCTAAAACAATATATAAAATTCAAAATCTTTCGTTATAATAGTCTTTCTAAAAAAAAAATTCATTGGCGAAATTGTATGATACAAAAAAATTTTGTGAATGAAATTTTTTTATTTTAATAATTATTTTGAAGTTTTGTAAATTTTAAATACTATATTACAATTTCAATCATCACATCAATTTTACTAATTACAATTTTTATTATCATTAACAAAAAAAAAAACTTGAAAAGAAACACAAAAAAAGAAGATGAGGCTACCTGCTTATGTATGAAGAAAATGTTATAAACCCAAGTAGCACAATAAGATATGTGAAATGTGTGTGACCTTAATGCAAAATATGGAGAAGGAAAATGAACAAGAAAAGAAAGGTTTTAGATTTTTATTATTATTTTTGTTTTAACCTTTTCTTCTCTTGTTTCTTCCCCCTTCTCTCTCTGGTTCCTTCTGTGTCAAGGAGTTATGATCAAAACTCAAAATGGCCAAGCAATAACCCAATTTTGTAGCATTAAAATGTGGGAAAAGATATGAGATGTCATCACATATCTTTGACCTTTTCAAGGGAGTTGTCACCAACTTAAATAAATTTTAGAATTTTCACTTTTTTTTCTTCTAAAATTTTAATTATTTTTCATATTTAAAAATAAAAAATATGTAGTTGTGTTACCGTAGTTTTTTTTGTTGTTTTTTTCTTAATATTTTCTTGTATAATAAAATTGTTTTTATGAAGTTTTGTCACATATGCAGCTGATCTAACTTATTTAAAGATTTATAATAAATCGGGGTAAAAAAAATTTATAATTAATTTATCACTTTAAATATTTATAACTAAATATTTTAAAAGTTTTTTTGAGGTTTAAAATTTTAAATTAAGGTGCTTGGCCCTTATGCTTGCCCGATATATATTTTTAGGCATATAATGTTATGTCTAGTCTTTTTTATTTTTTTTCACAAAAAGTTTTTAGTCAAAATTCTTATTTATTAAAATTTAGGAAATTTTTTAATCCATCCTTATATAATAAAAAATATATTTGAAAATTCAAAAATACCTTTCAAATATGCATATCTGAACGTATCTTAAATTACATTTTTAAAATACTTTGAATATGTATATATAAAATCTCTTTTTCAACATTTTATTATTTAAACGTTGGATTTAAAGTGTCAGATGTAATTTCGGATATGCATATCCGAAATTACCTTTGCTATATACTGCATGGTCCTCTATACCACTATTTCATTCACTTCCTCCCCCCCTCCCCCCTAACAAAAATCTTTCAGAAAATTTCAATCATTCTCCATCAATTTTTCGTCTCCAAACTAAGTTTCAAGTGTTTGATCATAGCTAAGAGAGCATAGAAAGCTGCAATTTGAGGTAAACTTTCCTCATTTCATCTCACATTCCTTTTATTGATGTTGATTTTTGTTAAATTGTAATTCATAGTGTCAAAGAAGATTTGATTTATTTTAGATTTAAATAGACTTGATTTAAGTCAAGAATAGATTTGATTTGATTTGATTTAGTAACAAAAAGATATTTTGGGCTTTGGGCTTTGGGTGTAAGCTCGGTTATAAATAGAGGGAGTAACCCCTATTTTTCATAGCAAGGATAGAAAGTCAAGCAAGTCAATTCATTGTGATCACAGAATTTGCAGTTGCAAGTGATTAAGAAAGTTTTCACAGTTTGTGGGCAGAGAGAAACTCTGCAGAAATATTTGTCTTGTCTTCTTTTTTTTGTTTGTCTCATAATTAAATTGTCATTATGGTAGAAATTCATCGTAGAATTTGGTGGATTTCCAACATCTGGTATCAAGAGCTTTTGTTTCAATTCAAGGGAAGTGTCAATCAAGAACGATTGAAGAATTCACGATGACAAGTTATAGAAATGCAAACTATCCAGCAACACTACCAATTCTGAAAGTTGACAACTATGAGAATTGGTGCAAACAGATGAAAGTCTTATTAAGGTGTCAAGGTCTTTGGGACCTTGTAAAAGATGGAGTCGAAGCGCTTGGCGAAAACGCTTCAGAAGAAGAAAAGAAGAAATACACAGAATCTGAGAAGCTGAGTTATAAAGCATTATTTATAATTCATCAATGTGTCAGCCCAGACAATTTCGAAAACATTAGTGATTCAGAATCTGCAAAAGAAGCTTGGGAGATCCTTGAGAAGTCTTTTGGAGGCGCTGAGAAGGTGAAAGAAGTGAGGTTACAAACTCACAAAAGAACCTATGAACTGCTTCAGATGGAAGACAGTGAAAACATATCTGATTTCTTCACTAGAGTTACAAAACTAGTAAATCAAATCAAGATATGTGGAGAAGCATTAACAACAAGAGTTGTTGTGTCGAAGATCTTGAGATCTTTAGCTCTTAAGTTCGACCACATAGTGGTGGCGATAGAAGAGGGGAAATACTTGTCGAAATTGACAAAGAAAGAGCTTCAAGGGACGCTTGAATCTCATGAACAAAGAATGAATGAAAGAGATGCAGGAAAATCGAAGAGTGATGTGGCCTTGCAGGTACATTCAGCAAAAGAGACCAAAGGCAAAGGAAAGTGTTTCGACAGAGATAGAGGTGACTACAACAAATCGAATGGTAGAGGAAACCAAATCGAAGGAGACGTGTCGAATCAAAGAAGACCATACCAAGGCAACCAAAGAGGTGGTGTTGCAAATAGAGGAAGAGGTGGTGGTCGAAAACCTGATAAGAGTCACATTCAATGTTACAATTGTCAGAAATATGGACACTATTCGAGTGATTGTCCAGAAAAACGAAAGAATCAAGAAAGTGATGCAAAGCTTGCAAAACATGAAGAAGAAGAGATGATGTTGATGGTCACAACAAAAGATGAAGATAGATTCAAGGACCAATGGTACTTGGATTCAGGATGTTCATCACATATGTCTGGAAGGAAAGACTGGTTCGTCAATATAAAACCCTCAATGAAAAATATGGTAAAATTTGCAAATGACAATACCCTAGCAGCTGAAGGTATTGGTGATGTTATGATTATGAGGAAAGATGGCAAGAGGTCAGTAATTTCCAATGTATTGTACATACCAGGCATGAAGAGCAATTTGCTCAGTATAGGGCAGTTGGTCGAAAAGAATTATAAAATGTCAATCGAAGATAAGTTGATGAGAGTCGTTGATGCAAATGGGAGATTAATCTTGAAGGCTTTTATGTCTCAGAATCGAACCTTCAAGATTGAACTAAATGTGATGGAGCACAAGTGCCTTTCGACTGCAGCTAGCAGAGATGAATGGATATGGAATTATAGACTAGGCCATCTCAACTTCAGAGACATCAGAGATTTGAAGAGAAGAAATATGGTTTCAGGATTGCCTGAAATTGATATTCCAAACGAAGTATGTGAAGAATGTGTGCAAGCGAAGCAACACAAGAATAGCTTCAGCAAGGATGCAGGAAGCAGATCGAAGGCTAGTCTTGAAGTCATATACTCTGATGTATGTGGACCAATCCAGGTGGATTCGATGGGAGGTAACAAATACTTTGTTACATTCATAGATGATTTCAGTCGAAAGCTATGGACTTACCTGATCAAGAAGAAAAGTGAAGTGATTGAAGTATTTACCAGGTTTAAGTCTATGGTCGAAAGACAAAGTGGTCGAAAGCTCAAAGTTTTGAGAACTGATGGTGGTGGAGAATATGTGTCGAAAGACTTCAACAGATTATGTGAAAAGGAAGGGATTGTGCATGAGGTGGTGCCACCCTATACTCCACAGCAAAATGGAATTGCAAAAAGGAAAAATCGAACCATCATGAATATGGTGAGAAGTATGTTGAAAGGCAAGAGTTTACCTAAAGAGTTTTGGGGTGAAGCTGTTTCGACTGCAACATACATTTTGAACAGATGTCCTACAAAGAAGCTAGAAGGAATTACTCCAGAAGAATGTTGGTCTGGTGTGAAGCCTAGCTTGAGTCATCTGAAGGTATTTGGATCTATTGCACATAGACATGTGCCAGATCAGTTGAGAAGAAAACTTGATGACAAGTCAAGTCAAATGATCCTAGTTGGATATCATTCGACAGGAGGCTACAAGTTGTTCGATCCAGAGAACAAAAAGATTGTGATCAGCAGGGACGTGATCATAGATGAGTTTAAAGAATGGGATTGGACTGCAAATGTCAAGAAAGATTCAGTGGGAATCCTATTCGAAGAGCCAGAAACTCAAGTCGAAAGAGAAGTTCGACAAGAGGAACCAGCAGATATACCAAGTACAAGCAGACCTCAAAGAACAAGACGCATGCCTGTAAGATTGCAAGATTGTGTGATTACATCAGATGATGTAATAGATAATGAAGGTGAGCTGGTACATTATGCTTTCTATGCAGATGTCGAACCTGTTAATGCAGCTGAAGCATTAAAAGATTCGAAGTGGGTGAAAGCAATGAACGAAGAAGTAAAGTCTATCGAAGACAACAACACTTGGTCACTTGTCGAATTGCCTCAAGGAAAGAAGGCAATTGATGTCAAGTGGGTATACAAAGTGAAAACAAATTCGAAAGGTGAAGTAACTTGACACAAAGCAAGACTTGTGGTGAAAGGATTTCTACAGAAAGAAGGAATAGACTTCGACGAAGTTTTTGCACCTGTTTCTAGGATCGAAACAATCAGGTTGGTTGTTGGTCTAGCAGAAATAAACAGTTGGCACATATGTCAGATGGACGTGAAGTGTGCATTCCTAAATGGACCCTTAGATGAAGAAGTCTATGTTAAACAACCAGTTGGGTTTGTGAAACATGACGAAGAAAGAAAGGTGTACAGGCTACATAAAGCCCTGTATGGATTGAAACAAGCTCCAAGGGCTTGGAATAAGAAAATTGATAGTTTTCTAAGGGAGAAGGAATTTGTGAAGTGCACAACTGAACATGGAGTATATGTAAGAAGAAGCAAGAGTAAATTGCTTATACTATGTCTCTATGTAGATGATTTGTTGATAACAGGTAGCTGTAAAAGTGAGATCGAAGACTTCAAAGGTGATCTCAGCAAGGAATTCGAAATGTCTGATTTGGGTGAGATTTCATATTTCCTTGGTATCGAATTCTACAAGAGCAGTAGAGGTTTGATGATGCATCAAAGAAGATATGTAGGAGAAATTCTCAAGAGGTTTGAGATGGAAGAATGCAACTCAACTTCGACACCTGCAGAACCAAGACTGCAACTGTCGAAAGATGCAGATAAAGATGATGTTGATCCAACCCAATACAGAAGACTTATTGGATCATTAAGATATCTTTGTCATACAAGGCCTGACTTAGCATACAATGTAGGTATGGTAAGTAGATTTATGCAGAAGCCAAAGGTATCACATCTAGCAGCAGTGAAGAGGATACTAAGGTATCTCAAAGGAACTTTCGATTATGGCATTTTGTTTCCTGCAGTTGATAAAGGAAAAGAATGCAAGTTAGTGGGATACACTGATTCGAGTTGGTGTAGTGATGCTGAAGATCGAAAGTCAACAACAGGATATGTGTTTATGCTAGGTGGTGCACCAATTGCTTGGAATTCAAGAAAGGAACCAGTAGTGGCATTATCATCATGCGAAGTAGAATACATAGCTTCTTCTCTTTGTGCATGTCAAGCAACTTGGATGGTGAACTTGGTCGAAGAGATAACAGGGAAAAATCATGGAGCAATTACCATGAAGATAGACAGCATGTCAGCTATTAATCTGGCAAAGAACCCAATAGCACATGGTCGAAGTAAGCACATCGAAATGAGATTCCATTATCTTCGAGAGCAGGTAGCAGATGGAAGATGAATTTGGAACATTGCAGAACTGAGAATCAAATTGCAGACATCATGACGAAGAGAGTGCAAGTCGAAGTATTCAGAAATCTAAGAGCCATGATGAACATATACAGTTTAGACACAATGAATTAGGTGGTGTGTTAAATTGTAATTCATAGTGTCAAAGAAGATTTGATTTATTTTAGATTTAAATATATTTGATTTAAGTCCAGAATAGATTTGATTTGATTTGATTTAGTAACAAAAAGATATTTTGAGCTTTGGGCTTAGGGTGTAAGCTCAGTTATAAATAGAGGGAGTAACCCCTATTTTTCATAGCAAGGATAGAAAGTCAAGCAAGTCAATTCATTGTAATCACAGAATTTGCAGTTGCAAGTGATTAAGAAAGTTTTCCACAGTTTGTGGGCAGAGAGAAACTCTACAGAAATATTTGTCTTGTCTTCTTTTCTTTGTTTGTCTCATAATTAAATTGTCATTGTGGTAGAAATTCATCATAGAATTTGGTGGATTTCCAACAATTTTAAGATGAAAAAAACAGCGTCACTTCGAATATGCTATTCGAATCCAACCTACCATAATTCGGATGTGCATATCCAAAAACATGTCTATTACAGAAACATAATTTTGTTTTAACCGAATTTCTGTTTTTTGCTCGTGTTAGATATGGTGCACTCCGACATAATTCTCAAAATTGTCTTAAAGGTTCCAAACAAGGTCAATAAAGATGATAAGCCGAATGAGGTGAATGACGATGTTAAAACGATTGATATTGTGATAGATGTTCGAAAATAATTTACAAATAAAAAAGTTTCAGCTCTTGTCAACATATGTTTGAATGGGTCAGAATGGAAGCTCGCAAATTTGGGTTTGGCATTGTGATTGGAAGGTCCAATAATGGCAGTAGTAGAAGGCAAGCATTTGTTGTGATGACGTGCGAGAGAAGTGGGAAATATATTGCAAAAAATTGGAAGTTAAAATATCATGACACGAGTTCGAGAAAATGTGAGTGTCCGTTTAAATTGCGCGCATCTTGTAGGATTGATGATTTGTGGCAGTTTAATGTCATTTCCAGTATATGCATAATTGTGCGTTGGATATGAAGCTACAGGGGAATCTATTTTAGAGTTGTCATTAATCAAAGTTGTGCTGAGAAACATACTTTATAGATTGAAAAACGAAAAAGATCACAAAGTGTTTCAAATATCAAGTAGGTCTACAATGAATGTTATCAATAAAACATTGCACAAAGAGGTTCGAGGTCCGAAATGCAACATCTTTTAAAACTTTTGAGCGATAACCACTATGTTTCAAGGTACAGAGTTTGTGAGGACATCGTTAGTATTTGTGACATATTTTGGACTCATCCAGAAGTATCAAGTTATTCAACACATTTCCAAATGTTCCCCAAGCTGATTACCACACTGAATTCTCTCTTGTAATATCTAGAGAATCAAAAGGTGGTCAAGCTTGAATATCGTTCACCCTCACTTGACACTGAAGGAAACATAAAGTTCACCCCGTTTGTACTCAAGAACGATGACGATTTAGAGGTTATGTGGAGTATTTTCAACGACACTCTTCTAAGAGTCAGATTGAGGTGAATGTGAAGCTTCAAAGATCAGGAGAAGATGTTATCCAAATATTGTGACATCCTCAACTACTCTTTTATAACAATATGTAATGTTAAACTTCTGTTGAACTAGCTATGTAATTTTGATAATCTATGTTGAATCTATGTTGTTGCTTTGGTTTTAAGGAATTTGATTATGTCTGTCTTAGAGATGAATTCAGATATGTCTATTCGAATTTGACAATCAGGTGGCATCAGATAAACATATCCGAATCAATTTAGATAAAAAAAATAATCGTGATGATTTCGGAGATGCATATGTGAAATC
Organism: Vicia faba; assembly: GCA_948472305.1. Taxonomy (NCBI): domain Eukaryota; kingdom Viridiplantae; phylum Streptophyta; class Magnoliopsida; order Fabales; family Fabaceae; genus Vicia; species Vicia faba. The sequence continues at coordinate 15,425,267 of OX451739.1, read as the reverse complement.
ACTTTATCTTGATAACTAAGATGAGTTCGAATATATATATATATATATATATATATATATATATATATATATATATATATATATATATATATATATATATATATATATATATATATATATATATATATATATATATATATATATATATATATATCCGAAATTTAAAAATATTTTTGATTTTTCACTAAAAACCTCCTAAAAAAAACATATGGATGAAAAAAAAATTCCCTAAAACTTATTACAAAATACAATATTATCTATGGGCACGAGTAGTTCCTCAATCCATACGGAAGATTTTACCCATACTCCTACATTATAATTTCATTCTTATAAGGTATAACAAATTGTCAAATTTATCCTTTTTTTTTTTTTGCTCTTATACAAAATTTTCGAAATACTTTGAGAAAATCCGAGGGTATATCTAAATTTTGTGGGTAAAATTATTTATCAGACAATTAAGTTTTCAAAATGATTTATTTGAAAACTTGAAAACATGAATGATTTTTTTGAAAATTTAAAAAATGATTTCTAGAAAATTACCAGCAGCTCATCTGTGAGTAATTTTAATTTTTCATGGGTAGAAATGTATACCGTAAATTTTTCATATAAGATTTCTGAAAATTTACTCATGACTTATTTATGGACTAACACGGATTACTAATTTTTTCAAATTGTGTATGAGAAAATTTGTAATAAAGATTTCCGCAAATTAACCTGCGATTTATTCATGGGTAGATCTATGTTTTTAAATTTCTATATTTATTTATTTGAGTGTAAAATTTTACCCATAATTCACAGTAAGTTTTTGGAAATCTTTTTTTACAAATTTTTGGTAAATCATTTTACCAAAAAAATTAGATACTACCCACATTAGGCACAATGAGTTGTTGGAAAAAAAATTTACAAGTTTTTTCTATAAACAGTTTTTTATCAAAAAACTTAGATTTACTCACGAATAAACTTGCGAAAATCTTTTGTACAAGAGTTTTACGGTAAATAATTTTACCAAAAAACTTATTTACCTACGAATGAGGTGCAATAAATTTCTAAAATATCATTTTTTAAATTAATCTAAAAATTGTGTATAGGGGTGAAAAAACTCTAAATTTAAAAAAAAATTAGAGATTTTCATATTTTGTAAGATGAAGGTATAATTGTAGACGTATGAACTAAAATTTCCTCCATATTTGGACAATAATATGACTCGAATGAGGTGATGGTCATGATTATTAAGGTATGTTATTCTCTTCTTATGACACTGATTAATGTGATTGTGGTTGTTATCGAGAGTTTCAGTTTTATTTCCTCTATTACTATCATCTATATCATAATTTTGCTTTTTGGAGTTATTTTTTGTAGTCTCTTGAAAATCATGTATGGTGTTTAGTGCTCGACATTAGGAATTTATCCTATTTTTATCGTAGGTTATAAGCAAAACCAAAATGTCTTTTGCTTTATTACAATGAATAAATGTAGGATCAATAGTCTCTCTATATAATTATGACAAAACTTTTATCAGAGTTATGAAATGACCGTTGTGATAAAGTAGAGGTCTTCATATTTTTTATTTTTAAATTAAAAATATTTTTATAGAGAAATGTTAATCAGTGTCCTCTGAGCATTCTTTAAGATATTCAAATAATAATTTTTTCTTAGAAATCTACGTATTTAATGTCTTAAAAATTGAAATGATTAAATTTTTTATAAAATATTTTTTTTTAAAATGCTTAAAGAGTGTCATTAGGGCACTGATTAACAAGATCTTTTATATATTATCAAAGTAAGAATTATTAACTTTGAGAAAAAACTTGTTCCGCTCATGAGTTGGAATTCATACGCCTATAAATTTGTGATTTATTTCCTATTATAATGGCGCCTTTCATTTATATTCTATTTTTCAATAAAAAACAAACCAATTTTCATTACGGTTGGTTTGTCCAACCATGAAGTGTTAGGATCTTTATTTGCAACATGTAGAGTCCTAAGATATCTCAAAACATAATGCCCTGGTCGAGGTATATTGTTTCTTAGAGATTTGACTATGTAGTTCAATGGATATTCATATGCAGATTGAGGAGAGTGCTTAGACACTAGAAGATCAACATTGGGCAAACATTTCTTTCTTGACAAATCACTTATTTCATGGAGGACCAAGAAATAGTTGATAGTTTCAAGGTCATCACCAAAAGTCGGGTATATAGCATTTGCATATGCTACTTGTGATCTGCAGTGGATACTCATGGATGATTTGAAGGTGAAATGTACAAGAACATCAGCCATATATTGTGATAATCAAAGTGATTTACATATTGCAGTCAATTATGTATTTCATGAATGAACAAAATATTTAGAAATTGATTATCATTTTGTGAGAGAAAAGAAAAGCAAAGGGATAGTGAAATTCCTGCCTATGAAGTCTAGAGATCAACTAGCTGATTTCTTAAGTAACTGATTACACCCTCAACAATTCAATGAATTGCTATCCAAATTGAAAATGGATGATATAATACCAACAATCAACTTGTGAGAAGATGTTAAATCATGCAAATAAAGATGATTAAATATGGATCAATGACAAAGAAAAAAAGAAAACTAGTTAGTTATCAATAATTAACTAACTCAAAGTAGTTAGAAGTTAATTATGTTGGTTGAAGGTTAGTTGCTTGAGGATTAAAAAAAGTTAGTATATGAGTAGTGCATGATAGCTAACCATAGAAGTCACTGCATATGAGTGAACATTATATTCAATTGCAATTCAATGAGAACATGTTCATTTATGAGATTCAATATGATTTTTGATACTTATCTCCAAGTGATGCATTTTGAAAACGATTTTCATATCTGATTCATGGAAGAAAATCATTTGTTGAAAGCGTTGGAAATCTACCAAAACCTATGGAGAATGCCTATCAATCTTGACGAACATGATTGTTATCAATACACAATAATAATTAAAGAAAGAATATTAAGGAAGAAAGAAAATTAGAGTTTGACAAAATATGGGAGAAGATGGTGATTTATGTAGAGTAATTCTCTGCCCATAAACTGTGGAAAATCTTCTTCACTTGCAACTATAAATTCTGTGAATACAAGTTGTATCCAATAATAGAGGTTACTCCCTCTATTTATAGTTTTAGGTTAGCTTTCTCCCTAAGCGAAAGCCCAAAACACAAAATCCCAAAATATCTATTTTGGTCTAAGTTGAAATCTTGTATAAAGCAACCTGCTTTGACACTTTGACATCTAATACAACTCAACACACACATACTAGACTAATTCGACACACCCTTGTTTTATCTAGCAATATGATGCTTTGATACAGGGAATTACAATCTCAACACACCACCTAATTTATTATGTCTAAGCTATCTACATTAATCATAACTCTTAGTTTTTTGAACACTTAGACCCGGACTCCCTTCATCATGATGTCTGTAATCTGATTCTCAGTTCTGTAGTATTTCAAGTTTAGCTTCACTTTAGCTACATGCTCTCGAAGATAATAGAACCTCATTTCGATGTGCTTTCTTCTTCCATGTGCTATTAGATTCTTTTCCAGATTGATAGTTGACATGATGTCGATCTTCATGGTTATTGCTCCATGACCCTTCCCTGTAATTTCTTCAACCAAGTTCACCATTCATGTTGCTTGACATGCATAAAGAGAAGCAACTATGTACTCTACTTCACATGATGATAATGCCACTACAGGTTCTTTTCTCGAACTCCAAGCAGCTGATGCACTACCTAACATAAACATATAGCCAACTGTGGATTTTTAATCCTCAACATTACTACACCAACTTGAGTCGGTGTATCCTACTAATTTGCATTCTTTTCCTTTATCAGTTGCAAGAAACAGAATGCCATGGTTGAGAGTTCCTTTCATATACCATCGTATCTTCTTCATCGCTACTAGGTGTGATACCTTTGACTTCTACATGAATCTATTCACCATACCTACATTGTATTCTAAGTCAGGTCTTATGTGACAAAGGTACCTTAATGACCCAATAAGTCTTTTGTATTGGTTTGGATCGACATCATCTTCATTTGAGTCTTTTGACAGCTACAATTTTGGTTCAGCAGGTGTCGAAGTCGAGTTGCATTCTTCCATCTCAATTCTCTTAAAAATTTCACTTGCATTTCTTATTTGATACATCATCAATCCTCTGCCACTCTTGTAGAATTTGATTCCAAGGAAATATGAAATGTCATCTAGGTCAAACATTTCGAATTCCTTGCTTAGATCACCTTTGAAGTCTCCGATCTTTCTTGCAGCTTTCGACCACTTTGTTTTTCGACCATAGACTTAAACATGGAAAATACCTCGAGCACTTCACTTTTCTTCTTGATCAGGTAAGTCCATAGTTTTTGACTAAAATCATCTATGAATGTAATAAATTATTTGTTAGCTCCAGTCTAATCCACATGGATTGATCCATATATATTAGAGTATATGATTTCAAGAATAACCTTCGACTTGCTTTTAGCATCCTTGCTGAAGCTATTCTTGTGTTTCTTTGCCTACACACATTCCTCACACACCTCGTTTGGAATGTCAATTTATGGAAACCCTAAAACCATATTTCTTCTTTTCAGATCTCTGATGTCTTTGAAGTTGAGATGGCCAAGTCGGTAGTTCCATATCCATTCATCTCTGCTAGCTGCAGTTGCAAGGCACTTGTGCTCCATCATATTTAGTTCAACCTGGAACGTTCTATTGTGAGACATAGGAGCCTTTAAGATTAACATTCCTCTTGCATAGATGATTCTCATCATCTTGTCTTTGATAGACACTTTGTAATTCTTTTCGACCAATTGCCCTATGCTGAGCAAATTTCTCTTCATGTCTGATATGTACAACACATTGAAAATTACTGACCTTTTTCCATCTTTCCTCATAATCAGAACATCACAATACCTTCAGCTGCTAGGGTATTGTCATTTGCAAATTTCACCATATTCTTCATCGAGGGCTTTATGTTGACAAACCAATATTTCCTTTCAGACATATGTCATGTGCATCCTGAGTCCAAATACCACTGGTCCTTGAACCTTTCTTCGTCTCTTGTTGTGACTATCAACATCATCTCTTCTTCTTCATGTTTTACAAACTTTGCATCACTTTCTTGATTCTTTTGTTTTTCTAGACAATCACTAGAATAGTGACCATACTTATGATAATTGAAACACTAAATGTGACCCTTGTCATGTTTTAGATCACCGCCTCTTCCTCTACCTCCAACACCACCTCTTTGGTTTCCTAGTATGGGGGTCTTCTCTAATTCCACACAATTCTTTCATGCCGGTTTTCTCTACCAGTCGAATTGTTGTAGATTCCTCTACCTCTATTATCGAACCACTTTCCTTTGCCTTTCTTTTCTCTTGTTAATTGAGCCTGTAAAGCCACACCACTCTTTAACTTCCTTGCATCTCTTTCATCCATTCTCTGTTCATGAGATTCAAGCATCCCTTGAAGCTCTTCCTTTGTCACTTTCGATAAATCTTTCGACTCTTCTATGACTACCACCATGTTGTCGAACTTTGGAGCCAAAGATCTGAAGATCTTTGCAACAACAGATCTTATTGTTAACATTTCTTCATATATTTTGATTTGATTCACTAGTTTTGTAACCCTAGTGAAAGAAATTTTTTATAATTTCACTTTCTTCCATATGAAGTAATTCATATGTTCTTTTGTGAGTTTTTAACCTCACCTTTTTCATCTTATCAAGACCTCCAATATACTTTTCCAGAGTTTCCCAAGCTTCTTTCGAATATTCTACATCACTCACCATTTCTAAATTGTCTGGACTCAAACATTGATAAATTATAAAGAGAGCTTTATATTTCTTCTTCTTCAATTCTTTGTGTGCAACCTCTTCTTATTTTAGCATTTTCTTTAAGTGATTCAAACCCTTCTTTCACAAGATCCCAAAGATCTTGATAACATAACACAACCTTCATCTGCTTGCACCAATTCTCATAGTTGTCAACTTTCAGAATTGAAAGACTTGCTGGAAAATGTCCATTCTGATGATTCATTTCCATCATGATTTTCTTGCCTTGAATCGCACAACCGAAACTCTAGATGCCATATGTGAGAAATCCACCAAAACCTGTAGAGAATTTCTATCTATCTTTATGAACAAGATTGTTATAGATACACAATAATAATGAAAGACAGAATATTAACAAAGAAAGAAAATTAAGGTTTGACAAAATATGGGAGAATATGGTGATTTCTGCATAGCAACTCTCTTCCCACAAACTGTGGAAAATCTTATTCACTTGCAACTGCAAATTCTGTGAATACAAGTTGTATCCAATAATAGGGGTTACTCCCTCTATTTATAGTTTTAAGTTAGCTTTGTACCTAAGCCAAAGCCCAAAATACCTCTTTTGGTCTAAGTTGAAATCCAGTGTGAAGTAACCTGATTCAACACTTTGACATCTAATACAACTCGACACACACTAGGCTAATTTGACACACCATTGTTCTGTCAAACAACATGCTGCTTTGACACGAGAAATTAAAATCTCAATAGAATGGTGATTCTATCACTTAAAAGGTGGAAATATAAATTACTTTAATGTTTGTGAACATATTGATGGTATCATTTTAAAGCCATCGGCTATAAAATCTATGTTTGTCTATTGGTTTCCAACAAATAAGATTTTTTGGAGCAGTTGAAAAGCTCATGTTCTAGACTGGGCCTACCCTTGGCCCAACTCCATGTGAGGCCCAACCCAATTATGTCGGTCAAGGCATACTGGCCAGTTCTTCCATTGACTGTGTCGGGCAGGAATTCCACTCTCTGCAAGGAGGCAACCTCACCACACGGGGATAAACCCAGTTAGTCTTAGGAAGATCATCGCCGGTCAAGAGGACCTCGAGGTCATCTTTCAATCCTCTTCGTGACCAAGACTGATCCCCTCACACGACCTATAGTCTGGTTGGGAGCATCCACGACAAGCAGAAGCACCTCAAGAGCATCCTCCTCATAGGGATGACTATCAACGTCTCTGAATATTACAGAGTCTTCGTGGCCCCGGAAAGACCGTATCCATATCCTCCTGATCTTGCGAAGGAAGTCATCCAGGTGGGGGACCACGTGCTGGTCCCTACTACTCACGTAGGACCTAGTAGTTTCCACTTTGGGCCTGCTTCACCAACCCAATGAGGAGACCTTGGCCCAACGCTGAGGGCTATAAATACCCTCTCTTTCGAGAGGGTCAGGTATTGAACATTTATTACTCTCTTACTTTCTTGCTCATTCTGAGTCTCACTTTGGCATCAGAGTGTCTTGCAGGTACCCCCACCTCACTCTCAAGTTCTGCTTGACATAAGCTGTGACGGTCTATTCTGGTCAGGTACGATCAGTTGCGTCGTCTATGGGAAACACAGCTTCTCCGTATTTCATTCATCCAAGACAAAAGCTAATCCAACTCCTTTTTGACTGTCATGGTTGATCTCACGGCAGAAAACAACCTGAATGTCCATACCGCCGACGTCAATAACAACATCGCCGACTACAACACTGGCATCAACAACATTGGTCCCGATGGCCTCAACACCGATAACAATAACAATACCAGCAACAACATAGGCCACGCCGCTGACATCCCCGACCCCTCAGAATATAGAGACAACTTGACTGCCTCATCGTCATCACTGTCCATACGACTCGAGGATGATTGCCGTCCTCCTCAGAACTACCAACCAAACTAGTTCCACGAGGTCCCAGTTCCTATGGGTGCTGATGCCACGACCAGGACACTGTTCACGACTATAAATCAAACAAACTACTTGATCTTCTCACAAGGTGAGAGATTAAGGGTGCTCAAAGATTCTCGAAGAGCCCCCAGAAGACACAAGAGGCCTGATTCTCCTCCTGCTCGTCAGATAGAGGACCGTCCCCAATCTCCCCCACGGAGATGTAGACGAGGTTCTTCTCGAATCCCCTCTCCTCGATGAACCGGGCGACGCCCCGTGTTAGATAGGGATCAACATGTTGATATGGGGAGGCGTGATCACATTCGCCCACGCCAAGAGAGAAGACCCCCTGGAAACAGAAACAGGGGGAATGACGAACAACGACACCGGCCGAGGGATCCTCCCTGCGACCAGGGCTGCCATTACGACCACCATTACAATATGTCGCCTTCTCAATCTCCAGACAGAAGCGACGGAGACGACCCCCGTGGTCCCCTATCCCAGGCTACTATAGAGGCACCCATTCCCCCGGGTATGGAGAAACCTCCCCACCGGAAAGAGTATGACTACATTACCGATCCAGTCGACCACATCGACAGGTTCGAGAAAATGTTGCACTATCATAACATCAAGGGAACGATCAAATTCCGGTTGTTCCCCACGACTCTAAGGAAGACTGCAATGGACTGGTATAAGAGCATTGCCCCAAGGTCAATTACCTCCTGGAAAAACTTGAAAAACTAGTTCATCAGCTTATTCACTGCCTCATGTCGACACCCGAAGACTGAGGTAGACCTCGAGGCCATCATCTAGAGAAGCGACGAGACCCTCAGGGAGTTTATTGATCGGTTCAACCGCGAGTCCATTCAGGTCCCTTGCATCGGTCATATGAAGAGATACCTGCTCGAGGGGGGGCTCCTCCTGGGCACGGAGTTCAGAAAAGCCGTTGGAATCAAACCACCGCGGACATTCGATGCTCTCCTTGAAAAGGATAGGGCCTATGTAGACTATGAGGAGAGGGAAGCGGCCAATAGAGCCCGAGACCCAAGGAATCATGGATCAACCAGCAATCCACGACAAGAAGATTCGATCCCTCCTCGAAGAACGGGTGGGAAGAGGAGGGATGATAAACCACATGATCCTCGCGAGCAAAGAGGGCCCGCAGAGCAATTTACTGAGTACACTCCGCTGACAACTTCCCGCGAGTGCATCTTGGCGAAGTGTGCTAATACTGATTTCAAGGACGGCAGTGTCAAGCATTCTTATCCTGCTCCTGCTAAGCCCAGGGCTGACCGGAGCAAGTACTTCCAGTATCACTGAAGCCATGGACACCTGACTGAAGACTGTGTCCATCTTAAAGACGCTATTGAAACCCTTATTAAAGGGGGAAGACAAGGGAAATATCGGCGCAACGACGCCCCTCGGAGAGATACCCATGACACAAAGGAGGTTAAGGAGGATACCCGACCGTCAGACGAGACGGTCCCCATCCAGACAGCCTTCTCCGTCACAAGACCGAAGGACTTCTACGTCCCCGACGACATATCTATAAACTCCACAAAGAGGAAGCTGGACGAGCTGGTCAATGCGGCCCCCCGTAAGCGGTGACATTCGAGAGGGTTAAGGGCAGATCAGAGCTTATCATATTCTACCTCAAAGAATTTGTCGGAGGGGCCCCTAATTCAAGCATCCCTCTTCTGGTTAGAGCGAGGATGGCTAATTTTTTCGTTCATCACGTCTTGGTCGACGAAGGGAGTTTCATCGATGTAATGCATAACCAACTCTTCTGAACCCTACAGCTGGACGACACCCACCTCTCACCATACGTGGGGTCCGACCTACAGGGATTCAATGGCTCGACCTCCAAACCATGGGGGTACGTGAAGCTCTTAGTCACCTTCGATGAGGAGACCGCCACCAGGCAAGTCAAGGTGCAGTTCTTGGTCATCGTCTGCCCGTCTCTCTACAACTGCAACCTAGGGAGACCAACACTGGCGGAATTGAACGTTGTTCCCTCCATTGTCTATCTAAAGATGAAATTTTACACGAAGAAAGGACGCATCGCCACCATCCAAGGTGACCTCGCAATTTCCCGGAGATGCTTCAACGCAGTGCCAAAGGGACATAGTACGATCGACACTGGAGCACAACCCGCCAAGAGAGCTGCTATTGTATGACCAGAGCCGCGGCCCGTCAAGATGGAGGAACAAAGAGCTCCTCCCAAGGTAGACTCCATTTTGCTGGACACCCACTTCGACCAGGATGAAGCACTCGACGGAGAGTAGGGACTCCTCCGACCAATCCCGGATGGAGACTTTGAGATCGTCCCCCTCGGTGAAGACCCTCACAAGGGCGTGAAGATTGGCACCAGACTCCCCGTCCCGGCGAAGAAGCAGATCAAAGCTTGCTTGAGGGAGAATGCAATCCTGTTTACATGGAGTGCTGCGGAGATGTCCGGTCTCGATCCCGAGGTCGCCTGCCACCCACTGGCCATTGATCCAGCCGTTAGGGAAATAGTACAATATAGACGTAGGAAGTCTCCCGAGAAAGCGGAGGCTGCTGAAAATGTTGTAAAAGACCTCCTAGAGGCAAATTTTATTTCTGAGGCCGGGTATTCAACTTGGTTGTAAAATGTTGTACTAGTCAAACAGAATAATGGAAAATGGCGTATGTGTGTTGACTATACCGATCTAAACACGGCATGCCCCAAAGATGCATTCCCCTTGCCTAATATTGACATGCTGGTCGACAACTAGGCCGATTATAAAATTCTATCTTTTATGGACGCCTACTCGGGCTACAACAAAATTCCAATGGCGATGAGCGACAAGCATTGCACCGCTTTCATAACCAGCTCAGGCAATTATTACTATAATATAATGCCTTTCGGTCTGAAAAACGCAGGGACGACATACCAGCAAATGATGAATAAAGTCTTCCGCAACGAGATCGGAGATATGCTCGAGTTATACATGGACGACATGATCGTCAAATCTCGAGCAGACACCGACCATGCTGCCCACCTTATAAAGGTCTTTGCCCAAGCGAGACAGTGTAGAATGAGGTTCAACCCTGAGAAATGAACTTTCGAGGTTAAGGCAGGCGAGTTCCTCAGTTTCTATCTAACAGAACAGGGAATTAAAGCCAACCCCTATAAGTGTCGGGCGTTCTCTGACCTCCCTACGCCTAATTCGAAAAAACCCATACAAGCCCTGAACGACATGCTCACCTCGCTCTCCCGTTTCATGGCGAAGTCCGCTCAACGCGCTCTTCCATTTTTCAAACTTCTGCGCAAAGATGCAGCTTTCAAATGGACCGAAGAATTCAAGCAAGCCCTCCTCCACCTCAAGAAAAGCCTCTCGCAACCTCCCGTATTATCACGACCATTGGACGGGGAGACCTTGTTCCTGTATCTGGCCGTCTCTGTCGAGGCTGTGAGTGCGGCCCTTATTCGTGAGACTCTTGACAGACAAAAGCCAGTGTATTTCACAAGAAAAGCACTTCACAGACCCGAGTTCAGGTACCAACAAATCAAGAAGGTGGCCTTGGACCTCGTCAATGTGGCGAGAAGTCTTAGACACTACTTCATGGCACACACGATCATCATACAGACATACCAACCCGTAAGACAACTCTTAGGTCGACCAGACATGGCAGGTCGAATGCTAAAGTGGTCCTTGGAGCTTTTGGAGTTCGAAATCTAGTACGAAAGCAAGAAGGCCCTCAAGACCCAATCTCTGGCCGACTTCATCGCAGAGATGACCGCTCACAACCCCCCCCCCCCCCCCCCGCCCCCCCGCAGGGAAGGAGCACGAGTGGACCATCTTTGTGGATGGAGCTTCTAGCTCGATAGGAAGTGGAGTAGGGATCCTCCTCAAAAACGAGGAAGATGTCATGATCGAACACTCTCTCACTTTTTCCTTTCCGACCTCGAACAATCAGGCTAAATACGAGGCCTTGCTCGCAGGATTAAGACTGGCCAAGGATCTTGGCGCCCGAGAGATACACATTTTCACTGATTCCCAACTTGTCGCATCTCAAGTTCAAGGGGGATACCAGGCTAAGAACAACAACCTCATTGAATATTTGAACTTGGTTAGAGAACATATGAAAAAGTTTGACCGGGCTGAAATCACACACGTGCCACGCGAACAGAACACGCGGGATGACATACTTTCAAAGCTCGCAAGCACGAAGAAGAAAGGTAGGAACAAATCAGTTATACAAGAATCCATATCTCACCCGAGAATTGAAAGGTCCACGATGCTGCCCGAAGTGAATGCCATCCGGGACAACTCATGCTAGATGACTCCGGTATTTAACTTTCTAACAAAAGGGGAGCTTCCTCTGGACCAAAGAGAGGCAGCCACAACCAAACGACGAGCATGATCGTACATGGTACTCGAACACAAACTGTACCGTCGGGAATTCTCCATCCCACCATCGAAATGTGTCAAAGAATCCATAATCCCTGAGATACTACGAGAAATCCGCGAAGGAATCAATTCCCAACACACGGGCGGAAGATCCCTAGCACGAAAGGCGCTGCGAGCAGGGTACTACTGCTCGACCATGCAATAAGATGATAAAGAGCATGTCAAGAAATGCGACAAATTCCAGAGGCGCGCTGTGATACGGTGGGAGAACTGACTTGAGGTTTTGCGTTTGTGTTTGCAAATGTTGCGGTTTAGCAAGAGTCGCCACCGACTTTTCTTTTATCCAATAAAGAAAGGTGAAAAAAGCACAGGAAAGACCTTTGAGATTGTTTTCTTGAGTTCGGGGGGTAGATTATGAAAAGGGAAGGTATTAGCACCCTTTCCATCCATGGTTTTCCATGGGCTCTTAGTTACTTGCTAGATCACTTGCTTTTGTTTGAATGTATGCTTGTGGTGGTGATTTTTGAAAGTATTTTGAAAATGGAACTTCGTAATGGTTCTCGTTTCTATAAGAACACCTACAAAGTGTTTGTTTCGAAAATAGTTCAAAAGTGTGTTTGTGAGATGTGTTTTTGAAAGTATTTTGAAAATGGAACTTCGTAATGGTTCTCGTTTCTATAAGAACGCCTACAAAGTGTTTATTTCGAAAATAGTTCAAAGATGAGAGTGTGGGTAAAAATGTTTTTGTTGTGAGCAAGCGAGTAACTAAGAGCGAATCTACCTACTCGAAAGGTCTTAAATGTGCTTTTCCTCCTCCTTTAGATGTGGCTATCTTACCATTGATTTGGTAAGAAGCCCCATCATTGGATGTGAAGGGACGGGCATTGGGACGTTTGTATAGTCATAGAAGGCAACATATGGGACGTTTTAGCAATGTCGTTTTAGGGACTAGATCGTTTACCGAAGGCAACATCGAGGGTCATCGAGGGACTACGATCTTTTATTGAGGGTCTTTTGCTAAAACGCCCATGTTCGAGGGACATGACTATTTTCCGATAGGCAACAAGTGGAGTTACCCTAAGGGTGTAAGTGTGCAAATGTATTTTATTTACATGCATTTGGTCTTTTATTAGGGTGTACTATTTGTTGATTTTATCTTACCATACATCCTAGTTACTAACATTTGTATAAAGCAATAAAAATGCAGGAAATAAAAATCTTACACTATTACAACCATATCGAAAGGCAAGGAAAATGTAAAGGCAAAAAAGAAATAAAAGTAAGAAAAATGAAGGTCTTTCGATCCAGGCAGTAGCACCTTTCGACTCAAATCTTCATGGCCCCTTTCGAATCTGCCTTTTTTTTTGTTTCCTTCGACTGCAGGAGTGTTAGCCAGTAACCTTCGACTCACCCTTCTTGCTATTTCTTTCGACAGGCTTTAGGAGTCAGCATGTTGTGCCTTTCGATTGGGCCTGGAACTAATGCAAGATGCAATATGCCTTTCTACCTCCTTCGACTGAAGACTGAAAGCAGTGAGGGAGTGTCTTTCGTCTGGGCCTGCAGGTCAGTGTATTCGAAACAAGTGTGTGTATGGTGAACATGTCTGTATTGAAGCATGTGTATGCATTGAAGTAAGTATATCGAAGCATGCATATTTTGTATTCCAACATTTTTTAGGGGAATGGGGGTACAAATTTACAATGGGGATGAAGTGAAAACTGAAATATAACAACCATATCAAATGATAATGAAAAAAATATAAAAACAGTGTAAAATAAAAGGAAAACTGCATTTTGAACTGCTATGTGTCGACCCATGCTGCTATGCATCGACACGTGGCTTTTCCTTGCTCTTGTAAAACAAAATATACTCAGTATGAGTCGACACATAATGGGATGTGTCGGCTCATGCACCTTCTTGCCTCGACATGAAACGCGTATGTGTCGACTCATAGTCTTTTCCCACTTTTGTTTTGTAACCTGAAATCAGTATGAGTCGATGCATGTGGGTTATGTGTCGACTCATACCCTGTTTTTTCACTAGGATGAGTCGACACATGAGGATATGTGTCGATACATGCTGTATTTTCCTGCCTTAAACATTATTTTACTGAATGTACAGGTTAGCTTATGGCATATGATGGATAAAGATGAATAACAAATGATTGAATAAGCCTAAACAAGGTACAGATGACTAGTTCAAAAAGATATTAAAGTACTACATCTTGTCTTCAAAGAACAACAACTTGTTAATGATGTAATGACAAGGTATCAAGTCAAGAGGACTTACCTTTGGGTTGTACTGGTTATTTTAGATCTGAATGCTTTTCTAAATGATGTGATAACCTTGTGAGTCTTCAGGAAGCTGCTCTGGATTGCAAGAACTGAGTTGGACTGTACTGTAATATTTTTGGTATTTTTGATGATGAAGGTGAGTAGCACTACAAGGACTGTTTTTTTGGTTATCTTTGGACAGTCTTTGAGGGAGAGTTTGTATGGTGGAGCAATGGGTTGGATTTCTGTTTTGAACAAGAGCAGTTTTAGTTTTGAAAATGAGTCAAAGTTGCACAAAATATTGTTTTTTCTGCTCAACAGAACTCTCTATCTTCTCTCTAGAAAATTTTTCCACTCCCTTCAAAATCCAACCCCCTTGTCTTATGAGACAATCCTCTTTTATAGACCCCTTGACTGTGGTTTAGGGGAAAAAACAAATAAGTTGTTTGAATTGTTTTTGCCTACTGCTTTGATACTTTCTTCACATAATTTTCCTTTGCCATTTTGGTGCAATTTTGGGGCTGTTGTGGTGCAGGTTTGGGCAGACTGCATATAGCAGTTTTGGACTGTATTGGCAGCATGTATACTTGGGAGGCAGCATAGCACAAGCTTTCTTGCAGGGCAACATAGGATGTTGTAGCAATGTGATATATCATATTTTCTTCAACTTTGGACAACATAGTTTGTAGCATGTCACAAATTTAGTCTTGTGCACATTATGTCAAAGGCAAAAATATTGTGACAAGGTTTTAATCAAGACATAGTTTTAGAATTAGTAATTTTGCAAAATGTCACTTTGTAATAAATTGAATTACTTGCATCATCTTGAATTATTTGGAGTTGTATTAACATTCCATGAAGCAAATGAAATTAACCAAGTATAGAAAATACTTAGAAAAATCTCAAAGTCTTGCAAAGTTGGATTTTTGATTCTCTTGACTTCTTAATGATCAAGCTTGATATTTTTGAATGTCTTCATGAAATTTGATCTTTGGGTTGTAATGTTGACCAAAAAGTCAAAGTTTGACTTTCCAGTATGCAATTGACCATTTTGCCCTTGTGCCAATTTCAAGCCTAAATTGATGTATCAGTGCTGTAAACTTGACGTCTTAGAATATCTGGTGAGCAAATACCTGACAAATGAGAGGGAAAATTTTGGGGTACAACAACTGCCCCTGTTCAATCTTCTTAAACTTAAAGAGTTTGATTGGCGAGTTTTGCCATCCGTGACTCAAAGGTGGAAGATGATTGGACACTAGAGTGCCCAGAAATTTGCACTCGATGATGCGATGCTAGGAGGAATGGGCTTAAAGATGCCATTTGGAGAGGTGATAGAATCTTGTTGGAGATGGGCTTGTAGATGCCATCCAAGAATGCTTGTTGAATTGTAATTTGTAAGTTGAGTATCAGAATTGCGTCCATGTCTGGAGTGTATCTGAGCTGTATCTGAATGAGTATCAGGATGACATCCGTATCTAGAGCGTATCTGAACTGTATCTAGAAGTTGAATCTGAATGAGCATCAGGATGGCATCCGTATCTGGTGCGTATCTGAACTGTATCAAAAGGTGAATCTAAATGAGTATCAGGATGACATCCGTATCTGGAGCGTATCCAAACTGTATCTAAAAGCTGTCTTTGAATGAGTATCAGGATGGCATCCGTATCTGGTGCGTATTTGAACTATATCTGAAAGCTGACTTTGAATGAGTATCAAGATGGCATCCATATCTGGTGCATATCTGAACTGTATCTGAAAGTTGTCTTTGAATGAGTATCAGGATGGCATCCATATCTGGTGCGTATCTGAACTGTATTTGAAAGTTGTCTTTGAATGAGTATCAGGATGGAATCCGTATTTGGTGCGTATCTGAACTGTATCTGAAAGTTGTCTTTGAATGAGTATCAGGATGGCATCCGTATCTGGTGCGTATCTGAACTGTATCTGAAAGCTGTCTTTGAATGAGTATCAGGATGGCATCCATATCTGGTGTGTATCTGAACTGTATCAAAAGGTTGAAACTGAATGAGCATCAGGATGGCATCCGTATCTGGAGTGTATCTGAACTGTATCAGGAGGTTGAATTGTTTGAGTTGGTCGAGTAGATATTTGTCCTGTCTGGTTTCAGGTATTAATCTTTGACCTGAGAAAGAAAGATAGTTTTCCTGGCTTGCTACAAGTATTAATCTTCAATCTCTTCATGTAGATAGTTTTCCTGGCTTGTTACATGTATTAATCTACAATCAGTCGTCCACAAATAGTTTTCCTGGCTTGCTACAGGTATTAATCTGGAACTTGAAAAGGTTGCTGGTAGCCATCTGTTGACTGAACTTTTCCTGAAAAGGTAAAACATTAGCATGTATGCAATGTCATGATGTATGAAATGCATGATGTCATGATGTTCTAAAAAATAAATGACATTGTGTCGTATGAACTTTATCATGTATGTAAACAGGAGGCACGAAATGTGAAATGTTTATGAATGTATTTTCGTCTGGGAAAATAAATCCTTGACAAATGTCGGGGAGTTTGTTAAATCCCAGACTGCTATTGAAGAGTATGTGTGTCTTCAAACTTTGCCTAGAATGTTTCCACCAGGGGTTCCTGTTTTGTTGTTTGAGGAGAACTCCGCTGGGGGATATTGAAAACTCTGTCGGGAGAATTTTTATTCCTTCTCGGGAAAAGAATTCAGGAGTCTTGGTTGTCCATTGATTTACTGGGGAATCGAAGTTGAACTGATATCTGGTCGGGTCCAGGTTTCACAATAACTTGCTGGGGATTGTAGAGTAGTCTACTGGGGAAGAGGAGTTGTGGTCCTTTGATTTGTAGTAGTCGGAGAGGCAAACTCAAGCTGGGGAATCTGTAGTTTATTAGGGAAATAAACCCTGTTGTCGGTCTGTTAGAGAAGTGATGAACTCGTTGGGGAAGTCCTCGAGGATTCTTGAAGTTTTCCCAGTTGGGGGAAGGTTTTCAGAGATTAAACTCTTGTTGGGGAATTATCCTATGAGAAAGATTTTGGGGAGATTTGTCACTGCCCCTAGTAGAGAATGTTTGTGGCATTGCCAAAAAGTTTGATTGTACGTAACCTTTTGTCGGGATTAACGTTCAATGCCCCGAGTGACGGAGATGGAGACTTGCTCCTGGTTACTTTGCAATTCTTGAGAGATTTCTTGGAATCTTGACTGGACTGCCCCAGGTGTGCTGGATAGTGACATGTCATGTCCCCTTGTTGATAGGAGATTTGTCAATGGAAGTGTCATCCTTCTTGAATTGATTTTGTTTACTGAGAGAGCTTTCGTTCACTGGACATTTATTGTGTGAATTTCTTTGTTGTCAAACAATTAGCCATATGCAAATAGTGATATTCAAGTAATGCAAAGTTTATGCTTGTCTTGAAGTTTTGAAAAATGCATTTTTAGCAGGTAAAGAAGTTTGTAATTCAACTCTGGATTTAGAGTAAAGCCTTACAAGAGTCAGGATACCTTTTGTAACAGTATGCTTTCGAACTAAACCATGCTTCAATTAGGACTTTTGAAGGATTGTAACGTGGCTTGGTTCACGGTTTAAGAAACAAAGGATAAAGGCTCAAATGTATTTGTACCCACCCGTTCTTTGTGATGTTCTTCAGTCCTAAGCTCAGTTAATTGTACGTTTGAACTCCAATTGAGTCTGGGATGACGTTTTGGTGATGGTTCAAACAAGTTAAGTTTGTTGGAAGGAAGTCATTTTTGCAACATTTTTTTCATGTTGTTGAGGATTTGTAGTGACCTCTTTCTTTTGATTTGTTATCCCTAATTTTTTCCTGACTGTTCCTGTTTTGAGATTACAGTCAGCGGGATGCCCCAGTTTTCTTAAGTCTCCTTTGTAGGTTTTGACTTAGTGAGCCTTTTTTTTAGAGATAATGACTGCCTATGTGATAGGGAACCATCACCCTCTTTTGATTCCAGAGGAATTTTTTTGATGTCATTCGTTGTATGAGAGTTTGCGGCTAAACGCACGTTTGAATTAACTGAGAGACTACCCTGCCCCAGATTTTGATTAAAGGTTTCAATTTGTGTTAAAACAGAAAACTTCTACTTCTTTGGCTCGAAGGGGTTGACTAAGGATTATCTTCCTTATAACTCCAGTGTTTAGGATTTGAAAGAACTCCTGTACATCGTCAGCAAGGTCTGTCCAAAAGCATACTATATGAGATAATGGCATTGTTTTCGTCATCCTCCCTCTAAAGGCTTGTAACTTTTAGCAAGAGTTGAATGTCATAAAGTGAGTAAAAAGCATAGTTTAAATGTAATGAAAATGGGTGAATCAAATCAAGACAGACATATGCAATGCATTAATGAAACAAAGTTTGACATTGATAGATAATTGTTTGAACAAGCAAAAGAAATTACAACTGAAAATTCAAATGAACAGAAGCCTCTTTGTCTAGATTTGTCACTTTAGGTGGTGAGCCTTTGAAGGATGACAGAAGAACTCAGTCTGGCCATCTTGTGTGAACTCTAAAGCTCCCTCGTCGATCAGGTCTTGAATTTTATTTCTCAATGTCCAGCAGCTATTGGTGTCATGTCCAGGGCTGTTGGAGTGGTACGCACATCTTGCATTTGGATTGTACTTTGGGGAGGCTGTGTTGGGATTCTGAGGGGGGTCCCTTAATACAACCACCTTGGCTTCCAACAGGTGTTGCAATGCTTGAGATAATGACATGTCAATTTTGGTGAAGCGTCTTTCAGATGTATTCCGCCTACGCTGATTATCCTGTTGTTGTTGGCGAGGTTGTTGTTGGGCTCGTGACGCGGAAGAAAATTGGAAAGGTGCACTCTTGGCTTCTTGTCTCAAGGGAGGCTGAATGATGATTTGATCCCCAATCCTAGATGTTTGCCCCATTTGGTTACATCCATCCCGACGAAGCTTGTTGATGAGGACTGTTGTACCCCAAAATTTGCCCTCCCATATTTCTCAAAACATCTCAAGAAAAATTCACAAGTCCAACCCGGCGCGTCATATTCAGGTATTCTTTCGCCAAGATATCTCTGATAACGTATTCTCAAATTCAGGTTTGGCTCAAGAGTCAATTCTTTAAAGAAGGTATGCGAATGTGTGAGTTTTCTCGAAGAAATATGGTGAAAAGTGTGCTGAAAGTGCAATTTTTACGCGCTAAAAAATTCATAACTTGAAGATCGTGACTCGTTTTGAACCCGTTCCGGTGGCCAAAATTCCGTCTTGACATTACCTACGTTTTCATCTCTCACAGCTGGAAGCCAATTTCGATCAGAAGGTCTTCAAAAATGTGGATTTATCAAGTATTTTCGTACAGAAAATTTGTGACAGAAGTTTATTTTCGTCATGTTCAGAAAATCATAACTTGGTCGATTTTCATCGTATCGAGCTGGTTTCGGCGCCAAAATTTCACAAATTGAGTGGTATACATTTTCACAGAAGGTATTGAGTTCAAACGGTATTGAAAAGGCCTTCGTTTTTTACTCAGAGTGCGTGACACGCTGAAAATCCTGAACGCTGAATATTATTTCATCTGGGTCGAAACTTCGAAAATTCATAACTCGGTCAATTTTTATCGGATTGGGCTCATATTTTTACACACGGTCCCTGACTCATAGATCTACAACTTTGCTTCAAAAGTCGAGACCGGATTATGCTCCGATCAATACCAGTTTTTTATTGAAGAACGTGTCAGAGTCGACACTGGAGCCCAAAATAAGTTTGTCTGAGCTGAAACTTCAAAAATTCATAACTAATTCACCGTTTATCCGATTGAGCCGATTTTCGGACAGGAGTTAGCTATCGATGTCGGCTACATTTTGTTTTCACATTTCAACTTCAAAAAATGCACTTAAGTCCCTGCGATTTAGCCTGGAAAGTGACGAATTCAAGTGAATATTGGAGGCCCAATTGCACATTCAAAGCCCATTTGCTTTACCCTAATTTCCATTATATAATCACCTTCTTTTCACACAAACCAGAGAGAAAAAAAAAGAGAGGAGGAAAAGAGAGAAAAAACCTTGCCACAACACTGTTAGAATATCAAATTCTTTCAAGAACCCTAAAACCTTGAAATCCTTATTACAAATCCCTCTTTCACTACAAACAAGCCATCACAGTTACAAACCAACACCTCACTACTTCTTCAGTAAGGATAAGGCTGGCTTGATCTTCATGATCCTAATTTTCCAGTAAGGCATAAAAGCATTCAGGTCACTAATTTTCCAGTAAGGGTAAGATTGATTTGATCTTCATGATCAAAAGGGTATAATCATTCATACATGCCATATTGTGCCTAAACATTAAATTTCTTCATATATTGACTTTATTTGCATTTTATGATTTTATTTAATGTGTTCATGAGATTCAACACTGCAGATTTTAGACAGGATCTCATGCAGGTTCATTAAGGAACGTTGAGGCCAAGACACAAAAAGCCAAAGGCCAAAAGCCAAATGGCCAAAGTAGAAAAACTTATGCATGACACCAATACATGGCGAGACAGACATCCTGAGAAGATTAAGGAACGTTGAGGCAAGAACACAAATGGCCATGAAACCCAATCCAATGGCCAAAGAATGCAGACCACGGTACTCAGGAGTCAATGAACACGCACGTGATGCCAGAAAGCCAAACAAGGCTTTTTGTCTAATGGGCCAGATTTCTCACAAAAAACCTCCCTTTGGGTCTGAATACCCCCCATGGTTTGCACATTTTTATTTTTTTATTTGATTTTCCTTTTTATTCTTTTAATTGTTTTCAATTGTTTTCTTTAATTTCATAAATTAATTTTCATAAAATATAAAAACAATACAAAAATCAGAAAAAGACAAAAATAAATATTTTTATTTAAATGTTATTTTTTTTGTAAATAAATATCATTAATTGATTTAGCTTTTTAAAATTAGGTTTAATTCAAATATTTTTCATAATAAACTTAAAAAGTGTAGAATTAGGGTTTTAAGTATTTTTCATTCTTTTTCTTTTAATTATTAATTATTAATTATTATTTTTGTAAATACTTGCAATTAATTAATTAGGGTTAATTTTAGGTTAAAGTTTAATGCTTTTCTTAATAAATGAAAAAAAAACTAGAATTAGGGTTAATTAATATTTTAATTTCATTTAATTCTCATAAAAAACCATAAATACAAAAAACCTCAAAAATAATTTCTTTTTTTATTTTAATTTAATTAATTTGCTCAATATAATTTAATTTCATTAAAAAGGGTCCAACGCCCTCGCTTTCAATTTCAATTCAATTCGCGCATCTTTATTCCTTCTTTTAAATATTTATGTAATTCTCCCAAAGCCATGTAACTCGGACATTTTATATTTCTCGCACTTTAGTTCTTTATTTTTTGTCAAATCGGGTCCTGGATTTTAATTTGGCGATGTGGACCCGCGCCTTGTAATAGCGTAGGATTTTACTTTCCGCATTTAAATTTCCGCACTTTAAAATTATAATTGCATGAAAGAATGTATGGCCTAAACTAAAAACAAGCGTAGATCACCATGATACATGTACAAGATAATTGCTAAACATGAAAATAACACACAAATTCACAGACCACTTCTAGGGTACGCCTCACTGTTGCCTTGCCTTCGAAACGTGGTCGTCGAGTATAGGATGTTTTAGTAAGTCCTTATGTCCATGACATGATCCAGTTGCCTCGAAACGGTTGCCTCGGAATTAAAAAGGATCAATGGCATAAGGGTAGCTTCTAAGGTGTCCTACTGTTGCTCTGGTGACCACACTGTCCCTACAAACGAATTGACCCGAACACCTCCAACGGTGGTGCTATCCACCTCTCAATGATGGGATGACACTACCTTAAGGACATTTACACAGCCTAATTCCTTAGGGTAGGTAGATGACTCGTAGATACTTGCTCTAATTCAAGACAAATCAAAACTCTTTTCACACCGACACTTTCAAAAAGCTTTCAAAACAATTTTTCAAACACTCTTGAGGACTGATACATGAGTCGAACTGAAATTTTCAAAGAAACTTTTTAAAACCCACAGTTGAAAAGCAAACAAACCATTTTTGAAAACACAAATGAGCAAGTATCTAAGAGCCCATGGATAACCATGGATAGAAAGGGTGCTAACACCTTCCCTTTCTATAACCTACCTCCCGAACCGAGAGCAATCTCTTTAAGGAATTTTTATGTGCTTTTGTCCTTTCCATTTGGAGAAAATAAAAGACGGTGGCGACTCTTGCTTCCGCGACATTTCGCGAACCAGTGTTAAACAGTCAGTTCCAGATCTACCGATCACAGAACTGGCGAGTCTGCTGGGGACACTTATAAAGTGAGGTGTACCTTAAGACTAAGATCACTTGTGTTTTCAATTGTTGTGTTTGTTTGCTTTATTATTTGTGGGTTGCATGGGAGCTACATAGATCCTAACCCGGATCTGGGGATACCCTGTTTAGGTAGCATAAGCTGTGAGGGACCTGTCCGGCGTAGACCGACACGGGTGAAACAGTGGCTACGTTGGTGTGGCACCTTGGTCTGTACCGATATCCCTTGTGTTGCAACGAGGAGAATATGGGTCTTCTGAGGAGTCATTAAGCACCAACAACCTTAGAACCTTAAATGACACAACTTGGCCATTAGAACAGTAGCAGTATGCTACGCCCATTGAGGCTAAACTCTCGTGATGGTTCTGGCCGCAAGAAAAGATTGCGATGCTGGAGTTATGACCGATTGAGGGTAGTCAGTGATATTAGGATCCTCTAGAACCCGGTTACTTCTGATAGGACAGGTCTTAACCAACAAACTGAAAGAGGGTAATACCTAGACCCCATGCTGGCCTAAACTTTAAGGGCTCTCTTGTGTGACTTGCGTGCCTTCCAACTTCACTATTTGCATGCTTGTTATCTGACACTTGAGTTTCTTGCAGTTTTTGTTTATAGTCCTTAATCTGGACTCATAACAGGGTCTACATATATCACTCCATGCATAGCATAACATCATACCATTGCATACATCCTACATAAGGACTAATCCATTTCAAGGATCTCAAGGGTCTATGATGCAGGTCAGGATGAACCAACTGTCCAGCAAGGGGCAAAGGGGATTTATTTTCCTCTAGCCAAAATTGTCAGGGGCTATGACCCACTTGATATGGTGAGCCTTGACTCCTGAAGAAGGTTCCCCTAATCAAGGTTGTTTGGAAACCAAAACCAAACATGATGACTAAAGTCAGGGGCTATGACCCACTAGATATGGTGAGCCTTTGACCCTTTGAAGAAGGACTCTCAATAATATGCAGTTCCTTCAATCAAGCTACAAATCCAAATGCTAACAATCTTCTTATTTACCCCGCGAGATCCTTGAAAACATTGCATGCATATCATACATATCTTTGCATAACAGGTACCCTTGTTGCAGGTCACTTACCTTTCTCGCTGTTTATTTCAGCAATGGCCTCCCAACAAGATAACCAGGACCTTCTTGCTCAAGAGACTCGGTTCGGGGAAACCCCCCTGAATCTATCCAAGGGGCAGGAGGAGCTAAGGACACTGCTCATGGAGACTTTGGTCAGAAATCGCGCTGAGGACGAACGGCTGAAACATCTGCAAGCTGAAGTGGATGCAATGAGAGACCAGATGCTGGGGCAGGTGACTGCTATTCAAGGCTTAGCTCAAAGACAAGATGAGCTCGGGGTTCTCGTCAACCAACTGCTTCGGGGTAACCAACTGGGGCAAATGTCTAAGGGTAAAGAGCCAGTCATCATCCAACCATCTTTGAGGCAAGAGGATAAGAGAACTCCTCAAAAGGCTTCAAGGTCACAAGTTCAGCATTAACTTCACCAGCTTCAGCCAGACAAGCCCAGGAGGCAATTCACCCAGCTCAACATGTCGCTGTTTCAAGCTTTACAACGCCTGTTGAGGTTGAACCTGATCACATTAAGGGCTCATCCCCGGAACCCCAACACAGCATCTCCTATCTATGATCCCAATAAAAGGTGTGCCTACCACTCTGCCAGTCCAGGACATGATACAAATGAGTGTTGGGCTCTAAAAAATAAGATCCAGGACCTGATTGATGAAGGAGCACTGGAGTTCACACAAGACGGTCAGGCTGAGTTCTTCTACCATCCCTCCAAGGCTCACCATTTGAAGTGACAAGCCCCAAAGATGAAAAGACTTTTGTTCATTAGGATTTTCAAGTTGTAATTTTCTTTTGTTCGAACATTTATTCATGTTAAACATTGTTATTTCATTAATGCATCACATATGTCTGTTTTGAAGCAATATATTCGTATTCACTATATGCAAATTATTTTCATATTTTTTCTGATGATCAACGCTCGATTAATAATTCTAAGCCTCTTGAGGGAGGATGACGAAAACGATACCACAACACTTACAGTATGCTTTTGAACAGACCCCGCTGATGAGGTACATGCATTGTTTCAATCCCTAAACACTGGAGTTATAAGGAAGATAATCCCTCGTCAACCCCTCTTAGCCAAAGAAGTAGGAGTTTTTCTTTTCGAAAATTAAAACCCTTTATCATAACCTGGGGCAGGGTAGTTCTCTCAGTGGATCCAAGTGCATAACAAATGGCACCAAAGAGGTCCTTACAAAACAAAGAAAGACAGTGATGGTTCCGAATAATCAATAAAGAAAGGCAGTCATTATATCTCAAAAATGAAAACCCAATAAGTCAAAACCTATGAAGGAGACTTACAAAACTGGGGCATCCCGCTGATTGTAATCACAAAAGAAACATTTCAGGCAAAATTTAGGGATAGCGAAATCAAGAAGAAAGAGGTCATACAAACCCTCAACAAAAACAAAAAGGAATGACTACCTATCCAAAATAAACTATCAACATCCGAATCATCACCGGAAAATCAGAGCAAAGACTCAAACAAGGTCTAACGTATGATCAGCTGAGTTTAGGTTTGAAGAACATCACGAAGAGCGGGTGGGTACAAATAATTTGAGCCTTTATCCTTTGTTTCTTAAACCGTGAACCAGGCCACGTTATAACCCTTAAAAGTCCTAGCTGAAGAATGGGTTAGTTCGAAAGCCTACTGTTACGAAAGGTATCCTGACTCCTTAAGGCTTACTATAAAGAAGGAGTTGACATCACGTTTTACAAACATTCATTTGTTTTATGAAAAAAAGAATGCATTTTCAAAATCTTCAAGACAGACATAGGCTTTGCATTTTTAACATAACTTTGTTTGCATATGACTTTTTGTTTGAACAACATAGAAATTCGCACGATGAATACCTAGTGAACAAAAGCATTTCCAATCAAGGAGCATGGCATGACTATTGTCCATCATCTGGGGCAGTTAAGTCAAGATTCGGAGAATCTCTCAAAAGGCCAACCAGCCTGGGGCAAATCTCCGCCTGAATCATTTTGGGAATTCCAGCAACAAATCTTGTATGACAAAACACTTATGACAGGGGCAACTCCCTACATCCTGAGAGCGTGGACATAGTCGGAAAAAAATACTATGCAAAATCAAAGACCCGCTAGGCTGACGTGCCTAGGCAAAAATTAGGGCTTCCCGGAGAACCAAAAGGGTTCGGGCAAAAATAAGGGATGAAATGAAAAAAAATCTGTACACCCGGCAAGTCGAAAACCTGAAAAGGCGGCTTGGGCAAAAAAGGGTATCCCGGTGGACTGAAAACCCGAAAGGGCGGTCCAAGCAAAAGTTAGGGATCAAAGCGTACGACTATGTCCCGTCATCTTGTCACCTGTCTACCAGAAGGAGGTTTGTCCATCAACAACCATCAGTACCTCACAGGTCTTCCTCTCCCACCTCAGAAACAGGGGCAATAATGAGTTGTCCAAACGATCTAATTGCTCTGTCCATCAAGGTACTAAGATAGGTTCGGCTGAAGAACAACCAAGACACCTTAATTCCCCAGAGAGTGAGTCAGTAAGTCAGTGCACTCTCCCCAAGCAAAGCTATCATCAGCCTTAGGGAAGTTGGGTATTCTCCAGCAGATCTCAACATTCCCCAGCAATGTATATGCATTCTTACAAGCATCCCCGGCAGTCTTGGTCTAAAGATTGTTCCCCGGCGGTATATCAAACATTCAGTGGAGTCACTTCCCCGATATAGTTCAAAATTTCCCCAGGAGAGTCCAATCAAGATTTCCCCAGGAAAGTTGGAACCCATCTCCCCAAGCAGCAAGCTTATCCCTAGTAGATTCTGGAAGCTTATCCCCAGTAGAGTCTGGAAGCTTATCCTCGTAGAGCACGAACGCGTCTCCCGGCTTTATTCAAAGAGTTATTTCCTTACCAGGATATAACTGGGTTATCCTCAGCCAATAGCCACGGAAAGGTCGTCGTCAACACAGTTCTTTCTTATCCCCAGCGAAGTCTATTAGCACTTCCAACACAACAAAGGTATCCCCAGTAAATTATTATCAACATCCCGACAAAGTATCTTTCTCCCCACAGAGTATTGCTCCCCAGCAAGATCGTCAGAGTACTTCTCTCCCGCAGAGTAATCCATTCGCCAAGTTTATTCCCCAACGGAGTCATCTTCTCCCACCGGTATTCTTGCAACTATCATCCCCAGCGGAAGCAAAGAGCTATTCTTCAATATCAGCCCAGGAGTTACTTCCCGGCACCCGTCAAGGATTTACTTTCCTAGACGACAAACATACATTCATAAACATCGCACTTCCATACATTATAGCATGCATATACGCATCATATCTTACAAATCTCATATTGAGAACATCATTGCTTGATCCATATCATGCATTGCATATGACTGACCTTTACCTTTCAGGAAAGATCCAGTCAAGTTCTCAGCTACATTTCAAGACCTTGACCGGTTCAGTTAAATCGACCCTAAGGTTTTTCTGTTTCTTATCCAGTCAAAGGCCTTCTCTGGTCCAGTCAGATCGACCCTAAGATCTCCCTGTTTCTTATCAAGTTGAAGACATTCAAGACCTAGACCGGTTCAGTTAAATCGACCCTAAGATTTTTCTGTTTCTTATCCAGTCCAAGGCCTTCTCGGGTTCAGTCAGATCGACCCTAAGATCTCCCTGTTTCTTATCCAGTTGAAGATTTCAAGACCTAGACCGGTTCAGTTAAATCGACCCTAAGATTTTTCTGTTTCTTATCCAGTCCAAGGCCTTCTCTAGTCCAGCTAAATCGACCCCTAACAGATTTTCCTGATGAAGACTCAGTAGAAGATATCCAAGATTCTCTCAATGATTACTGTTG
The DNA here is from genome assembly GCA_948472305.1 of Vicia faba. NCBI lineage: Eukaryota > Viridiplantae > Streptophyta > Magnoliopsida > Fabales > Fabaceae > Vicia > Vicia faba. The sequence goes on along the minus strand of OX451739.1, from coordinate 15,397,681 downwards.
AGGTTGTAGTCGCCTGTGGTTCTCTCCCCGATACTGCGGAGGTAGTAATCATCCCAAGATTCGCTCAGCGTTACTGTTGAAGTCGAAGTCGTCCAAGATTCTCTCAATGATTGCTGTTGAGGTTGTAGTCGCCCATGGTTCTCTCCCCGATACTGCGGAGGTAGTAATCATCCCAAGATTCGCTCAGCGTTACTGTTGAAGTTGAAGTCGTCCAAGATTCTCTCAATGATTGCTATTGAGGTTGTAGTCGCCTGTGGTTCTCTCCCCGATACTGCAGAGGTAGTAATCATCTCAAGTTTCTCTCAGCATTACTGTTGAAGTAGAAGTTATCCAAGATTCTCTCAATGATTTCTATTGAGGTTGTAGTCGCCTGTGGTTCTCTCCCCGATACTGCGGAGGTAGTAATCATCCCCAGATTCTCTCAATGATTACTGTTGAGGTTGAAGTCGCCCAAGATTCTCTCAATGATTACTGTTGAGGTTGAAGTCACCCAAAGTTCTCTCAGCGTTACTGTTGAGGTTGAAATTGTCCAAGGCTCTCTCACCGTTCCTGTTGAGGTAGTAACCATCCCTGGTTCATTCATCACCTTTTGAAGATCCAGATCCAGCTCCTGTAACCAGTCAGGACACATCTGTACAAAGAATTTGAAGACCAGCTCCTGTAACGGGTCAGGTAATCCTTTTCTTTTGCAGGTACGCAAGTTTCTCGCTAAGGAATCTCTTACGCGATCAACACCCAGACGGCATCTATAAGCCCTTCCACTTCCCATCATCTCTTAGCATGTCATCTATAAGCCCATCACCCTATCCATCAATCTCCAAATGGCATCTATAAGCCCATTCCCATCATCACACTACTATGTGAGCGCAAATTTCTGGGCACTCTAGTGTTCAATCATCTTCCACCTTCGGAGTACGAAAGGCACGTCAGCCAATCTACATCCTCAGGTCTAAGAAGATTGAACAGGGGCAACTGTTATACCCCAAAATTTGCCCTCCCATATTTCTCAAAACATCTCAAGAAAAATTCACAAGTCCAACCCGGCGCGTCATATTCAGGTATTCTTTCGCCAAGATATCTCTGATAACGTATTCTCAAATTCAGGTTTGGCTCAAGAGTCAATTCTTTAAAGAAGGTATCCGAATGTGTGAGTTTTCTCGAAGAAATATGGTGAAAAGTGTGCTGAAAGTGCAATTTTTACGCGCTAAAAAATTCATAACTTGAAGATCATGACTCGTTTTGAACCCGTTCCGGTGGCCAAAATTCCGTCTTGACATTACCTACGTTTTCATCTCTCACAGCTGGAAGCCAATTTCGATCAGAAGGTCTTCAAAAATGTGGATTTATCAAGTATTTTCGTACAGAAAATTTGTGACAGAAGTTTATTTTCGTCATGTTCAGAAAATCATAACTTGGTCGATTTTCATCGTATCGAGCTGGTTTCGGCGCCAAAATTTCACAAATTGAGTGGGCTACATTTTCACAGAAGGTATTGAGTTCAAACGGTATTGAAAAGGCCTTCGTTTTTTACTCAGAGTGCGTGACACGCTGAAAATCCTGAATGCTGAATATTATTTCATCTGGGCCGAAACTTCGAAAATTCATAACTCGGTCAATTTTTATCGGATTGGGCTCATATTTTTACATAAGGTCCCTGACTCATAGATCTACAACTTTGCTTCAAAAGTCGAGACCGGATTATGCTCCGATCAATACCAGTTTTTTATTGAAGAACGTGTCAGAGTCGACACTGGAGCCCAAAATAAGTTTGTCTGAGCTGAAACTTCAAAAATTCATAACTAATTCACCGTTTATCCGATTGAGCCGATTTTCGGACAGGAGTTAGCTATCGATGTCGGATACATTTTGTTTTCACATTTCAACTTCAAAAAATGCACTTAAGTCCCTGCGATTTAGCCTGGAAAGTGACGAATTCAAGTGAATATTGGAGGCCCAATTGCACATTCAAAGTCCATTTGCTTTACCCTAATTTCCATTATATAATCACATTCTTTTCACACAAACCAGAGAGAAAAAAAAAGAGAGGAGGAAAAGAGAGAAAAAACCTTGCCACAACACTGTTAGAATATCAAATTCTTTCAAGAACCCTAAAACCTTGAAATCCTTATTACAAATCCCTCTTTCACTACAAACAAGCCATCACAGTTACAAACCAACACCTCACTACTTCTTCAGTAAGGATAAGGCTGGCTTGATCTTCATGATCCTAATTTTCCAGTAAGGCATAAAAGCATTCAGGTCACTAATTTTCCAGTAAGGGTAAGATTGATTTGATCTTCATGATCAAAAGGGTATAATCATTCATACATGCCATATTGTGTCTAAACATTAAATTTCTTCATATATTGGCTTTATTTGCATTTTATGATTTTATTTAATGTGTTCATGAGGTTCAACACTGCAGATTTTAGACAGGATCTCATGCAGGTTCATTAAGGAACGTTGAGGCCAAGACAGAAAAAGCCAAAGGCCAAAAGCCAAATGGCCAAAGTAGAAAAACTTATGCATGACACCAATACATGGCGAGACAGTCATCCTGAGAAGATTAAGGAACGTTGAGGCAAGAACACAAATGGCCATGAAACTCAATCCAATGGCCAAAGAATGCAGACCACGGTACTCAGGAGTCAATGAACACGCACGTGATGTCAGAAAGCCAAACAAGGCTTTTTGTCTAATGGGCCAGATTTCTCACAAAAAACCTCCCTTTGGGTCTGAATACCCCCCATGGTTTGCACATTTTTATTTTTTTATTTGATTTTCCTTTTTATTCTTTTAATTGTTTTCAATTGTTTTCTTTAATTTCATAAATTAATTTTCATAAAATATAAAAACAATACAAAAATCAGAAAAAGACAAAAATAAATATTTTTATTTAAATGTTATTTTTTTTGTAAATAAATATCACTAATTGATTTAGCTTTTTAAAATTAGGTTTAATTCAAATATTTTTCATAATAAACTTAAAAAGTGTAGAATTAGGGTTTTAAGTATTTTTCATTCTTTTTCTTTTAATTATTAATTATTAATTATTATTTTTGTAAATACTTGCAATTAATTAATTAGGGTTAATTTTAGGTTAAAGTTTAATGCTTTTCTTAATAAATGAAAAAAAAACTAGAATTAAGGTTAATTAATATTTTAATTTCATTTAATTCTCATAAAAAACCATAAATACAAAAAACCTCAAAAATAATTTCTTTTTTTATTTTAATTTAATTAATTTGCTCAATATAATTTAATTTCATTAAAAAGGGTCCAACGCCCTCGCTTTCAATTTCAATTCAATTCGCGCATCTTTATTCCTTCTTTTAAATATTTATGTAATTCTCCCAAAGCCATGTAACTCGGACATTTTATATTTCTCGCACTTTAGTTCTTTATTTTTTGTCAAATCGGGTCCTGGATTTTAATTTGGCGATGTGGACCCGCGCCTTGTAATAGCGTAGGATTTTACTTTCCGCATTTAAATTTCCGCACTTTTAAATTTTAATTGCATGAAAGAATGTATGGCCTAAACTAAAAACAAGCGTAGATCACCATGATACATGTACAAGATAATTGCTAAACATGAAAATAACACACAAATTCACACACCACTTCTAGGGTACGCCTCACTGTTGCCTTGCCTTCGAAACGTGGTCGTCGAGTATAGGACGTTTTAGTAAGTCCTTATGTCCATGACATGATCCAGTTGCCTCGAAACGGTTGCCTCGGAATTAAAAAGGATCAATGGCATAAGGGTAGCTTCTAAGGTGTCCTACTGTTGCTCTGGTGACCACACTGTCCCTACAAACGAATTGACCCGAACACCTCCAACGGTGGTGCTACCCACCTCTCAATGATGGGATGGCACTACCTTAAGGACATTTACACAGCTTAATTCCTTAGGGTAGGTAGATGACTCGTAGATACTTGCTCTAATTCAAGACAAATCAAAACTCTTTTCACACCGACACTTTCAAAAAGCTTTCAAAATAATTTTTCAAACACTCTTGAGGACTGATACATGAGTCGAACTGAAATTTTCAAAGAAACTTTTTAAAACCCACAGTTGAAAAGCAAACAAACCATTTTTGAAAACACAAATGAGCAAGTATCTAAGAGCCCATGGATAACCATGGATAGAAAGGGTGCTAACACCTTCCCTTTCTATAACCTACCTCCCGAACCGAGAGCAATCTCTTTAAGGAATTTTTCTGTGCTTTTGTCCTTTCCATTTGGAGAAAATAAAAGACGGTGGCGACTCTTGCTTCCGCGACATTTCACGAACCAGCGTTAAACAGTCAGTTCCAGATCCACCGACCACAAGGACCCTTAGCTCTTCTTGTCCTTGTGCCAAATTTTGGATAAGAGCCATCTGGCCCACCAGTTGTCCCATCATCTAGACTTTCATTATGGCTATCTCGGTTTGTAGCCGCTCTAACTGGTCATTTTTGTTGTCATCAGGATTCCCCATGGTCGTGCCCCTAGTGAGGAGAGCTTTCACCTCTTCTTTCCCCTTGGACAGGTTCAAAAACATCTCTTGAAGTTTAGCGTTTTGAGCCTGGATGTCCTTGATAGTCTGCTCTAGAGCCATCTCTACTGAAATAAACAATAGGAAGATAAGGAGAATTGTATGGGAGAAAGCTGTCATGATATGATGCATGATATGTGGATGCAATGTTTTCAAGGATCTCGCGGGGTAAACAAGAAACTGTTAGAATTTGATTGCAGCTTGATTGAAGAAACTTCATGTCGTTGAGAGTCCTTCTTCAAGAGTCAAGCTCACCATATCAAGTGGGTCATAGCCTTTGACTCAAGTTTGTTGTACTTGATCTTTGATGGAGTTTGGTTCGTCATAACATGCATCAAAGGCCCTCGAGATCCTTGAAATGGTTATTGAAAATGCTATGGTATGATGTTATGATGTTATGTACAAATATGCGATGTAAGCAAGTGTATATACAAATAATCATATTCACACAAAGCAAACAAATCCTTAGGTTTAGGCTTGCATGGAGTTTGTAGGTACGTACCCTCTTGAAGTTTAGTTGGCTCAACCTGTCCTAGTTAATAATAACCGGGTTCTAAGGGATCTCAATATCACTGACCTTTCCCACAAGCTTCGTTCAATAAGAAATTGACTCGCAACCGAACAAAACTCAGGGGTCAAGTCTCAATGAGTGTAGCATCGAGTATCAACCAATTTTCAGCTCTACACCAAAATCGTTCATCTCACTACGTCCTAATGGCTAAGTTGGTCAAGTAAGGTTCTACGGTCAGTTGATGCTTCACGACACCACGCGTCGGCCGCGTACTCTCCTTGATTCGACTCAAGGGTTACCGGTACCAACCAAAGTGCTACATCAATGTAGCTACTGCTTCAACCATGTCGGTATACGCCGCACAGTTCCCTCACAGTTTATTGCTACTTACCTAAAAGGTGCCCCCAAATCCGGGTGTAGGATTTAAAACAAACCCAAATAAGGAACAAAAATGTAAAGCAAACAAATCAAACAATGTAAGCAAGTAAAGGTGATCAACCCTAAGGTAACCCCACTTTTAGAATATCCCCAGCAGAGTCGCCAGTTCTATGATATAGTGGGAGAACTGACTTGAGGTTTTGCATTTGTGTTCGCAAATGTTGCGGTTTAGCAAGAGTCGCCATCGACTTTTCTTTTATCCAATAAGGAAAGGTGAAAAAAGCATAGGAAAGACCTTTGAGATTGTTTTCTTGAGTTAGAGGGGTAGATTATGAAAAGGGAAGGTATTAGCACCCTTTCCATCCATGGTTTTCCATGGGCTCTTAGTTACTTGCTAGATCACTTGCTTTTGTTTGAATGTATGCTTGTGGTGGTGATTTTTGAAAGTATTTTGAAAATGGAACTTCGTAATGGTTCTCGTTTCTATAAGAACGCCTACAAAGTGTTTGTTTCGAAAATAGTTCAAAAGTGTGTTTGTGAGATGTGTTTTTGAAAGTATTTTGAAAATGGAACTTCGTAATGGTTCTCGTTTCTATAAGAACGCCTACAAAGTGTTTGTTTCGAAAATAGTTCAAAGATGAGAGTGTGGGTAAAAATGTTTTTGTTGTGAGCAAACGAGTAACTAAGAGCGAAACTACCTACTCGAAAGGTCTTAAATGTGCTTTTCCTCCTCCTTTAGATGTGGCTATCTTACCATTGATTTGGTAAGAAGCCCCATCGTTGGATGTGAAGGGACTGGCATTGGGACGTTTGTATAGTCATAGAAGGCAACATATGGGACGTTTTAGCAATATCGTTTTAGGGACTAGATCGTTTACCGAAGGCAACATCGAGGGTCATCGAGGGACTACGATCTTTTATTGAGGGTCTTTTGCTAAAACGCCAATGTTCGAGGGACATGACTATTTTCCGGTAGGCAACAAGTGGAATTATCCTAAGGGTGTAAGTGTGCAAATGTGTTTTATTTACATGCATTTGGTCTTTGATTAGGGTGTACTATTTGTTGGTTTTATCTTACCATACATCCTAGTTACTAACCTTTGTATAAAGCAATAAAAATGCAGGAAATAAAAATCCTACACTATTACAACCATATCGAAAGGCAAGGAAAATGTAAAGGCAAAAAAGAAATAAAAGCAAGAAAAATGAAGGTCTTTCGATCCAGGCAGTAGCACCCTTCGACTCAAATCTTCATGGCCCCTTTCGAATTTTCCTTTTTTTGTTTCCTTCGACTGCAGGAGTGTTAGCCGGTAACCTTCGACTCACCCTTCTTGCTATTTCTTTCGACAAGCTTTAGGAGTCAGCATGTTGTGCCTTTCGATTGGGCCTGGAACTAATGAAAGGTGCAATCTGCCTTTCTGCCTCCTTCGACTGGAGACTGAAAGTAGTGAGGGAGTGTCTTTCGTCTGGGCCTGCAGGTCAGTGTATTCGAAATAAGTGTGTGTGTGGTGAACATGTCTGTATCGAAGCATGTGTATGCATCGAAGCAAGTATATCGAAGCATGCATATTTTGTATTCCAACATTTTTTAGGGGAATGAGGGTACAAATTTACAATGGGGATGAAGTGAAAACTGAAATATTACAACCATATCGAATGATAATGAAAACAATATAAAAACAGTGTAAAATAAAAGGAAAACTGCATTTTGAACTGCTATGTGTCGACCCATGCTGCTATGCATTGACACATGGCTTTTCCTTGCTCCTGTAAAACAAAATCTACTCAGTATGAGTCAACACATAATGGGATGTGTCGGCTCATGCACCTTCTTGCCTCGATGCGAAACGCGTATGTGTCGACTCATAGTCTTTTCCCAGTTCTATTTTGTAACCTAAAATCAGTATGAGTCAATGCGTGGGGGTTATGTGTCGACTCATACCCTGTTTTTTCACTAGGATTAGTCGACACATGAGGATATGTGTCGATACATGTTGTATTTTCCTGCCTTAAACATTATTTTACTGAATGTACAGGTTAGCTTATGGCATATGATGGATAAAGATGAACAACAAATGATTGAATAAGCCTAAACAAGGTGCAGATGACTAGTTCAAAAAGATATTAAAGTACTACATCTTGTGTTCAAAGAACAACAACTTGTTAATGATGTAATGACAAGGTATCAAGTCAAGAGGACTTACCTTTGGGTTGTACTGGTTGTTTTAGATCTGAATGCTTTTCCAAATAATGTGATAACCTTGTGAGTCTCCAGGAAGCTGCTATGGACTGCTAGAACTGAGTTGGACTGTACTGTAATATTTTTGGTATTTTTGATGATGAAGGTGAGTAGCACTACAAGGACTATTTTTTTGGTTATCTTTGGGCAATCTTTAAGGGAGAGTTTGTATGGTGGAGCAATGGGTTGGATTTCTGTTTTGAACAAGAGCAGTTTTAGTTTTGAAAATGAGTCAAAGTTGCACAGAATATTGTTTTTTCTGCTCAACAAAACTCTCTATCTTCTCTCTAGAAATTTTTTCCACTCCCTTCAAAATCCAACCCCCTTGTCTTATGAGACAATGCTCTTTTGTAGACCCCTTGACTGTGGTTTAGGGGGGGGGGGGGGAACAAATAAGTTGTTTGAATTGTTTTTGCCTACTGCTTTGATACTTTCTTCACATAATTTTCCTTTGCCATTTTGGTGCAATTTTGGGGCTGTTGTGGTGCAGGTTTGGGCAGACTGCATAGAGCAGTTTTGGATTGTATTGGTAGCATGTATACTTGGGAGGCAGCATAGCACAAGCTTTCTTGCAGGGCAGCATAGGATTTTGTAGCAATGTGATATATCATATTTTCTTCAACTTTGGACAACATAGTTTATAGCATGTCACAAATTTAGTCTTGTGCACATTATGTCAAAGGCAAAAATATTGTGACAAGGTTTTAATCAAGACATAGTTTTAGAATTTGTAATTTTGCAAAATGTCACTTTGTAATAAATTGAATTAATTGTATCATCTTGAATTATTTGGAGTTGTAGTAAAATGCCATGAAGCAAATGAAATTAACCAAGTATAGAAAATACTTAGAAAAATCTCAAAGTCTTCAAAAGTTGGATTTTTGATTCTCTTGACTTCTTAATGATCAAGCTTGATATTTTTGAATGTCTTGATGAAATTTGATCTTTGGGTTGTAATGTTAACCAAAAAGTCAAAGTTTGACTTTCCAGTATGCAATTGACCATTTTGCCCTTGTGCCAATTTCAAGCCTAAATTGATGTATCAGTGCTGCAAACTTGACGTCTTAGAATATCTGGTGAGCAAATACTTGAAAAATGAGAGGGCAAATTTTGGGGTACAACACACGCTGACATGCACCTCACACCCTCGCACGAGGTAGATACATTATTCTCCCTGTGTTTGCCTGGTGGGGAATGGACATCCTCAGACCTTTCTTGCAAGGGAAATACCATAACAAATTCCTCATCATGGCCGTAGACTATTTCACCAAATGGATAGAGGCCGAATCCCTAGCAAAAAATCACTTCACACAATATCCTCCATTTTTACAAACAAAATGTACTTTCTCGGTTTGGGACACCACGAGCGCTCGTCATGGACAACGAAACCCAATTCACCGATCAAAGTTTCCAAAGCTTCATCGCCAAGCTCGGCACCAAACAACATTTCACCTCGATCGAACACCCCCAAACCAACGGGCAAGTCAAAGCCGTAAATAGGGTCATCTTGTAAGGACTCAAATGTAGGCTGGGCGAAGCCAAGAGGGGTTGGGTCGAAGAACTACATAGTGTCCTATGGGCTTATCGAACAACGCCTCATTCGACGATTGGAGAGACACCATTTCGACTAACCTACGACATCGAGGCCGTCATCCTGGTGGAAATCATGGAGCCATCCAAGCGAACCGAAATGCCTCTTAACAAGGAGATGAATGGTGAGGCCCTCAGAGAGGAGCTCAACCTAGTCGAAGAAATTCGATCAGGAGCAGCTCTTCACGAGGCCACACTAAAACAACAGGTAGCCTTACGCCATGACAACAAAGTCATAAAGCGCAAATTTCGGGTCGACAACTTAGTCTTGCAAAGAAACCAAAAGGATTCCCGCAAAGGGAAGCTAGCCGAAAACTGGGAAGGGCCTTACCGTATCCAAGAAGCTACGGGCACCGGAGAATATTACCTCGAACAATTAAATGGAGAACCACTACCTCGACCCTGGAATGCTGCGAAGCTAACAATACTATAGCTAAGTCCTTCACCCGCTAAGGGCATTAGCAGTCGACCAATCCTCTCTAACCATCAAGGGGACACGCTCGACCATGTAGGCGTGTCTAGGTACGGACATGGCCTCCAAACATTAGCAAAAGGAAATATTTGTTTAGTTCACGAGCCAGATCTTAGCCCGACAGGGACACCTCAATCGAGCTCTGTTGTCGAAGTACCAAACATGGCATAACACCTAGCTCCCAATGGGCAGTACACGCCACGGGTTTAATATCCCGACCGCGATCTTACACTCGTTCCGTGGATCCCTGCTCCTCCTCCTGAACACATCCCAACATGTGTCGAACAATATGAGGGTCAAGCATACATCTCCGCACACGAAAAAACAAACTTGCGTCGACCACAAAAAAGGTCGAGCATACATCTCCACACATAGAACTTACAAATATCCATGGAATAAATATATCAAAAACAACGAAAAACAAAAAAATAGGCAAGCATCAGCAAAAACATAAAGGTATTGAAGCAAAGTAAAGCATTTATAAATGTCGACCGCCAGAGCCGATGATGTCTGAATGTTACAAAAAATCACGGGCGCGCAGACCCAAATACAAATAGATGAGTTACCTAAAAATTGCTAATCACTCCTCGGAGTGCCCACTTTGACCTCGGGAGAGTCAGGAGGAGGAACCACCCGACCGTTAATCACCTGGGATAGAACCCCGGTTTCTTCGGTGTTGAGTCCCAGGTTCAACACAGAAAGCTGGTTCACAGCAGCCTCGAAGCCCTCGGCTAAAGAATCGACACAGTCCGACTCGAGGAGTTGAATCTGAGCAACAAAATCGGCACGAGTGTGCAAATCAGTTACCCCCTTGAGTTCGCCCTCCACGGGCATCATGGCAGACTTCAGGTCAGCGACTTCCCTCTCCAACCGTTCCCTTTCACGCTCCCACAGTTCTTTATCGAGAAGGAGACAATCCTTTTCCTTGAGGGCTTTTTCATCTCTCTCTTTCTCCCCCGCCAGCGCATAGGCCTTCTCCTGAAACATCTCCCCACTTCGTTCGAGGGTGGTCTTCAGCTTCTGTGTCTTGGCCTGAAGAGTTTCTTTCTCCGACTCCAGTTCCTTGACCCGACCAGAGGAGCTTGCCTCTTTTCCCGCAAGGATCACGACCATTTCCGCCACCTTCATCATCCCGACCATAGTGGAGGCCAGATGCTTCCTTCGACCCTCTTCGTCGAGTCTCCTTATGATGTCAGACTCATTGTTGGACACAGTCAGAGGGAAGCCCTCAAAGAAATTCTTCTCCACGAAACAGGGCGAGAGGTTGAAGGCTCGGGTAGTCACCCCTTCCTTAGTCACATCAGCGACCCCACCTTCTAGGCAACTCCTTTTCTTTCTCAAAATAGCAGCTTGCTGATCAGCATCGTGAATGCCCGACGACCCACTTGATCCCTCCTTGACTGGTTTAGAGATTGAACCCATGCGTGTAGCCTGGTGCGACTTCACCAACCTCTTATGACTCTTTTTATCTTGGGTCAGTTTCAACAATCTCTCACGGTGCTCCGCCATGTTACCTATAAAAACAAAAACGGTATCCTCGGGTTAGCCTCGACGGGAAAACAAAAGAAGTCAAGTCAAGAAGTAAAAATATAGTAAAATCAAGCGAGCAGAAACCCAAGAGATCTACGGCTTTCCGGTAAGAACGATACTCGATGAGCTCCTTGGTGTTGATCGGGTGCGCCTCGAACGTCGGCTCACTATCTTCATTGAGGATGTCATGTCCTTCTCTCGTGACCCACCTGGAGGTGAAGATCCCGTCGACGAACCGATTAAGGATGCCATAGGCCTCTTCATCCTCGATGCTCATGCCGCCGACGGTAGTATGGTAATTCCCGGGACCATGATCATAATGGCCCAAACACCAACAAATGGGAAACTTCGTGAATCGCCCAACCTCTGGGTTACCCTCTGCATCATAACATGATTCACCATTTTCATCCACAACGGAGGCCAGGTCGAACACGACGTCCACGACTGCATGAGTAATAGGTTGAACGATATACCGTCTGTCTTTGAAGTCGCGGATAGAGTCCATGTACATCTTAAACAGCCTCTTCGACTGTTTGAGAGAGACCCAGCTGTGTTTCCCACCCCAGGACTACCGTTGTAGATGAAAAACCCTGAAGAACAGGAGAATGGTCGCCCCGATCCTCAGGAACTGGCAAGTAATCTCGAATTCCCAAATAAAGGCAATGGCGTTGGGGTAAAGCTGAGAGGGTGCTAGGCTCAATTGATTGAACACCCCCACCTGGAAGTCGTTGAAGGGAAGGCAAAGCTCCAACTCTTTGAATACGACCTCGTACATGGGGAAGATGTCTTCCTCGAACTCCAAGCATATTCGAGCAGTGGGCGTCGGTCGTAAGATCTTGAATTTCCCTTGGAAACCTTCCTGATCATCACCATACTCGATGACAGTATAAGCCTGCCTCCTGTTATAACTACATATCTAGGCTATTCCTAGAGGCTCTGCCCCGACCCAAGTCAATGATGGATCATCGACCGTGTCAACCAAGTTGACACCCTCCTCGGCTATGCTGGTCTCTTTGACGTCCATGTGCTCAGAAGATTCGGGAGTGCCGACCATTTTACCTGTAAACCAGAGGAAACCGGTGAATTTGACAGCAAATCCAAATCCATCCCTCCACGACAAAGGTGAAAAGGTTGTGCGGTCCCCAAACCAAGTCGACACTCACTCGGGCAGAAAGGGGAAGTACACGAACCTCTATCAGGGCATGAAAATCATGCCAGTCTTATAATACCACACAACGGTGATAACGACGAACGCTTGTTTTCATGAACACCCCGGGCACATGATGAATACAGCGAGCAAAATATGAATTTGCCGGCCAAAATCATGAATTCTCCGTGGATTGCATTAATTTCTTTTGCAAAATTCATGAATTTCGCGGGGACGTGTGGAGACCACGGGGTAAATTCACCTAAGTGTCGGTGAAAAGATGAATAACACGGGCTCAAACCAAAAAGTACGCATGAATACCCTGAGCAAAACCCCCCAGGCGCAAAATTCTACAACGTAAACATCATCAAAGCCAATCTAAACAAGAGTATCACGAAAAATACTTACTTGTACAAGAATAGATAAGGAATAACGAGGGCAGATGAAGAACACACGGCGAATTCTGCGGTGGCGTTAGCGGTTGAAGAAAACACCACGGTGTTGGCAATAGGGAGAGTGAAGAGCGCGAGAATGTAAATCTGAATAATAGGCCTTGGGGTCCTATATATAGAGCTGACGTGGAATGTGAAACACCGTGTCAGGCAGCTCAACAACCCCCTTTCTCCTTGACACCTATACGCTCAGCTAATGATGACCCCTACTCCCAAGGCCATCATTAAAATCCCAAAGGTCACGCCAAGTCGTTGCTATTGATGAAGGAGTTATGACTTAAGTCCAGAAACCCATATATCGACGACTTTCTCCATCAACACAATAAAAGATCCTCGTCGAGTAACGCACCTCGTAAAAGAAAAAGCTGGACTTAAGTCATAACTCCTTCACCAGGAGCAACGACTCGGGGGGCTCTTGTTCTGGACTGGGTCTTCCCTTGGCCCAACTCCATGTGAGGCCCAACCCAATTATGTCAGTCAAGGCATACTGGCCAGTTCTTCCCTTGAATGCGTCAGGAAACAACTTCCACTCCCCGCAAGGAGGCAACCTCACCACATGGGGATAAACCCAGTTAGTCTTAATAAGATCATCGCCGGTCAGAAGGACCTCGAGGCCATCTTCCGATCCTCTCCGTGACCAAGACTGATCCCCTCATATGACCTCGCGTCTGGTGGGGAGCATCCACGACGAGCAGAAACACCTCACGAGCATCCTCCTCGTAGGGCTGACTATGAATGTCTTTTAATATTACAGAGTCTTCGTGCCCTCAGAAAGACCGTATCCATATCCTTCTGATTTTGCGGAGGAAGTCATCCAGGTGGGGCACCACATACTGATCCCCACTACTCATGTAGGACCTGACAGTCTCCACTTTGGGCCTGCTTGACCAGCCTAATGAGGAGACCTTGTCCCAGCGCTGGGGGCTATAAATACCCTCTCTTTCGAGAGGGTCAGGTATTGAACATTTCTTACTCTCTTACTTGCTTGCTCATTCCTAATCTCACTTTGGCATCAAAGTGTCTTGCAGGTACCCTCCACCCCACTCTCAAGTTCTGTTCGATGTAAGCTGTGACGGTCCATTCTAGTCAGGTACGATCAACTCGCTTATAGCCAATATGTATCATAGTTTGTAAGTTAAGGTAAAAGTGAAAAAAGTGAATGATAAATGGATATTTTTTTTATCGAATTGCCGTTTTTTTAAAAATATATATCCCAAAATGCCACAAGTTGAAAAAATGTATCAGCGCGCCACCTTTTTAGCAGGGGCTCGACCATTTGTTGAACGAACGGGTGCATAAATGTTTTTGCTTCAAGGGCTCAACCATCCAATGGTCGAGCGGGTACAAAAGGTTTTTTTCTCCCTTTTTAAAAATTATTTTATGTTTTAATGTCTTTTTTAATAATTGTAATTTAATTTTAATATTTATATATTAATATTTTTAACATTAATAATTTTAATATTAATATTTATTTTTGTTTTTTTTATGTTAATGTATTAATTAATATATATATATATATATATATATATATATATATATATATATATATATATATATATATATATATATATATATATATATATATATATATATATATATATATATATATATATATATATATATATATATATATATATATATATATATATATATATATATATATATATATATATATATATATATATATATATATATATATATATAGAATATTAATTAATAATATTTTATTATTTTAGTATTAATCAAAATATGAAAATGCCACACATTGAAAATAGTGTTTCATGTTGCCACGTTTTTAAAGCGTGGTCGACCATCATTGGGCGAGCTGATTAATATTTTATTAATTTTTTTACTATAAATAGGATTGTATGCTCATTAGGTTCTCACTCACTTACCACCAATATCTTCACTCCAGTCTTAAATATGTCTTAAGTCACACTTCCACTTATCAAAAGAGATGCTGACCTTTTTTCGCCAACAAAGCCTCTGTCTGATAAAGATCGAACTCTGGAACACACAAACCATCGAGCATTTACATAGGCATTTGATCCGTTGGTTAGACAAAGAAATTCCAGACCAGGAAAATTGAGAGGCAAGTTACAGTGTCCGACTTAAATGGAGTAACTCGTTCCTGGAAAACAATGAAAAATAACGTTGGTGTCCTTACGATGATGCTAACACCATCCAATATTGTGTTGATGGTTGTAATTAGATATGTTGAGTCATTTTATTAGTTTATCTTGTTGTTTTATTAGTGGTTGTCTTTATTTCGTTCTACTCTAATGTTTTTTTAAAAATTAAAATGAAAATTGAATTAAAAAGACATGATATTACATAGCTAAGATGTTGATGAAAATATTATGGCCTATTAGACGGGCCTGCTACATATGGATATTTTTTTTACGCATATGGCATATTTCGTGACATATCCCATACCTTCTCTTTTCTTTTTCAACTTCATCCATTTCAGTTCTAATTCTAGTACTATTTAGGCGTCCTTTCTTTTTCCTTTGCATAGTCTCATCATGAAAAAGAGTAAATCCTCCATATTGTGGCCAGTTTTTCCTGGTGTGGAAGCCCAAGGAAGCTTTTTTGGTAGACTTTAAAAACATTAAGAATCTTAAACATGTCTTCTATGTGAATAGTGTAGTCTAGGAGTATACTAGAACATGCTGCAATAGCATGGGAGCAAGGAAAATGAAATGCTTGAAATTTTCCACAATCGCACAACTTCTTCTTGAGATCAAGGCTGAAAGTACCTAATGCTCGACCATCGTTCTAGTTAATTCTTTCAGACACTATGAAATAGAATCGACCGCGATTGAATTGCATGACATTATGACTGCTAGCTTTACTCACTTCTTCATCTATTCCATTATTGCAGCTATCTGTGAAAGGTTAACCAGATGCCAATATCTTTTTCCATTGATGACCTGGTTTATTGAAGAGCGATCCCAATCGATAATATGTAGCCTGAACTAGATTAGTGATGGGAAGGTTTCGAGTATCCTTAAGTACTAAGTTCATTGCTTCCGCTAGGTTGGTTGTCATGTGTCCCTAACGCGATCATCCGTCATACGCCCTTGCCCACTTCTCTCGGGGAATGCTGTCTATCCATCTCAGTGCCAGGGCCGACGCAAACAATTTGGAGGCCCTGTTCTAATTTAAAAAATGGGCCTAAATTTAAATAAAAAATTATTTTAATAATTAAAAATAACATACAGAAAACAAAATTATATATTAACAAAATAAAGCATCAAAAAGCTCAAAGTATTGTTTTAATTGTAAACATCGTTCCATATAACTTAAATATCTAACTACTTAAAAAGAGCCTTCCTAGGAACAATTTTTTAAGCAAATTCATCAACTAAATATTCATATTTTATTGTTTCCAAAATATCATTTTCCACTGTTATTAATGCCAATCCATTAAGTCTTTCTTGTGACATGGTAGACTGCATGTATGTCTTGAACAACTTCAATTTTGAAAAACTCCTTTATGCAGAAGCAACTATCACAAGAATAGCCAATAAAATTCTTTATGCAATAACTGTATTAGGAAAACCCAAACCTTTCGAAAATAATAATAAATCAACAGGTCTTATGATTTCTTTTGGCAACATTTCTCTTAGTAACTTTAACTTTATAAAAATTTCATTCCCATCAATATCAGGTTGCTCATTATGTTTTAGTACTCGTTCAAAGTTACTACAACAAGACTTTAAAGTTGTCTCATCCAATGATTGTAACTTGTGAGAAGTAAACAAGAAACCAAAAATACTTTCACACTCTTGGTATTACTCAAATCTCTTATTAAGAGAAACATAAGCTTGATCAACAAGGTAAAGAAGATAATTAACTCTGAAAGATTCCTCTTCAGATAGCTCGACTGGCAGGGTATTCAAATTCTCATCAAATTTTCTTTTTCTTTTAATTATACACCTTTGAGGAAATATTGGGGCAATATTCAATTCAACCGCAGTTTCCTTAGCGTTAACCAATGCCTTATCAAAACCTGTTTCTCTATATCCCTCAAAATATGAAATCAACCACTTTATTTTCTCCATATCGACATCAATAAGCATATCCTTTTCCTATAAAAGCTTGCTAACGGAATTAATTGCGGATAATATTTCAAACCAAATAATTATAGCCATCAAAAACTCTAAATCACCAAGCTCATTTGTTTCTAAGGATATAGCTTCATTTTGTATTTTAGGATCAAGATCACTTTCTGACACTTTAAGTAAAGCTTCTGTAAAATCTAACATTTGAGTACTTGTAACTTTGACATTTTCTACATGACTCTCCCAACGAGTGGATGACAATGATTTTGGAGTCAACCCTTTTACATTATTTTTCAAAATTTTCCATCTCTTAGAAGAATTGGAAAAAATTGTATAAATGCGTTGAACAACTCCAAAAAAAATCCTAGCTTTAATACAAGATGTTGTACCCCAAAATTTGCCCTCGCATTTTGCTACAAACAATCTCAGCTTCAGACATTTCCTGACTTTTCAAACTGGCGCAGGAATCGGACAAACGGACTTTTCTTGACAGTCAAGCAAAATTAGGGTTTTTACTGATGTTCAGAGCTCTGATTGGTCTCATGCAGTTGGCTTAGGGTTGGGGTGATTTTTGGTTCAATTTTGATCAGGCGAGCGTTATCTAGCATTTAATCAGAAATTAAGGTTTTATGGGCATATTCTCAGAAGAATTTAAATTCCACCGCACTTTGCAGTTTGTTCCGAGATTCGGGTTAAAATTCGCGTTATCTTGATTTAATCAGTAAATGAGGCAGTTGGTTTGAATTCACCAGTCAAAAGGGATATGTGCAATGTGGAGTTGCAGTGCTTGATAAAAGAATCAGTAAAAAAAAAGGGAGATTGCATCTGATTAAGTTTTTGTGTTCGACTGTGCGTTGCTTTGAATAATGGATACGTCGAATTCATTTATTTTGATCATTGAAGGTTTAGTTGATTATTTATGATTCTAAGAATTAAAATATTTGAAGTTTAAACCTTCATTTTATTTTATTTTAAGGGACTATAAATAACAAATGAACAATTAAAGAAAAGGAATTGAAAGAAAATTAAAAATCAAATGAATTTTTATTTCACATTTAATAATTGTTACAATTGTTATTATTTGGATACTAATATTTATTACAAAGTATTTAAATAATAATAATGTACAAGAATTAAACTGAAAATAGAAATTCTATCCTATTTTCTAAATTCTTCATTCTCCACTTCATGCCGGTGCTCCATTTCTTTATCTGCAAAAAGGAAGAGGAAGTCAGAAGACAGTTAATTAAAGACAGTTAAAATTCGCTCATCATTAGGGGCCACTGACTGGGATCAGTTGACCCTCTCTGCAAATCACGGGATTTCTCCCGGTTCACAGAGAGGGAAGATTTTTTGTTCATGAAATGCAAATGTCCAATGCATAATTTCTAAAAATTCAAGCTGCATAGAATCTCAATTTCCAATTCAAACTAAACTGAAAAAATCCAATTCCAACTTTCTATCCAAAGCAAAAAGGGAAGTTGTTGTCAAAATGCCTAAGGATTACCCAAAAGTACACTTGCTGCAAAGTCAAAATGCCAAGATATCAAAGAAATGCAAAAAGTGTAGCAAAGCTGTCAAAAGCAGAATAAGAATGCAGAGAAGTATATGCAAACAAGGTGATCCGTTTCATCATTTCCCAGCATAAGAGGGGGCCCCTTCAGAACCATAGTACAATAAAAATCATATAATAATTCTAAACTGTACTATGAGTGAGAAAAAGAGAGATAAAGAGCATAGGCAAAGTTCAGGTTAGGCATAGGCAGTAGGACAGCAGAAAAGATATACAAAAAAGAAGACACAATTCAGCATTGTTCAAAACTACACAGCATGGACAGTTACTAAAAACGGAAAAGATGCCAAGAAATTTTGTCAAACTACCCAGCAAGCGTGGATCAAAAAGAAAACCAAAGTTTGAAATAAGGTTGGGCGCCAAAGACCAATAGCAAAAGGACGAAATAATACAAGAAAAGAGACTGATTGAGCCAAGCACCAATATCACCCATATAACTCAGAACTGAACCAATAGAGGCCAGAAGCTCATACCTGTCTAAAAAACACAAGTTATCAAAAACACAATCAAACCTCATACCAGTACCATAACCTGAAAACGCAACCTCAAGCTTCAAAAAACCTGATAAGCCAAACATAACACAATGCCTTCACCTGCCTTACCATTAGCCTAACAAACCCACCTCCTGTCAACACATAACCTTAAACTGAATATATCAAACCTGATAAAACCAGAATCACAAAACCACCAATACCCTGTCATAACCAAAAACTATCAAACCTGAACAGCAAACCACATAAACAAAACTGCCTACATCCCACTGCCAACAGCAACCTCAAACTTGGCCAAGCCCAACCACATAACACATCTCAAAACCATAATCTGCCTACTGTCAAGAAAAGAAACAGAAATTCAAAACCATAAAAGTCCATATACCATTTACCTCCATCAAAAAAGCCTAACTACATCAACTTGTCACAAAGCCAAGCTAACACCATAACCTGCTAATACCACAGTTCTGCCTCAAGCATATCCAAACCAACCTCTCGAGCATATTCAAACTAACCCCTCAAGCATGTCAAAACATTCAAACCAACACTAAGCCTCAGAGTTTTTTTTTTCTTTCCTCATCATAGGCAAATCATCTCAAAGCAACCATTCAACAAAATTCTGGGCAACGCAAACAAGCATACAACCTCTCAAGAAGAAGAAGAAAGAAGCAACTCAGGCAACAAATACATAGGCCCTCAGATCTCAGAGATCATCACTGGGCATCTCAGGCAACAATACTCAAGCAAATACTCAGGCAATCAACACATAGTGGAAGAAGAAGATAAAGAAGGGAACATATTAGGGCTTCTCAGTGTACATCATCATCAAAACCTAATATAGCAAAAGAACGAAAATACCAGGAAAGCGTCAAAAACAAAGTAAGTTTCCAGCTTCGTCAGCGAATCGCTGCTCCGGCCTCCTCAACGCCTCCACTCTTCTCTCCTCCATCTCCAAAAAAAATCAGGTAACGAGCCTTCTATCTCTTCCCCTTCACCTCATAAAAAGTGAAAAAATAAGAGCTCAGAACAAAACGCGCATATTCAGAAAAGAAGAAAGAACACGTAACAACTGAAAGCCAACCTTGTTTCAAGAGGATGTGGAGCCCTTGCTTTGGAGGGAAGAGAGTGCGTGAACGACGTTGGTGGCCGGAGTCGAGCTGTTCAGAAAGCTTGAACGGAGAAGACGAACGCGCCGTCGCTGCCTCGCTAACCCTAAAACGTTCGTTACCAAACTGAACATACCAAATGCCTAACCCTAAATTTCGTTCAGAGACAAACATGGGCCTGACCCGTTCTTAATTGTTCTAAGCCCAAGTTAACACTTAACCATTTTTTTTAAACACTAACCCTCTTTTTATTTCATAAACAATATTTACCTCTTTTGTTTTTCTTGTGTAAAATACTAACCTTTTTATTTTATTTTATTTTATAAACAAATGTTTACCTTTTTTTATTTATTTCTTATAAAATACTAACTTGAATAAAATACATTTTCATCATATGTTTAAAACATCTTTTTAATTAATACACTTTTGTACCTAAAGATAATAAACTTTTTCATACATAATTAAATTGAAAATACTTTTTTAATTAAAATACATATTTGTACATATTATACATTTTTTTTATACATAATTAAAATTGAAACTCTTTTTTAGTTAACATTCTTTTTCATACATAACAATTCAATACATTTTTCCTCTAATAATTCACAACATTTAATCAAAACACTTTCTTTTTTCTTTTGTACATAATTAAACATACAAAAATCAAAGATTCATTTAAAATACATTTATCTAGGTCAAACCCTAATACGATTCAACTTCACATTATCGCACTTGTACATAATTACACAATTCATATACATATACATCTCACATTTACACTTACACAATATATTGCCCTATACACATTTTATCTTATATTTGTACATTCGATATTTACATTTTGATTGCGACATTCGATTTGGTTGTAACTTGTTGGATACTATAAGTCTCATCCCCTTGTACATTTATACCCTCACTCCCGGACACTATCTTGTAATAGCGTAGGTTTTACATTCCGCAATTTACAGTTTTCAATTATACCATGGTTAGACCTAGGGTTTGTATGTACATAAAATCAAACGCTAGATAACCTAATACAAGGCAAATGCATGTAATCAATACACAATCACACTTGCACCCTCTAGGGTAATCCCACATGTTGCCTTCCAAAATGGGCCATGCTTGCACGTTGAGTATCTTTGGCAAAACAAAAACAAATGGTCATAAGTCCCTCAAAATGTTGCCTAAATGGAATGATCATAGTCCCTTCAAAATAATTGCCAAAGACACTTGGCACCATTGCATTCATGGTCCATGCGATGACCTACGCCCGTCTCGAATAAACTTCCTAAATGCAAGATTGCCTACCAATTTCAATGGTAGAACAAAATTGTCAAAAGGGGTTAAAACACGACAAAAATCTTTGAGAAAGCTTTAGGGTAGATAAACTCTTAAGTACTTGTCAATTTGCAAAGAAAACACTTGCCTAATTTCAAAATCCACTTCACAAACACTTTCAAAAATCAAACTTTTCAAACCCTTGAAACATCTTTTTAAAAGATAAAACACCTTTTGTAAAACATTCGAGTAAAGAATTGTTACAAGGTTAGCCTAGCACAAGGCATCTTTTCAAAACATTTTCAAAACAACACACAAAGCACCATTTCATACAATTGAAAACCAAGGCAAGATTGATCTAAGCAAGTACCTAAGAGCCCATGGATAACCATGGATGAAAAGGGTGCTAATACCTTCCCTTTTCATAATCTACCCCCCAAACCCACGAAATATCTCAAAAGGTTTTTGCTGTGCTTTTTTTAACCTTTCCTTTAGGATAAAATAAAAAGTCGGTGGCGACTCTTGCTCAACCGCACAAGTGCGAATACGAATGCAAAACCCTAGTCAGTTCTCCCACCGTATCACAGAACTGGCGACTCTGCTGGGGAGTACTTTTAAGTGGGGTTACCTTAGGGCTTAGATCACCTTCTTGCATGACTAATTGTTTGATTTGCTTGCTTTATACCTTGGCTCTATTGTTTGGGTTTACAATCCTCCACCCGGATTTTGGGAAACATTCATAGATAGCAATACGTTGTGGAAACTGTGCGGGGTATACCGACACGGTCTAAGCAATAGCTATATTAGTGCGACATATTTGTGGGTACCGGTAACCCTTGAGTTCAATCAAGGAGAGTACGGGGCCGCTGAGCGATGTCACTAAGCACTAATGACCTAGAACCTTACTTGACCATCTTGGCCTTTTATTAGGGGTAGTGAGATGACCGGCTTTGGTGCAGTCCGAAGTTGGTAGATACTCGATACTACACTCATTGAGGGTTGTTTTCTTGGAATATTTTGGTCGCCAGTTAAGTGGCTAAACCAAAACAATGAACAATGAAAGCGATCCAGTGATATTGAGCTCCTTAGAACCCGGTTACTATTTATAGGACAGGTTTTTAAGCCAACTACACTCAAGAGGGTACTTACCTATGAAACCCCATGCGAGCCTGAAACTAGGGTTTGGTGTGATTTGCTTGTACATATGTTTTATGCATACATCATAAACATCATGAAGCATCATATGCATTTACTAACCATTTCAAGGGTTTGGATCTTCATCATTGTTCTTGTTTTGTAGGTCATGGAAATACCTCGCCGAAATACCATTCAAGTCAACCTTGTGAGAATCTCTCCTCAACTCAAGGAGATCACTTCAAGAATTCCGGAAAATTCATCCTTCAGTGAAAGACATGGTAGACTGCTCAACCTAGTCAACACCAACATTGAAGAAGACATGATGAAAGTGCTATTCCAGTTCTTTGACCCCCTTCACCATTGCTTCACTTTCCCAGATTATCAGTTGGTACCCACTTTGGAGGAGTTTTCTCAACTCCTAAGAATCCCTATCCTTAATCAACTACCCTTCAACGGTACGGAGAAGGAACCAAAGCCTGAAGATGTTGCTCGAGCATTACATCTACAACCATCTGAAATCAAGGGGCATTGGGAAACCAGAAGCGGCGTCAAAGGATTCTTAGCAAAGTTCTTGTTTGAAAAGGCACAAGAATGTTGGAACTCATTGGACCTACAAGCATTTGAAGAAATTGTGGCACTCCTTATCTATGGGTTGGTCCTGTTCCCAAATCCTGACCAATTGGTAGATGTCAACGCTGTCAAAATCTTCTTGTCCAGAAATCCAATACCAACATTGCTTGGAGACATCCTTCACTCATTTTACACACGAACAATGAGAAAGAGGGGTGTTCTCATGTGTTGTACTCCTATCCTCGCAAGGTGGTTTATTTCGCACCTTCCACAATCTGTCTTGAAGAATGATCAAGGTATAAGGTGGTCCCAGCGATTGATGACTCTCACTCATTCTGATGTACATTGGTGTTCTCGGTCCAGAGAAAATGTCATCATCGTCGATCGTTGCGGAGAATTTCCTAATGTCCCCTTACTTGGAATTAGGGGAGGTATCACCTACAACCCTTGCCTAGCTTTGAGGCAATTTGGATATGCACGGAGGGATGGCCCTCATGACATGTTGATTCCTAGCCTAGTTTTTGACTTCGACAACAATGTGCAAGGACTTCGCCAAAGATTCATCAGAGCTTGGGGAAAACTCAACAAGGTCGATAGCAAGACTCTGGGACACAAGAACTCCATCCCTCTTGAGCCCTATCTCAAGTGGGTACGAGCCCGAGCCCAAAGTCTAATGATGCCTTATCCTCATGTACTCCCAGTGATTAAGGAGCCCGTCAATAAAGGAGAGATCCCCTACACCATCCTGCATCCAGACATGCCTACATCGTGGGAGGAAATGCAGAAGAGTTGGATTCAGCTCAAGGAGGAACGGAACACTTTTGAAGCTAGCTACTACGCCAGTGAAAAGAGGGTTCTAGAGCTCACCCGCCAACTCCATGAGCAAGAGGCCCTCAATACCTACATCGCACCAAAGAGGATGCGCAATGTCTTTCTGCCTTGAGAAGTTTATGTTGTAACATTTGGCCCATGGGGCATTTATGTACTAACAGATTTCTTCTTATTAATATAACGTGCGTTCTTCTTTGTCTGAAACAATTTTGAATGTCCTAAATCCTTGAATGCATTGCATACATCAGCATACCATTCATCATGTGCATAAGCAGGTCTCACTCCAGGTTTCCTTATCTATCTGCTGTTTATTTCAGTAGGATGGATCTCGAGCAAACGGTCAAAGACCTACAAGCCCAGAATGCACAGTTCCAGCAACTCTTGATGACCTTGGTCAAGAGTCAAGAGGATATCAAGGCTTATCTGGAGAACAAGGACCCAGTGAAGAAGAAAAAGAGGGTCGGAGTGGCTACTTTGGGGAGAAGATTTGACAGAGAAGCTAGGAGGGTGCTTGAATTTCCTCCTACTTCTGATGAAGGGACTAGTAAAAGAGATCAGGTTGCGGTGCCTTCCGAGTCTGATGCAGAGGAGGAAGAGGTTGAAGAGGACGAAGATTATTCTGACCAGCAGTATCCTCCAGCTGATGATAAGTACAAGGGTTTAGAAGACAGATTGGCTGCCATGGAATTGCAGAGGGTACCGGGTTTGGATTTTGAAGACATGGGCTTGGTCGCCGGAATTGTGATTCCCCCAAAATTCAAGGTGTCGGTGTTTGTAAGGTATGACGGGCTGTCCTGCCCCAAAATGCATCTCAGGTCCTATGTGAGGAAGATTCAACCCTATACAGCAGATAAAAATCTCTGGATTAATTTCTTTCAAGACAGCCTGTCGGGAGCTCAGTTGGAATGGTTTTATCAGTTAGAAGGGACCAGTGTCAGAAATTGGGAAGATTTGGCCACCGCTTTCTATAAACAATACCAGTATAATTCCGATCTTGCTCCTACCCGTACCCAACTTCAGGGTATGTCGCTAGGAACAAGTGAGGGATTCAAGGAATATGCACAAAAATGGAGGGATTTGGCTGGCAGGGTGCAGCCTCCTTTAACCGATCGTGAGCTTGTTGATATGTTTCTTGGGACCCTATCTGGGCCATTTTTCAATCATTTAATTGGTAACTCTTCCGCGGGGTTTACTGATTTGATCTTAACGGGCGAAAGAATCGAGGCTGGCATCAAGTCAGGAAAAATTCAGAAGGGTGTCGCTGCAAGTGTTGAGAAGAAGCCGTTCAAGAAGGAGACAGCTATGGTATATTCTCAAAGAAGAGCGGGGAAGGTGGAGCGTCGGCCGACTGTGGGGGCCGTAATGATTCAAGACACTCCAAGTGAGCAGCCTCGCTACAACCAATCCAGACCAAATCAGCAACGGGTGGAAAGGCCACAACGGCAGTTCACTCGTATTAATATGACTCCAGCGCAGGTGCTTCCCCATCTGTTGAAATTGAATCTTGCCACTATCAAGGAGGCGCCAAAGAATGTAAATACATCCTCTCCGCATTATCATGCCAATGCTAAGTGCGCCTATCATTCAGACAGTGTCGGACACGACACCAATGATTGTTGGGCACTCAAGCATAAGATCCAGGACCTGATAGATGCTAAGGAGGTAGAGTTTGACGCTCCAGAAAAGCCCAACGTGATATCTGCACCTATGCCGAAGCACAGTCGGAGTGTCAATGCCATTGAAGAGGATCTGTATGTTGCTGACGTTAGCGATCTGACTACTCCACTGTTAACCGTTAAGTTGAATTTGTTGAGGGCCGGGATCTTCCCGGGATGTAAAAAAGACTGTTACTGTTGCCACTCTCTGCCGTTTGATTGTCCGCTATTAAAGGAAGGCATCCAAGGCCTCATAGATAGCCGACAAATTTTGTTCGAAAAAGTTCCTGCTGTTCCAGTTCATGTTGAAGATATCTCAATCATAACCATTCACGCCAATCTTCCCGAGGCCGTCAAAAAGCCAGTTAAGATTACGCCAGCTGCAAAGTTTATACCTTTGAAGATAACAATGCCGGGGCCTGTTCCCTATGTCTCTGAGAAGTCGATACCTTGGAACTATGGTGGTGACATCTACTACCATGGTATCAAGCAAGTTGAAATAATTGAAGAAGATTCAGATGATGATGAAGCCAACATTAGTAACATTGCGGGCACCAACAAAATCACCAGGAGTGGGAGGATATTTTCTCCAGAGATTGCTCCTCCAAAAGCAGTCTCTGGACCCTCATCAGCTAAAAAGGTCATCCCTGCACCAGTAAAGCTCTCTACCAGAACTCCTTTGATCGAGGAAATTTTCGTTCCTAGTGCTGTCTCTCCTACCATTGCCGATAAAGGAAAGGGAATACAAGATGAGCCCGTCAGGACGAGGGCTCAACCTTTGGTGATTCCGGAAGCCTCCAAGAAAGAGATGGACGAAATTTTGAGGATAATCAAGAAAAGTGATTACGATGTGGTGGAGCAGTTGGGGCAAACCCCCTCCAAGATCTCCATGCTGGCACTGTTGCTTTGCTCAGAAGCGCACGCTCAAGCTTTGATTAAGTTTCTAAAGGCAGCTCATGTGCCCCAAGAAACCTCTGCAGATCAATTTCAACATTGCGTGGCTAGTTTGACTGCAGACAATGGATTAGGTTTTTCTGATGCCGACCTGACCCCTAAAGGCCGAAATCACAATGATGCGTTGCATATTTCAATCGAGTGTCGCGGAACTACCCTTGCGCATGTTCTGGTTGATACCGGCTCATCGCTGAATGTTTTGCCTAAGAAGGCCTTGGACCGGCTAGATTGCGAAGGGTTGGAATTAAAGCCGAGCGATATTGTCGTCAGAGCTTTCGATGGGTCGAAAAGAATGGTCCATGGAGAAGTTGAAATTCCTGTCAAGATAGGTACCGAGGTGTTCAAATCCACTTTCTATGTAATGGACATCCGTCCATCATACTCCTGCCTGCTGGGTAGACCTTGGATACACCATGCTGGGGCGGTCACCTCCTCCTTGCACCAGATGCTGAAATATCCTGTAAAGGGAAAGATCATTACTGTCCACGGCGAGGAAGAGTACATGATTAGCCATTTAAATTCTTTCCGGTATGTGGAGGTCGAAGGGGAGTTCATTGAGACACCGTTTCAACATTTCGAAGAAGTACTTCCTGAGATAGCAGTGGCGAAGTTGGCAGCCGAGACACCAAGACAGATGGCCAGGATGGCATCTCTGGAGGATGCAAGGGCTGCAGTTAAGGAAGGAAAGAATTCAGCGTGGGTGCAGCTACCCGATTTTCCGCATAAGGTTGATAAGCTTGGATTAGGTTTCACCACCGCTGGCCAGAAAGCCATGCGCCGGTCAAAGATTGAGAGAGCGCCAGTCAAGATTTCTCCTTACCGAATCAACGCCCTGGAAGATGAAGACAAAGAAAGCAACTTTGAAGAGTGGATTCATCCGACTGTCAGAGGAGGGTTGAGCAATTGGGAGGCTAAAGACTTTGTCCCCGTCACTTTTATTCCTCAGTAATTTATCTATCAAACATTTTCTATTTTGGTCTGTAATATTTTACTTTCAAACAATCCGTACACTATCTTTCCACCTCCTGCCTTACCCGGGGCATGTAGGTCCACTTGTAAGGGTTTTGACTATCTTTCATATTCATATGCCATGTTTAATGATTCATTGGACGTTTTTCATTTGATAAACTGCTTGTGTTCATTATCTTTCCTTTTGCATTTTTTTTGTTGTCGTTTAAGGATGGCTATCCCTTACACACACCCACCACTCACCAATGCATGTACCCATCCACTCCGGATTCCATGGGTGACTATCCTGCTGTATCTTTCAATAACTCGGAAGACCTGGTCAATCTAGCCGAGTATGAGGATGACGAAGGTTGTGAAGTACCCGGAGAACTAGCCAGACTCCTGCAACAAGAGGAAAGGGCCATCTTACCGCATGAAGAGCCGTTGGAAACTATTAACTTGGGAACCGAGGAGAATCGGAAGGAGGTACAAGTGGGTGCCAACCTGGAGCCAGAAGTCAAGGAACGCTTGGTACAGTTACTGAATGAGTATGTCGAAATCTTCGCTTGGTCCTATGAAGACATGCCGGGCCTAGACACCGACATCGTGGTTCACCGTCTCCCCACAAGAGAAGACTGTCCACCGATCAAGCAAAAAGTTCGCCGAATGAGGCCTGACATGTCCGAAAAAATCAAAGCAGAAGTGATGAAGCAGTTCAATGCTGGCTTTCTGGCTGTCACGTCCTATCCTCAATGGGTCGCTAATATTGTGCCAGTACCTAAGAAGGATGGCAAAGTCAGAATGTGTGTGGACTACAGAGATTTGAATAGGGCCAGCCCTAAGGATGATTTCCCGCTACCTCATATCGACATCCTGATCGACAATACAGCTCAGCATAAGGTGTTTTCTTTCATGGATGGATTCTCGGGCTACAATCAAATCAAAATGGCCCCCGAGGACATGGAGAAAACAACTTTTGTCACGCAATGGGGCACTTTCTGTTACAAAGTGATGCCGTTCGGGCTGAAGAACGCAGGAGCAACTTATCAACGCGCCATGGTAGCTCTATTTCATGACATGATACATCATGAGATTGAAGTTTACGTAGACGATATGATAGCTCGGTCCCAAACAGAGGAAGAGCACCTTGAACATCTGGAAAAGCTGTTTGCCAGATTGAAAGAATACAAGCTCAGGCTGAATCCGGGTAAATGCACTTTTGGAGTTAGGTCTGGTAAACTCCTGGGATTCATTGTGAGCAACAAAGGCATTGAAGTCGATCCGGCAAAAGTAAAAGCAATACAAGAGATGCCCGCTCCTCGTACTGAAAAGGAAGTTAGAGGTTTCTTGGGGCGCATAAACTATATTGCCAGATTCATTTCACATCTGACTTCTACCTGTGAGCCAATTTTCAAACTCTTGAAGAAAGATCAGGTAGTTAAATGGAACGACGACTGCCAAGCTGCTTTTGATAGAATCAAAGAGTATTTGCTAGAACCTCCTATTCTGATGCCACCCGTCGAAGGAAGACCATTGATCATGTATTTGACCGTTTTGGATAGCTCAATGGGGTGTGTTTTGGGCCAGCATGACGAGTCTGGTCGAAAAGAGCATGCTATTTATTACCTTAGCAAAAAGTTTACCGACTGTGAGACTCGCTACTCGCTGCTCGAGAAAACTTGCTGCGCTTTGGTATGGGCTGCTCGCCGACTAAGACAGTATATGTTGACTCATACTACCTTGTTGATATCCAAAATGGACCATATCAAATATATCTTCGAAAAGCCCGCTTTATCTGGAAGGATAGCTAGATGGCAAATGATCTTGACCGAGTATGACATCCAGTACACCACCCAAAAAGCTATAAAGGGGAGTGTATTAGCGGACCATCTGGCTCATCAGGCTATCAAAGACTATCAACCCATGAGATTTGATTTCCCAGACGAGGACATCATGAGTTTGGACAACATTAAAGGTGACGGACCGTATGACGGACCCGAAAAGGGATCCCGATGGACCCTGTACTTTGATGGTGCTTCAAATGCACTCGGAAACGGCATTGGCGCGGTACTTATTTCGCCGGAAGGATGCCACACTCCTTTCACGGCCCGACTTTGTTTCAGCTGCACAAATAATATGGCGGAGTATGAAGCCTGCATCTTTGGTCTCAAGGCTGCTATAGACTTGGGGATCAAATCTTTGATCGTATTCGGGGACTCGGCTTTGGTCATTAGCCAAATCAAAGGAGACTGGGATACCAAGCATCCTAATCTTATTCCATACAAAGAACATGTTCTGACATTGTTGCCTCACTTCGAGCAAATTACCTTCGAGCACTTTCCGCGAGAAGAGAATCAGCTAGCAGATGCTCTAGCCACAATGTCCTCCATGTTTAAACTCAACTGGGATAACGAGGCTCCCCAAATCACCATCGAGCGAATGGATGAACCCGCGCATTGTCACGAGATTAACACCGAAGAAGTAGTGGAGCAACCTTGGTTCCATGAAATCAAAAGGTATCTCGAGACCCAAGATTATCCTAAAGGAGCTTCCGTGAATGACAAGAAGTTCTTAAGGAAATTCGCCGCTAAGTTCTTCCTGAGCAACGGCATCCTTTACAAGCGAAGCCATGATTGTGTATTACTCCGATGTGTTGATAAGGCTGAAGCAGAGTTAATCATGACTGATATACACAGCGGCACATTTGGCACTCACCTAAGCGGGCATACAATGGCTAAGAAGATCCTAAGGGCATGCTATTATTGGTCTACCATGGAGGCTGATTGCCATCAACATTCCCGTACTTGTCACAAGTGTCAAGTCTATGCTGACAAAGTTCATGTCCCTCCGGTTCCCCTCAACGTCCTAACTGCTCCATGGCCCTTTGCAATGTGGGGCATTGATATGATTGGAGAGATCAAACCCACAGCTTCCAACGGACATCGCTTCATCCTGGTTGCCATTGACTACTTCACTAAATGGGTCGAAGCAGCTTCCTTCGCCTCTGTCACCAAAATGTGGTTGCCCGCTTTATCAAACATAACCTCATATGTCGGTATGGTGTTCCAGACAGAATCATTACAGACAACGGTACAAATCTGAATAACACGATGATCACTGCATTATGCGAACAGTTCAGGATTTATCATCACAATTCATCTCCCTACCGGCCGAAGATGAACGGTGATGTTGAAGCTGCGAACAAAAACATTAAAAAGATTATTCAGAAAATGACAGTCACTTACAAAGACTGGCATGAGATGTTACCATTTGCGCTGCATGGATACCGTACGACGATACGTACCTCAACTGGGGCAACCCCATTTTCTTTGGTTTATGGCATGGAAGCTGTTTTGCCTATGGAAGTTCAAATCCCATCCCTAAGGATTATGAAGGACGCAGGTTTGAACGAAGATGATTGGATGCAGACCCGATTTGATCAACTCAATCTGATCGACGAAAAGCGACTTGCTGCTATATGCCATGGTCAGACTTATCAAAAACGGATGATCAAGGCCTTCAATAAGAAAGTCAGACGTCAAGTGTATCAAGTCGGAGATCTAGTAGTCAAGCGGATTATCTTGCCGCAAAGTGATCCCAGGGGCAAATGGACTCCTATATACGAAGGACCATTTGTGATCAAGAGCATATTTTCTGGTGGGGCAATGATTCTGACCACCATGGATGGCGACGATTTGCCACACCCTGCGAACGCAGACATAGTCAAAAGATACTACACATAAAATAACCCGACAAGTCGAAAACCCGACAGGGCGGCTTGGGCAAAAATGGGTATCCCGGTGAGCCGAAAACCCGAAAGGGCGGTTCAGGCAAAAATTAGGGATAAAAACAAAAAAAATCGTACACCCGGCAAGTCGAAAACCCGAAAGGGCGGCTTGGGCAAAAAGGGGTTTCTCGGTGGATCGAAAACCCGAAAGGGCGATTCAGGCAAAATTAGGGAATTAAAGCGTATGACTATGTCTCGTCGGATCACTTCAAAGACAATCTCTTCATCAACCGGTTCCAGGTTTCTGATCAATCCAGCCATCGTCAAACGAAGCATTGAATGGACAGAGGTTCAGAGTTGTGAAAGCTACAGCAGAATGGAATCCCATGGAATTATTTCACATAGCCATCTTTATTTTGTATAAATTTTTCAAATATTTACGACAAGATCCTCTTACTGGGATGATTGTCTCCTTTGTACAAATATACACCAAAGAAAATCAATACAAATACTCTTCCCAAAATTTGTGTCATTTCCCTTTTTCTTTTTCTCTTGCGCTATTTGTTTCATTTTGAGAAACGTCCAATGTTTTGTTAAATAGGCATATGCATTTGAAACATGATCACTTCCTAATTGAACCTAAGAAAAAGAATTACTGATAGGATAAAAGTACAAACGGGTATTTTGACACCCTTTCAAAGGAAATCCCTCGAGATCTGTAATCCACATCCCTGACCAACCTTGAGGTCTATCTCCAGCAGACTCTCGAAGCTTATCCCCAGTAAGGTTCTGAAAGGTATTCCCCGCAGAGTACGGACGTCCCTTCCGAGTTTTATTCAAAGTTTTTTTCACAAAGGCTTATAACTGGGTTATCCTCAGCTAACCATCAGGGGAGGTCACGCTCGCCAAAATTCTTCCCATCCCCAGCGGAGTTCTTCAAAATTCCCCCAACAATAACTTATCAATACTATCCCCGGAGGAGTTTATCTTTGCAAATCCCCAGCCAAAGAATCTTCCGGAAATCATTTTCCCTCAGAGTTAAGCTTCAGTATCCCCAGCAGATCAAAAGTTTCAAATGAACAATCCCCAGCGGAGTCAGACTTTTAAATCTTCTCCCCCCAGAGTTTTTGTCTTGAGTTCCCCAGTGAAATCTCCAGAGATACTTCTCTCCCAGCTGAAGATTCTCAATCTGGCCTCCCCAGCATTAAGTCCACTAGTTTGGTACTCCCCAGTAGAAGACTTCAGGAATTCCCCAGAAGATTGGTATACAATCCAAGCTCCAAGTTCCCCAGCAATGACCCAGGATTTATTTTCCCCGGCAGCAGTCAAGATACTTCTATCTTCCGATGTCCCGGATTCATCTATCCTATGCAAGACAGCTCTCCAGCTTACATGCACATCCATTTACATTCATAAAACCATGATATACATTGTATCATCCATCATAGCATTGCATCCAACTAACTCTTTGCCTTTTTCAGGTAAGATCAGTCGACAGACTAAAATCATTCAATCTCAAGATTTCTGAAAACAGTTCACGGGTTCTCCAAGTAAACGGATGTTAACCTATCACTTGTTCAGATTCTTCTCAAGATTTCTGAAAACAGTTCATGGATTCTTCCCAAGTAACGGATGTTAATCTATCAGCTTGTTCAGATGCACCTTTGAATTCAGAAGCCTCCCAACAACGGATGCTGCTCTATTACTGATTCAACTTCAAGATTTCTGAAAACAGTTCACGGGTTCTCCAAGTAAACGGATGTTAACCTATCACTTGTTCAGATTCTTCTCAAGATTTCTGAAAACAGTTCATGGATTCTTCCCAAGTAACGGATGTTAATCTATCAGCTTGTTCAGATGCACCTTTGAATTCAGAAGCCTCCCAACAACGGATGCTGCTCTATTACTGATTCAACTTCAAGATTTCTGAAAACAGTTCACGGGTTCTCCAAGTAAACGGATGTTAACCTATCACTTGTTCAGATTCTCCCCAAGACTTCTGAAAGCAGTTCATGGATTCTTCCCAAGTAACGGATGTTAATCTATCAGCTTGTTCAGATGCACCTTTGAATACAGAAGCTTCCCAACAACGGATGCTGCTTTATTGCCGATTCAACTTCAAGATTTCTGAAAACAGTTCACGGGTTCTCCAAGTAAATGGATGTTAACCTATCACTTGTTCAGTTTCTTCTTCCAGATTTCTGAAAGCGGTTCGTGGATTCTTCCCAAGTAACGGATGTTAATCTATCAACTTATTTAGATGCGACTTCCTGAAAATGGCCCGCAGGTTCCTCCCAACCACGGATGTCAACCTATTGCCTGTTCAGACCCCCAGTTCAGAAATGGTCCAAAGCTCGGACACTTTCCTAACGTTCCCTTCCAGATGGCATCTTTAAGCCCATCCCCGACAAGTTTCTGTCACTCTCCTAGATGGCATCGTTAAGCCCATCTCCAAATGGCATCTCTAAGCCCATTCCCACATCCAGTGCTTTGGTGAGTGCAAATTTCCGGGCACTCTAGTGTCCAATCTCCTTTTACCTTCAAGTCGCGAAAGGCAAACTTGCCAATCTAACTCTTCAGGTCCAAAAAGATTGAACAGGGGCAACTGTTGTACCCCAAAATTTGCCCTCGCATTTTGCTACAAACAATCTCAGCTTCAGACATTTCCTGACTTTTCAAACTGGCGCAGGAATCGGACAAACGGACTTTTCTTGACAGTCAAGCAAAATTAGGGTTTTTACTGATGTTCAGAGCTCTGATTGGTCTCATGCAGTTGGCTTAGGGTTGGGGTGATTTTTGGTTCAATTTTGATCAGGCGAGCGTTATCTAGCATTTAATCAGAAATTAAGGTTTTATGGGCATATTCTCAGAAGAATTTAAATTCCACCGCACTTTGCAGTTTGTTCCGAGATTCGGGTTAAAATTCGCGTTATCTTGATTTAATCAGTAAATGAGGCAGTTGGTTTGAATTCACCAGTCAAAAGGGATATGTGCAATGTGGAGTTGCAGTGCTTGATAAAAGAATCAGTAAAAAAAAAGGGAGATTGCATCTGATTAAGTTTTTGTGTTCGACTGTGCGTTGCTTTGAATAATGGATACGTCGAATTCATTTATTTTGATCATTGAAGGTTTAGTTGATTATTTATGATTCTAAGAATTAAAATATTTGAAGTTTAAACCTTCATTTTATTTTATTTTAAGGGACTATAAATAACAAATGAACAATTAAAGAAAAGGAATTGAAAGAAAATTAAAAATCAAATGAATTTTTATTTCACATTTAATAATTGTTACAATTGTTATTATTTGGATACTAATATTTATTACAAAGTATTTAAATAATAATAATGTACAAGAATTAAACTGAAAATAGAAATTCTATCCTATTTTCTAAATTCTTCATTCTCCACTTCATGCCGGTGCTCCATTTCTTTATCTGCAAAAAGGAAGAGGAAGTCAGAAGACAGTTAATTAAAGACAGTTAAAATTCGCTCATCATTAGGGGCCACTGACTGGGATCAATTGACCCTCTCTGCAAATCACGGGATTTCTCCCGGTTCACAGAGAGGGAAGATTTTTTGTTCATGAAATGCAAATGTCCAATGCATAATTTCTAAAAATTCAAGCTGCATAGAATCTCAATTTCCAATTCAAACTAAACTGAAAAAATCCAATTCCAACTTTCTATCCAAAGCAAAAAGGGAAGTTGTTGTCAAAATGCCTAAGGATTACCCAAAAGTACACTTGCTGCAAAGTCAAAATGCCAAGATATCAAAGAAATGCAAAAAGTGTAGCAAAGCTGTCAAAAGCAGAATAAGAATGCAGAGAAGTATATGCAAACAAGGTGATCCGTTTCATCATTTCCCAGCATAAGAGGGGGCCCCTTCAGAACCATAGTACAATAAAAATCATATAATAATTCTAAACTGTACTATGAGTGAGAAAAAGAGAGATAAAGAGCATAGGCAAAGTTCAGGTTAGGCATAGGCAGTAGGACAGCAGAAAAGATATACAAAAAAGAAGACACAATTCAGCATTGTTCAAAACTACACAGCATGGACAGTTACTAAAAACGGAAAAGATGCCAAGAAATTTTGTCAAACTACCCAGCAAGCGTGGATCAAAAAGAAAACCAAAGTTTGAAATAAGGTTGGGCGCCAAAGACCAATAGCAAAAGGACGAAATAATACAAGAAAAGAGACTGATTGAGCCAAGCACCAATATCACCCATATAACTCAGAACTGAACCAATAGAGGCCAGAAGCTCATACCTGTCTAAAAAACACAAGTTATCAAAAACACAATCAAACCTCATACCAGTACCATAACCTGAAAACGCAACCTCAAGCTTCAAAAAACCTGATAAGCCAAACATAACACAATGCCTTCACCTGCCTTACCATTAGCCTAACAAACCCACCTCCTGTCAACACATAACCTTAAACTGAATATATCAAACCTGATAAAACCAGAATCACAAAACCACCAATACCCTGTCATAACCAAAAACTATCAAACCTGAACAGCAAACCACATAAACAAAACTGCCTACATCCCACTGCCAACAACAACCTCAAACTTGGCCAAGCCCAACCACATAACACATCTCAAAACCATAATCTGCCTACTATCAAGAAAAGAAACAGAAATTCAAAACCATAAAAGTCCATATACCATTTACCTCCATCAAAAAAGCCTAACTACATCAACTTGTCACAAAGCCAAGCTAACACCATAACCTGCTAATACCACAGTCCTGCCTCAAGCATATCCAAACCAACCTCTCGAGCATATTCAAACTAACCCCTCAAGCATGTCAAAACATTCAAACCAACACTAAGCCTCAGAGTTTTTTTTTTTCTTTCCTCATCATAGGCAAATCATCTCAAAGCAACCATTCAACAAAATTCTGGGCAACGCAAACAAGCATACAGCCTCTCAAGAAGAAGAAGAAAGAAGCAACTCAGGCAACAAATACATAGGCCCTCAGATCTCAGAGATCATCACTGGGCATCTCAGGCAACAATACTCAAGCAAATACTCAGGCAATCAACACATAGTGGAAGAAGAAGATAAAGAAGGGAACATATTAGGGCTTCTCAGTGTACATCATCATCAAAACCTAATATAGCAAAAGAACGAAAATACCAGGAAAGCGTCAAAAACAAAGTAAGTTTCCAGCTTCGTCAGCGAATCGCTGCTCCGGCCTCCTCAACGCCTCCACTCTTCTCTCCTCCATCTCCAAAAAAAATCAGGTAACGAGCCTTCTATCTCTTCCCCTTCACCTCATAAAAAACGAAAAAATAAGAGCTCAGAACAAAACGCGCATATTCAGAAAAGAAGAAAGAAAACGTAACAACTGAAAGCCAACCTTGTTTCAAGAGGATGTGGAGCCCTTGCTTTGGAGGGAAGAGAGTGCGTGAACGACGTTGGTGGCCGGAGTCGAGCTGTTCAGAAAGCTTGAACGGAGAAGACGAACGCGCCGTCGCTGCCTCGCTAACCCTAAAACGTTCGTTACCAAACTGAACATACCAAATGCCTAACCCTAAATTTCATTCAGAGACAAACATGGGCCTGACCCGTTCTTAATTGTTCTAAGCCCAAGTTAACACTTAACCATTTTTTTTAAACACTAACCCTCTTTTTATTTCATAAACAATATTTACCTCTTTTGTTTTTCTTGTGTAAAATACTAACCTTTTTATTTTATTTTATTTTATAAACAAATGTTTACCTTTTTTTATTTATTTCTTATAAAATACTAACTTGAATAAAATACATTTTCATCATATGTTTAAAACATCTTTTTAATTAATACACTTTTGTACCTAAAGATAATAAACTTTTTCATACATAATTAAATTGAAAATACTTTTTTAATTAAAATACATATTTGTACATATTATACATTTTTTTTATACATAATTAAAATTGAAACTCTTTTTTAGTTAACATTCTTTTTCATACATAACAATTCAATACATTTTTCCTCTAATAATTCACAACATTTAATCAAAACACTTTCTTTTTTCTTTTGTACATAATTAAACATACAAAAATCAAAGATTCATTTAAAATACATTTATCTAGGTCAAACCCTAATACGATTCAACTTCACATTATCGCACTTGTACATAATTACACAATTCATATACATATACATCTCACATTTACACTTACACAATATATTGCCCTATACACATTTTATCTTATATTTGTACATTCGATATTTACATTTTGATTGCGACATTCGATTTGGTTGTAACTTGTTGGATACTATAAGTCTCATCCCCTTGTACATTTATACCCCCACTCCCGGACACTATCTTGTAATAGCGTAGGTTTTACATTCCGCAATTTACAGTTTTCAATTATACCATGGTTAGACCTAGGGTTTGTATGTACATAAAATCAAACGCTAGATAACCTAATACAAGGCAAATGCATGTAATCAATACACAATCACACTTGCACCCTCTAGGGTAATCCCACATGTTGCCTTCCAAAATGGGCCATGCTTGCACGTTGAGTATCTTTGGCAAAACAAAAACAAATGGTCATAAGTCCCTCAAAATGTTGCCTAAATGGAATGATCATAGTCCCTTCAAAATAATTGCCAAAGACACTTGGCACCATTGCATTCATGGTCCATGCGATGACCCACGCCCGTCCCGAATAAACTTCCTAAATGCAAGATTGCCTACCAATTTCAATGGTAGAACAAAATTGTCAAAAGGGGTTAAAACACGACAAAAATCTTTGAGAAAGCTTTAGGGTAGATAAACTCTTAAGTACTTGTCAATTTGCAAAGAAAACACTTGCCTAATTTCAAAATACACTTCACAAACACTTTCAAAAATCAAACTTTTCAAACCCTTGAAACATCTTTTTAAAAGATAAAACACCTTTTGTAAAACATTCGAGTAAAGAATTGTTACAAGGTTAGCCTAGCACAAGGCATCTTTTCAAAACATTTTCAAAACAACACACAAAGCACCATTTCATACAATTGAAAACCAAGGCAAGATTGATCTAAGCAAGTACCTAAGAGCCCATGGATAACCATGGATGAAAAGGGTGCTAATACCTTCCCTTTTCATAATCTACCCCCCGAACCCACGAAATATCTCAAAAGGTTTTTGCTGTGCTTTTTTTAACCTTTCCTTTAGGATAAAATAAAAAGTCGGTGGCGACTCTTGCCCAACCGCACAAGTGCGAATACGAATGCAAAACCCTAGTCAGTTCTCCCACCGTATCACACAAGAGTTAGCCATATCACACAATATCAAATTAAGACTATGACAATCACAAGGAGTATAAAAAGCTCTCGGATTTATGTCAAAACGTCTCTTTTGTACACCTTGATGTTTTCCTTTCATATTTGACCCATTATCATAACCTTGCCCTCTCACATCAAATAGGTCGAGACCAAGTTCTTTCAATTCATTTTGTAAAACATCAAAAAAGCCCTAGACCAGTTGTGTCATTCACATTCAAAAATCCTAAAAATGATTCCTCAATTCTAACAGAAGATGAAGAAATATTCACATATCTTATTATCAAGGACATTTTATCTTGGTGACTAACATCAGGAGTACAATCAAGTACAACTGAGAAATATTTTGTTTGTTTGATTTTTCTAATGATTTCAATTTTAATTGCAGAACCAAGCAGTGAAATCAACTCATTTTGTATTTTATGCCCAAGATAATGAAAATGAACTTGTTGAGCTGTAACACGTTGTTGTACCCCAAAATTTTGCATCTCATTTCATCAACATTTCTCATCACAAGACTCTTGGAACACAAGATCAAGCTAGGGTTTGCTCTGCTCAAGACACCTCCTTGCACTGTTGACCTAAATTAGGGTTTGAGTTTGCACAGGGATATTTTGACCTACAATGCCCAAGGTGACTTTCATACTTCATGTTGGACTCATAAGTTTGTCCATATCAAGTTTCAAGCCTTGATTCAAATTTTTGCCCAGTCAATTGTACAGTTGACCTAGAAATCAACTGTATTGGGGAAAAAGTCAACTATGGCCAATTGACAGTCAAACCTCATGAAATTTGACCCACGTCAATATTATGAACTCATATAAACCATTTGATCAAGTTTGGATCACAACTCCACAAGAAATTTGATCAGATCACCAAAAGGGCAAAATGGTCATTTTTAGGGTTTTGACTGCACAAAGGCAATTTTTGACTGTTTGACCTAGCCAATGGCAAATAAAGCTCACACACGGACTCAAGGACTCAATGAAATTGTCTTGACCTATTCAGCAAGTTCAAAAGATCTCAACTGCATAGGATTGACAGATGAATTTTTCAATCAACTGATCAAAATTTGACTGTACACTGAAAAGTCAAACTTTGACTTTTTTGTCAAAATCAAGTGCCAAGAGTTATTTTTCATCAAGACATGTCAAATTATGAAACTTGTTCATCAAGAAACCCAAAAATGCAAATTAGGGTTTAAAATGGAAAATTTTCATAACTTAGAAATTTTCCAAGTTATGAAATTTTCTTTTTTTTTCTTAACTTTGTCCCATTTTTTCACCAAGATGAAAATGGATTCAAACAAAACTTTCAACATTAAAGTTGTAGTACATAACAAAGTCTACAACTTTTATTCACAAAGTTTTCTCAAAAGAGGCTTGTATCTCAAATTATGAGTTTTGGAACAAGGGTACCTAAAACTTTTAACTTAGAGAAATTTTGCCCTAGTTTAGGCAGGATTTTGACCCATCTTCTTGGCCATTTTTCACATAGTTCCACTTGGAGCTTCAAGTTTCATTTCAAAGATGGATTATAGTACATGTTGCAAGCTTTCCAAATTGTCCAAGAACTCCTCAAACACCCTTGTGGTTAGAGAGAATCGAATGCTTGAAGTTGGCAAAAACTCACTTTGATCCATGGCCAATACATGTTCATACAAACTTGCATTTTCAAATCAGCATGTTTGGTACTATCTTGCAGGCCTCAAAACCAGTTTGTACTCCATAATTTAATGCATAACCATTGAGTTAAGGTGTTATCTTGGTCATTTGGACATTGCATACAAGATTAATCCTTATTTGGAAAAAGGTAAAATGCCATTTTTGTAAAGTTGCACTTTATGTCAAACCAAAATCCTTGAGGCATGGGGCCATATCTCTGAAGCAAGATTCAATCTACCAATTCCAAGAACCAAGAGAAAAGTATGCAGCATGATATATGGCTTGTACATGCTTGCATTGAGAAGATACACACTCTTGCTTGAAAAATAAGAAATTTGCAAAATACAAACCATCTCTCACATCTGAAGAAACCAACTTACACAAACAT
The DNA here is from genome assembly GCA_948472305.1 of Vicia faba. Taxonomy (NCBI): domain Eukaryota; kingdom Viridiplantae; phylum Streptophyta; class Magnoliopsida; order Fabales; family Fabaceae; genus Vicia; species Vicia faba. The sequence continues at coordinate 15,357,160 of OX451739.1, read as the reverse complement.
TGTAAGCAAGTTTCATACCTCCCAACAAGCCAGAAACACGACCCTTCTGCCTCCCAAACCCCCTTGTACACAAAATCTCTGTTTTGCTACAAAACAGGGCAAGCTCTGCAAACTTCAAGCCATAACCAAATTCCATCGTGCGTTTTGTCCAAAGATACTTCAAACACCTTATAACCAACATACCTAAGCTATCCAGATCATCCATTGCTAGCTGTAACACCCTTAACACACTTTGCCATTTTTGTTTCAAAGCTTTGCAGGTTGAGTTCTGCAGCACGATTCAGGCTACTTCAAAGCAAACCAAGCATTGGAAAAGCTTCCTTGGACCTCAGGCAAGCTCAAAAGAAGCTCAAGCACCCTTGAAAGTTGCTGCATTGTCCAGCTCGAAGTCAACTGAAACAGGTATTTCATGGACTTCTATCTCTCTATTTAGGAATAGTTAGGCTTAGGTTTGTGAATGAAATATGTTGTACTCATAGCCCTGAAGCCATACTGTTGTACCCCAAAATTTTCCCTCGCATCCTACCACCAGAAATCTCAGCTTCAGGCGTTCCCTGACTTTTCAAACTGGTTCAAGAATCGGATAAACGGACTTTTCTCATCAGTCAAAAAAAAATTAGGGTTTCACTGATTTTTCAAGGCTCTGGATTGTTTCACACACAATTGGCTTAGGGTTGTGGTTGATTCTGGCTCAATTTTGATCAGGCGAATGTTCATTGGCATTTAATCAGGAATTAAGGGTTTTATGGGTGTATTCTCAGAAAGGTTAAAATTCCACAGCACTTTGCAAGTTATTCCAAGATTCGGTTTGAATTCGCATTGTTTTGATTTAATCAGTAAAAGAGGCAATTGGGTTGAATTTATGTTGTTTTGTTCGAGCCAGTCAAAAGAAATATGCAGTTGGGATCTACAGTGCTTGGTAAGAAATCAGGATTGCGTCTGATCAGTTTTTGTGTTCGACTGTGCGTTGCTTTGAATGATGGAGACGTCAAGTTCATTTATTTTGATCGACGAAGAATCAATGTTTAACTGATTATTTATTGTTCTAAGGATTAAATATCTGAAATTTAAACTTTCATTTATTTTAATTTAAGGAACCTTGAATAATAAGTAAATAATTGAAAAGGAATTGAAAAGAATTAAATGAATCAATAAGAATTTTTATTTCATATTCAATATTTGTTACAATTATTATTGGGATACAAGTATTTATTTACGAAGTATTTAAAATAATAATGGTTTACAATAATTAAATTGAAAATAAAAACTATCCTATTTTTTCTAAACATTTTCTAAGTCCCTAATTTCTTCATTCTTCGCTTCGCTCCGGTGTTCCATTTTTCATCTGCAAAAGAAAAAGAGAAAAGTCAAAAAGCAGATAAGTAAATTAAAGAGACAGATAAATTCAGACTCATCATTAAGGGCCACTGACTGGGATCAGTTAACCCTCTCTGCAAATCACGGGATTTCTCCCGGTTCACAAAGAGGGAGGAATTTTATTCATTTAAATCATGAATGCAAAATGTCAAATGCATAAATTCAAAATGTCAAACTGCATAGTTCAAGTTCAACCAAACTAAAAAATCAAAGTACAACTTTCTGTCAAATACCAAAGCTGTCAAGTTACTGCACAAGGATATCAAAGAAGACAAAAAAGTACAAAAGTTGTCAAAGAAGAGATCAAATATGCAGAGGAAAGCATGATATGCAAGCAAACTTTTTTCATCATTTCCCATCAGAATGGCCACTTTCAGAAAAAGTACAGGAAAGAAGCATATTAAAATATCCAACTGTACTAAGAGAGAAGAGAGATAAGAAGCAGGGTTTAGGCTTTAGGCTTAAGCAGGATAGATAGGAAGAAAAATATACAAAAGAACAAACACAGTTCAAGAAAGAAAGAGATACAAAACTGAGATACAAACTGCCTCAGCATCATAACTGTCCAAAACCAACAAAACAAAAGAACCAGAACCTGCATTAGCCAAGCGCTCAAACCTGCTAAGGCCGTCAACAAGAAACACCAAGCCTGTACCTTTAAGCCTTCAAACCTGATAAGCATCAAAACCAGCCTGAAGCAAGAAGCCAATAAGCCAGTTAACCTGCAAATGGCCTGAAAGCCCAAAGCCAGAACTGATACAAAATCCCACAGCATAACCTGCCAAGGTCTCAACATATCAACCTGCTGAGGCAAACCAAAACCAGGCCAAGCTCACCTGCTGAACCACTACAAACACATAAACTGAAGCATAAACGAATCAATGCCAAAACTGAACCAAACACCAAGCTCATAAACCAGCAAAGCCTGTACCTGTCTCAAACAGAAAGCCTCATCAAGGCCAAAAACCAGTACAAACTCCCACAAACATCTTACCTGCTAACACCATCCAAATCAAACTCAAGCCAACCAAAACCATTTCTCGAACCTCAAGCCTAAATACCAAAACCTGGCCAAAACCATCCAATCCAAACATAAACCATACAAGCCCTCAGAATTTCTTCATCATCGGGCTATCAAACACAGCATTCAAGCATTTATCTCAACCATTCATAGGCAACAGGTACAAGCCCTCAGAACTGTAAGTTCATCATTGGGGAACAAGCCACAATCATACAACATTAAGCATGTAAGCAGAGGCAAATTCAGGAACGAAAAGAAGCAATCACATATATCAAGCAAGCAGAGGCAACAAGGAGATAAAGAAGCCTATTAAGCAAAGAGGGACATAAGAAGAAGAGGGGAGAAGGATATAAGAGGCTTTCAGATATATCATCATCATAAAACCTAGCAAAGGAAAATACAAAGGTACCAGGAAGGGCTAGCTGCATCCTCACTGTCTTCCCCGCTCGTCCCAGCCTCCTGAGCGCCACCTACCCTGTCTCTCCTCCTTCTCTAAGATCAGGTAGCAAGCTTTTCTCTCCCTTTCTTTTCCACCACCTCCATAGTAATACAGGTTTAAGGGTCAAGATTCAAATTGAAATAAAGTATGCGATTCGTAAAAAGAACATAAACATTGAAATCAAACCTCGTACCACAAGACCACTGGGCTCATGCCATAGAGGGAAGAGAGATTTGGGGGGAGCGGCGCTGGTGGCTAGACGGAGGAATTGTAACCAGAAGACGAAGATTGAACGAAACCCATGAACGCGCCGCTGTGCAAACCCTAAATCCTTGCCTCCAAATGAAAACATTCAACAACCCTAAAAATGTTCTGAGTTCAACGTGGGCCTTGCCCATTCTGCACGCTCCAAAGCCCATTAAAATGTTTGCTTCTTTAACAAAAACATTTCATTTAACACTAACTTCTTTTTTTTTTATAAAACAATATTTTCTTTTTTCTTTTTATTTATTCTTTACAAAATCACATTAATACTAAAACATATAAAAACACTTTTTATTTAAAATATCTAATTTAAATTATATTTGTACATAAATAATAAAGATACATTTGTACATAATAGATAAACACATTTTTTTTCTAATATTAAACTCTTAAACACTTAATTAAAAACACTTTTTGTACATAATAAATAACAAATACACTTTTTTTACACAATTTAAATTCCTAGCATTTAATGAGGATATTCTTTTGTACATATTAAACACAAACTACAAAAATACATTTTATACCCAATATAGTTAAATTGAGAACATTTTCTTTTCATTAAAACATTCTTTTCATACATATCAAAAATACAAAATTACAAGATCAATAATTAAATAAACGCTTAATTATTCCTTAGGTTAAATAAATACCCTAAGTACACATTAATTCCACCTTGTCGCATTTGTAAATAATCTCATATACTTGTACACTTCCACAATACAAACACACAATATATTGCCCTTATGCACATTTGTTTATCTCATATTTGTATATTCGTCATTTACATTTTGATTGCAAATTCGAGTTGGTTGTAACTTATTGGATACTATAAGTCTCACCCCCATTCATACACATGTACCCCCACTCCCGGATACTATTTTGTAATAGCGTAGATTTTACATTTTCGCAATTTACAGTTTTCCAATTATACCATGGTTAGACCTAGGGTTTGCATGTACATAAAATCAAACGCTAGATAACCTAATACAAGACAAATACATGTAATCAATACACAATCACACTTGCACCCTCTAGGGTAATCCCACATGTTGCCTTCCAAAATGGGCCATGCTTGCACGTCGAGTATCTTTGGCAAAAACAAATCCAAAATGATCATAAGTCCCTCGATGACGCTTTCGAATGTTGCCTAAACGGAATGATCATAGTCCCTTCAAAGCAAATTACCAAAGACACTTGGCACCATTGCATTCATGGTCCATACGACGACCCGCACCCGTCCCGAATAAACTTCCTAAACGCAAGATTGTCCATCAATTTCAATGGTGGAACAAAATTGTTAAAAAGGGGTTAAAACATAACAAAAACCTTTGAGTACAATAGGGTAGATAAAACTCTTAGTTACTTGAGATCAACTTGCAAAAACACTTGCCTTCTTTTCAAAAACCACAATCCACGACACTTTCAAACAAACTCTCAAAACATTTTGAAACATCTTTTCGAAAAGATACACGCCTTTGTAAAATATTCGAGTAAAGAATTGTTACAAGGTTAGCCTAAGACAAGGCATCTTCTTCTAAAACATTTTCAAAAACACTCACACACACACCGTTTTCAAGCAATCAAAAAATCAAGGCAAGTGATCTAAAAAACCAAGTAACTAAGAGCCCATGGATAACCATGGATGAAGAGGGTGCTAATACCTTCCCTTTTCATAATCTACCCCCCGAACCCACGAAATATCTCAAAAGGTTTTTGATGTGCTTTTTTAACCTTTCCTTTAGGATAAAATAAAAAGTCGGTGGCGACTCTTGCTCAACCGCACAAGTGCGAATACGAACGCAAAACACTAGTCAGTTCTCCCACCGTATCACAGAACTGGCGACTCTGCTGGGGAGAATTACTCAAAGTGGGGTTACCTTAGGGTTTAGATCACCTTTACTTTCTTAATTTGATTGACTTGATTTATTTATCTTTTTGGGTCCTTGTTTGGGTTTGTTATAAATCCTCTACCCGGATTTGGGGCACCTTTTTAGGTAAATAGCAAAAAACTGCGAGGGAACTGTGCGGGGTATACCGACATGGTTGAAGCAATAAGCTATGTTAGTGTGACATATTTGTGAGTACCGGTAACCCTTGAGTAGTCAAGGAGAGTACGGGGCCGCTGTGTGATGTCGTGAAGCACTAACGAACTCTTAGAACCTTAATTGACCATCTTAGCCTTTTTAGGGGTAGTGAGATGACCGGCTTTGGTGCAGTCCGAAGTTGGTAGATCCTCGATACTACACTCTTTTGAGGATTGTTTTCTTGGAATATTTTGGTCGCCAGTAAGTGGCTAAACCGAAACAATGAACACAGAATACAATCCAATGATATTGATCTCTTTAGAACCCGGTTTCTATTTTTAGGACAGGATGAGCCAACTAACTTCAAGAGGGTAATACCCAGAACCCATGCAAGCCTAAACCTAAGGACTTGTTTGCTTTGTGTGAATATTGTTTGCCTGTATATACACTCACTTGCTTTTCGCATACATGAGCATAACATCATGACATCATACCATAGCATTTTCAATAACCATTTCAAGGATCTCGAGGGTTCTTTTGATGCAGGGTTATGTTGAACCAGACATCTACCAAGGGGCAAGAGGTTTCCTCCTCTAAACAAAGTTCTCCAGTCAAAGATCAAGTGCAACAACTTGAATCAGTGGCTATGACCCACTCGACATGGTGAGCTTGATTCTCGTGGAAAGACAACCACCGATACAAAGTTCTCCAGTCAAAGATCAAGTACAACAACTGGAATCAGTGGCTATGACCCACTCGACATGGTGAGCTTGATTCTCGTGGAAGGACGTCCACCGGTGCAGAGATCTCCAATCCAAGAGCAGAGTTCAACCTCTAACATTTTCTTGTGTTTACCCCAAGAGATCCTTGAAAGCATGCATCCACATATCATGCATTGCATTTTTGACAGTCTTTCCTTTTTCAGGTTTCCTTACTCTCCTGCTGTTTATTTCAGCAAGAGATGGCTCTAGAAAGGTCTGTCAAAGACATCCAAGACCAGACTGCTCAGCTGCAGGAGATGTTCCTGAACTTGTCTCTGGGGCAAGATGAGATGAAAGCTCTCCTCACCAAGGGCTTGGAAAGTTCCAACAATGCCAGGAGTGATCAGATTGCGGAGCTGCAGTTTGATCTGACAACCTTGAGGACCCAAATGATGGGACAATTGGTGGGCCAGATGGCTCTCATCCAAGACCTATCCCAAAGACAAGAGGAACTCAGAGTTCTTGTCCGCCAACTGCTTCCAAACAACCAACTGGGGCAAACATCTGAGGTTAAAGAGCAAGTCACCGCTCAGCCTCCATCAACTCAAGAAGACAAGGGGAAAGCTCCTTTGCTTGCTTCAGGGTCACAAGCCCATCAACAACCTCGCCAGCGTCAACGGGGTAATTGACGTAAGCAAGAAAAGTCGGGAAGACAGTTCACGGAGACTGAAATACCATCATTCTTTATACTGAAGCGCCTGTTGGAGGTCAATCTGCTTACCGTAAAGGATCCTCCTCAGAAGCCCAATATCTCCTCTCCTCACTATAATCCCGACGCATTTTGTGTTTACCACTCCTACAGCTCGGGACACGACACCAACGACTGTTGGGCCTTGAAAAACAAGATTCAAGATCTGATTGACATTGGGGTGCTGGAATTCATGCCAGACGGCGAGATGAAAATCTTCCGTTAAAGGGTTCTCCGCTTGAAGTGACGAAGCTCAAACTGAAAGACTTTTGCTTCTTTTTGAATTTTCAAAGTTGTAATTTCTTTTGCTGTCAAACAATTATTTTTTGATGTTAAACTCTGTTTTCATTAATGCATTGCATATGTTTGTCTTGAATTCATCCATTCGTTTCACTACTCTTATGCTTTTCTTTATGATATTTGACTCTTGATAAAAAGCTGCAAGCCTTTAGAGGGAGGATGACGAAACAATACCATGATCTTATATAGCATGCTTTTGAACAGACCTTGCTAATGATGTACAGGCATTTCTTTCAATTCCCAAACACTGGAGTTATAAGGAAGTTAATCCCTAGTCAACCCCTTCGAGCCAAAGAAGTAGGAGTTTTCTGTTTTAAAACGATCAAAACCCTTGATATAAACCCGGGGCAGGGTAGTATCTCAGTTAATCCAAAAGAAAATGCGCATTGAAGTCGCAAACTCTCAAGTTCATAATACAATGAACGATGTCAAAAAGAGAAAGCATTCCTTTGGAATCAAAAGACAAGGGTGGTTCCCTATCACATAGACGGTCAATCTCTCAAAAAAGAGAAAAAGCCCGTTAAGCCAAAACCTATAAAGGAGGCTTAAGAAAGCTGGGGCATCCCGCTGACAGTAATCCCGAAAATGGGAACAGTCAGGTAAAAGTTAGGGATAACAAATCAAAATCAAAATAGTGAGGTCATTACAAAATCCTCAACAACATGAAAAAATGTTGAAAAAGAAAAGGAGATGATGACTGTCTCCCCAAATTCAAACCGGTGAACCATCGCCCAAAAGTCGTTCCAAACTCAAAACAGAGTGTGATGCATAATTAACTGAGCTTAGGAATTGGAGAACATCACGAAGAGCGGGTGGGTACAAATATACTTTGAGCCTTTATCCTTTGTTTCTTAAACCGTGAACCAAGCCACGTTATAACCCTTCAAAAGTCCTAATTGAAGCATGGGTTAGTTCGAAAGCATATTGTCACAAAAGGTATCCTGACTCCTGTAGGGCTTTGCTCTAAATCTTGTGTTGATCTGTCTTATAAAAAGTTTTCTGCTAAAAGCGCATTTTTCAAAATTTTGAGACAAACATAAACTTCGCATTATTCGAATATCACTGTCTGCATTTGACCTTTTTGTTTGACAGCGAAGAATTTCATACAGCGAATGTTCGGAGGAACGAAAACTCTCTCAATGAGCAAAATCACTTCAAGAGGATAACACTTTCATCGAATCTCCTATCAGCAAGGGGCATGACATGTCAAAATTTAATTAACCTGGGGCAGTCCAGTCAAGGTCCAACAGATCTTTCAAAGTTCAGTTAACCTGGGGCAGTCCAGTCAAGATTTTAAGAAATCTCTCAATATGCAGAGTAATCTGATTCAAGACTCCTTCTTCACCACTTGGGGCATTCGAATGTCAAAAGTGTTCAACAAATCAACTACAACATTTCCAGATTCGACTCCTGTATCCAGCCAGGGCATATCTGTTGACCACATTTCCAGACTCGATTCCTGTATCTAGCCAGGGCACGTCTGAAGGGTTTGAAGATTCGATTCCTGTATCCAGCCAGGGCATATCCATCAACTATCACCTTTCCAGATTCGATTCATGTATCCAGCCAGGGCATGTCTGAAGAGTTCCAGATCAACACCTGTAACAACCCAGGAAACATCTGTGAACGATCGATCGTAGACCAACACCTGTAATAAGCCAGGAAATTATCTACATCACCACTTGGGGCATTCGAATGTCAAAAGTGTTCAAAAAACCCGATGCAGTTTTACACAAGCTCATCTTCAGGAAGCCCTACACCGGTTCCTCTTCAAGACTTCTGAAAACAGTCTATGGATTCTTCCCAACAACGGATGTTAATCTATCAACTTGTTCAGATGCAACCTTTGAAATTAGTTTACGGACGCTTCCCAATAACGGATGCGGCTCTATTGCTTATTCAATCTCAATATTTCTGAAAACAGTTCACGGGTTCTCCAAGTAATGGATGTTAACCTATCACTTGTTCAGATTCTTCTTCAAGACTTCTGAAAACAGTTTATGGATTCTTCCCAACAACAGATGTTAATCTATCAACTTGTTCAGATGCAACCTTTGAAATTAGTTTACGGACGCTTCCCAACAACGGATGCGGCTCTATTGCTTATTCAATCTCAAGATTTCTGAAAACAGTTCACGGGTTCTCCAAGTAACGGATGTTAACCTATCACTTGTTCAGATTCTTCTTCAAGACTTCTGAAAACAGTTTATGGATTCTTCCCAACAACGGATGTTAATCTATCAACTTGTTCAGATGCAACCTTTGAAATTAGTTTACGGACGCTTCCCAACAACGGATGCGGCTCTATTGCTTATTCAATCTCAAGATTTCTGAAAACAGTTCACAGGTTCTCCAAGCAAATGGATGTTAACCTATCACTTGTTCAGATTCTTCTTCAAGACTTCTGAAAACAGTTTATGGATTCTTCCCAACAACGGATGTTAATCTATCAACTTTTTCAGATGCAACCTTTGAAAACAGTTTACGAACGCTTCCCAACAACGGATGCGGCTCTATTGCTTATTCAATCTCAAGATTTCTGAAAACAGTTCACGGGTTCTCCAAGTAACGGATGTTAACCTATCGCTTGTTCAGATTCTTCTCAAGCTAGCTCCACTCAGAGTCAAGTTTCATTATCCCCAGCAAAGCTAAAACTTCAAGTTATCAATCCCCAGCAGAGCCAGACCATTGAACCTTCTCCCCATAGAGTTTTGGAGAGGGCAAATCTTGAGTTCCCCAGTGAGATCGCCAGAGTTACTTCCCATCAAGCTGAAGATTCTCAGTCTTACCTTCCCAGCATGAGTCTAATAGATTGATACTCCCCAGTAGAGGTCATCAGGAATTCTCTTCCCCAGCAGCAGCCAAGGATTTATTTTCCCCGGCAGCAGTCAAGATGCTTTTATCTTCAGCCACCTCGGATTCATTTATCCTCAGCAAGATAGCTCGTCAGCTTACATGCGCATTCATCACATTCATGTCATAAACATTGATGTCACGTATATTGTATCATGCATCATAACATTGCATACAACTAACCCTTTACCTTTTCAGGTAAGAGCAGTCGACAGACACAGATCATCTTCCGAGATCCATCCAGAAATAGTTCAGATGTGACCCAGACACGGCAATATTTTGATACTTATTCCAGATCCATTCAGACGCCTCATCAGGAAACCCTACACCGTTTCCTCTTCAACTTCAAGACTTCTGAAAACAGTTTACAGATTCTTCCCTACAACGGATGTTGTTGTACCCCAAAATTTGCCCTCGCATTTTTCCACAAGCAATCTCAGCTTCAGGCCTTCCCTGATTTTTCAAACTGGCTCAAGAATCGGACGAACAGACTTTTCTTGTCAGTCAAGTGAAATTAGGGTTTTTACTGATTTTCATGGCTCTAGAACAGGTTGCACAGTTGGCTTAGGGTTTTGGTTGATTCTGGCGCATTTTTTATCAGGCGAATGTTATTTGGCATTTAATCAGGAATTAAGGTTTCATGGGCATATTCTCAGCAAAATTAAAATTCCACAGCGCTTTGCAAGTTATTCCGAGATTCGGATTGAATTAGCGTTGTTTTGATTTAATCAGTAAAAGAGACAGTGGTTTGAATTCAGGTTGTTTTGTTTGGGCCAGTCAAAAGAAATATGCAGTATTGGATTCACAGTGTTTATGGAAAATCAGTGAAGAGGGAATGCGCTTGATCAGTTTATTTTGGTTGACTGCTGCTTTGCTTTGGATATTGGAAGAGACAAGTTTAATTGATCAATATTGTTTTATTTAAGTTATTTATTATTCTAAATTGAATGATTGAAATTTATTTTTCAATTGTTTTAATTCAAAGAGTTTTAAATAAATAAATAAACAATAAAGAAAGAAAATTAGAATTAATTTGGTAATAAAGATTTTATTGATATTTGAATTATTTGTACAAATGTTGTTTATAATTTAAATTACAAACAATAGTTTACATTAATTTAAATATTAAATAAAATAAAAATTATCCTATTTATTTCTAATTCTTCATTCTTCACTCCGTTCCGGTGCTCCATTATTCATCTGCAAAAAGAAAAAAGAAAAGTCAAAAGCGGTTGAATTAATTAAAAGCAGATAAAATTTGCAATCATCATTAAGGGCCACTGACTGGGATCAGTTGACCCTCTCTGCAAATCACGGGATTTCTCCCGGTTCACAAAGAGGGAAGAATTTTATTCATGAATGCAAAAAATGTCAAAATGCATAAAGTGCCTAACTGCACAAACTCAATCTCAAACTTCAAATTCAAACCAAACTGAAAAATCCAAGTTACCACTTTCCATCAAAAGCCAAAGGTACAAACTTACTGTCAAGAATACAAAGCTACCAAAGCTATCAATAAAGAAGTTTTGAAAAGATGTCAAAAGTACCAAAGCTGTCAAAAAGAGATAAAGATGCAGAGAAATTGTATGCAAGCAAGCTAACTCAAATCATCATTTCCCACCAATAGCCCTTTCAGAAAAGATAGTACAAGAAAGAATCATATAATAATATCCAATTGTACTACAGAGAGAGAAAAAAAGAGAGATAGAAGCAGGTTTTTCAGGCTTAGACAGTAAGGCAAAAGCTAAAAGAAGCATTAAGTCAGCATTACTCAAAATTGGGCAGAAGTACACAGCAGAGTCAATTACCAAAACAGAAAAGTGCCAAAAAAACTTTGTAAAACTACCCAGCAACTTGGATCAAGAAAAATACCAAGGTTTGAACAAGTATTAGGCGCCAAAGACCAAGAGAAGAAACGACAAAAAACAAAAGAAATATACTAAGCTTAAAAGAAAACCAGCATACTGGCCTGAGGGGAGAAGAAACAAAAACCTGTGAAACCTCCAAACCCACCATACTGTCAAACATAAACCAGCATAGGCCAAACAGAACCAACTAAAAAACCTGATAAACCAGATCCTGGCCTGAAGCACAACAATATCAACAATTAACCAAAGCTAGCATCAACCTGCATTTTTTCTAAAACCAATCCAGAAACCTCCTAAAACCATCACAACCAAACCTGCATTATCACAAATCATCATAAACCATAAACACCTAAAGCCAGCATATGCCAAACCTGCATCAAATCCCTGTCAAACAATAAGCAAACCGGCAATAACCTAAAAAACTCCAACCACCATAAAAAGACCCTGCTGAAGCCAAAGCTGCCTAGACCCATAACCTGTCTAAAAGCTCATGACCTGCATCAGTAAACACCAGCACAAAACCATTCCAACCAGCTTATACCAACATACCACATACTAAAGCCAGTTTTGTGAAGCTCATAAACCAGAAAAAGTCCTAAACACCACCTACTGTCAAAACCTCATAGCCTGTACAAAAACCATAACCAACATAACCCCTCAAGTATATCCAAACATAACCCCTCAAGCATATCCAAGCATTGAAACCAACTCCTAGGCCTCAGATATGATCATCACTGGCCATTAACAAGCAGACAGAAACATCAAAGAAGATACATAGGCAACAATCCAAGGCAACAAATCAAGAGGCAACAGGTACAACCCCTCAGAATTTTGAATTCATCATTGGGAGGAAAATAGGCAGCAAAACCTAAAGCAAGCATCATATTCCAATCAACACAAAGGGACAGAAGTAGAAGAGGTAAAGAAGCGAATCATTTCAAGAGGGTTTTTCAGTGCAACTCATCATTAAAACCAATAAACAAAGAAATATACAAAGATACCAGGATCTCAAAGCCAGCTAGCGCGAACATCAGCGCCCTCCGCTCGTCAAGCCTCCTGAGCACTTCCATATTCCTTCTCCCCTCCGTCAAGGTAGTTTTTGTTCTCTCTTTTCCTTTCGTACTTCACGTAAGACAAACCGAATGCATTAGTCAATAGAATACAGAATCAGATTCAATAAATCAAAGGATGATAACATGCAAAACAAAAATCTAAAATGTGTAATAAGTTCAAAGCATGCTGTTACCTTGCTTCACCGCTGCCTGAGTTAACGTGGGGGGAGAAGGAGGTAGTGCTGATGGCTGAGGCAGAGAGGATCAGAAACGATGAGGACGAACGGAGGCGATGAACGGAACCCTACGAACGGCGTCGTCCCAAACCCTAACGCGTTATCAAATGAACGATAATCCTCTCAACCCTAAAGAAAATCGTTTCAAGCAATGGGCCTGACCCGTTTCAAAGTTCTCTGAAGCCCATTAAATTGCTTTTGTTTTTTACAATAAACATTAACATTAATTTCTTGTTATACAAACAACATACTTTTCTTTTGTTACAAAATCATATTAATACTAAAACTTATTAAAATACTTTTTATCTAAAATATCTAATTTAATTTTATTTGTATAAATACATTTCTTTATAATATTAAAACTGAAAATACCTTTTTATTCTTTCAATTAAAATATATTTTGTATATAACAATTAAAATATACTTTGTACATAATTTTTTTTAATTTAAATATAATTGGTACATATCATACATTTTTATCATATAGTTAAAATCGAAAATATCACTTTTCCTTTTAAGTATATATTTGTATATAGAATAATAAAATACTTTTTCTTTTATCATATAATTAAAATTGAAAACATTTTTAATTAAAATATATACTTTGTACATAATAGATAAATACCTTTTATTAAACTCTTAAACACTTAACTAAAACATTTTCATATATAAATAAATGAAAATACATTTCTTAATTAAAACCTAAGCATTTTCTTTTGTATATATTAAAAGAAATATAAGATCGTTAAAAGGACGCTGAGTTATTATTTAGGTCAAATACCTAATACACATTTAAATTCACATCTCAAAACCTGTAAATAATTACACACAATACATATACACCTACACAATATGCTGGCATTTTGATACATTATACGTTTGCTTATATTGACATTCGTTACACTTACACTTGATTGGTTCGATTCGGTTAATCTATCGGACCCTACGATCCTAAGTCTCATCCCCATTTGTACATTTATACCCCCATTCCCAGACACTATTTGTAATAGCGTAGATTTTATATTTCCGCAATTTACCGCTTTCAATTATACCATGGTTAGACCTAGGGTTTGTATGTACATAAAATCAAACGCTAGATAACCTAATACAAGACAAATACATGTAATCAATACACAATCACACTTGCACCCTCTAGGGTAATCCCACATGTTGCCTTCCAAAATGGGCCATGCTTGCACGTCGAGTATCTTTGGCAAAATAAAATCAAAATGATCATAAGTCCCTCAAAGTGTTGCCTAAACGGAATGATCATAGTCCCTTCAAAGCAAATTGCCAAAGACGCTTGGCACCATTGCATTCATGGTCCATACGATGACCCGCGCCCGTCCCGGATAAACTTCCTAAACGCAAAATTGTCCACCAAATTCAATGGTGGAACAAAATTGTTAAAAGGGGTTAAAACATAACAAAAAACTTTGAGTGCAATAGGGTAGACAAAACTCTTAGTTACTTGAGATCAATTTGCAAAAACACTTGCCTTCTTTTCAAAAACCACAATCCACAACACTATCAAAACAAATTCTCAAAACATTTTGAAACATCTTTTCGAAAAGATACACGCCTTTGTAAAACATTCGAGTAAAGAATTGTTACAAGGTTAGCCTAAGACAAGGCATCTTCTTCCAAGACATTTTCAAAAGCACTCACACACACACACCATTTTTCAAGCAATCAAAAATCAAGGCAAGTGATCTAAAAAACCAAGTAACTAAGAGCCCATGGATAACCATGGATGAAAAGGGTGCTAATACCTTCCCTTTTCATAATCTACCCCCCGAACCCACGAAATATCTCAAAAGGTTTTTGCTGTGCTTTTTTAACCTTTCCTTTAGGATAAAATAAAAAGTCGGTGGCGACTCTTGCTCAACCGCACAAGTGCGAATACGAACGCAAAACACTAGTCAGTTCTCCAACCGTATCACAGAACTGGCGACTCTGCTGGGGAATTTTGAAAAGTGGGGTTACCTTAGGGTTTTTTAGATCACTTTCTTGCATGATTATTTTGTTTGCTTTGCTTGCTTTATACTTGGGCTCTATTGTTTGGGTTTACGATCCTCCACCCGGATTTTTGGGAAACATTCATAGATAGCAATACGTTGTGGAAACTGTGCGGGGTATACCGACACGGTCTAAGCAATAGCTATGTTAGTGCGACATATTTGTGAGTACCGGTAACCCTTGAGTTCAATCAAGGAGAGTACGGGGCCGCTGAGTGATGTCACTAAGCACTAATGACCTAGAACCTTACTTGACTATCTTGGCCTTTTATTAGGGGTAGTGAGATGACCGGCTTTGGTGCAGTCCGAAGTTGGTAGATACTCGATACTACACTCATTGAGGGTTGTTTTCTTGGAATATTTTGGTCGCTAGTTAAGTGGCTAAACCAAAACAATGAACAATGAAAACTATCCAGTGATATTGAGCTCCTTAGAACCCGGTTACTATTTATAGGACAGGTTTTTTAAGCCAACTACACTCAAGAGGGTACTTACCTATGAAACCCCATGCAAGCCTGAAACTAGGGTTTGGTGTGATTTGCTTGTACATATGTCTTGTGCATACATCATGAACATCATAAAGCATCATATGCATTCACTAACCATTTCAAGGGTTTGGATCTTCATCTTTGTTCCTGTTTTGTAGATCATGGAAATTCCTCGAAGAAATACCATCCAAGTCAACCTTGTGAGGATCTCTCCTCAACTCAAGGAGATCACTTCAAGAATTCCGGAAAATTCATCCTTCAGTGAAAGACATGGAAGACTGCTCAGCCTAGTCAACACCAACATTGAAGAAGACATGATGAAAGTGCTATTCCAGTTCTTTGACCCTCTTCACCACTGCTTCACTTTCCCTGATTATCAATTGGTGCCCACTTTGGAGGAGTTTTCTCAACTCCTGAGAATTCCTATCCTTAATCAACTACCCTTCAACGGTACGGAGAAGGAACCAAAGCCTGAAGATGTTGCTCGAGCACTACATCTACAACCATCTGAAATCAAGGGGCATTGGGAAACCAGAAGCGGCGTCAAAGGATTCTTAGCAAAATTCTTGTTTGAGAAGGCACAAGAATGTTGGAACTCATTGGACCTACAAGCCTTTGAAGAGATTGTAGCACTCCTTATCTATGGGTTGGTCTTGTTCCCAAATCCTGACCAATTGGTAGATGTCAATGCTGTCAAAATCTTCTTGTCCAGAAATCCAATACCGACATTGCTTGGGGACATTCTTCACTCATTTTACACACGAACAATGAGAAAGAGGGGTGTTCTCATGTGTTGTACTCCTATCCTCGCAAGGTGGTTTATTTCGCACCTTCCACAATCTGTCTTGAAAAATGACCAAGGATCAAGGTGGTCCCAACGATTGATGACTCTTACTCACTCTGATGTACATTGGTGTTCTCGGTCCAGAGAAAATGTCATCATCGTTGATCGTTGCGGAGAATTTCCTAATGTTCCTTTACTTGGAATTAGGGGAGGTATCACCTACAACCCTTGCCTAGCTTTGAGGCAATTTGGATATGCCCGGAGGGATGACCCTCATGACATGTTGATTCCTAGCCTAGTTTTTGACTTCGACAACGACGCGCAAGGACTTCGCCAAAGATTCATCAGAGCTTGGGGAAAACTCAACAAGGTTGATAGCAAGACTCTGGGACACAAGAACTCCATCCCTCTTGAGCCCTATCTCAAGTGGGTACGAGCCCGAGCCCAAAGTCTAATGATGCCTTATCCTCATGTACTCCCAGTGATTAAAGAGCCCGTCAATGAAGGAGAGGTCCCCTACACCATCCTGCATCCAGATATGCCTACATCGTGGGAGGAAATGCAGAAAAGTTGGATTCAGCTCAAGGAGGAACGGAACACTTTTGAAGCTAGCTACTACGCCAGCGAAAAGAAGGTTCTAGAGCTTACCCGCCGACTCCACGAGCAAGAGGCCCTCAATACCTACATCGCACCAAAGAGGATGCGCAATGTCTTTCTGCCTTAAGAAGTTTATTTTGTAATATTTGGCCCATGGGGCATTTATGTACTAACAAATTTCTTCTTATTAATATGACGTGCGTTCTTCTTTGTCTGAAACAATTTTGAATGTTCTAAATCCTTGAATGCATTGCATACATAAACATACCATTCATCATGTGCATAAGCAGGTCTCACTCCAGGTTTCCTTATCTATCTGCTGTTTATTTCAGTAGGATGGATCTCGAGCAAACAGTCAAAGACCTACAGGCTCAGAATGCACAGTTCCAGCAACTCTTGATGACTTTGGTTAAGAGTCAAGAGGACATCAAGGCTCATTTGGAGAATGAGGACCCAGTGAAGAAGAAAAAGAGGGTCGGAGTGGCTACTTTGGGCAGAAGATTTGACAGAGAAGCTCGGAGAGTGCTTGAATTTCCTCCTACTTCTGTTGAAGGGACTAGTAAAAGAGATCGGGTTGCGGTGCCTTCCGAGTCTGATGCGGAAGAGGAAGAAGTTGAAGAGGATGAAGATTATTCTGACCAACAATTCCCTCCAGCTGATGATAAGTACAAGGGTTTAGAAGACAGGTTGGCTGCCATGGAATTGCAAAGGGTACCAGGTTTGGATTTTGAAGACATGGGCTTGGTTGCCGGAATTGTGATTCCTCCAAAATTCAAAGTGCCAGTGTTTGTAAGGTATGATGGGCTGTCCTGTCCCAAAATGCACCTCAGGTCCTACGTGAGAAAGATTCAACCCTATACGGCAGATAAAAACCTCTGGATTCATTTCTTTCAAGACAGCCTATCGGGAGCTCAGTTGGAGTGGTTTTATCAGCTAGAAGGAACCAGTGTCAGAAATTGGGAAGATTTGGCCACCGCTTTCTACAAACAATACCAGTATAATTCTGATCTTGCTCCTACTCGTACCCAACTTCAGGGTATGTCACTAGGAACAAGCGAGGGATTTAAAGAATATGCACAAAAATGGAGGGATTTGGCTGGAAGGGTGCAGCCCCCTTTAACCGATCGTGAGCTCGTTGATATGTTTCTTGGGACCCTATCTGGGCCATTTTTCAATCATCTGATTGGCAACTCTTCCGCGGGGTTTACCGATTTGATCTTAACGGGCGAAAGAATTGAAGCTGGCATCAAGTCAGGAAAGATTCAGAAGAGTGTTGCTGCAAGTGTTGAGAAGAAACCTTTTAAGAAGGAAACAGCTGTGGTCTATTCTCAGAGAAGAGCAGGGAAGGTGGAGCGTCGGCCAACTGTGGGGGCCGTAATGATTCAAAACACTACGAATGAGCAGCCTCGTTATAACCAATCCAGACCAAATCAGCAACGGGTGGAAAGGCCACAACGGCAGTTCACCCGTATTAATATGACTCCAGCGCAGGTGCTTCCCCATCTGTTGAAATTGAATCTTGCCACTATTAAGGAGGCGCCAAAGAATGTAAATACATCCTCTCCGCATTATCATGCCAAATCTAAGTGTGCCTATCATTCAGACAGTGTTGGACACGACACCAATGATTGTTGGGCACTCAAGCATAAGATCCAGGACCTGATAGAGGCTAAGGAGGTAGAGTTTGACGCTCCAGAAAAACCCAATGTGATATCTGCACCTATGCCGAAGCACGGTCAGAATGTCAATGCCATTGAAGAGGATCTATATGTTGCTGACGTTAGTGATCTGACTACTCCACTGCTAACCATTAAGTTGAATTTGTTAAGGGTCGGGATCTTCCCGGGATGTAAAGAAGACTGCTACTGTTGCCGCTCTCTACCGTTTGATTGTCCGCTATTAAAGAAAGGCATCCAAGGCCTCATGGATAACCGACAAATTTTGTTCGAAAAAGTTCCTGCTGTCCCAGTTCATGTTGAAAATATCTCAATCAAAACCATTCACGCCAATCTTTCCAAGGCCGTCAAAAAGCCTGTTAAGATTACACCAGCTGCAAAGTCTATACCTTTGAAGATAACAATGCCAGGGCCTATTCCCTTTGTTTCTGAGAAGTCGATACCTTGGAACTATGGTGGTGACATCTATTACCATGGTATCAAGCAAGTTGAAATAATTGAAGAAAACTCAGATGATGAAGAAGCCAGCATTAGTAACATTGCGGGCACCAGCAAAATCACCAGGAGCGGGAGAATATTTTCTCCAGAGATTACCCCTCCAAGAGCAGTCTTTGGACCCTCATCAGCTAAAGAAGTCATCCCTGCACCAGTAAAACTCTCCGCTAGAACTCCTTTGATTGAGGAAATCGTCGTTCCTAGTGCTGCCTCTCCTACCATTGCTGATAAAGGAAAGGGAATACAAGATGAACCCGTCAGGACGAGGGTTCAGCCCTTGGTGATCCCGGAAACCTCCAAGAAAGAAATGGACGAGATTTTAAGGATAATCAAGAGAAGTGATTACGATGTGGTGGAACAGTTGGGGCAAACCCCCTCCAAGATCTCCATGCTGGCACTGTTGCTTTGCTCAGAAGCGCACGCTCAAGCTTTGATTAAGTTTCTGAAGGCAGCTCATGTGCCCCAAGAGACCTCTGCAGATCAATTTCAACATTGCGTGGCTAGCCTGACTGCAGACAATGGATTAGGTTTTTCCGATGCCGACCTGACCCCTAAGGGCCGAAATCACAATGATGCTTTACATATTTCAATCGAATGCCACGGAACCACCCTTGCACATGTTTTGGTTGATATCGGGTCGTCGCTAAATGTTTTGCCTAAAAAGGCCTTGGACCGGCTAGATTGCAAAGGGTTGGAATTGAAGCCGAGTGATATTGTCGTTAGAGCTTTCGATGGATCAAAGAGAATGGTCCATGGAGAAGTTGAAATTCCTGTCAAGATAGGTACTGAGGTGTTTAAATCCACTTTCTATGTAATGGACATCCGTCCATCATATTCCTGCCTGCTGGGTAGACCTTGGATACACCATGCTGGAGCAGTCACCTCCTCCTTGCATCAGATGCTGAAGTATCCTGTAAAGGGAAAGATCATTACTGTCCACGGCGAAGAAGAGTACATGATTAGCCATTTAAATTCTTTCCGATATGTGGAGGTTGAAGGAGAGTTCATTGAGACACCGTTTCAACATTTCGAAGAAGTGCTTCCTGAGGTAGCAGTGGCAAAATTGGCAGCTGAGGCACCCAGACAGATGGCCAGGATGGCATCTCTGGAGGATGCAAGGGCTGCAATTAAAGAAGGAAAGAATTCAGCGTGGGGGCAGTTACCCGATTTTCCGCATAAAACTGATAAGTTTGGATTAGGTTTCACCGCCGCTGGCCAGAAGGCCATGCGCCGGTCAAAGATTGAAAGAGCGCCGATCAAAATTTCTCCTTACCGAATCAACGCCCTGGAAGATGAAGACAAGGAAAGCAACTTTGAAGAATGGGTTCATCCAACGGTCAAAGGAGGATTGAGCAATTGGGAGGCTAAAGACTTTGTCCCCATCACTTTTATTCATCAGTAATTTATCTATTAAACATTTCCTATTTGGTCTGTAATATTTTACTTTCAAAAAATCCGTACACTATCTTCTCACCTCCTGCCTTACCCGGGGCATGTAGGTCCACTTGTAAGGGTTTTGACTATCTTTCATATTCATATGCCATGTTTAATGATTCATTGGACGTTTTTCATTTGATAAACTGCTTATGTCCATTTTCTTTCTTTTTGCATTTTTGTTTAAGGATGGCTATCCCTTACACACACCCACACTCACCAATGCAGGTACCCATCCACTCCGGATTCCATGGGCGACTATTCTGCTGTATCTTTCAATAACTCTGAAGATCTGGTCAATCTAGCCGAGTATGAGGATGACGAAGGTTGTGAAGTACCCAGGGAACTAGCCAGACTCCTGCAACAAGAGGAAAGGGCCATCTTACCGCATGAAGAGCCATTGGAAGTTGTTAACTTGGGAACCGAGGAGGATCGGAAGGAGGTACAAGTGGGTGCCAATCTGGAACCAAAAGTCAAGGAGCGCTTGGTACAGTTGTTGAATGAGTATGTTGAAATCTTCGCTTGGTCCTATGAAGACATGCCGGGTCTAGACACAGACATCGTGGTTCACCGTCTCCCCACAAGAGAGGATTGCCCACCAATCAAGCAAAAAGTTCGCCGAATGAGGCCTGACATGTCCGAAAAGATCAAGGCAGAAGTAATGAAACAATTCGATGCTGGCTTTCTTGCTGTTACGTCCTATCCTCAATGGGTCACTAACATTGTGCCAGTACCGAAGAAAGATGGCAAAGTCAGAATGTGTGTGGACTACCGGGATCTGAATAGGGCCAGCCCTAAGGATGATTTCCCTCTACCTCATATTGACATCTTGATCGACAATACACCTCAGCACAAAGTGTTTTCCTTCATGGATGGATTCTCGGGCTATAATCAAATCAAGATGGCCCCCGAAGATATGGAGAAAACAACTTTTGTCACACAGTGGGGCACTTTCTGTTACAAGGTGATGCCGTTCGGGCTGAAGAACGCAGGGGCAACTTATCAATGCGCCATGGTGGCTTTATTTCATGATATGATACATCATGAGATTGAAGTTTACGTAGACGATATGATAGCTCGGTCACAAATAGAGGAAGAGCATCTTGAACATCTGGAAAAGCTGTTTGCCAGATTGAAAGAATACAAGCTCAGGCTGAATCCAAGTAAATGCACTTTTGGGGTTAGGTCTGGTAAACTCTTGGGATTCATTGTAAGCAATAAAGGCATCAAAGTCGATCCAGCAAAAGTAAAAGCAATACAAGAGATGCCCGCTCCCCGTACTGAAAAGGAAGTTAGAGGATTCTTGGGGCGCATAAACTATATTGCCAGATTCATCTCACACCTGACCTCTACCTGTGAGCCAATCTTCAAACTCTTGAAGAAAGATCAGGTAGTGGAATGGAACGACGATTGTCAAGCTGCTTTTGATAGAATCAAGGAATATTTGCTAGAACCTCCTATTCTGATGCCACCCGTCGAAGGAAGACCATTGATCATGTATTTGACCGTCTTGGATAATTCAATGGGGTGTGTTTTGGGCCAGCATGACGAGTCTGGTCGAAAAGAGCATGCTATTTATTACCTTAGCAAAAAGTTTACCGACTGTAAGACTCGCTACTCACTGCTCGAGAAAACTTGCTGCGCTTTGGTATGGGCTGCTCGCCGACTAAGGCAGTATATGCTGACTCATACTACCTTGTTGATTTCCAAAATGGATCCTATCAAGTATATCTTCGAGAAGCCCGCTTTATCTGGAAGGATAGCTAGATGGCAAATGATCTTAACTGAATTTGACATCCAGTACACCACCCAAAAAGCTATAAAAGGGAGTGTACTAGCTGACCACCTGGCTCATCAGGCTATCGAAGACTATCAACCCATGAGATTTGACTTCCCAGACGAGGACATCATGAATTTGGACAACATTAAAAATAACGAACCGTATGACGGACCCGAAAAGGGATCCCGATGGACCCTGTACTTTGATGGTGCTTCAAATGCGCTTGGAAACGGTATTGGCGCAGTACTCATTTCTCCGGAAGGTTGTCACACACCTTTCACGGCCCGACTTTGCTTCAGCTGCACAAACAACATGGCTGAGTATGAAGCTTGCATCTTTGGTCTCAAGGCTGCTATAGACTTGGGGATCAAATCTTTGATCGTATTTGGGGACTCGGCTTTGGTTATCAGTCAAATCAAAGGAGAGTGGGATACCAAGCATCCTAATCTTATCCCATACAAAGAACATGTCCTGACATTGTTGCCTCACTTCGAGCAAATTACCTTCGAGCATTTCCCGCGAGAAGAGAATCAGCTAGCAGATGCTCTAGCCACAATGTCCTCCATGTTTAAACTCAACTGGGATAACGAGGCTCCCCAAATCACCATCAAGCGAATGGATGAACCAGCACATTGCCACGAGATTAATACCGAAGAAGTAGTGGAACAACCTTGGTTTCATGAAATCAAAAGGTATCTCGAGACTAGAGATTATCCTGAAGGAGCTTCAGTGAATGACAAGAAGTTCTTAAGGAAATTTGCTGCTAAGTTCTTCCTGAGCAACGACATCCTTTACAAACGAAGCCATGATTGTGTATTACTCCGATGTGTGGATAAAGTTGAAGCAGAGTTGATCATGACTGATATACACAGCGGCACATTTGGCACTCACTTAAGCGGGCACACAATGGCTAAGAAGATCCTGAGGGCAGGCTATTACTGGTCTACCATGGAA
Source organism: Vicia faba (assembly GCA_948472305.1). Lineage (NCBI taxonomy): Eukaryota > Viridiplantae > Streptophyta > Magnoliopsida > Fabales > Fabaceae > Vicia > Vicia faba. The sequence continues at coordinate 15,334,048 of OX451739.1, read as the reverse complement.
GCTGATTGCCATCAACATTCCCGTACTTGCCACAAGTGTCAAGTCTACGCTGACAAAGTGCATATTCCTCCGGTTCCCCTCAACGTCCTGACTGCTCCGTGGCCCTTTGCAATGTGGGGCATTGATATGATCGGAGAGATCAAGCCCACGGCTTCCAACGGACATCGCTTCATCCTGGTTGCCATTGACTACTTCACTAAATGGGTTGAAGCAGCTTCCTTCGCCTCTGTTACCAAAAATGTGGTTGCCCGCTTTATCAAGCAAAATCTCATATGTCGGTATGGTGTTCCAGACAGGATCATCACAGACAATGGCACAAATCTGAATAACACAATGATCACTGCATTGTGCGAGCAGTTCAAGATTTATCATCACAATTCATCTCCTTATCGGCCGAAGATGAACGGTGCTGTTGAAGCTACGAACAAAAACATTAAGAAGATCATTCAGAAAATGACAGTCACTTACAAAGACTGGCATGAGATGTTACCATTTGCTCTGCATGGATACTGTACGACGATACGTACTTCAACTGGGGCAACCCCATTTTCTTTGGTTTATGGCATGGAAGCTGTCTTGCCTATGGAGGTCCAGATCCCTTCTCTAAGGATTATGAAGGATGCAGGTTTGAATGAAGATGATTGGATGCAAACCCGGCTTGATCAACTCAATTTGATCGACGAAAAGCGACTTGCTGCTATATGCCATGGTCAGACGTATCAAAAACGGATGATCAAGGCCTTCAATAAGAAAGTCAGACGTCAAGTGTATCGAGTCGGGGATCTCGTAATCAAGCGGATCATCTTGCCGCAAAGTGATCCCAGGGGCAAATGGACTCCTACATATGAAGGACCATTTGTGATCAAGAGCATATTTTCTGGTGGTGCCATGATTCTGACCACCATGGACGGCGACGATTTGCCGCATCCTGCGAACGCAGACATAGTTAAAAGATACTACGCATAAAATAACCCGACAAGTCGAAAACCCGAAAGGGCGGCTTGGGCAAAAATGGGCATCCCGGTGAACCGAAAACCCGAAAGGGCGGTTCAGGCAAAAATTAGGGATAAAAGCGAAAAAATCTGTACACCCGGCAAGTCGAAAACCCGAAAGGGCGGCTTGGGCAAAAAGGGGTTTCCCGGTGAATCGAAAACCCGAAAGGGCGATTCAGGCAAAAGTTAGGGAATTAAAGCGTATGACTATGTCTCATCGGATCACTTCAAAGACAATCCCTTCATCAATCGGTTCCAGGTTTCTGACCAACCCAGCCATCGTCAAACGAAGCATTGTATGAACAGATATTCAGAGTTGTGAAAGCTATAGCGGAATAGAATCCCATGGAATTATTTCACATAGCCATCCTTTATTTTGTCTAAATCTTTCAATATTTACGACAGAATCCTCTTACTAGGATGATTGTCTCCTTTGTATAAATATACTCAAAGAAAATCAATACAAATACTCTTCCCAAAAATTTGTGTCATTTCCCTTTTCTTTTTCTCTTACACTACTTGTTTTATTTTGAGAAACGTCCAATGTTTTGTTGAATAGGCATATGCATTTGAAACATAATCACTTCCTAAATAAACCTAAGAAAAAAATTACTGATAGGATGAAGGTACATATGGATATCTTGACACCCTTTCGAAGGAAACCCCCGAGAGATTTGGAATCCATATCCCTAGCAAACCCTGAGGTTTATCTCCAGCAGGTCCTCGAAGCTTATCCCCAGTAAGATTCTGAAGGATGTTTCCCCGTAGAGTATGGACGTCCTTCCCAAGTTTTATCCAAAGATATTCTTCACAAAGGATTATAACTGGGTTATCCTCAGCTAACAATCACGGAAGATCGCGTTCGCCAAAGTTCTTCCTGTCCCCAGCGGAGTTCATCAAGTCTCCCAGCACAACTTATCAACACAATCCCCAGAGGAGTTTATCTTTGTTAACCCCAGCCGAAGAATCCTCCAGAACTCATTCCCCCTCAGAGTTTAAAGCTTCAAACTTATCCCCAGCAGAGCCAGACTATTGAGCCTTCTCCCCACAGAGTTTTAGGAAGAAAAATCTTGAGTTCCCCAGTGAAATCTCCAAAGATACTTCCCTCCAAGCTGAAAACTCTCAGTCTTACCTCCCCAGCATTAAGTCTACTAGATTGGTACTCCCCAGTAGAAGACTTCAGGAATTCTCCAGAAGATAGGTATACAACCCAACCTCCTTGTTCCCCAACAGCAGCCAGGATACTTCTATCTCCCGCTATCCCGGATTCATCTATCATTTGCAAGACAGCTCTCCAGCTTACATGCGCATCCATTTATATGCATAGTACATAACATACATTGTATCATGCACCATAACATTGCATACAACTAATTCTTTGCCTTTTCAGGTAAGAACAGTCGACATACTAAAACCATTATCCTCCAAGGCTTCTGAAAACAGTTCATGGATTCTTCCCAAGTAACGGATGTTAATCTCTCAGCTTGTTCAGATGCAACCTCTGAAATTAGTTTACGAACGCTTCCCAACAACGGATGCTGCTCCATTGCTGATTCAATCTCAAGATTTCTGAAAATAGTTTACAGGTTCTCCAAGTAAACGAATGTTAACCTATCACTTGTTCAGATTCTTCTTCCAGACTTCTGAAAACAGTTCATGGATTCTTCCCAAGTAACGGATGTTAATCTATCAGCTTGTTCAGATGCAACCTCTGAAATTAGTTTACGGACGCTTCCCAACAACAGATGCTGCTCCATTGCTGATTCAATCTCAAGATTTCTGAAAATAGTTTACAGGTTCTCCAAGTAAACGGATGTTAACCTATCACTTGTTCAGATTCTTCTTCCAGACTTCTGAAAACAGTTCATGGATTCTTCCCAAGTAACGGATGTTAATCTATCAGCTTGTTCAGATGCAACCTCTGAAATTAGTTTACGGACGCTTCCCAACAACGAATGCTGCTCCATTGCTGATTCAACCTCAAGACTTCTGAAAACAGTTTACAGGTTCTCCAAGTAACGGACGTTAACCTGTCGCTTGTTCAGATTCTTCTTCAAGACTTCTGAAAACAGTTTATGGATTCTTCCCAACAACGGATGTCAATCTATTGCTTATTCAGACCCCCAGTTCGAAGATGGTCCAAAGCATGGACGCCTTCCTAATACTCATTCCAGATGGCATCTCTAAGCCCATCCCCCGACAAAATTCTCTCGCACCAGATGGCATCTTTAAGCCCATCACCAGATGGCATCTTTAAGCCCATCACCAAATGGCATCTTTAAGCCCATTCACCTCCACCATCATATCGCCGAGTGCAAATTTTCTGGGCACTTTCGTGTCCAATCTTCTTTTACCTCCAAGTCGCGAAAGGCAAACTTGCCAATCTAACTCTTCAGGTTCAAAAAGATTGAACAGGGGCAACTGTTGTACCCCAAAATTTTCCCTCGCATTTTTCCACAAGCAATCTCAGCTTCAGGCCTTCCCTGATTTTTCAAACTGGCTCAAGAATCGGACGAACAGACTTTTCTTGTCAGTCAAGCGAAATTAGGGTTTTTACTGATTTTCATGGCTCTAGAACAGGTCGCACAGTTGGCTTAGGGTTTTGGTTGATTCTGGCGCATTTTTGATCAGGCGAATGTTATTTGGCATTTAATCAGGAATTAAGGTTTCATGGGCATATTCTCAGCAAAATTAAAATTCCACAGCGCTTTGCAAGTTATTCCGAGATTCAGATTGAATTAGCGTTGTTTTGATTTAATCAGTAAAAGAGACAGTGGTTTGAATTCAGGTTGTTTTGTTTGGGCCAGTCAAAAGAAATATGCAGTATTGGATTCACAGTGTTTATGGCAAATCAGTGAAGAGGGAATGCGCTTGATCAGTTTATTTTGGTTGACTGCTGCTTTGCTTTGGATATTGGAAGAGACAGGTTTAATTGATCAATATTGTTTTATTTAAGTTATTTATTATTCTAAATTGAATGATTGAAATTTATTTTTCAATTGTTTTAATTCAAAGAGTTTTAAATAAATAAATAAACAATAAAGAAAGAAAATTAGAATTAATTGGGTAATAAAGATTTTATTGATATTTGAATTATTTGTACAAATGTTGTTTATAATTTAAATTACAAACAATAGTTTACATTAATTTAAATATTAAATAAAATAAAAATTATCCTATTTATTTCTAATTCTTCATTCTTCACTCCGTTCCGGTGCTCCATTATTCATCTGCAAAAAGAAAAAAGAAAAGTCAAAAGCGGTTGAATTAATTAAAAGCAGATAAAATTTGCAATCATCATTAAGGGCCACTGACTGGGATCAGTTGACCCTCTCTGCAAATCACGGGATTTCTCCCGGTTCACAAAGAGGGAAGAATTTTATTCATGAATGCAAAAAATGTCAAAATGCATAAAGTGCCTAACTGCACAAACTCAATCTCAAACTTCAAATTCAAACCAAACTGAAAAATCCAAGTTACCACTTTCCATCAAAAGCCAAAGGTACAAACTTACTGTCAAGAATACAAAGCTACCAAAGCTATCAATAAAGAAGTTTTGAAAAGATGTCAAAAGTACCAAAGCTGTCAAAAAGAGATAAAGATGCAGAGAAATTGTATGCAAGCAAGCTAACTCAAATCATCATTTCCCACCAATAGCCCTTTCAGAAAAGATAGTACAAGAAAGAATCATATAATAATATCCAATTGTACTACAGAGAGAGAAAAAAAGAGAGATAGAAGCAGGTTTTTCAGGCTTAGACAGTAAGGCAAAAGCTAAAAGAAGCATTAAGTCAGCATTACTCAAAATTGGGCAGAAGTACACAGCAGAGTCAATTACCAAAACAGAAAAGTGCCAAAAAAACTTTGTAAAACTACCCAGCAACTTGGATCAAGAAAAATACCAAGGTTTGAACAAGTATTAGGCGCCAAAGACCAAGAGAAGAAACGACAAAAAACAAAAGAAATATACTAAGCTTAAAAGAAAACCAGCATACTGGCCTGAGGGGAGAAGAAACAAAAACCTGTGAAACCTCCAAACCCACCATACTGTCAAACATAAACCAGCATAGGCCAAACAGAACCAACTAAAAAACCTGATAAACCAGATCCTGGCCTGAAGCACAACAATATCAACAATTAACCAAAGCTAGCATCAACCTGCATTTTTCTAAAACCAATCCAGAAACCTCCTAAAACCATCACAACCAAACCTGCATTATCACAAATCATCATAAACCATAAACACCTAAAGCCAGCATATGCCAAACCTGCATCAAATCCCTGTCAAACAATAAGCAAACCGGCAATAACCTAAAAAACTCCAACCACCATAAAAAGACCCTGCTGAAGCCAAAGCTGCCTAGACCCATAACCTGTCTAAAAGCTCATGACCTGCATCAGTAAACACCAGCACAAAACCATTCCAACCAGCTTATACCAACATACCACATACTAAAGCCAGTTTTGTGAAGCTCATAAACCAGAAAAAGTCCTAAACACCACCTACTGTCAAAACCTCATAGCCTGTACAAAAACCATAACCAACATAACCCCTCAAGTATATCCAAACATAACCCCTCAAGCATATCCAAGCATTGAAACCAACTCCTAGGCCTCAGATATGATCATCACTGGCCATTAACAAGCAGACAGAAACATCAAAGAAGATACATAGGCAACAATCCAAGGCAACAAATCAAGAGGCAACAGGTACAACCCCTCAGAATTTTGAATTCATCATTGGGAGGAAAATAAGCAGCAAAACCTAAAGCAAGCATCATATTCCAATCAACACAAAGGGACAGAAGTAGAAGAGGTAAAGAAGCGAATCATTTCAAGAGGGTTTTTCAGTGCAACTCATCATTAAAACCAATAAACAAAGAAATATACAAAGATACCAGGATCTCAAAGCCAGCTAGCGCGAACATCAGCGCCCTCCGCTCGTCAAGCCTCCTGAGCACTTCCATTTTCCTTCTCCCCTCCGTCAAGGTAGTTTTTGTTCTCTCTTTTCCTTTCGTACTTCACGTAAGACAAACCGAATGCATTAGTCAATAGAATACAGAATCAGATTCAATAAATCAAAGGATGATAACATGCAAAACAAAAATCTAAAATGTGTAATAAGTTCAAAGCATGCTGTTACCTTGCTTCACCGCTGCCTGAGTTAACGTGGGGGGAGAAGGAGGTAGTGCTGATGGCTGAGGCAGAGAGGATCAGAAACGATGAGGACGAACGGAGGCGATGAACGGAACCCTACGAACGGCGCCGTCCAAAACCCTAACGCGTTATCAAATGAACGATAATCCTCTCAACCCTAAAGAAAATCGTTTCAAGCAATGGGCCTGACCCGTTTCAAAGTTCTCTGAAGCCCATTAAATTGCTTTTGTTTTTTACAATAAACATTAACATTAATTTCTTGTTATACAAACAACATACTTTTCTTTTGTTACAAAATCATATTAATACTAAAACTTATTAAAATACTTTTTATCTAAAATATCTAATTTAATTTTATTTGTATAAATACATTTCTTTATTATATTAAAACTGAAAATACCTTTTTATTCTTTCAATTAAAATATATTTTGTATATAACAATTAAAATATACTTTGTACATAATTTTTTTTAATTTAAATATAATTGGTACATATCATACATTTTTATCATATAGTTAAAATCGAAAATATCACTTTTCCTTTTAAGTATATATTTGTATATAGAATAATAAAATACTTTTTCTTTTATCATATAATTAAAATTGAAAACATTTTTAATTAAAATATATACTTTGTACATAATAGATAAATACCTTTTATTAAACTCTTAAACACTTAACTAAAACATTTTCGTATATAAATAAATGAAAATACATTTCTTAATTAAAACCTAAGCATTTTCTTTTGTATATATTAAAAGAAATATAAGATCGTTAAAAGGACGCTGAGTTATTATTTAGGTCAAATACCTAATACACATTTAAATTCACATCTCAAAACCTGTAAATAATTACACACAATACATATACACCTACACAATATGCTGGCATTTTGATACATTATACGTTTGCTTATATTGACATTCGTTACACTTACACTTGATTGGTTCGATTCGGTTAATCTATCGGACCCTACGATCCTAAGTCTCATCCCCATTTGTACATTTATACCCCCATTCCCGGACACTATTTGTAATAGCGTAGATTTTATATTTCCGCAATTTACCGCTTTCAATTATACCATGGTTAGACCTAGGGTTTGTATGTACATAAAAGCAAACGCTAGATAACCTAATACAAGACAAATACATGTAATCAATACACAATCACACTTGCACCCTCTAGGGTAATCCCACATGTTGCCTTCCAAAATGGGCCATGCTTGCACGTCGAGTATCTTTGGCAAAATAAAATCAAAATGATCATAAGTCCCTCAAAGTGTTGCCTAAACGGAATGATCATAGTCCCTTCAAAGCAAATTGCCAAAGACGCTTGGCACCATTGCATTCATGGTCCATACGATGACCCGCGCCCGTCCCGGATAAACTTCCTAAACGCAAAATTGTCCACCAAATTCAATGGTGGAACAAAATTGTTAAAAGGGGTTAAAACATAACAAAAACCTTTGAGTGCAATAGGGTAGACAAAACTCTTAGTTACTTGAGATCAATTTGCAAAAACACTTGCCTTCTTTTCAAAAACCACAATCCACAACACTTTCAAAACAAATTCTCAAAACATTTTGAAACATCTTTTCGAAAAGATACACGCCTTTGTAAAACATTCGAGTAAAGAATTGTTACAAGGTTAGCCTAAGACAAGGCATCTTCTTCCAAGACATTTTCAAAAGCACTCACACACACACCATTTTTCAAGCAATCAAAAATCAAGGCAAGTGATCTAAAAAACCAAGTAACTAAGAGCCCATGGATAACCATGGATGAAAAGGGTGCTAATACCTTCCCTTTTCATAATCTACCCCCCGAACCCACGAAATATCTCAAAAGGTTTTTGCTGTGCTTTTTTAACCTTTCCTTTAGGATAAAATAAAAAGTCGGTGGCGACTCTTGCTCAACCGCACAAGTGCGAATACGAACGCAAAACACTAGTCAGTTCTCCCACCGAATCACAGATGTCAATCTACCAACTTGTTCAGACTCTTCTCAACTTTTGAAAATAGTTTACGGACGCTTCCCAACAACGGAGGCCGCTCTGTTGCTCACTCAATCTCAACTCCTGAAAATAGTTTACGGGTTCTCTAGACATGGACGTCAACCTGTTGCTTATTCGGACCCCTAATTCAGAGATGTTCCAAAACATGGATGCCCTTCTGATACTTGTCCACTCACTTTTGACATACAGTTCAACATATCCAGATGGCATCTATAAGCCCATCCTCCTACCAGCAGTCACCAGATGGCATCTATAAGCCCATCCTCCTACCAGCAGTCACCAGATGGCATCTCTAAGCCCATCCCCCGACAAAATTCTATCGCACCAGATGGCATCTTTAAGCCCATCACCAAATGGCATCTTTAAGCCCATTCACCTCTACCATCATATCGCCGAGTGCAAATTTTCTGGGCACTTTAGTGTCCAATCTTCTTTTACCTTCAAGTCGCGAAAGGCAAACTTGCCAATCTAACTCTTCAGGTTTAAGAAGATTGAACAGGGGCAACTGTTGTACCCCAAAATTTGCCCTCGCATCCTACCACCAGAAATCTCAGCTTCAGGCGTTCCCTGACTTTTCAAACTGGTTCAAGAATCAGATAAACAGACTTTTCTCATCAGTCAAACAAAAATTAGGGTTTCACTGATTTTTCAAGGCTCTGGATTGTTTCACACACAATTGGCTTAGGGTTGTGGTTGATTCTGGCTCAATTTTGATCAGGCGAATGTTCATTGGCATTTAATCAGGAATTAAGGGTTTTATGGGTATATTCTCAGAAAGGTTAAAATTCCACAGCACTTTGCAAGTTATTCCAAGATTCGGTTTGAATTCGCATTGTTTTGATTTAATCAGTAAAAGAGGCAGTTGGGTTGAATTTATGTTGTTTTGTTCGAGCCAGTCAAAAGAAATATGCAGTTGGGATCTACAGTGCTTGGTAAGAAATCAGGATTGCGTCTGATCAGTTTTTGTGTTCGACTGTGTGTTGTTTTGAATGATGGAGACGTCAAGTTCATTTATTTTGATCGACGAAGAATCAATGTTTAACTGATTATTTATTGTTCTAAGGATTAAATATCTGAAATTTAAACTTTCATTTATTTTAATTTAAGGAACCATGAATAATAAGTAAATAATTGAAAAGGAATTGAAAAGAATTAAATGAATCAATAAGAATTTTTATTTCATATTCAATATTTGTTACAATTATTATTGGGATACAAGTATTTATTTACGAAGTATTTAAAATAATAATGGTTTACAATAATTAAATTGAAAATAAAAACTATCCTATTTTTTCTAAACATTTTCTAAGTCCCTAATTTCTTCATTCTTCGCTTCGCTCCGGTGTTCCATTTTTCATCTGCAAAAGAAAAAGAGAAAAGTCAAAAAGCAGATAAGTAAATTAAAGAGACAGATAAATTCAGACTCATCATTAAGGGCCACTGACTGGGATCAGTTAACCCTCTCTGCAAATCACGGGATTTCTCCCGGTTCACAAAGAGGGAGGAATTTTATTCATTTAAATCATGAATGCAAAATGTCAAATGCATAAATTCAAAATGTCAAAATGCATAGTTCAAGTTCAACCAAACTAAAAAATCAAAGTACAACTTTCTGTCAAATACCAAAGCTGTCAAGTTACTGCACAAGGATATCAAAGAAGACAAAAAAGTACAAAAGCTGTCAAAGAAGAGATCAAATATGCAGAGGAAAGCATGATATGCAAGCAAACTTTTTTCATCATTTCCCATCAGAATGGCCACTTTCAGAAAAAGTACAGGAAAGAAGCATATTAAAATATCCAACTGTACTAAGAGAGAAGAGAGATAAGAAGCAGGGTTCAGGCTTTAGGCTTAAGCAGGATAGATAGGAAGAAAAATATACAAAAGAACAAACACAGTTCAAGAAAGAAAGAGATACAAAACTGAGATACAAACTGCCTCAGCATCATAACTGTCCAAAACCAACAAAACAAAAGAACCAGAACCTGCATTAGCCAAGCGCTCAAACCTGCTAAGGCCATCAACAAGAAACACCAAGCCTGTACCTTTAAGCCTTCAAACCTGATAAGCATCAAAACCAGCCTGAAGCAAGAAGCCAATAAGCCAGTTAACCTGCAAATGGCCTGAAAGCCCAAAGCCAGAACTGATACAAAATCCCACAGCATAACCTGCCAAGGCCTCAACATATCAACCTGCTGAGGCAAACCAAAACCAGGCCAAGCTCACCTGCTGAACCACTACAAACACATAAACTGAAGCATAAACGAATCAATGCCAAAACTGAACCAAACACCAAGCTCATAAACCAGCAAAGCCTGTACCTGTCTCAAACATAAAGCCTCATCAAGGCCAAAAACCAGTACAAACTCCCACAAACATCTTACCTGCTAACACCATCCAAATCAAACTCAAGCCAACCAAAACCATTTCTTGAACCTCAAGCCTAAATACCAAAACCTGGCCAAAACCATCCAATCCAAACATAAACCATACAAGCCCTCAGAATTTCTTCATCATCGGGCTATCAAACACATCATTCAAGCATTTATCTCAACCATTCATAGGCAACAGGTACAAGCCCTCAGAACTGTAAGTTCATCATTGGGGAACAAGCCACAATCATACAGCATTAAGCATGTAAGCAGAGGCAAATTCAGGAACGAAAAGAAGCAATCACATATATCAAGCAAGCAGAGGCAACAAGGAGATAAAGAAGCCTATTAAGCAAAGAGGGACAGAAGAAGAAGAGGGAAGAAGGATATAAGAGGCTTTCAGATATATCATCATCATAAAACCTAGCAAAGGAAAATACAAAGGTACCAGGAAGGGCTAGCTGCATCCTCACTGTCTTCCCCGCTCGTCCCAGCCTCCTGAGCGCCACCTACCCTGTCTCTCCTCCTTCTCTAAGATCAGGTAGCAAGCTTTTCTCTCCCTTTCTTTTCCACCACCTCCATAGTAATACAGGTTTAAGGGTCAAGATTCAAATTGAAATAAAGTATGTGATTCGTAAAAAGAACATAAACATTGAAATCAAACCTCGTACCACAAGACCACTGGGCTCATGCCATAGAGGGAAGAGAGATTTGGGGGGAGCGGCGCTGGTGGCTAGACGGAGGAATTGTAACCAGAAGACGAAGATTGAACGAAACCCATGAACGCGCCGCTGTGCAAATCCTAAATCCTTGCCTCCAAATGAAAACACTCAACAACCCTAAAAATGTTCTGAGTTCAACGTGGGCCTTGCCCATTCTGCACGCTCCAAAGCCCATTAAAATGTTTGCTTCTTTAACAAAAACATTTCATTTAACACTAACTTCTTTTTTTTTATAAAACAATATTTTCTTTTTTCTTTTTATTTATTCTTTACAAAATCACATTAATACTAAAACATATAAAAACACTTTTTATTTAAAATATCTAATTTAAATTATATTTGTACATAAATAATAAAGATACATTTGTACATAATAGATAAACACATTTTTTTTCTAATATTAAACTCTTAAACACTTAATTAAAAACCCTTTTTGTACATAATAAATAACAAATACACTTTTTTTTACACAATTTAAATTCCTAGCATTTAATGAGGATATTCTTTTGTACATATTAAACACAAACTACAAAAATACATTTTATACCCAATATAGTTAAATTGAGAACATTTTCTTTTCATTAAAACATTCTTTTCATACATATCAAAAATACAAAATTACAAGATCAATAATTAAATAAACGCTTAATTATTCCTTAGGTTAAATAAATACCCTAAGTACACATTAATTCCACCTTGTCGCATTTGTAAATAATCTCATATACTTGTACACTTACACAATACAAACACACAATATATTGCCCTTATGCACATTTGTTTATCTCATATTTGTATATTCGTCATTTACATTTTGATCGCAAATTCGAGTTGGTTGTAACTTATTGGATACTATAAGTCTCACCCCCATTCATACACATGTACCCCCACTCCCGGATACTATTTTGTAATAGCGTAGATTTTACATTTTCGCAATTTACAGTTTTCCAATTATACCATGGTTAGACCTAGGGTTTGCATGTACATAAAATCAAACGCTAGATAACCTAATAAAAGACAAATACATGTAATCAATACACAATCACACTTGCACCCTCTAGGGTAATCCCACATGTTGCCTTCCAAAATGGGCCATGCTTGCACGTCGAGTATCTTTGGCAAAAACAAATCCAAAATGATCATAAGTCCCTCGATGACGCTTTCGAATGTTGCCTAAACGGAATGATCATAGTCCCTTCAAAGCAAATTGCCAAAGACACTTGGCACCATTGCATTCATGGTCCATACGACGACCCGCACCCGTCCCGAATAAACTTCCTAAACGCAAGATTGTCCATCAATTTCAATGGTGGAACAAAATTGTTAAAAAAGGGTTAAAACATAACAAAAACCTTTGAGTACAATAGGGTAGATAAAACTCTTAGTTACTTGAGATCAACTTGCAAAAACACTTGCCTTCTTTTCAAAAACCACAATCCACGACACTTTCAAACAAACTCTCAAAACATTTTGAAACATCTTTTCGAAAAGATACACGCCTTTGTAAAATATTCGAGTAAAGAATTGTTACAAGGTTAGCCTAAGACAAGGCATCTTCTTCCAAAACATTTTCAAAAACACTCACACACACACCGTTTTCAAGCAATCAAAAAATCAAGGCAAGTGATCTAAAAAACCAAGTAACTAAGAGCCCATGGATAACCATGGATGAAGAGGGTGCTAATACCTTCCCCTTTCATAATCTACCCCCCGAATCCACGAAATATCTCAAAAGGTTTTTGCTGTGCTTTTTTAACCTTTCCTTTAGGATAAAATAAAAAGTCGGTGGCGACTCTTGCTCAACCGCACAAGTGCGAATACGAACGCAAAACACTAGTCAGTTCTCCCACCGTATCACACATACATATGCTTAGTTTGCATTTACATTAATCGTGCTAGGAGAATTTCACCCATGAACTTTCTGAAAAAACTAGGTTAGAAATTAGGGCCAGAGAAATTCTCTCTGGTCTTTGAGAGTTAGTTCAAGTTTTTTATATGGTTGGATTCGTTGTTTAATGCTCTACAAGTTTCATGTTATGAGTTTTGTAAAAAAATCAAAGAATCAGGAGATAGCATTTGTGTACATAGGCGCACGTATTTTTGTTCAAAGGAAGAAGATGAAGTTTGGTTTGGGTTGGGCCTGTACAGGCCTGCTTTTGGTACCCTCCTCTTTTCTTTTTACACCCCCTGGCCCATTTTTTGTACATTTGTTATTTTTGCATTTTTGTTTCATTTCTGATTTTGATATTTTATTTTCTAATATAAAAAATACTTAAAAATTATTTTCATAAATTTTTGTATTTATTTGGAGTTTATTTTAATTATTACTAGTATAAATATGTAAATAATTTATTTTCCTTTTATTAAAACTCAAAGAATAATGTAAAAAATATGTTTATTTTTTATTTATTATTTTTATACACACTTGAAAATATTTTCTTGAAATATACACATTTTTATAAATAATAAATTTTTATTTTTATATATTTAATATGTTTAATACATATATATACTTATATATTTTATTTAAATTAAATAATTAGGATAAAAATACAAAAAAATAATACATTTTCATTTTATTAATATTTTACACTAAAAATATCTTTTTTACAATATACTTTTATTTTTTTTATATAAATTAATATATTATTGTATATAATTAATAAATAATACTATTTATTTAAGAATTAGGGTTTTTGCCCTAAATATCAAAATAATTAAAATTGGCTTTCTTTTTTATTTTATTATTTTTTACTTCACATTGAAAAATACTTTTTACATACATAAAAATCTTTTTTTTTGCATAATACATTTTATTTAACATTTATTTATTGTATTGTATTCAATTATTGTACATTTAAATATTGCCTATACATTCGATTTGGTTGTAATAATTTAGAATTTAATTTCTTGTCAAATACCCCCAATTCAAATTTGTACTCCCTCCCTATATCATGTTGTAATAGTGTAGCATTTAAATTCTCGCACATTTAAAAGCTTCCAATTATGCCATGCTTAGACCTAGGGTTTGTATGCAAAATAAAATCAACAAATAACTTGACCTAATCCAAAGATAAACATGCATGAAAAACAAACACAATGCACACTTGCACCCCTAGGGTTTCAATCCACTTATTGCCTTCAAAAATGGACCATGGTTGCATCTCAAGTACTTTGGCAAAACAAAAACAAAAACAAAGATCATAGTCCCTCGATGACGCTATCTGAGTTGCCTAAACAAAATGATCAAGTCCCTCAAGAAAATTGCCAAAAATACTTGACATTATTGCTATCATGGTCTATACGATGACCCGCGCCTGTCCCGTTAACATCCTAACACAAGGTTGCTCACCAAATACAATGGTGAAACAACACTGTTAAAAGGGTTAAAAACATAAGAAAGATCTTTGAGTAAAATAGGGTAGATAACTCTTAGTTACTTGATCAAAACTTGCAAAAACATCCTTGCTATCTTCAAAACACACTTCACAACACAATTTCAAAACCCTACTTTCAAACATTGAAAACTTTTCAAAGACAAAAAAAACACCTTTGTATACATTCAAACAAGAATCATTACAAAGGTTGCCACAACGATGGCCCCTTTTCAAAACATCTTTCAAAACCACACACAAAGCCCCATTTCAAACAATTGAAAAGCAAAGCAAGCGATCTAAGCAAGTAACTAAGAGCCCATGGATAACCATGGATAGAAAGGGTGATAATACCTTCCCTTTCTATAATCTACTCCCCGAACCCAAGAAAACATCTCAAAGGTCTTTCCTGTGCTTTTTGACCTTTCCTTGGGATAAAATAAAAAGTCGGTGGCGACTCTTGCTAAACCGAAACATTTGCGAACACAAACGCAAAATCCCAAGTCAGTTCTCCCACCGTATCACACACGTCTAACATGTTCTTGGATGATTGGGTCAAACTCAGCTAACATTTCAATCAAACCCAAAAAGTTTACATTGCTATCTTCGTACAATTTCTCCTTAGAACCACGAAATGCCAAATTATGTTTATCAAGAAACTTCACTACTGAAATAACTCTTTTTAAAACATTTTTCCTATGATCCTTCTCTTTCTCAATTAATCTTTGAGTCGTTTTATCAATTATTTGAAATTTTTGCAGCCTTTGACGATACTCATACCAAGTAGTCCTATTTTTAACATGTTCCATGCCTAACTCGTGCTCTTTAATTCTTGCACCAACATGTGTCAAATCACTATAACCCTCATTTGCTAATTGTACCCTACCAATCCCATTTTTAAAAACTTTACAACAAAAACAAAATACTCTATCAAGTTCTTTCAAATAAATAAGCCAATCTCTATCACACATCTCTCCATTTGCTAAAGATCTAGTATATAAATTAGCCGTAAAGCTATCTCTAGGACCCTTCACAATAGAATTATCTCTTTTAGGACCTTTCGCAACTAACAAATCAATCAGTTTAGGCTGAAGACGATCCCAATTTCTTGGATAAAATATATCATAATCAACATTATCATTTTCACTACTAACTTCCTCAAGATTATCATCATCATTATTAACTTCATCACTAATGGACACACTATCAATATTATCATTTTCAATGGGAAAACTATCAAGATTTTCATTTTCATTTGGCACACTATCAAGATTATCATTTTCAATGGGAACGCTATCAAGAATTTCAACATCAATATTATCAACATAATGACTTTCATTTGGAACTTGTGGTTCTTTGATTAAAAATTTATCAAGAACTCCTACTTGAAATTGAATTAACTCTTCATTTTTTTTTTTTCTTACACTTATTATTTCCACATTCATACTTTCTATTCTTAGGAAACATCTTAGGAGAAATAGTAAAAAAAGAAAAAGAAATTTGTTTAATATTTATCAGCAACCGATCTATTAGTAGTCCCAGTGTGAAATTGTGTTCCAACATTAACAGATAAAACAAATAAAACCAATGAAAATTATAAAAGTAATACACATTTATATGCTAAAGAAATAGCCAAAAAATAAAAACATATGATATAAAACTATAATATATTGTATATCCATATAAAACTCTAGAGTAATAAATACATTTTTTAATCTTAATTTGTTTTTTAATCAATAGTGACACAAATTTGTTTTCTTTATTCTCTCATTTTTTAATCTTAAAAATATATCTTCTTTAACATTTAATCTTTATTTTTTTCACTATTCAAATTATTTTTCTATTCTAATTTCTAAATACCAAAACCATTAACGAAGACTAAAAGCATTTTAAATTATTCTTCTTTAAGCAAATCTCTGCTATTCATTCAATTCAATCATTCTAATTTATAAAAATTAAAGCTTCATTTTCTTTAACAAAACTAACAAAACTAAAACACAGTAACACACAGTGAGACAAAGAATTAGTAGGGGTGATAAAGCGGACGGTATGTCCTATTTAAATTTGTCTAAAAGTGAGGCGGAGCGGGCCAACATAAGAGAACAAGCTCAAAAGTCAAGTCTGCTCTATTTATTAATGAGTTGGTGGATTGGTGGATCGGCCCGCAAATTTTTTATTTTACAATTTGATTTAATACAAAATTTAAATTTTTTTTAATTATTATCAAAGAGATCAATAAATTTTTTTTTTTAACAATGCATAATAGAACTTTTAGATGTCTTAAGTCTAAACAATTAAAAAAATTTAATAAATAAAGGTCGATTACAACAAAAAACAAAATAAATTCAAGCGCAATAAAAAAATATTAAAATAAATAAACAATACATGTCATCCTAATCATATTTAAAAACTAACTACTAAAAGAATCCAATTTAGAATTTACACAAAACCAACAATGATAACAATAACATTGCATAAAACATCAGAGTACATAAAATAGTAATGCGTAAAATATCAACACCGAACTTTCTCACTGTTTACATTATATAAACTCTTATATTGACCGCTTCTTTAATAGTTAAATCTTAAATTTATCACATGTATACAGTAATCAAATCCTTTTTTTCTTAAAATTAACATCTATTTCTAAAGAAAACATATGAGCTAATATATTGAAAACTTAATAATTATGCATGTCATACATTTGTTCTTTTATTTCAATCATGTTCAATCAACGGATGTATTAGAAAGTTATAGAAAGAATGTTACAAATATAATTCAATTTGTCTTAATAATAATTTATAATACAATCCTAAGAGATAAGTGTTGTTTTTATAGTTAAAGTTATTTTAATTCTTAAAAAAGAGTAAATTTTTTAACAAAAAGCCCACGGGAAAAACCTGTCTCGCCCCACCTCGATCCGCTTTTTAAAGTGGATTAGGCGGTGCGGACCAACTTAAAATATCGAGTCGAAAACCTCAGCCCAGCCCGCCAAAAATGACGGGTCAAACGGGCCAACTCGGCACGCCCAATCCATTTTGCCACCCCTAAAAACTACCTCAATTCATCTTAATTTGTGTTACTTTACTACTTGAGAATTGAGAACTTTGTGTTGTTTTAAAAAATCAAAATGATAAAATTGAAACATGTTCTTGTTGCAAACTTGAAATTAATCAAAAAGTCAGTGCAGTGGAGTGCTATAATGGTTGAAGAAATAATGAAAAGAAAAAGAACATACCACACAAGAAACTTCATTTTTTTGTATCTCCGTATTCGTCAACGTCGTCGAAATTTCGTAAACTTGTGGTGAATAATTTTGTAGCGGTGTTAGGTTAGCGGCTGCGGTGTTTTATAATGGTGGTGAAGTTTGGTGATTGATTTCGTTTGTGGTGGTGATGTTTCATTTTTGATTTCTTTTTTATCAGCAATTTTTGAAAGAAACAAGGAGAATATAAAGAGAGAGCATTAAAACCAAGGGTTTTGTTTCATTGTGGCATATTGGGACATCTCATTACTTTTTTAATATGTTTTTATGCTGACTAATAGTAATGAGATGTGGGCCCCAAGATTATAAGGTCCAGTGTTGAAGCACTGCCTGCACCTAGAAAGAGTTGGGCCTGCTCAGAGCCTCCATATCTGAGCTTCTTATTTTGCCTCAATAGTAATTAAATGATGCATCTGTCAACACATATCCTGTAATAAAAATGTTAAGCAAAATATACTAATTATGTAAAAGTAGTTGAATTCAACATGAATGTATATTATTATCCATGTTGACAAGCTTTTTGCATAGTTTATTGTCTTTAATCTCACGCATAAAATTTTGTGCAATGTGTCTGATGCAGTAGACATGTGAAGATGAAGGACTTTCCAACCATTAGCAGAATCATGTATGCACTCTTTATCGATTGATGTTTGTCAGATATTATACATAGATTGACATATGGTGTCTCATACATTCTTAAATTCCTAAGGAAGAAACTCCAAGCATTCTTTGTCTCACCCTTAACTATTGTGAAAGTAATTGGAAAAATGTTACTATTTTCATCCTGTGCCACATCCATCAACAAAGCCCCTTTATACCTGCCATACAACCATGTTCCATTAACATGCACAATAGGCTTGTGTGATCGGCGAATCTGGAACTGACTGTTTAACGCTGGTTCGCGAAATGTCGCGGAAGCAAGAGTCGCCACCGTCTTTTATTTTCTCCAATATGGAAAGGACAAAAGCACAGAAAAATTCCTTATTGAGATTAGTTCTCGGTTCGGGAGGTAGATTTATAGAAAGGGAAGGTGTTAGCACCCTTTCTATCCATGGTTATCCATGGGCTCTTAGATACTTGCTCATTTGTGTTTTCAAAATGTTTGTTTGCTTTTCAACTGTGGGTTTGAAAAAGTTCCGTTTAAAGTTTCAGATCGACTCTTGTATCAGTCCTCAAGAGTGTTTGAAAAGTTGTTTTTGAAAGCTTTTTGCAAAGTGTCGGTGTGAAGAGAAGTTTTTGATTTGTTTTGAATTAGAGCAAGTATCTACGAGTCATCTACCTACCCTAAGGAATTAGGCTGTGTTAATGTCCTTAAGGTAGTGCCATCCCACCATTGAGAGGTAGGTAGCACCACCGTTGGAGGTGTTCGGGTCAATTCGTTTGTAGGGACAGTGTGGTCACCGAGCAACAGTAAGACACCTTAGAAGCTACCCTTATGCCATTGATCTTTTATTCCGAGGCAACTTGTTTCGAGGCAACTTGTTTCGAGGCAGCCGTTTCGAGGCAACTAGATAAATGGAACATAAGGACTCACTAAGACGTCCTATACTCGACGACCACGTTTCGAGGGGCAAGGCAACAGTGAGGCGTACCCTAAGAGTGGTGTGTGAATTGTGTGTCATTTTCAGATATATTTTATCTTGATCATGCATTGGGTGAGCTACGCTTTGATTTTATTTGGGCCATTCATTCTTTCATACAATTATTAGCAGTTAAGGGGTGCGGAAATTAAAGTGCGGAAAATAAAGGTCCTACGCTATTACAAGGCGCGGGTCTATACATCGTCAAATTAACAAAGACCCGATTTTTAATAAAAGTGCGGAAAGTAAATGTCCTAATTACTATTACAAGGCCTTGGGGCAATTACATAATATTTAAAAAGGAAATAAAAAGTAAACGTGCGAAAAGAAATTAGAATCAAATGCGAGGGCGTTGGATCCTTTGAAGAGATTAAATTGAAATTAAGAGGCAATTAATTATTTAATGAGAAAAGAAGTTATTTTTTGGTTTTTTGGTATTTAATAAAAAAAAAAAGGAAAATTAATTGAAATTAAAAGTTAAATAAAACCCTAGTTCTAAATTGTTTTTAATTATTAAAGGAAAAATGTTTAAGTTTTAACCTAATTTACCCTAATTAATTAAATGACATATTTATTTACAAAATAATTAGGAATTAATAATAATGATGATAAGGAAATAAATTATTTATTAAGAAAAAAAGAATAAAAATGCTAAAACCTAATTTTTATGTATTTTAGTTATTAAAAAAAAAGCATTAAAGTTAAACCTAAAATTAAACTAAATTGATTATTGAAAATTTATTTATAAAATAAAATATTAGTGAATTAAATATTAAAAACAATAAATATATTTTATTTTTATGACTTCTGATTTTTTTGTATTATGAAAATTATTTTGTGAATTAAAAGAAACAATTAAAATAATTAAAATAAAATAAAAGAAAAGAACAAAAAGAGAGAAAGAAAATGCAAACATGGGGGGTGGTTGACCCAATTGAGGAGGTTTATTATGAGCATTTTGGCCCAAGAATTCCAGGCCTGGTTGACTTTTCTGGCGCGTGTAAGGGATGTCTGACCAAGGTACATGGTGGATTGCTGGTGATGGCCATTGGATGGACCTTCAGGGACATGTGGCATGCCAAGGTGTTGGGTGTATGATGGACCACTGGAGGGGAACACCACCTGAATATGTTAGAAACAAAATTATGAAGAAATATGGGGGACCTGGGAATCGAACCCAGGTCCCAGTACCCGCATGACAGCTAAGCTACCAATCCAACCAAAGCGTTTCTTTGTTAATTTAATGGAATAGAAATAATATAAGAGAACAACACGCTTATGGTACATCACGCGCCAAAAATTCAAATGAGCCAGTCATCCTGGGACACGTACACCTTCTTCTTCGTTTGCCTGAAATAAAACAAGAGATAGCGAGGGTTTTAAACCCCCACTAAATGGTACCTGCGAATAATAGCGAATAGGACATACGTGACCATAAATTGAGCGCGATGTATGGATTCAATTTGTCATAAGGTCACGATTTTAGTGGTACTAGCTTCATGGTCCAATTTTTCCAGATACGTAAACCCCTCTTTTGAAGCTTCAAGAACCCTAGAAAATTTTAATGGCAACTTTGCATACAAGAGGTATTAATCCAATTGGGGAATATCAATAGCTTCAGAATCATCATATTAGTGTAAATCAACATTAAAAGCAAACGGAAAATGCATGTAAATTGAAATACGAATATGGAAAATTCTATGAACATGGAGGCTTCATTCTACCAATTCTTTGTGCGTGGAGAGTGGAAAAGGATTGAGACACGTTCAAGAAAGTCCCAGCAAGCCTTTGGAATGGATTGTAGGCTTTGAATCACACTGGAACTATGTTTTCAGTTTCAACCTTTTTTGTGAAAAATGCAAGTTTTGTTCTCTCTTCTGAGCGCAGCTTTTTCCTTCTTGTGCACTAGGTTTGCAATGTGCACATATATGTGAATGAATTAGGTCAGAAAGATCAAGCTCAAAGCCTTGTATTCAATGATTTTCAATATTTGATTTTCATGATCTTTTTCAATCTTTTCTTGCCATGGAACTTGCCTATTTTGGAAGATCTTGCCTCTTGATGTGGTACACGAAATCCCTAGGTCATGATGGATGAAAATGCTGCATAAAAAGATTTGAAAGGTGGCATTTGATATTTTTGTCATATTTGATTTTAATTAAGTGAATTAATAATAATAAAAATTCAAATAATTAATAAAAAATGATGAAATAACTCCCTTGGATGTCAATGGGTCGTGCATAGCTTTTGGGTAATGTTTCATGGAAGAAATTGTGGCCCATTAGCAATTTTGAGGCATTTGAAGCAAAGTTGACTTTTCAAAATTCCCAAACATTTCCCAACTTCCACAAGGCATATCTTGCTCAATTTTTTAGTTTTGATCATGTTTTTGGACATTTTGGAAAGGTCTTGAAGTCCTCTAACCAATTCCTTTAGTCCCATGTCATTTTGATTTACCAATCTCAAGTTATGGTCTTTGACTTAAAGTGCCTTTTTGTTGACTTTTGAAAATGACCTATAATGTTGAGATTGATAACTTTTTGTGAGAGCATTTCTTGGACTTGAAGTGTGAAGATGAGTTGTAGGAAATTTCATTCTCTTCAAAATGAGCTTTGGATGGAATTTTTCTGATAAACCATGTGGAAGTTATGCCCTGGTCAATTTGCAGTTGACTTTTTCAACTGTCCAAAAATAGAAACTTTTGCATCTTGAGACTTTTTGAGCCATGCCTTGAGAATCATGATCAAGAATTGATCAAGTGATGTTTGTGGCTTCAAAATAAGATGTTGACCAAAAATTTTGACCTTTGACTGTCAAATGACCATTTTGCCCCTGCAGTTGACTGTGAAGCAATTAGGGTTTTTGACTGTGCAATTTTGTGATGTGAGTCTTGAAACTTGACATGAGGATGCTTGATAATGTTTATAGGTATGTGGGACTTGTTTGGACCCTTGGAAACTTCAATTTCTTTGCCAGAACCAAAACCCTAATTTTTTGACTGTTAGGAGGCCATTGAACTGTGCAACCTTTGGGAGATTTTGAAGCATGATCTTAGCTAATCTTTAAGAATATGGGAGGGCAAATTTTGGGGTACAACAGCTTGCAATAAGCAAATCCATGGATACACAATTGAAACGCCTAAAAGAGACGATGGAAGATCCTCCTATCACCCAAATGGGTTTCGTCGTTTGAAAACAAATGCAAGGTTTGTAAATTATAATTGTACCAGGAAGACAAGCTTTCATTATCAACAACCACTATGGAAGGTCATTGTAAGACGTCTCCCAATTTTCATTGGGATAGTTGTGTTTGGAGTACAACGACATCTATTATATGTTTTCATATTCTTGAAATGCATCAAGCGGATATGGTCAAACATCAATTTGGATTTAAACAACAAATCCCTTATCCACCTAGATGTCTTACGGAACACCACGACATGAAAATGCAAGATACATGGCTTCTTCATTGGCGCGACGTGAACATCACTGAGAACAAGGAGTGGAAAAAGATAAGAGAATTAATATTGTGTGGGAACATCGTAAATGGTGACTATGCGCACAACAAAGAATATATGCAATGGTTTAGATCAATTCCATTAATGCACCTTTCTCAGCCACAATTTTTGAACGACCCACGTCAATATGCCTCATCTTCAACACAACAAACCGCCCCACCACCTATACATCAAGAAATTCCCCAAACGAACCCATCACAATTTCAATCCCAAACATCATCATTCCCCCAACAAACATACCATCACACTCAAACCACACAACAACACATATTATATGCCACCGCATCTCAACAACCAACTCCCACTAGTGCAGAAATGACTTTTTACATCGGGTGAAACTGACTTTTTACATCAGTTCTGGGTCCGATGTAAAGTCAGGCGATATAGTAAATCAGGTACTTTTTACATCGGTTCTGGGACCGATGTAAAAAGTACCCTTTTTACATCGATTATAATATAAGAATGATGTAAGAAACAATTATTACAATATTTTAAAAAAATTGATCCAATTTTTTACATCAGTTGGAAGTAATACCCGATGTAAAAAGTCCCTAGTGATGTAACTTTTTACATCAGTTATTACTCCCAACCGATGTAAAAAGTACCTTTTTGAAAGTTTTTACATCAGTTTTGAGTAATAACCGATGTAAAATGTATGAAATTTTTTGGGAATAGATTATTTATTTTCTGGATGTTTCCCTGTACAAATATAATTTGTACCCATTTTTTCATATTTTTCCAATATCACACAGACTATATTTATGTCGCTATATAGATTTCATAGCTTTCCAACATCACATAGACCACATCTAGGTCGATGTTTTCATATTTTTCACAAAAAACTTACAAATTGAACAATTGTATTGCAAACTTGTATTTTATTACAACAAACAAACTCACAACAAACTTACAATTACAAATTCTTCACAAAATATACAAAAATATTCAACTATTTATAAGTCTTTTTCAAAACTTACAATTACATATTATTCACAAAATATACAAAAATATTCAAATATTTCTAAGTTTCCAAACTTGAATTACCAATATAAAATCTTCGGTAGACAACACCAAAATCACATTGCCTGACAATAAATAATAACAATTAACATCAGCAAAAAAAATCAAGAAACTCAATACATGTGCAAACACATGTATTGTGCAAAAACCATAACTTATACAATTTTATAAAACTCACCAAGATAAACTTAATGTTCATGTAACTCAAAGAAACATTTTGCCCAACGAAGTCGCAAATCATACAAATCATCTGGTGTTAATTCTGTTGGGTCATCAAATACCTATAATACATAAATATAACAATATAGAGTTATTTTTTAAAAATTCATTCTGATGGTCCCAACGGTTGATGACTCTCACTCATTCTGATGTGCATTGGTGTTCTCGGTCCAGAGAAAATGTCATCATTGTCGATCGTTGCGGAGAATTTCCTAATGTTCCTTTACTGGGAATTAGAGGGGGTATCACCTACAACCCTTGCCTAGCTTTGAGGCAATTTAGATATGCACGGAGGGATGGCCCTCATGATATGTTGATTCTTATCCTAGTTTTTGACTTCGACAACGATGTGCAAGGACTTCGCCAAAGATTCATCAGAGCTTGGGGAAAACTCAACAAGGTTGATAGCAAGACTCTGGGACACAAGAACTCTATCCCTCTTGAGCCCTATCTCAAGTGGGTACGAGCCCGAGCCCAAAGTCTGATGATGCCTTATCCTCATATATTCCCAGTGATTAAAGAGCCCGTCAATGAAGGAGAGGTTCCCTACACCATCCTACATCCAGACATGCCTACATCGTGGGAGGAAATGCAGAAAAGTTGGATCCAGCTCAAGGAGGAACGGAATACTTTTGAAACTAGCTACTACGCCAGTGAAAAGAAGGTTCTAGAGCTTACCCGCCGACTCCACGAGCAAGAGGCCCTCAATACCTACATCGCACCAAAGAGGATGCGCAATGTCTTTCTGCCTTAAGAAGTTTATTTTGTAATATTTGGCCCATGGGGCATTTATGTACTGACAAATTTCTTCTTATTAATATGACGTGCGTTCTTCTTTGTCTAAAACAATTTTGAATGTCCTAAATCCTTGAATGCATTGCATACATAAGCATACCATTCATCATGTGCATAAGCAGGTCTCATTCCAGGTTTCCTTATCTGTCTGCTGTTTATTTCAGTAGGATGGATCTCGAGCAAACAATCAAAGACCTACAGGCTCAGAATGCACAGTTCCAGCAACTCCTGATGACCTTGGCTAAGGGTCAGGAGGATATCAAAACTCAATTGGGGAACAAAGACCCAATGAAGAAGAAGAAAAAGAGACTCGGGGTGGCTACTTTGGGGAGAAGATTTGACGGAGAAGCTCGAAGAGTGCTTGAATTTCCTCCTACTTCTGATGAAGGGACTAGTAAAAGAGATGGAGTTGCGGTGCCTTCTGAGTCTGATGCGGAAGAAGAAGAGGTTGAAGAGGATGAAGATTATTCTGACCAGCAATACCCTCCGGCTGATGATAAATACAAGGGTTTAGAAGACAGATTAGCCGCCATGGAGCTACAGAGAATTCCGGGTTTGGATTTTGAAGACTTGGGTTTGGTTTCTGGGATTGTGATTCCCCCAAAATTCAAGGTGCCAGTGTTTGTAAGGTATGATGGGCTGTCCTGCCCCAAAATGCATCTTAGGTCCTACGTGAGAAAGATCCAGCCCTATACGGCAGATAAAAACCTCTGGATTCATTTCTTTCAAGACAGCCTTTCTGGAGCTCGGTTGGAGTGGTTTTATCAGCTAGAAGGAACCAGTGTCCGGAATTGGGAAGATTTGGCCACCGCTTTCTACAAACAATACCAATACAATTCTAACCTTGCCCTTACTCGTACCCAACTTCAGGGTATGTCGTTAGGAACAAGCGAAGGATTCAAAGAATACGCACAAAAATGGAGGGATTTGGCTGGCAGGGTGCAGCCTCCTTTAACCGATCGTGAACTTGTTGATATGTTTCTAGGAACCCTATCTAGGCCTTTCTTCAATCATCTAATTGGTAACTCTTCCGCGGGGTTTACCGATCTGATCTTAACGGGCGAGAGAATAGAAGCTGGCATCAAGTCAGGAAAGATTCAGAAGGTTGTTGTTGCAAGTACTGAGAAGAGGCCGTTTAAGAAAGAAGCAAGTGCCATCTATGGTCCTAGAAGACAAGTCAAGCCAGAAAGTCGCCAAGCCGTCAATGCTCTGGTCATTTCAAAACCTGTTGCTGCTCCTCAGCAGTACAATCAACAAAGAAGTGAAAGGCCCAAGAGGCAGTATACTCGGCTGAGTATGACCTTATCTCAAATTTTACCTCAACTGCTATCAACCAATTTGGTGACCACCAAAGAAGCTCCTAAAGTCGTGAACACTGCGTCTCCTAAGTATAACCCAAATTCCCGGTGTGCTTATCATTCTGATAGTCCCGGGCACACTACTGATGATTGCTGGGCCTTGAGAAACAAAGTGCAAGATCTTATCGACGCGAAGGAAATTCAGTTTGAAGCGCCTGAGAGGCCGAATGTTGTAACTGCCCCTATGCCCCAGCATAGGGTAAATGCCATTGAGGAAGAATTGTATGCTGTTTCGGTGAATGAAGTTGTTACCCCTCTTTTGATTGTTAAGAGGAACTTACTACTAGCCGGTTTATTTCCGGGTTGTAGTAAGGGTTGCCTCCTGTGTGCTCTTATCCCTACCGGTTGTCCACTGCTGAAATCAGGCATCCAAAGCCTGATGGATAGCAAGGAAATTCTATTCAAGAAAACTGTTGTTCCGTATGTTTCCGTTGAAGAAATATCTGTTGTCACAATCTACAATCCTGCCAAAGCTCCCGTAAAGAAACCAGTCCAAGTTATGTCTGTTGCACCCATCACTATTACTGTCCCGGGGCCTCTCCCGTATGAGTCTGATAAAGCGGTCCCATGGCATTATGGAGCCGATGTGTATGTGCTCGGGGTGAAGCAGGAGTTCAACACCAATACCAGTATCAGTAACATCACTGGTCCCGCCAAGATTACCCGCAATGGCAGGCTCTTCTCGCCTGACATTGCACCGCCAGTTATCCAAAAACCTCTCACCATCACACCCGCAAGTGTGCATGTTCCAGTTCAAGTTCCTGTGTCTACTACTGCCGCCGAGTCTTCTGATACTCGGGGCAAAGAAGTTGCTACCGATTTGCCTGCCAGGACGGAGGCACCAAAGAAGACTGTTGTGGAAGCCTCCCAGCAAGAAATGGAGGAAATTCTTAAAATTATCAAAAAGAGTGACTTTAATGTTGTTGAACAGTTGGGGCATACTCCCTCCAAAATCTCTATGCTATCATTGCTGCTATGCTCAGAGGCCCATGCAAAAGCCCTGATTTCATTTCTGAAAACGGCCCATGTGCCCGCAAGAGACTTCCGCGGATCAATTCACCGACTGTGTGGCTAATTTGACGGCTGACAATGGCTTGGGGTTCTCAGATGCGGACCTTACCGCCAAAGGGAAAAATCACAATGATGCCCTGCATGTTTCCATAGAATGCAGGGGCACTACTCTCGCACATGTGTTAGTGGATACCGGTTCTTCCCTGAATGTTTTACCCAAGAAGGCATTAGATCGCTTGGATTGTGAGGGTTTGGAGTTGAAACCTAGTAACATCATTGTTAGAGCCTTCGACGGTTCTAAGAGGATGGTGCACGGTGAAGTAGACATCCCTATTCGTGTGGGTTCTCAAGTTTTCGGCTCAACGTTCTATGTAATGGATATTCGTCCATCTTACTCCTGCTTGTTGGGTCGACCCTGGATTCACAAAGCTGGGGCAGTAACTTCCACTTTACACCAAAAGCTCAAATACCCTGTCAAAGGGAAGATTGTTACTGTGCAGGGTGAGGAGGAATACATGGTGAGTCACTTGAGTTCATTCCGGTATATCGAGATGGACGGGGAGTTTATTGAAACCCCCTTTCAGCATTTTGAGGAGGTACCTCCAATTTTGGCATCAGCTGAAGCAGTAGTTGAAGAAGACTTTCCGTTGAAGATGGCATCCTTGAAGGATGCCCGGGCTGTAATCGAGAAAGGCAATTGTGCAAACTGGGGTCAGCTTCCTGACTTCACTCAAAAGAATGACAAGTTTGGGCTGGGCTTTACCGCAGAGGCTCAGAAGGCTGTGCGCAAGGAAAGGATCAGAAAGGCTCCGGTGTTTATCTCCAACCCAAGGGTGAATGCTGTTGAGGAGGATGTGGAGGAAGCAGAGTTTGACAGTTGGATCTACCCGACTACCAGCAACGGACCAAGCAACTGGACGGCAAAGGATTTTACACCTATCACATTTATCACGCAGTAATTAATTTCTCTTGATTTCCAATTTGTAACAAACAATATGTTAAAACTTTTATTGACTCGGTGTCCTACCCGGGGCATCGTAGCTCCATTTGTGAGGGCTTTTTGTATGACATTTCCATATATCATCAATCAAAACATTGGACGTTTGTTGCATTTCAAATCTTATGCTCCTTTTTCTTTCTGTGTTATATATTGCAAAACAGCTATATTTACACACACTCACTTATACAGGTTTCAATCCACTCTGGATCTCACTGGCAACAGCTCTGCTACCGCTAGTTATGACTTCGAGAATCCGATCAACTTGGCCGAGGACGAAGGTGAAGATGATTGCGAAGTGCCTGGTGAACTCGCAAGACTGCTACTCCAGGAAGAGAGGGCTATTCAACCACATGAAGAGCCGGTGGAAACAATTAACCTGGGTACTGAGATAGATAGGAAAGAGGTCAAGATTGGTGCCAATCTAGAGCTCAGCGTGAAGCAACGATTGATCCAGATGCTACAAGATTACATGGAGATATTTACTTGGTCCTATGAAGATATGCCTGGTTTGGATGCCGACATTGTAGTTCATCACCTGCCAACCAAGGAAGACTGCCCTCCGGTAAAGCAAAAGGTCCGCCGTATGCGCCCAGAGATGTCCGAAAGGATCAAGGCTGAGGTTATGAAGCAATTCGACGCCGGATTTCTAGCAGTAACTTCTTACCCTCAGTGGGTTGCCAATGTGGTGCCAGTACCGAAGAAGGACGGTAAAGTCAGGATGTGTGTCGACTACAGGGATTTGAACAGGGCCAGTCCCAAGGATGATTTCCCTCTACCTCACATCGATATTCTTGTTGACAATACTGCACAACACAAGGTGTTCTCCTTCATGGATGGTTTTTCAGGGTATAATCAGATCAAGATGGCCCCGGAGGATATGGAAAAGACTACCTTTGTGACTCAGTGGGGCACCTTCTGCTATAAGGTCATGCCATTCGGTTTGAAAAATGCTGGGGCAACCTATCAACGTGCCATGGTTGCTTTATTTCATGATATGATCCATCATGAGATTGAGGTATATGTTGATGACATGATTGCAAGGTCCCAAACTGAGGAAGAACACCTTGATCATCTGCGGAAGCTGTTCGACCGACTCAAGTTATACAAGCTGAGGTTGAATCCCAACAAATGCACCTTTGGGGTAAGATCCGGAAAATTGTTAGGTTTCATTATAAGTGATAAGGGTATTCAAGTGGACCCTGCCAAGGTTAAAGCCATTCAAGAGATGCCAGTCCCTAAGACAGAGAAAGAAGTCAGAGGCTTCCTGGGACGACTGAATTACATTGCCCGATTCATCTCACATCTGACTGCTACTTGTGAGCCAATCTTCAAATTACTGAAGAAAGATCAAGTAGTACGCTGGAACGATGACTGTCAGGCTGCCTTTGAAAGGATAAAAGAATATATCCAAGAGCCACCCATTCTTATGCCACCAGTGGAAGGAAGACCTCTAATATTATACTTGACAGTACTTGATAACTCAATGGGGTGTGTGCTGGGGCAGCATGACGAGTCTGGCCGAAAAGAGCACGCTATTTATTACTTGAGCAAAAAGTTTACCGACTTTGAGTCTCGTTACTCACTGCTTGAGAAAACTTGCTGCGCTCTTGTATGGGCTGCTCGCCGGCTGAGACAGTATATGCTGACTCACACTACCTTGTTGATTTCAAAAATGGATCCCATCAAGTACATATTTGAAAAGCCTGCTCTGTCTAGGAGAATAGCGAGATGGCAAATGATCTTGACAGAATATGACATCCAGTATACAACTCAAAAAGCTATTAAGGGAAGTGTACTGGCGGATCATTTGGCACACCAACCTGTGGACGATTACCAATCATTGAACTTTGATTTTCCGGACGAAGACATCATGGTGGTAACTGACTGTGAAGTACCTGGACCGGATGAAGGACCTGAGGAAGGATCCCGATGGTCTATGCATTTTGATGGAGCCTTCAATGCTTTGGGTAACGGCGTCGGCGCTGTAATCATATCTCCCAAAGGAACTCATACTCCACTCACCGCCCGATTATGCTTCAACTGCACCAACAACATGGCAGAATATGAAGCATGTATCATGGGTCTGCAAGCTGCAATCGAATTAAGGATCAAGTTTCTGAGTGTTTTCGGAGATTCCGCTCTCGTGATCAATCAGATCTAGGGCGAGTGGGATACGAAACACCCAAATCTTATTCCTTACAATGAGTATGTGTCAACCTTGCTTCCCCACTTTGAAGAGATAACCTTTGAACATTTCCCAAGAGAGGAGAATCAGTTAGCGGACGCGTTAGCTACGATGTCTTCCATGTTCAAAGTCAAATGGGACAATGAGGCTCCCCGGATCATCATCTGGAAACTGGACGAACCGACATACTGTTGTGATCTTGAGACTGAGTTGGCGACTGAGAAACCTTGGTACCATGAGGTGAAGAGATATTTGGAAGCTCAGGAGTACCCTGGAGGTGCATCTGTCAACGACAAGAAGTTTCTAAGAAGGTTTGTAGCAAAGTTCTTCCTTAGCAACGACATCCTGTATAAGCGAAACCATGATTCAACCTTACTGCGTTGTATGGATAAGACTGAAGCAGAAAGGATCATGGAAGAACTGCATGAAGGTACATTTGGAACGCATTCCAGTGGACACACCATGGCTAAGAAAATCCTTCGGGCAGGATATTTCTGGTCCACAATGGAAGCTGATTGTTACCAACACTCTCGAACTTGTCATAAATGCCAAATCTATGCTGACAAGGTACATATTCCTCCAGTTCCTCTGAACGTCTTGACGGCACCTTGGCCTTTTGCAATGTGGGGGATTGATATGATCGGCGAGATCCGACCGACGGCATCCAATGGGCATCGCTTCATCTTGGTGGCGATCGATTATTTCACGAAGTGGGTTGAGGCAGCTTCCTACGCTACAGTAACCAAGAGCGTCGTGGCACGTTTCATCCGGCATAATCTGATCTGTCGGTACGGCGTCCCGGAAAGAATCATTACGGACAATGGTACCAATCTCAACAACAAGATGATCACTGAGCTCTGCGAACAATTCAAGATACAGTACCACAACTCTTCTCCCTACCGGCCGAAGATGAATGGGGCTGTAGAGGCAGACAATAAGAACATCAAGAAAATTGTGCAGAAGATGACAGTGACTTATAAAGATTGGCACGAGATGTTACCGTTCGCTCTTCATGGGTACCGTACCTCAGCAAGGACGTCAACCGGGGCAACTCCCTTCTCTTTGGTCTATGGCATGGAGGCAGTCTTGCCAATTGAAGTCCAGATACCCTCTCTCTGAATAATGAAAGACGCAGACTTGAGTGAAGATGACTGGATCCAGACTCGACTTGATCAATTAAACCTGATTGACGAAAAGAGACTCACCGCTATCTGTCATGGTCAAACGTATCAAAAACGGATGATCAGGGCATTTAACAAGAAAGTCAAACCACGAGAGTATCAAGTTGGGGACCTGGTAATCAAACGCATCATCCTTCCTCAAAGTGATCCCCGGGGCAAATGGACCCCTACATACGAAGGGCCATTTGTGGTTAAGCATGTGTTCTTAGGAGGAGCCATGATCCTAACCACCATGGACGGTGACGATCTTCCTCACCCCGCCAATGCAGACATAGTGAAAAAATACTACGCATAAATAAAAGACCCGCTAGGTTGACATACCTAGGCAAAAATTAGGGCTTCCCGGCGAACCAAAAGGGTTCAGGCAAAAATAAGGGATGAACTGAAAAAATCTGTACACCCGGCAAGTCGAAAACCTGAAAGGGCGGCTTGGGCAAAAATGGGTATCCCGGTGGACTGAAAACCTGAAAGGGCGGTCCAGGCAAAAGTTAGGGATAAAGCGTAACGCTATGTCTCATTGGATCACTTCGCATCCGGAATTCAGCGTCAACTATCTGGCTCATACTTCGGCATCGACCAATCAGCTTCATCTTCAACTAGGCAGTAAAGAGATGAGACGTTTGGAGACATAAAGGCAATAGCAGAGTTGGAACCCAGTAGGATTGTTCACATAGCTGTTTTGTTTTCTTTTCAAAATTGTCAATTCTGTGATTATTCGGCGGCATTCTCTTACTAGGATGTCAGCCTCTTGTACAAAAAAAAAACGCCTATTCACAGGCAAAATTCAAATCAATACGAATTCACTAGTC
Source organism: Vicia faba (assembly GCA_948472305.1). Taxonomy (NCBI): domain Eukaryota; kingdom Viridiplantae; phylum Streptophyta; class Magnoliopsida; order Fabales; family Fabaceae; genus Vicia; species Vicia faba. The sequence goes on along the minus strand of OX451739.1, from coordinate 15,301,482 downwards.
CATACAAATTGCCATTGTTTTTTCCTTTTTCCGTTTTGTCTTGCGAAGAACGTCCAATGTTCATTTTTTATATATGCATTTGACATTAAATTGCTGATTCATAAATATTTGCACATGAAACGAAAGATTAATTACAGGAGACATCAGAAACAGGGGCAATGTGAAATTGTCTGATGCAGTCTAGTTGCTTTGTCCGCCAAGGTACCAAGGTGGATTCGACTGAAGAATGTGACCAAACAATCCCAGCTCCCCGCAGAGTAAGGCGGGATTCAGCAATACTTTCCCCAGTGAAGTCACCAACTTTCCCCGGCCGGTCTAAAGGCTATCCCCAGTAGATTCTGGAAGCTTGTTCCCTACGGAATACAGACGTCTCTCCCGAGCTTTATTCAGAGTTATTCCTCACAAGGGCTTATAACTGGGTTATCCTCAGCTAATTGCCATGAAGGATCGCCCTCGGCAAGGTTCTTTCAGTCCCCGACAGGAGTTTGTCTTTGGTATTCCCCAAGCAGAGTTTATCATCATTATCCCCAGCGGGATCCATCATTGAAGCCCTCAGCAGGTCTCTTGTCAAAACTTCAGCAAAGTATCTCTTCCACAGAGCAATTCTCCGGTCGATCGTCAAGGATCTATTTTCCTACGACGAAAATACATTCATAAACATTTCACATTTCATACATCTTGCTTACATACATGATAAAGTGCATACAACACTATCTCATGTGAACAGCATGGCATCATGCATATCATACATCATGACATTGTATACAACTTACGTTTTTGCCTTTTCAGGGAAAAAGACAACCCTAAAGACAACTATCTTCAACTGTCACAAATTCCATATTCGATTCCTGTATCTAGCCAGGGCACATCTGAGAGTGATCAGTTTCCAGATTCGACTCCTGTATCTAGCCAGGGCACGTCTGAAGAGTTCGAAGATTCGATTCCTGTATCCAGCCAGGGCATATCTGTTGACAACTATTTTCGGATTCGACTCCTGTATCCATCCAGGGCATATCTGTTAACCACATTTCCAGACTCGATTCCTGTATCTAGCCAGGGCATATCTGTTGACAACTATTTTCGGATTCAACTCCTGTATCCAGCCAGGGCATATCTGTTAACCATATTTCCAGACTCGATTCCTGTATCTAGCCAGGGCACGCCTGAAGAGTTCGAAGATTCGATTCCTGTATCCAGCCAGGGCATATCTGTCGACAACTATTTCCGGATTCGATTCCTGTATCCAGCCAGGGCACATCTGTGAGCAACCATTTGTAGACTCGACACCTGTATCTAGCCAGGGCATATCTGCATAAAGAGATTGAAGATCAAACACCTGTAACAAGCCAGGAAAACATCTGTCTTTCTCAAATACACAAGTTCTCGCTAAGGAATCTCTTATGCGATCAACACTTCCAAATGACACCTATAAGCCCATTCCCGACAAGCTTCTGTCACGTCTCCAGATGGCATCTATAAGCCCATCCTCCTATCCATCTTATCTCCAAATGGCGTCTATAAGCCCATTCCCGACATCACATTGCTGATACTCTACCATGAGAGTGCAAATTTCTGGGCACTTTAGTGTTCAATCATCTTCCACCTTCGGATCACGAAAGGCACGCAAGCCAATCTACATCCTCAGGTCTAAGAAGATTGAACAGGGGCAACTGTTGTACCCCAAAATTTTCCCTCCCATTTCCTCAACATTTTCTCATCACCAGACCTTTGAAGATCAAGATCCAATTAGGGTTTCCTCTGCTCAAGATTTCTCCTTGCACTGGTGGACCCAAATTAGGGTTTGTGTTTGCACAAAGATGTTTTGACCTAAAATGCCTAAGATGACTTTCATACTTCATATTGGACTCCCAAGTTTATCCATACCAAGTTTCAAGTCTTGATTCCAAGTTTTGCCCAGTCAATTGGACAGATGACTTAGAAATCAGCTGTATTGGGGAAAAAGTCAACTGTGGCCAATTGACAGTCAAATCTCATGAAAATTGACCCACATCAACATTATGAACTCATATGGACCATTTGATCAAGTTGGGATCACAATTCCACAAGAAATTTGATCAAATCACCAAAAGGGCAAAATGGTCATTTTTAGGGTTTTGACTGCACAAAGGCAATTTTTGACTGTTTGACCTAGCCAATGGCAAACCAAGCTCACATATGGACTCAAGTACCCCATGGAATTGTCTTGACATGCTCAACAAACTCAAAAGATCCCAAGTACACAAGATTGACAGTTGAATTTCCCAATCAATTGATCAATTTTGACTGTACACTGAAAAGTCAAACTTTGACTTTTTGGTCAAAATCAAGAGTCAAGATTTATTTTTCATCAAAACATGCCAAATCATGAAACTTGTTCACCAAGAAACCAAGAAATGCAAATTAGGGTTTAAAATGGAATTTTTCATAACTTAGAATTTTTCTAAGTTATGGAAAACCCTAATTTTTTTCCAACTTTGCCCCACTTTTTCACCATGATTCATTTGGATTCAAGCAAAAGTCAAAACATGAAAGTTTTAGCTTGTTGCATAATATACAACTTTGATTCACAAAGTTTTCTCATTTGAAGCTTGTATCTCAAGTTACAAATTTTTGAATAAGGGCACTAAACCATTCTTAACTTAGTGAATTTTTGACCTATTTTGACAAGTTTTTCTACCCCACTTCAAGGCCATTTTCCATACACTTCCACTTGGAATTTCAAATTGCACTTCAAAGATGGATTGTAGTACACATTCCAAGCTTTCCAAAATGTCCAAGAACTCATCAAACAACCTCATGGTTAGGGAGAATCGAATTTCACAATATAGCAAAAACTCACTTTTGAATTGGCCATTTTTCATGTTCATAAGTTATGCAAACTTCTCAAAACCAGCATGCCCTTGATTACAGGTCCTTAAACCAAGTTACACTCAATAATTTAATGCTTGTTCATTGTGTCAAAGTGTTATTCTATGAGTTCAAGTATTATATACAAGTTTAATCCATTTTTAGATAAAGCAAAATAGCCATTTTTGAAAAGTCATGCTTTATGTCAATTGGTAAATCAAGCAAGTACAAACCAAATCTCTTTAGCACAAGATTATGAACAAATCACTCTGATCAAGAGAAGCTTTGCAGCAGTATTAGGGGTCCTCTACTGACCTAGAAACACAACTTGCCATTTCTTGCTTAAGTTAGAAGAAACATTGCATAACTCATACCAACTTCCATATCAGCAAAAGAACACAAGAACAAAGTTATCAAACACATTTCACACAACACAACCAAGCTAATACACGAGCCCTTAGCCTTCAAAACACCCTCCATCTCAGAATCACTCTCAAACTGCAAAAACAGGGCAGGCCCTGCAGTTTGAGTGCTATCTCTCATTTCTCTTGAGCTCTCTTGCCCAAATCAGTTCACATACCTTCCATACCATCTATGCAAGCTAACCAAAAGCAAAGGCACGACCTGTAATCACTCTAACCACTTCCACCATTTTCACATTTCTGACTTGCAGGTGAAGTTCTCTAGCTCGATTCAGAAGCTTTCAAGACAAAGTAAACATTGGAATAGCATCCCTGGACCTCAAGGAAGCTTTTCCAATCATCACCTTGCACTGAAAGTTCCTACATTGCAAGATAGAACTTCAGTTGAACAGGTATCTTGGTGAACTCGTATCTCTCTTATTATGCATCATTAGCTTTAAGTTTGTGAATAAACAAGGTTCTGCTCATGCCACTGAACATGTACATGTTTTTACTTTTCATTTCTTTTGCTTGAGTTGTGAGAATTTGGAGTTTAAAAATGGCAGAAAAACTAGGTTAGGATTTGGGGGAGGAGAAATTCTCCCTCATCTTAGAGAGTTAGATCAAGTTATGCATATGGTTAGAATCGTCTCTTCATGCTGAACATTTTTTATGTTATGAGTTTTTGTTAAAAAGCCAGGAATCAGGAGTTAAGGATTGATGAAGGAAGGCGCGCATTTTTGAATTGTTTGGTCTGAAGGTTGAAGACAACCATTTTCTGGGCTGGGCCTGTTTTGTTATTCCTTTTTGCACCATACATTTACTTTTGCACCCCCTGAGCCCATTTGCTTCATTTTTAATATTTTTTGACTTTTTCTTTTTTTAACTGATTCATTTATTTTTTCTCAGCATATTAAAAATATAAAAATCCTTTTTCTCACCATTTTTTAATTTATTAGGTATTTATATGATTTTCTTTTGATTTGTACCTAAATAAATAAATATATACATTTCATTAAAATATTGAGAAATATGTAAAAATACTTTTATTTTCATTTTTTATTTTATTATACCTTCTGAAAATATTTTACATAAAAAAATACTTTTTTTACAAATATTAAAAATTATTATTATTTATATGTATAACACATATTTAAAATAATACATATATACATATATTTATTAATATATTTAGGGTAAATACAAAATATATACACTTTTTGTTTTTTTTTATTATTATTATTAATATTTAATATAAGAATACATTTTTGACAAATACTTCACTTTATTTTATTTTGCACATAATAAATAAATACTTGTATTAAATTAAATAATAATACCTTTCATTTAATAAAAATTAGGGTTTTGCCCTAAATTCAAAAATACTCCAAAAATATTATTTTTTTATTTTCTTTTTATTTTACATAAATAATCCTCTTTTTTTTCATACATATAAAAAACCATTTTTTGCATTCTTGCATATTTGTTCTATTTTTATTTTATTTATGCAATTAAATTACCTTGCAAATATTCAATATTGATGTAATAGCTTAGATTCAATTTCCTGTCTAAATACCTCCCCATTTGAAACATTGTACCCCCCTCCCTATATTATTGTGTTGTAATAGCGTAGGAATTTAAATTTCGCACTTTATCGCTTTCTAAAATACAATGCTAGAATTAGGGTTTATATGCGAATAAAAAATGAACAAAATAGTTGGACCTAATATAAGACAAACAAGCATGAAAATGGACACACAAATCACACTTGCACCCCCTAGGGTATTCCACTTGTTGCCTTTCAAAAATGGGCCATATTGCATGTTAGGTCTCTTTGGATAAAACAAACAAATTGAATGATCATAGTCCCTCGATAACACTTTTCAAAACAAACAAAAACAAATGATCAAGTCCCTTAAAGGAAATACCCAAAGATACTTAACACCGTTGCAATTATGGTCTAAACGATGACCCGCGCCCGTCCCTTTCACATCCTAACATGAGATTGTCCACCAAATACAATGGTGGAACAAACTTATTAAAAGGGTTAAAACATAGCAATAAACTTTGAGAAATTTAGGAGTAGATAACCTCTTAGTTACTTGAATCAAACTTGCAAAAACAAAACACTCGCCTATTTTCTTAACCACACATCACTACACTTTCAAAACAACTTTCAAAAACAAATGAAAACCTTTTCAAAAGACATACATCTTTGTATACATCCCCACATGGATCATTACAAAGGTTGCCACCACATTGGCTTCTTTTCAAAACATTTTCAAACCCACACACACAAGCACCATTTAAAACAATTGAAAACAAAAGGCAAGTGATCTAAGCAAGTAACTAAGAGCCCATGGATAACCATGGATAGAAAGGGTGCTAATACCTTCCCTTTCTATAATCTACTCCCCGAACCCAAGAAAACATATCAAAAGGTTTTTGCTGTGCTTTTTAACCTTTCCTTAGGATAAAATAAAAAGTCGGTGGCGACTCTTGCTCAACCGAAACATTTGCGAAAACAAACGCAAAACCATAGTCAGTTCTCCCACCGTATCACACTTGTGCTTTGTGATAAACCCATAGACTTAAGTGTCTCCATTAATGATTGTTGAAACATCTTACGCTCTTCAACCAACTTTTCTTCAAGTTCAGCTCTAAGTTTTGTTTCCAATATTGCAAGTTGTTCATTTACGTCAATATGTTGACGTGATCTTCCAAAGTAAGTGCTTTGTTTATGGTGTTTTCCAACACCAAGAACACGACCTCCATGCTCAGATGTTCCAATGGCTAATGATAAGATATTGTTACGTCCATCAGGAACAATTGCACATTTTTCAGCTTCTTGAACTAGAGAATCCTACAAAATACAAAAACATCAATTAATCAATCACAAATATAATGATACTTGAATAATTTTTCGTTGTTTACTTACAATTTTTTCAGCAACCTCTTGTGTAGATTTTGATGTGTATTCTCCTCCTTTCTTTTGTCGTGCTCTCTTCCATAACTCATGGCGTGATGGTGGAGATGGACTATCATTATCATCTAATGTGGAATTATCTCTCGATGATGACTTTTCTTTCATAATTTTCTCCTCAAGCAAGCGATACCCTCCACGAGACAATACGTGTGGGTATACATTCTTGGCCACATTATCCTTAGCCTTCTGACTTTTTTCCTATTATAAACTCAAACAAGTAATTAATCACTAAATATAATAAAAATGTTATGCACACAAAAACATATAACTCCTACTAACCTTAAATTCAGGGGTATCTCGAATCTTGAGAAACTCTTTCCATGCGTCTTCCGTAATAAAGTTATACTTGACATATGGAGGAGGATCATTTTCTATGGGATGATGAATATATCTATCTGTGAGTTGTGTCTTAAAACCTCTCCATCGCTCTCCCGCATATTTAATCCATTCTTTCTTCAACCTATCCTTCTTTGGATCTTTACATTCCGGAATAGTAAAATGAGCCTACAAATATAGTATATGTCATATGTTGTTAATTAGTATATGATTATAAAAAATAATAAAGTATTGTATTTAAAATACCTGAATATCAGTCCAAATAGCATATTTTACGCCTTCATCTACTTCTTTCCAATCATTTTTCACAATACTACAATACTGTCGAGCAAGAGATGCTATATAACTCTTGAAATGTGTAGCATTTTTACCAACACCAATACATTCATAGTTTCTTGCATTAAACTCGACCTTTATCTTTTCACCTGTTTGATGAACTTTGTCAATTTGTGTCATTAAAGTGGGACCTCTAACTCTTCTTTTATTGGGGTTTGAATCACCGATGTATCTGTTTACACAAAACAAAAATAATGAGAAATAATATTATGCAAAAAATAAAAACAATTAGAAATAAAATTAAGCACAAAATAAAAACAATTAGAAATAAAATTAAGCAAAAAATAAAAACAATTAGAAAATAAAGTAACGCGAAATTAACTTATACAAAAAATCTTACTAGTCCTCCCATATCCCTTCTTCATGGTCTATGCGAATAGCATGCACATCATCCCCTTCATTTTCTTCAATGAATGTAGTCACATTTGTTGAGAAAGGATGAGTTTCAGAAATATCAAGATTCTCATCATGATTTCCATCACTATCATGGACCTTTCCTTGTAAAACCACTGACCACTTTTTAATAGAAGGATCTGTGACATAAAACACTTGTTTTGCTTAAGATGCCATGATGAATGGTTCGTTCGCATAAGCTAACTTGCTAAGATCAACCAGTGTAACTCCAAATTCATCGATTCTGACACCACTGTTGATATCAATCCATTTGCATTTAAATACAGGAACTTTAAACACAACATAATTAACTTCCCAAATCTCTTCAATCACCCCAAAGTACGGTGTAGATGCCATAACCGGGTTTTTATCTTTAGCACTAGAGAAGTGCATGGACTCGGCCACAATCATTACCCCACTATTTTGCATGGTACTACGGTCATCCTTTAACTTTGTATAAAAAGAGGTTTTATTAATATCATATCCACTCCAAGTTATTATGTTACATTTAGGCCCGTAAGACAACCACTTAATTGTATTAGACACACTATCTTCATTAACAATTCTTTCTTTAAACCATTCAGAGAAACTCTTATTATGCTCTTTTAACAACCCTCTTTCATTCATCTTGGGGTACTTTTTCTTTATGATGCTTTTGTGAGCAGATAAGTAAGGTTGAACTTCATCTATGTTATTCAATATATACAAATGCGCTTGAATAACCACATCAATACTTAAGCTCTTGACTTTTAAACCTTGTGTACCCACACCCTCATATCTTTCATCATGACGAGACTTGGGAACCCCTACAACATCCACTCCTGACAAATAGTTAGAACAAAACTCAATTGCTTCTTCTGCAATGTACCTCTCAATAATCGATGCTTCCGGACGGTGTGGGTTTTTTGTATACCCTTTTATAATCTTCATGTATCGCTCTATTGGATACATCCACCGTAAAAAAATGGACCACATAATCTAATCTCCCTTACTAGATGAACAATCAAGTGAACCATAATGTCAAAAAATGAAGGAGGAAAATACATCTCTAATTGGCACAAGATAACTGCAGCCTCATTTTCCAAATCGTCTAACTTTAGTGGATCAATGGTTTTACAACAAATTGCATTGAAAAATAAGCACAACCTAGTTATAGTCTTCCTTACGTTGTTAGGCAATATCCTACGAATAGCCAATGGTAGTAGTTATTGCATTAAGACATGACAGTCGTGATATTTTAAGCCAACTAATTTAAAATCTTTAACTGATACAAGCCTCTTGACATTTGATGAGTAACCATGTGGCACTTTGATACTTTGTAAACACTCACAAAAACTAGTTTTCTCTTTTTTAGACAAAGTGTAGCAGGCAGGAGACAAATATGTCTTGTTACCTATATATTGTGGAGTTAACTCTTCTCGTATACCCATCAAACCCAAATCCAGACGAGCATTAATACCATCTTTTGTCTTGCCTTGAATGTTGAGAAGTGTTCCGATTACACTATCGCATACATTTTTCTCCACGTGCATCACATCAATACAATGTCTTACATCAAGACTAGACCAATATGGAAGATCGAAGAAAATCGATCTCTTTTTCCATACATTTTTCACAGTAGATCGTTTTTGGTACTTTCCAAAGACAACATCAAGTCCCTGTTGTCGCTGATAAACTTCCTCTCCAGACAAGGGCTTTGGAGCAACACCATGCTCTTGTTCCCCATTGAAAGCTTTCCGCAATCTATGATATGGATGATAACATTTTAGAAATTTTTGATGCCCGAGATAAACGGTCTTCTTTCCTTTTTCAAGCCGATGGTAACAAGTGTCTTTTTTACATATAGGACACGCATTATGCCCTTTAACTTTATACCCAGACAAATTACCATATGCCGGAAAATCGTTGATGGTGCAAAACAACATGGCATGCATATTGAACTGTTCGCCAGAATACGCATAAAAAACATCCACCCCTTCCTCCCACAGCACTCTTAAATCATCAATCAGTGGACTTAGATAAACGTCTATGTCATTTCCTAGTTGTTTTGGGCCCGATATCATCATCGATAACATAATATATTTACGCTTCATGCAGAACCTAGGAGATAGGTTGTAAATCATCAAGTGAACAGGACAAGAACTATGGTTAGTACTCAGATTACCAAACGGATTCATTCCATCAGTAGCAAGTCCAAGTCTAAGGTTTCTTGACTCTTTGCCAAAATTTGGAAACAAAGAATCTATTTTCTTCCATTGCAAAGAATCAACTATATGACGAATTTGTCCATCATATTTTCTTTCTTCTGCATGCCATCTAAGATTCTTTGCGTCATCTGCATTGGCGAATAATCTCTTGAACCTTGAAATTATTGGTAGGTACCATACCACTTTCGCAGGAGGACCCTTTTTGACCACCTCATCATCAATTGATTCACCATCTTTCTTTTTGTAGCGTGAAGCCTTACACTTCGGACAATGATTATACTTTTCAGACTCTTTTCTGTATAATATGCAATCATTAGGGCATGCATGTATCTTTTCATACTCCAAACCCATCAGACACAATATTTTCTTCGCCTCGTAATAACGACTTGGCATTACATTATCTTCTGGAAGCATTTCGGTCAACAATTCAAGCAACTCGGTAAAACTTTTGTCAGTCCACCCATTCTTTGCCTTCAGATTAAATAATTTTAACACGGCTGACAGACGTGTAAATTTTTTGCATCCCGGGTACAATGGTTTATCCTTGTCATTGCATATAGTATCATACGTATGTGCCCTCTTAAACGAATCTTGTCCAATATCACACATCATGTCTTATAGACGATCATCCATTTCTACACTAACATCATCTCTTTGAGACACGTTTGACTTTGCTACTACTTCACCGTGCCATATCCATTTTGTATAACTTTGACAAATCCCTACACAAATTAGATGATCCATGCTTTCTTTCTTACTACGTTTTGGTTCTTTATTTGCACAACGAACACATGGACAGAGAAAAAGCGTAGGAAGACTTTTTTCAGCATTACTTTCAGCAAACTGTAGAAATTCCATCACTCCATGTTCGTACTCATCACTTAATCGATTAGCTCACATCCAACTACGATCCATAACTATGTTCACACGGAGGAAGGTCTGACGAACGGTGTGCCCGCGGCTGCGCTAATTCACGGAGATTCTGAGATTGCAAGTTGCGCTACTTCGCGGAGAAAGAAAAATAGAATCAAATTTCAATGGCAAGGTGACAACTCTATTAAGTTTGATAGGTTAAAGATAAACAGTGTGTTTCTGAGAGGACCTTAAGGCTCCAATGTGATAAGATTTCAAGATTCAGTTGCTAATTTGCTATGATTGGTTGTTGGTTGGTGTTATTGACACTATATTAATTGCATTTTTAAGAGACATAAAAAAGAACGTGACAATAATGGTGGCTAGCTAGTAGCCACAAATTCTTCAAGCCGTTCCTTATCTATCTCTATCTATACAGTATTATATCTACATTATCAACAATATATATATATATATATATATATATAACCAATTGCGGAAACCTTTTCTGAGATATCTATTATAACACCTGATGTCAATGAATCATGTATTATATATATTGTTATAGATTATAAATTGTTTTTACAAATAATTTTGAAGAATTTCAAAAAATATTATAAATTGTTTTGATAAAATCAATTTAAATATCACGTGACAAAACTTATCTCGTTAAAAATATTATAAGTTAAAATGAATTCAAACAAAAAATTTGTACATAATGTACTGTAGCATTATCTCCTCTAGCATCTTAACCATCCCTTAGAACAAGATATCTCTATTCTCTAGATATGTTTTCCAATATTTCCGATTATGGTTTCACAATGCATAACACCTTATCTTCTCTTAAAGATATTGTTGCTTTTTTAACTCAACTCTCATGAATCTATCATATCTTGTAATAAAACCTTCTGTTATTCTTAAAAAACTTAGAAATTTGGATAAATAAAGTTTCTCAAAGAAAATTTTACAAGTTAAAGCGCTTGAAATGAATTTCTACCTAGTGTTAACATAAGGTATTGACTTAAATCAAGAGAACAAACATTGAATCAATAACACCAGCAACACTTTGTTTCACACTCACTATGGCTTTCACATTATGAGTTTTACTTGTTGCCATCAAAATGATAAACATCAATCTTGTACTCCTCCTTAAACTTAACAGCAAAATGATGGAACAAAGCCTCATCAAAATCCCTAACCTAACCTAACCCATAACTAACTAGCAAACTAACCTATATTTTGAATAAGTCACATTATAGATCAAATAAGTGAAGAATGTGACTTACATTTGAAACGGCGAGCGAGGAAGGGCGTGAATCGGCCGGCGAAATGTCGTGAACGGCGTACAGTGAGGCGATGAGGATGCGTGAACAGGGGCGGCGAGGAGACGTGGAGATGTGAAACGGCGTGAACGGCGTACAGTGAGGCGACGAGGATGCGTGAATAGGGGCGGCGAGGAGACGTGGAGATGTGAAACGGCGTGAAGTTGTACAGTGAGGCAACGGGGATGCGTGAACAGGGGCGGCGTCTGCGTATTGTACAGTGGAAATAATGTGCAATTAGGAGCCAAACTGAATAATATATGGAACCTATTACATCGGTGGAATCAATGGACCGATGTAAGGGTTTGGGCCTGTGAACCTTTTACATCGGTGGAAAAAGGCCCGATGCAAGCGTGTGAACCTTTTACATCGGTGGAGACAAGAACCGATATACGCGTGTTACTATGATGTTTTTTACATCGGTTGGTTTGTGGACCGATGTAAGCATGTTTTAATTGGTTTTTTACATCGGTTCATAATACTACCCGATGTAATTGTTTTAATATATTTTAAATATTCACAATCTGCGTGTGAACCTATTACATCGGTTTTTAGTTAAACCGATGTAATATCTTGCTTGTTTTTTATTTACATTTCTGCCACCTTGTTTCTTATTTACAAAAATGTCACCGTATTTTTTTCTGAAAACTTTTTACATCGGTGGATGAGATTGCCCGATGTAATAGGTAGCGGAAAATATTTTTTTTCTTATTTTTTATATCATTGCAAATAAATACCTGATTTAAAATGTTTTTAATTGTATTTTTTACATCATATATTTTGATACCCGATGTAAAAGCCTTTTCTCAAATGTCTTTTTTTTAGTAGTGTCCTCACACCCTAACCCCTCACATAAACAACTAATACCATCAACAATATCAACAACAAACCATACTTCGACCACCAATGCAATACACTCTAATTCCTCAATCAAACTTTGACTATTCAAACTTTCAATCTCAACAATAAACCTTCAATCCATCATCCTCCCAACATAACTTTGACTATTCCTACCTCCCAATCTCAACAACAAACCCATAACCCATCACCCTGTCAACCCACTTCTACATTAAACACTGGTAATGTTTATTATCCTCCCATTGAACAGAGTTTGCCAAATACTTCCATACCGCCAACATATCCAAACATCAACTTTGAAATCACAGAAGAAACTTATGTCATAGCCAACTTTAAATATTAATGATATGGATATTGATGTGTGTGACAATCCATCACAGTTAAATGAAGATTTTTCATTCGAAAGTATTCCATCTCCACCAAAACAACAAATTAAGGTAGCTATAAGACATCAAACCGAAATGGACAAAGGAAAACACAAAAAATAAAAGAAAAAAGAATCAAATGTTATACTGACATACAATTTTTTAATCCTTAATATATATTTGTAGTCATTTCAATAATTATTAATGAATTTTTTTATTTATTTTCTTTAATAGTTTAATTGTAATAATAAAAAAATATTAAAAAATAAAATACCGAGTTAAAAAATATTAATATTAAAAATATTAATATTGATATTAATATTAATATTATTAAAATTATAAATATTAAAATTAAATTATAATTATTAAGAAAACATTAAATCATAAGAATAAATAAAAAAAAAACAAGAGAGAAAACCCGCTCGGCTATTGGATGGCCGAGCCCTTAAAAGAAGAAGAAAAAAAAAAAAAAAAAAAAAAAAAAAAAAAACTACGATGATTCGTCTAATAAATAGCCGAATCCCTGTTAAAAAGGTGACATACTGGTAAATGTTTTTTCTACTCATAGCATTATGATATATATTTCAAAAACATGGTTCTGTAAAAAAAATCTGAGAAATGAATTGTGTTTAATTTTGAACTAGCAATACATGTAAAAAAAACAATAAAATAAAAAGATGAGTTTCAATAGCATGATAAAAAAAACAATAAAATAAAAAGATGAGTTTCAATAGCATGATAAAAAAAACAATAAAATAAAAAGATGAGTTTCAATAGCATGATAAAAAAAACAATAAAATAAAAAGATGAGTTTCAATAGCATGATAAAAAAAACAATAAAATAAAAAGATGAGTTTCAATAGCATGATAAAAAAAACAATAAAATAAAAAGATGAGTTTCAATAGCATGATATCATTGAGTTTCTCCTTGATGAAAAGTCATAGTACTATCATTGAGAAGCACATTCATTCGCACGTGGGATCCTTCTCTGGATTTGGAGTTAAAGAGACCGCACGTGTAAGGTGCAATAACTGACCGTGAAATACGGGCAGTTGTAGTGGACCCGTGAGAGAGCAAAAAAACAATTGTTTAATGGGTCCCACTTCTAAATGTCTTTGTCGGTTTCTCGTTTTCATGGGTCCCTTGCCTCGTCAGCTCCAGGTTTGCTTTTTTCAACTTGTTAGCAAAAACATGAATTGACAAAACAAGACAAAAGAAAATACAAACTCTCTAGTCAAGTTACATCATTTTCATTAACTTACACATTCAGATCTTAAATATTGTGTCACGCTATTACCCTCAATCTTGCAATTTTTCTTCTTTTCTTCAAAATCGACTGTGTAAGTCCTCTCATTCTTTCGTCATTACAACTTCCATACTAAAATATCACACTTAGAATTATTTTGGCATAAATTCATCATATCCACGATTTTGAAATATTTAATAAAATCAAGAAAAACATAAACAACTTAAAAAACAAAACCTAAAACAAATGCAAAATGTACCAAAAACTTGGAGTGATAATCTATCAACAATTAACAAGAGAAATGACATTTTAATACCTAAATTTAGATATAAAAAAATACCTCAATTATAATTTTTAAATATATTAATATATTATTAGAATTTATATAAGTGTATGAAATCAAAAAAATATGAGAGAAATGAAGATATTATTGGAGTATTTAATATACAATATTAAATACAATATCAAATATTAAGTGTTAAAATAACTGTACTCAATTGACATTAATGACATGTCATAAAAAAATCACTTGCATGTCACAAATACTGAAACTCTTATTAAAAAAGTTAGATTAAAATTGATAACATAAATTTTACAAAAATCAAAGTTCGAAAGAAATTTCAGAAGTAGTTAAATATAAAATTGGTAACATGAATTTATTTTTTACTTAAAATCTTTCTCTCACATTTTCTTGAAAGAGGATAATAGGACTACTGATTTGTGAATAGCTTTATAATAAGAAATTTCTTTTTTATTTTTATACTTTTTTAATCATTTTTGATGAAATTTTATTTTTATTCTCAGAATTTAGATATGTATTTCTGAATATATCAGAGTTTATTTTTTTAGTATGATTTTGGAGATGTATTTTTGAAGTTACAAAATTTCATTTTTTTTTTTAGTGATTTTGGAAGTGTATTTCCAATATTACGAATTTTATTTTTTGGTGAATTCGGAAATATATTTTCAAAGATACCCAATACTATATTTCGGATGTACATTTCTGAAATAGACACTGAATGATTTTAGCAAAACGGAAACCTTGAAATAGAAAATTATGTAGAGATAATATAGATATTGAAACATTGATATTACATGGATATTACATAAACAATAATATAAATTTAACATTGAAAGTCGAAATTACATAGATATTAAAACATAAATTTAACATTATGTATTGTTATAAACGAGTAACTGATGACATCGCAACATTTTGATAACTGATTTGTGGTGTATGATATTGAAAAAATGGTTTAGACACCCTATTTATAGAAGATTTGAAACAATTTGATCCTAAGAATTTTTATCTTATGTCAGAGCATGTTTCAGAAATACACTTCCGAAACAATTTCTTATTTTTTAACAAAAATAAAATGTTTTCGAAAGTACACTTCCGAAACATTCCATGATTGTTTTTTCTTATTTCAAAAATGTATTTCCGAATTAATTATGCGAAGACAGAATTCTATCTTAAATATTTTCGAAATTATATTTTTGATTTCATCATAGAATTTGATATTTTAAATATTTTCAGAGATAATCTCTAAAACACTTTAATTTAAGATGCGTTCAAAAATACATCTCCAAAATATATTTTTAGAAATTTTTTCCCACATTTAACAGCTGCATAAAGAAATTCTCTTATTATATATAGTGTTTTTTTTTGAATTTTTTTTTTGTAATAATCAGATATTAAAAAAAATTCGCAAATAACCATGTTTCAGAAAACCCCACAAGGGAGGAGTCATCTCAATTGGCGCCTACACCTTATTTTAAAGGGGAGGCGACATCTCACTTGGCGCCTAGGTGTGAAAGGCTTGCCCTAAGCCAAGTGAGATGGCGCCTTAGTGCAATTGGAAGATGATTTTTCGCGTTTTTTATTTTAAATGCGGTACGTTACATAAACGATATAGGATCACGAAAATTGACTTTTTATTTACACAATATGATTACACAACACGATTACATAAAAAATACAAATTAATCAGTGGTCCCCCGGAACCTGGTAATGACCCCCGATTTCGCATCCCCGTCCTCGCCTTTCCCGTGTTGGGTTTCGTCGCGTTTCCTATTGTGGCAAGGTCGATGGCCCAGCGAAGTCAATGCGTTCCGGATCCATGAAATCGGCCAGATCTTCATATTTAGAATATCCGCTTTGGTACAGTCGGTTACCCATATCCTCAAAGTTTGGTCGTGTTGGTGGTGGATGAGGTTCCATGGTTGGTCTATAGCACTGGTCGTCTGAGTACGGGGTAGAAAGAAAATGGATCTTGGGGTGTTTGGTATTAGGAATGTTGGGTGCTTTGGTAATGTGGTGGTTGATAGTAAGTTGGGTCGGTTGGTTCATAATCTTCGGAAAATCCTAGATCAGGGCTAAGGTTAGATGTTGAGGGATCCATATTAGGATATGTAGAAGACTGGAATTGTGTGTGGGGCATGCAGGTGTATTGGTATTGTGATTGAAATTGTGGTTGTGTGTAAGGCATGTGCGGGTATTGGTATTGAGGTGGTGATTGTGGTTGGTTGTGGGGCATGTGGGTGTAATCGTATTGTGGTGGTGATTTGTGGTTGGGTGTTTGTGGTTCTGTTTCGTTGGGGAGGTTGGTGGGAGGTTGATGTGTGTTGGGGAAATGAGGGTTGTGCCCATTGTGTTCGTGGGTCAACCAAATACCTTGGATGAGACACGTGCATTTCTGGGGTACTAACCGATATGTACCAAGCTAAATATTGATCCATATATCGCATATTACCATGGTTGAGGAAAACTGGGAATTACAAGACATGTCGGTGACGCCTCTGCCACATCTTGCACCATTCTGGAGCAAAATCTTTCCAGTTGGTAAGACCCCATTGGACGTCGACCCTTTTGAGATGCCACGGGGACAAACAAGTTGGATCGCATGGTATCTCTTGATGCATTCCAAACTGCATCTTGACACGGTCGCTGTGGTGCATCTCCTTAATATTGAACCGTATAATTGCAGTCTTTGTGCTCCAAATTGCTGCATCCTCGGAGTTTGGTTCATGGTCCAAACCCAAATATGATCTCCAGACAAACTGCGGATAAAATTAAATCAGATTAATGAAAACGTAATAAATAAATAATTTAAAAGTAGAAAAGTTGAAAGGTATGACGTACATCACCCGGGCCAAGGTGATCCAATAGATTGCGATATAGAGCGGCATTGAATCTTGGATTCTTGTCGTAATCCATACCCCTCACGCAGTACCAAAAGGAATTGAAAAACATTTTATTTTTATCATATATTTGGTGAAGAGATGAATAATAATAAATTATATAAGTTAATGACTTACTTTGTTGTGTATGGGAAAACAAATGTGTTGTTGTTGACGGGGTTTAGGGACTCCATTCTCCACCAACCCCAGGCTTGAAGTAAAGAAGCGCAGCCATAAAATGTACATTTTTCCTTGATTGCATTTTTACACAAGGAACTGTATAGATGGGCTAAAACAGCAGAACCCCAACTATACTTTCTAGTTTTTTCAAAGTCTCTAAGTAAATTTAAATACATGAAATTTACACTATTTCCCGTACTTTTGGGAAATAAAAAGGTTCCAAATAGTATCATTATATAATTTCTAGCTTTTACTACCTTAGCTAGCTCGGAGGAATTTTCGTTCAATTCCAGAATCGCATAATGATTTTTGAGCTCAACAAGTAGTATACCCTGATCTCTCGCACCACCACCTTCAACCATATCCCTGCCCAACAATTCTTCACACAGAGAATTAGGCTGTTGAACCGATCCGTTAACCGCCTTACCGTTGTCAGGGAGACCCAATAACATGTACACATCCTCTAGTGTGACGGTACATTCACCTATTGGTAGATGAAATGTGTGGGTCTCTGGTCTCCACCTTTCCAACATTGCAAGTATGAACTTTGAATAAATGGTGCAGTTGGAGATCTTTATAACATTTCCCGAAACCTGCATATTCGAGATAGGGTACGATCAACAGGTCGGGAGCAAGGTAGTTGTGTGACCAGATTCTGAATCTTTTAGTATCCTAAGTTAAGAATTTAAAAAGTGTAAGATTCCATAAGATATATAAAGCATTAATAGAAGTATGAAAAATGTATAAGTATACAAGAAACTTACAAACGCTGCAATATTGTCCCTTGTGCCTCTGTGAGAATCGCCTATTGTGAGAAGAGCCATTGTTGAAATTGTATGAGATTATGGACGAGTTTGTAGCAGAGAGTGAGATGATTGTGGATGGAATAGAAGTATGTGAGGCTCTGTATTTATAGGGAAATTTTTATCACAGAGTAACTGAGGTAGTTGGTGGGTGCATGCGTGTGTTATAAGTGTCACTCTTGCAGTGTAGGTGCAGGCTAGGTGGCAGCCTTGGGGAAGGCATCTCTGCATGCATGTAATACGATTGGACATGTAGGGAGGCACCACTGGACTTGGATACTGAGTATAAAAATGAAAGGTGTCGCCATCCCTGTTGGCGAATAAGAGGTGGCATGGGTTGTAGTGTAGGTGCAGGCTAGGTGGCATCCTTGGGGAAGGCATCTATACATGCATGTAATACGATTAGATGTGTAGGGAGGCGCCATTGGACTTGGCGAATAAGTACAAAAATGAAAGGTGTCGCCATCCCTATTGGCGAATAAGAGGTGACATGGGTTGCAGCGTAGGTGCAAACTAGGTGACAACCTTGGGGAAGGCATCTCTGCATGCATGTAATACGATTGGATGTGTAGGGAGGCGCCATTGGACTTGGTGACTGAGTACAAAAATGAAAGGTGTCGCCATCCCTGTTGGCGAATAAGAGGTGGCATGGGTTGCAGTGTAGGTGCAGACTAGGTGACTGCCTTGGGGAAGGCATCTCTGCATGCATGTAATATGATTGGACGTGTAGGGAGGCGCCATTGGACTTGGCGAATGAGTACAAAAATGAATGGTGTCACCATCCCTGTTGGCAAATAAGAGGTGGCATGTGTTGCAGTGTAGGTGCAGATTAGGTGGCAGCCTTGGGGAAGGCATCTCTGCATGCATGTAATACGATTGGATATGTAGGGAGGCACCATTGGACTTGACGAATGAGTACAAAAATGAAAGGTGTCGCCATCCCTGTTGGCGAATAAGAGGTGGCATGGGTTGCAGTGTAGGTGCAGGCTAGGTGACAGCCTTGGGGAAGGCATCTCTGTATGCATGTAATACGATTGGACATGTAGGAAGGCGAATTAAAGGTTTCTTACTGTTGTTTTATTCAAATTCAGTATAACCTATTTAATCCTACATTTATCAAAACACTTTTACACTCAATCACTCAAACACTCGAACATTCAAAAATTCAAATAATTAACTCAAAACTCAAACAATCAAACACTTAAACCTTCAAACCTTCAAACAGTCAAATACAATGGCCTCTGCACCACAATATGTGATCAGTGTATATTTCAACGGTGAGACATACATTTGTCCCACCTCTGGTTTTTTGTTTAGAGACACTGAGAACATCAGATTTTGTTTAAACAGGAAAGCCAACTTCTTGTATTTCACAAAACGATTGGTGGCCAAACTTGAACGAGGTCCCGTGACACAAATCTTTTATCAGAATCTGGTTTTTTTTTTGTAACAACCAAATAATATTTTGTAAGGTTGAGGTTCAAGATGACGAGAATCTTCAGAATATGTTTTTCAGTCATGAGTATTTTGGGTACGACTCTATTGAGTTGTACGTTATGCTGCGAGAGCCTCAGGTGTCACAAGTGGTTGATCCTCTGGAGACCGAACAAGCAGAAGTGGATGTCATTGACGAAGAAGAAGATGACGAGTTAGAGTTTAACGACATGGTCAACGATGATTCCGAAGACGATGGGATATCTGGTATACCTTCAAATGAGATCTACACACCACCTCCGCACATGATAAACTTCAACATGGGCGGAGATGAAGCGTCATTTGATTTCTTTTTCAATCCGTATATGCAGTCGGATGAAAACTTAAAAGAGAAAGACAAATTTCGTAATAGAGAAGAATGTATCTGGGCCATAAAAAAGTTTCACATTCTCAACTCGGTCGATTTTAAGGTAGATCGTGTAAATCCAGAAAGGTACAAGATCAAGTGTATCCATCCAGATTGTATGTTCAAGCTTATTGCATCATACATATTAAAAGGTGATTGTTGGGTCATAGGTTCTATGTCCACCCATACGTGTGTCAGTTCTACTCAATCACAGGATCATCAGAAACTAAATTATGATCTCATATGTCAAGAAATCCTACCCCTCGTCAGCAACGATCCATCATTGAAGGTGAAAACCATAATCTCTCACATCACTACGGTATTTAACTATACTCCGTCATACCGAAAGGCGTGGTTAGCAAAGACCAGGGCGATTGAAAAGGTATATGGAAACTAGGAGGAGTCATACAAAGAACTTCCTCGCTACCTGAATGCACTTCAGACTTATTCTCCGGGTACTGTTTAGATTATGGAAACACTGTCGGTGTACGCCCCAGATGGTAGTCAACTCACCGGAAATGGAATATTCAGTCGAGCGTTCTGGGCTTTTCAACCTTGCATCACAGGGTTTGCGTCATGAAAACCAATTATTCAAATTGATGGGACTTGGTTGTATGGGAAATACAAAGGCACGCTAATGATGGAAGTTGTACAAGATGGCAACAATAACATTTCCCCAATTGCCTTTGCCCTAGTCGAGGGAGAGACTGGTGGTGCTTGGAGCTTATTTCTCAAGAATCTCCGAACACATGTGCTCCTCAACCAGATCTCTATTTGATCTCTGATAGACATGCATATATTAATAATGCATACAACAATCCTGCAAACGGTTGGCATGATCCTCCTTCTACGCATGTCTATTGCATTAGACATATCGTCCAAAATTTCACGAGGGAGATCAAAGACAAATCTCTTAGGAAAGTGGTTATGAATGCAGGGTATGCATTGACAAAACCTACCTTCAAATATTATCGCAACGAGATTCAATTGTCAAATTCGGACGCCGGTAGGTGGATCGATAACATTCTGGTTGAGAAATGGACTAGGTCATACGACAATGGACAACGATGGGGCCACATGACAACAAATCTGATTGAATCCATGAACGGGGTATTTAAAGGCATACAAAACCTCCCAGTAACTGCTTTGGTTAAATCAACATATTTTAGGATGACTTTGTTGTTTGCCAAAAGAGGTGAAATATGGAATGCTGTATTGCAATCAGGACAACTATGAAGTGAAAGATGAATGAAGTATATTAAGGAAGAAAGTGCCAAAGCCAACACCCATCTGGTTATACGGTATGACCGACACAGCCACAACTTCATTGTCAAAGAGACAATCGACCATAACGAGGGGCTGCTAAGACAAGAGTATATGGTTATACTACCTTCTCGTTGGTGCGATTGTGGCAAGTTTCAAGCCTTTCACATGCGTTGCTCTCATGTCATTGATGTGTGTGCCTATACTCATCAAGACGCATTACAACTTTTGTCTCCCATTTATAAGTCTGAAACCTTACTCAACATATACAACAACAACTTCCCTTTGGTAGCAAAACCTAATTATTGGCCTGCATATGACGGCGAAATAGTATGGCACAATGACCAAATGTGGAGGAATAAAAAGGATCATCCCAAAAGTAAGCGCATCACAACCGAAATTGACTCCCTTGACAAGCTGGAAAGAAAGTGTGGTTTATGTCGTCAGGTCGGACACAATCGCAGAAATTGTACGACTCGGGCTACTAGCTCAACCACTTAAAATTGTATTACAAAACATCTTTACTTTTTTAAGTTATAAACATTACATTTTTTCTTTAATAGCATTTGTTACAATAAACCTTGCGCGAACAACAAATAAAACACGATAAACCGTCTACAAAATTACAACCGTTAAAACAATTTCATATGACTCATGCATCACCAACATTACGTTGCTGTCTTTTTTGACTTCCTCCAACCAAAAATTAGGTCTTCCTGTCGCAAGTGAGGTGATTGTTCTTCTTTGCTGGATCCTTCTAATTTGTTCCCCATCCTCGATGTGTCCCTCTAGCCACTGAATCAACTCTCTCTTCAGACGCTCCATGGAGTGAATGTGTCAGAATTTCATTTTCATCAGAGGTTTGGTGGCCGAGAAAATAACGTAACCATCTCTGGTAAAAATCATGGGCGATGTCATGACGCAAATAACAGAGAGAAAAATAAGAAGACAGTGCGAGAAAGTGTGAAGAATGACAGAGAAACAGACGAATCATTTATAAAAAATACATTTTGCCCTAGAAGCCAAGTGAGATGGCGCCTCCCTTCACTTTTAGAGTGCATGCGTCATCTCACTTGACTAAAATAGAGTGCATGCGCCAAGTGAGATGGCGCCTAGGACAAATTGACCAATGCATGCGCCATCTCACTTGACTCCTCCCTTATAGGATTTTCTGAAACATAGTTATTTGCGTAATTTTCTTCGAAACATAGTTATTTGCGATTTTTTTTAATACCTAATTATTAAAAAAAAATTGTTTTTTTGTTTGGTTTCAAGATTTATTATATTGTTTTTATATCATATACTCCTTCCTCCAAGTATAATAATTTTATTATTATTATACCATATACCAATATACTAATATACTATGCTATGTGCTCTACTCTATACCGTTCATTTTGTGTAAACCTCTCCTTATTTAATTCCCCATTTTCCTTCATTTCTTCTCCCTGCTTTTTCCAACTCTTTCTCTCTCTCTCAACTCACCCATCTATGGCTTTTAACTATTCTTTCTCTTCTTCAACTCCTTCTCCAAAATCTAGCATGTTTTATTATGGTGGAAGTGAAGATTTCTATGATCGACCTCACTTCCTCCAAGCTTGTTCTCTTTGTAGAAAACATCTTGGCCAAAACAAAGACATCTTTATGTACAGGTAAATTAGTTCATTAGTCATCTCAATTTTCAATTCTAATTCATCTTTTAGTCCAGATGAAAATTTTACTTTTTATTCATAAAATTATATTTTTTTACACTTAATTTTCATTTGGGTCATATAAAAAAGTTATCTTTTAAAATATTCATTGAATAATTCAGATCTTGGAAAAAAATTTAAAATAATTATTTGGATGAGTTGAGATTTTTTTTAATTATTTAAGAATTTGTAATTTATTGTTGAGATTCATGTGATATTGAATGAACTTTGGAATTGTGAATTTGCAGAGGGAACACACCATTTTGTAGCAAAGAGTGCAGACAAGAACAGATAGAGATTGATGAGTCTAAAGAAAAAGGCTGCAAAATTTCTTCAAAAAGAAGTGTTAGAAATTCAGAAACCAATAAGAGTTCTAGGAGCAATAATACTGTAAGAGCTGGCACAGTAGCAGTGGCCTAATTCACAAGACAAAGATGGTGAAAAAAATCCAAATTTGTGGAAAAAAATGATCAAGTGGAAAATTAAGAGCACTTAATAAAAAAAGAATTTGTGGAAGAGGAAGTTGATGATGAAAAGAAAAAAGTTGGCAATTTGCGGTTAAAGCCAACTATAAAATGATGGAGAATGTCTAAGAATCGATAAGTTTATGTTACTTTAAGACTTCCTAGTAATAGATGTGAACAAAGAAGACACATATTTTATCTTGGGCAGAAATATTAGCCATCGGATCACAAGGTGATTTGATCATCTTCAATCTACTTTTTTTTTTGCTTGTGATATCAATTCACAAGATGTACTGGTGGTGATGAAGAGAAGAAAAAAATATATTGGACCTCATCATGATAAATCGAATAATGCATAAGTTACGGACGTTAAACAAGCATTTGTTAGGAGATAATTCCGTTTTTTTTTCCTTGTACACTTTAATTTCTCGAATTTTTAAAGTTATTTTATGTTTTACGCTGGTTTTGAATGAAAAGTGTGAGCTTTTAAAGATTTGTGTGAATTTTTACACTTGGGTTCTTTTGATAAATTTGCTAGGTAAAAAATATTTTTAGACGAATTCTTGAAATATATTGATAAAAACATGTGTACTTGTTTAAAAATGCTATAGTTGAGAGAGAATTTGCTTACGGTGATGGTTATGAGAAACTTTGTGTATTTCTCTCTAAAATTTGTGAATGCTCTATTTTCAATCCTAAGTTGAGTTATATAAAGAATCCCTATACAAGGAGAAGTGATTTCTCCTACTTTCTTAACAGGAACTTGTGAGCAAGGGGAGACTAATTCTTCCTCCAAATTATGGAGGAAACATTTTACTGATACTTTAAGAGAGTTATTAATTAAACACCTCACGAGTCCTTAGATACTAGTCCGGACAACTAACTCCACTTCAGGCGGCTAAGCCCGCTTCAAGCAACTAAGTATATATCGATGGACTCTCCCCAAGTTTTGAGTGAGGCATGAGGAGAGTCCCTCAACTGAACCTTTGGGTGAGTCCTTCGAGCGAGGCTTGGGCGAATCTTTCGAGCAATGCTTGGGCCGAGTCCCTCGATGGAGGCTTGGGGTGAGCCTCTCATGCAAAGCTTAGGGAGATTCCATCATGTGATACTTAAGGTGAGTCCCTCAAGCGAGTTTCTTGAGGGACCTCACTTGTTCTAAAAATATTTTGGGCATACCTCACAAATTCGTTAAAAGTCTCTTCTAGAATGGATGATTTCCTTGGTGGTGGATCTTAAGGAGCTTCTTGGTTTAAAATTTTGAATTTGATTGTGACTCTTGTTAAGACTTGAATGATCATCCTGCCATGGATTATAGGTGTTCATGTAATAGTTTGATTCTTGATAGTGTCATGTATAATGTGTTTCTTCAACATATGATACTTAATAGCCATTGATTTGACCTCCACCATAAAAATTACATCGTAGGGCCCTGACCATATTAACATTTTCTTGAACTTGAGTATAGGCATCCAATTGCTATGATAAGCTTCAAGTTATGCTAACAGAGCAAGTTGAGAGTCAATTCCCTTATACATGTCTTCCTTTATTTAGTATTAACAATCAGAAGAAAAATATCTCAATAGCACTGAATAATATAAAACCTTAATAAGAACAAAATAAGAGTAAAAACTTAAAAAATTAAAATTAAAATTTACAAATTAAAAATTAGAAACTAAAATCATTACCAAAATAAATAAAAAAATAAAAAATAGAATTTTAAATGTTTCGAACAACAACCTAAAAATTAGAAGTTAAAACAACTAAAAGAAAGATTTTAAGAAAAAAACAACTAAAATAAAAAATCACAATTAACCCTAAAAATTTAAAAATAACAAACTACACACAAATATTTCCTTATTAAAATTGCAATCCCCAACCATAACACCAAAAACTTGATGACCTCTCGACAAGTGTATCGATAACGGCGAAGTAATAATAAAAGGATCATCAACATGAGGATAGTAGTTTAACAAGAGAATTATGTGAAAA